>CM076576.1:170499964-171194755 GCA_034641835.2 Pinus albicaulis
AGATCATAAAATATTTTGAGAAGTCAGGGCTGATAAGGACATGGGCCTGAGTGAGCGCAAGCTTTACTGACTCAAAGTATTTCTTGGCTTCAACAGTCCACTTAATTCCTGCACCTTTCTTCAGCATTTCAGTCATTTTTCTAAGGTGCTCAGCAAGATTGGGGATAAATATTCTAAGGAAATTGATCCTCCCAATGAAGGACTGTAGCTCCTTGATGTTTCTTGGATGTGTAATTTGAAGTATTCCCTCAACTCTCTGTGGGTCTATCCTGATCCCTTTCTCAGATATAATGTGGCCCAGAAGTTTACCTTATTTAGCCCAAAGACAGTTTTCTTAGGATTTAGGGACAGACCATACCTTCTACATTTTTCAAAAACTTTCCTCAGATGTTTCAGATGTTCTTCTTCAGTTTTAGAAAAGACAGTCAAGTCATCCAAGTAGATAACTAAAAAGTGTCCACTCTCCTCTGAGAAAGCTATGTCCATCGCTCTCTGGAAGGTAGCTCCAGCATTCATCAATCCAAAGGGCATTTTCACATACATGAAGGTGCTCCATGGAGTGGTAAAAGTTGTTTTGAGTTGATCTTCTGGGAGTACCAGAACTTTGTTGTATCCTGAAAAACCATCAAGCAGGGAGATTATCTTAGAGCCCACTACCTTTTGTAGGATATGTTCCATTCTGGGCAAAGGGTAGTTGTCTTTCAGGGAGGCTCTGTTGAGGTTTCTAAAGTCTATGCATAGTCTGATCTCTCCTGTTTTCTTCCTTACAGCTACTAAGTTTGATACCCAATCAGAAAACCTTACAGGGACTATTATGCCTGCTTCATACATCTTTTTAATTTCTTTTTCTACTGCAGGAAATTGTTTTGGGTTGATTCTTCGAAGTTTTTGTCTGAAAGGCTTCTGATTTTCTTTTAGTGGTATCTTGTGTTGTATGATGTTGGTGTCATAGGCCTTTAAGTCTTCATAGCTCCATGCAAACACATCAATGAATTCCTTAAACAGGTCAATGTATTTTTTCTTCATGTTTGCAGGTATAGACTTAGCTAGTTTTATCATTTTGGGCTTATCTTCAGTGCCCATGTTGCATTCTTCTATATCTGATTCTGCATGTTCAATTGTGGGATTTTTTGCTACGTCGCAAAGTCAAAAAGGTCTTCTAAGGGTGCCAGGCCTCTGGGTATGTTCTTATCTTTGGCCTGCAGCACTTCGACCTCTTCATTTTCTGCGTTTTCACTATTTTCGTTAAAATTTCCAGTTTGTTCAGAAAAGAATTTATTTCTAGGTTACAGGGTGTTTCTTGTTCATCCGGGGGATCTTCATCTAGGCAGAAGCTATCATATTTGGAGTCTGAATCAGAAAATTCAAACTCATTTCTGCCTATCAGGAAATCCTTGATCTGTTTGTCTCCTTCAAAGACCTACCAATATTTTTCATTGTCTGGCACTGCAGGCCTGAATTTGGTCTGAATGATAATTTGTTGGCCAACTGTGGCTTTAGGATACGAGCTAGCTAGACATGCTAATCCATTTGCAATTGCATTTTGGCCCCTGGGAACAAACACTAATTCATATTCAACAAACGTTTTCAGCAAATCTAGAGTGTCATTCCTATATGCCCTAAGCCTGGGGTGTTTTGCTGAATACTCACCATTCACCTGTTTGATAACTAACTCTGAGTCTCCTTTCACGGCTATCCTACGGGCTCCTAAATTTTTCAACAGATTTAAGCCCAAGATGAGAGCCTCATATTCTGCAATGTTGTTTGTGCATTTGAAATGCAGATTGACAGCGTGGCTTTCTGCATGATTGCTTTCTATGTTTCGTAGCCACACTCCTGCTCCAGTGTTTTGCCTAGTACAGGACCCATCAAAATTCATTTCCCACAGGGGTTCTTTGTCCAATTCATTTTCATCCCCTACCCTACAGCTGGATTCGTCATTATGTTCAGTTGTGAGGCTTGTGCTAGGAGGGGGGTCGTTTTGGTCATGGAGATCAGGGAGGTGTCTAACCTGCTATTCTTGTTCTATCTCTGTTTCATTCAGAGTTATATTTTCAGCAGTTTTCCCATGGTATTCCTCTTCGTATTCTTCTAGAGTAGCCATTATGTTGAAATCCATGGGTTGTATGTTACTGTTCTCTAAGACTGATTCTTCTAAGGATTGTTCATTGTAAAGGATGAAATAATCCAAGTCTGTGTGCAAAGAATACAATGGTGAATTTTCAGGCTTCTCAGGGCTACTGACTAAAAATTTCATCTGAGATTCTTTATACAGCCTTCTAAGTTGGAAAAATATAGGGATAGTGGCATATGAGCCATCCATCTGCATTGTTCCTTGAAGTTTGGCTCCCCATGATCTTGACAACAGCATGCCATACTTTGGTGGTACATCCGCCACCACAACATCCATGACCATACATTTAGCAGGAATCTGGGTCAGACTCACACATAAGTCTTTGATGAGGCCTAGGCATTTTACTCTACTAGAGTCAAATGAATATAAGTCTTTGTAAGGTCTGGTGATTTCTAGGCCTAGCCTCTCCATCACTACCTTAGGCATTAAGTTGTGTGATGCTCCAGAATCATGCATGGCATTGTGGAGTATTTTGTCATGAATGTTGAGACTGATATAAAAAGGTGGAACTACCCCTTCTTGAAACTTTCCTTCAATTTTTGGACCAAAGAGCAGGGCAGGTTGATCATCATTCAAATTTACAGAATCATTCATTTCTCCCAGATTTAATGCTTTCAAAATTTGGCCTTTATATACATCTTGAGTGGCCAGCTCAGATAATGGTATAGATATTTTTATTTTTGCAATCTCACTTTCTAAATTGAAAGTGGACTGTGGCTTGGAAATACTTGACTCCATTTTATTTGCCACTGTTTTGGTGGCTGAATCAACTTGCTGATTCCCGTTATGTACATGTGTATGAAAAGTTTTATCAGGAGTACTATCTGAAATGCTAGCACTGCTGGCTGGTTGACTTTGTTTTTCGGTGTCTTGGTTGTCTTTCTCCTTATGTTTACCAGAACTTTCAGTTGCTGTTTTGTTGTTTACAGAGGTTGCTTTAGAATTTTTGTCAGGTCTCTTCTTGATGGTTACCTCAGGAGTCTTTGTTTTGGAAGTATCTTGGCTTTTCTTTCTCCTAAGTTCGTATTGTTCCCTGACCTGTAGCATGGCATCTTCAAATCCTAATATGTAATTCTCAGTTTCCAACCATCCCTCATCCCAATATGAAGGTGAGGGTTGATCTTCTTCTGAGTCACAGTTAAGGACTGAGTCCTCTACTTCAAACATGTTTATTGTATTGCCTTCAAACTCTTCAATGATTCCCTTGTCTTCATCTAAAAATTTTTCTTGAAAAGGGGGAATGATCTGTTGATCTGACTCTCTTTGTCTGTTGGGAGCAACATTGTTTCTTCTCATATTTTGGTTCTGGTTTCTGTTTTGGTTGTTGTTTTGGAAAACCATCATCTTTATCATTTTTTGTAATTCTTCCACGATTTTGGACAGTCTGTCATATTTGGGATCAGATGTGGAAGCTATGTTGTCATCCCTATAGGTTACCCTTTTTTCAGCTTTTAATCTTGCCCTTTTTTCCATTAAGTTTGCTTCTGTGGTTATGGCTCCTTTCAGCATGTCTTCCAGGGTGGTGTACTCTTTGTCTCTAAGCTCATAGGCCATGTCAGCATCAAATCCATCAGGATATTTTGCTAGGGCCATGCCTTGTGGAGGGAGAGCATTATAAATGCTGTTGAATCTAGTGGTGTAATCATGAACACTCTCTCCTACATTCTTCTTAAGGGACATGTATTCTGTAAGGAGTTGGCGAGGGTTTGCTCTAACCTCCCACTTGTTTATGAAAGTCTGGTATAGTGCAGGGAGATCTTGAATACTGCGAGGAGGTATATTTTTAAACCACTTCTTTACCTCACCCCCTAAGCTTTGGGCAAAGATTCTCATTTTTATTGTTTCATCATCAATTTCCATATAATCAAAAGAGTCTTCAATTTTATCTACATGTTGCTGAGCTGTTATGGATTCTTTAGCAGTGAAGTGTGGGATTTTTGACTGATAATCATTTGGTAAGGGTAGCAAGGGTTGGGGTAGAACTAAAGGTGCATACCAAGCTGCCATGATGATATTCTGGTGAGGCAAAGGGTTAACTTGCGCAGCCGGTATTTGGATGACAGGGATGGTAGGACCAATAGAAGCCTGTTGAGTAGATCTAGGGTGAGAGAGCCCCAAGTTTTGAAGGAAGTGAAAATCAGGTGGTGTGGAAGGAGGAGTCTCACTGTCCCTAGTATTTGGCTGGTCTGAAACACTGAATGACCTAGTTCTAGGTAATCTGTTTCGAAGGTCTAGGTCGAAGAAAGGGTCTAATAGAGCTGCAAGATCTTCTGGTGTAGAATTAGCTCTATGAATGTTGCTGGAAATAGTTGGTCTTGTATGTATAAGAGTTCCTCTGAGGATATTCTCTGGATTGTCAACTATTTCCGGTGGGTCGGGGTTCGGATAAGCTCTCGTATGAATGGTTCTGAAAGCCAGAATGTTGTTTATAAGCCAAGAAACTTAACCCTACTTGTTACTTCTACTGTGGTTAATGTTGTCTCAGGGACTGATCTCCCAGTGGAGTCTGATTGTGAAACCAAGATAATCAGCAGGCCTACTGATCACCTGTGGAGTATTTTAACGTTTAGGAACAATGGAGTCGCCAGGTGGAGGGTTTAAGATGTTTCTAGGAGTACACTATCCACCACAGTGCTCAGGCACTATCACCTTCAGGAATCTCCTCTAAATTAGCAAGCTCCAACCAAAGATTGAGTGGGAGGGCATTTACCAGATATGTCACCTCTGAAAAGAGGGTGAGATCTGGAGGCTACCTGGCCCTTTCCAGGCTCTGTCTAAGAGTATGGTGGATATTAAATAATGGAGGTTGATTCAAGAAAGGGGTGACTTACTGTCAACCTAACCATATTTCTAAGTTTCTGAGGTTTTTACGAACGTTCAAGGTGAAATATACTCAGAAGTCCCCAGCGGAGTCGCCATTATGTTGGGGTTCCCATGTTTTGGCCAGGTTTACAAAGACCAAAAGATGAGACAACATAGAACCACTTTTAGACCTTAGGATCTAGCCCTCCTAGGTCCAGAGAGGGATCTCTCTATGAAGTCAAAGGATATGTATTTGAGGCTCAAAGTATAAGATTTTAGGCTAGTTATAGGCTCAAGGTTGTTGGTTTGATTGTTTGTGTTTGGTTGGAGGGAATTAGGAAAAGAAGGACCAACGTGTGACAAGGATGAGTAAAGAGGAAGCCTTAGGCAGAGACAGATAACTCAAAGAACATCAAAGCCATTGGGCTATGGAGTCAAGAAAGGATTTACTGGTAATCAATGTGCAAGCTTTCAGTTGGGCTAGTCATCTAGAGCATTTGGATCTTAGAGATGATAGTTGGAATGGAACATTAAGGATAGAAAATGAGAGGAAGGGAACCAACCAACTCTGTCTATAGATCAGGCCAGAGGTCATTTAACTCCAGGCCTGCTTGGACAAAATCAGAGGTGTAACAAGGTATCTAGGAAAGGTTTAATTGGGATGGGAAGCTCCTAGTGGGACAGATGCAGGATTCTAGACCTCACAGGTTCTCAACACATTCAACTAAATCCTAACAAGAACATCTGAACATAAACTTCATCAATTCATACATCAGAGAGCAGGAAATTTCATCCACTACACTGGTTAAATCAATTGAAATCAACATTCAGATACACATATAAGCATAAAACATTGAGGTAGGGAGAGCAGGAAACATAAGGCACCTATCAAGGGTGAATATTACATTATACTTCTGTTGCCTACCAGCAGAAACATGATGAAATGAAAGCAAGTCAATCACAAATACAGATAAAGGAAAACATCACCAGCTGCTTTAGATCAGGATTCAAAGAAACATGCTTGTCATATTAAAAACAACACCAATCAGGTAAATCATAGCCCATAGCTTGAAAATTCAATCTGAATACATCATATCTTAGCCTATCTTACTGTATACACAGAGAACTTGTCTCAAGAGGAAAACACTGCTTGCGTTTCACTGATTTCTCATCAACAACCATTATAATCTTTTTTCTGTGCTTTATAGCAAAGGATAAACCTAAGATCGACTGAGAAGGTAGGTGAAAATTAAATGTATCTTTAAACACAACCATGAATGCAGGGCCAAAACCCATTCTGCTTGACATGCTGTATATTTAATCTCTGTCATCTTCCTAGTAAGAGAATGATCTGCTCCAGATTTGATCTTGACATTTTGGCTTGTTGTACTCCAGGTGATTTGAACAGAAATGAAATAAACTGCAAGGAAGGTCTGTCTCATAAATGCCTGACCGTTTTTCGGACTGTAGTTAGGGTGGAATTTCCTTCCTGGATGTTATGCATAATAAAAGTGGTATGGGCATCCTGTACCTTGATAAAGAGAAACATTCTGTTGAAGAAAACCCTGATATTACCCTTTGCTCGCGCTCAGGGTCCTTTGACCGGTTATCGGGGTCCGTAATCTACTGTTTTTCCTTTGAACACACTGATTTAGGGCCCTAGATCTTCATTAACATGCCCTAATCTCTTTTGATTGTACTGAATGACTCTACCTTCTCATTTTGCTTCTGACAGTGGTAGCTCGGGATTTTAATAGCGCTGAAATATTTTCACTGATCTCGAACCCTGTTCTTTGAATAAACGACCTGTCTTCACCTTTTCGGGCCTTCTTCATTAAATGTACCAAGGTACAAAGCATTCCTGCATCTCTCGGCCGCTGCATAGGAAACTGGGCGATCATGGCGGCCATTTCTTTCAAAGATCCCTGCAAAAACACGAAGACTGTGAAGAAAACCATGGATATGAATGATGGAGGCGGCGAGGATGAAAGGTGGATGTAGAAAATAGCCGTGCAGATGGGGGACTAGGGAGAAATCATGGAAAACCATGAACGATTGCTCAGGTGAAGGCTTAGCGGGACGCAAAGCCAATACTTCAGAAAAAACGAATAGAAACATTAAAACACCTGAACAGAACAATTGTATGCAATAGAAGGGGCGGGTGTATGGAGAATATACGGGGGGAATGTGGCATACGGGGAAAATACGTGGAGCTTACGTGGAGGCCATGGGGCAATGGAATCGGTCAATGATGCATGGACAGATCTGGGCCGTCGATCGGGCGGAGATCGACGGCAGGGAACGACGGGAGGTGGGCCCGCGGGTACGACGGACGGGTGATAAACGGTGTGCGGCTTCGGGTGGTGACAGCCGTTGGATGAGGGCTCTAGGATCCAACGACAATCGTGGATTCCGCTGCCCGACTTTCTTCTGGGGGATAACACGCGAAATAGTGGTTTTCAGAACAGTACCGGAGGACGCGTGGCAGGGGATGAATGGGATCGCTGGGTTTCGGATGAATACCGCCAGTTGTAGATGGGCGGTGCAGAATTTACCGGCGGGTTTGGGCGGATGACGTGTGCAGGAGGGGTCCACCATTTCGGGCGTGCTCCCCGCCGTTGGATCTGCTATTTAACGGATGGCAGAGATCCATCGATCCAAAACTAAGTACAAAATCCAAAAATGTGCGTTTCCAAAGGTTTTTGAATGATTTTCTAGCATGGAAATGGTTTGAGAGGATTTAAGTGCCCGGAGGATTAATAGATGGTCACAGCACTTGGTCCCATTGGGAGGGAAAGGAGCGGGGAGCTACTGTAAAAGGGGCTTGGCTCAAATATAATGAAATACATGGATTTTATACATTGTTAACGCAATTTAAGGCCAGCCAATGGTAACGGGAGGGAAATAGAGGGAGATATGGAGAAACAAAAGGTAATGGTGTGGTTTGGGATAGGATTTAGGGGAAATTTAAAGGGGGTAATGGGGGGGATTAAAGGTGAGCTTTGCCGAAGGGAAAACATAAGTTGAAATGGGAAAACTTGCAGGAGATAAGGATAAAAGGGCCCTTTTTTGAGGAATGGATCAACAGAGGGACTACATTTTAGGCACAGTACAGAAGGACTCCAAGGAGGATGAATTTTCAGGGGAAAGGCATTCCTTGGAGGCTCCAGAAAAATTCTAGCCCCCATCTTGCTTGCCAAGAATTTCATAGGGGGGCTAACACATAGAGCATTCTTGCCAGTGCAAAATTACACGGTGATGCACATAGAGAGAGGGCACTACTCACCTGGGTAAAGCACTGTACACAGGGCCAAAACCCTCCCAAACTCCTCCAAACAATTCAAGATTTCCTCTTCGACTCCAAAACAAGTAAGTGAACCCTTATAACTCCATCTTTCTCCAATTTATACTTGTGTGTGAGTTTTTTTTGTTGGAAAAAATTACAAAGAAACCTTAGTTTTTCCCAAAATTCCCATTCACATCACAAATTTCTCAAAGCCCCCTTCTCCCAAAATCATTGTCCCTAGACCCTACCACATCACCCCATACTTCTAAAAAAAACTAAAACTACCCCTCCCTAAGTTCCTTACTCTTTTCCATTAAAACCCCAAATTCTATGAATTTCACTCTTTTTCCTAGATTTCCCCCTACCTTTGACCTGTAATTAAATTCTCATTTTAATATCCCATCATATTTTCACCTCTCATCACCTCACAATTTTTCTTAACCCTTTTCCCATCTCCATTAATTTTTGTGAGTCTATCCCTATCCCCTAAAGCCCTCATTTCATCATTTGGTTTCATGCTCCCATTCCCTTTACTCCTTTAGTCAGTCTCCCTTTTCCCCCTCTTCCCTAGGGTTTCCAAAGTGCCAAATAAACAAGCATGGAGAGAGAGGACAAAGATTACAGAGAGGAGTAACACAGTGACGATGAGTTTGAGGAAGATGATATTGTACAACAAAGTAGGCCACACAAGGGAGGCAGAATCATCAGAGTAGAGCCAACAAACCTTAGAAAGCTAGAGGCTTCACCTTTAGCTGTGTCCTATTTCAGATATGTTGGGTGCTATGAGTTTTGTGAAACAGTGGAAAGAGTTCATCATCACCCTGAGTTGACTAGGATTTTCATACTGAACCTCTATGATAACAAGGTAACTCTTTCAGGTGAAAATTTTGCCATTTCCAATTCTATTATTGTTGATGCTACAGGGATTCCAAATGTAGGGGAGAGATGGTACAAAGAAAAGGACCTGGGTGATCATTATTTTGAGCCTTAGCTCAAGACCAGGTACAAGAATAAAAAAAGAAAGTTTTTCCCCTTCAGTTTTGTTAGTATGAATCTTTCGTCGTAAAAGATCACTTTAGCTACGCATAAAAAATAGACCTAACATCGATATGGCTGCAAAATATATTTAAGTTTGCTGCACAAATTCAGATCTAAGCACAAAAGACATTAAGCAGATAAAATATAATATGGCTCCATGCATCCAATAGACAAGACAAGAATAATGTAAAAAGAATTTTATATTATATTAAATAATGGGGCACCTAAGAGGAAAACAAGAAAGGTGTTTTCCGGTTCTCCTCAATGGGATGGGTTCTTCAAAGTCCTCAGTGTTTCAGATCTAACATTTCTCTCTCTTAGTGGTGTAGAAAAACAAACATGGAACTCATTGGGAGTTCACAAAGCAAAATGAGAAACGGTGACCAAGAGTAGATCTAGAGTGATCTAATGCAATGAAGGTGACTAATGAATGTGGAAACCCCCCCTATTTATAACAAAATATTGGGGCGGTCTAGAACTCGGTGCATGAATAAAATATTATTAATCGAATTCTAGAAGCACCTTTTAGGAATATTTTATTATATTTGTTGGAGGGAAAAGGATTCTTGACATGGGTCAATTCCTTTATTTATAAATAATAAATAAATAAATGATTTATTTATCATTTTAGGGGAATGATGGGAATATAACTAAATAAATAATGGTTTATTTAATTATTTATGGATTATTTAGTCAAATTTAACTAAGAATATTATTTAAATAATTATTTAAATAACTTGTTCTTATGAAATAATTTAATAAATAAGGATTTATTTAATTAATTTCTTTGTTTTGGGTGAAATATGACCAAATAAGTTATTTTATATGGTGAAAGCAATTTTACTTAGGGTAAAATTGGTCTTACATGGTGTACTTGGGTTCATCTAATAATAATAGGTTAGATGACCAAAAAAATGGCGTAACAGATTGCCCCCCAATGTACGAGTGTTAGGAGAAAATCGTATGACCGAAGTACGTTGTAAGAACTCAATCACTAGATATCAAAAAGGGGAAGTGAGAGAGAGAAGTGTAATTTTGTATGATGTGTTAAAGGACTAGACCCTAAGGAGATGAGACTTACAGGTGCAACAAGTCTCTAGTGTATGAAGTGGTACCTGTGCTAAAGGCGGCGGGGGAGGCATACCTATGCCCGCTAGGACAAAGTACAAAGAATAAGGTGCCCGGAAAACCACGGAATGCAATAATGAAGCATGTGCTGGCCTAAACATGAGCCAGATAAATAACATGATGAATCCCACATACATGTGATGCCTGGAATAATCATCAGGACTTATACAATAATATGGTAGTACATGAGATAAAAGTACACCCAAATGCCCCCTACACATGGGGAAGGGCTCGTAAACTCTGACGGATACGTGCAAATCGAAGAGGCGCCGCAAGCAGTTGAGGCCGATATCATCAAATGGGAGGAGCTGCATCAAGGGCGGAAATGAAGTCATCCAGGCATGTGGGGGGCTACCTGTAGGGCCACCCCCTCATGAGGGTTGAGACATCTCACACATGCCCGGGAATCACCAATAACTACTGCTGCGTTACTGAACCATCAAGTGTATAGATCACAATCATGCTGGGAAGAGCTCGAACTAATGGTACACTGCCCCCTAGACCTGTATTCTGGAATAAATGAGATGATGTCGAAAGAAGTAGGTCTTCCATAGGTGAGGCAAGAAGGGAACCCCAACTAAGGCATGAGGGAAAATAGTAGAGTGACGGCCAGGTAGATACTGATGATGATGATGGAATGAGAGGAACGGAGGAGCGGTTGGATGACTTCCCTTGTTAGAGCATAAATTGTATGAATGGCTTGGCAGCGACTGACACAATATCATGATGGATGATTGACAAGGGTACAAATGGCCATAATGTGTGACATGAGAGAGGGACCAAGCAGGAAAGGATGGAGGACTATGGCCGGGTACAAAAGGACTCAGGATAGACTCCATGAGTGTGATGGTGACTCCACTCGAATGCTCTAAGCAAGGGCGACTCGATGGTGCTACCTCATAGTATGGGTCCAATGGGGGACCATAAAATCATGAGTACAATAGGGTGACTCATGAAGAAAATCAACACGAATGAAGACGAGTAAGGAGGCAAAGTGGTGCCACAAGTACAAGTGTTGTAAGTGAAGAAATTTGATTTTGAGAAGAGGTGAATAGACCCTTTGTGGACAAAATGGGTCCTGGTGAAGTATCAAAAAATAAAAAACTAACACATACCCATTTGAGTGCTCGGTGAGAGCTTTCCAACGGTGCAAACGGTGTGTCAAACAGGGCTATGGTTTGGTCGCAGCGGGCGAAAGAAAAAACATGGGTTTTCTTCTAATAGGGCGTTTTCCCTCCAAAATCATTCATTTTCTTGTGGAGCTGTGGTGAATGTGGAGAGGAGAGAAGGCCCTAAATCTTGCGGCGATCGTAGCGGAAAAACCGACTGTTGGAATTGTGATCCGTCAATTGCAGGTAAGAGGCCTAATCCTAAGCTTTGTTTTTGATGAATTCAAATTGCATATTAGGGCTTTAATTCTTGGTAACTACCCCTACTTCATCATTACGGTCGGGTCACACTTTTTGGGGCAAAAGCTGCGACCTGGGACACAGGTTTTGGCCTAAAAAGTGCGACCTGGCCCAGGTTTTACCCAAAAAGTGCGACCTATTAGATGTGGGGGGTTCAGTGCTGTTTTGGGCTGAGATGTTGTTTTAATGCAGTTTGCTGATCTGGAGGCTGCCAAAAATTATGTTTTTGCACAGATATGGCAAATATACGGATCAAGTGGAGAGAGAGAGACTTAGGTACATTACGGACAGAGATCCAAGTAGATTAGGGTGTCTGCCATGCACTGGCTAGGTATGGGGTGCTGAAATTTTTGGAGAACCCTTTGATGAGGGTGGGAGAGCCCTTGTTGGCCCGTATTATCAGTTACTGGGATCCGGATCAGGAGGCGTTTGTAGTGCAGGGGCACAAAATCGAGATGATGGTCCAGGATTTGTATTTCTTGATTGGTTTCCCACCATTATAAATGGTGGGAAATACGCAGCTAGTGTTACCACATGGGGGTAAAATTATGGAGTTTTTTGAGCGACATTGTCAACCAGGTGTCCGAGTTAAAGGGACTCAAATATCCATTGGTGATCTAGAGAGGTTGGAGACCCGGGCAGTGGCCACAATAGTGTTTCAGGTCTTGGGTAGCTAGGCATTCCATCACATCACTGGAGGGCAGATGATGATCGTGGAGAGTGTGCTGAGTGGGACCTACTATGGGTGGGCCCAGATGATGTTGGTGTCGGTGAAACAACAGCTATCGCTATGCAAGAGGCAAGTGAATCATGATTGCGCCTATGGGACGATGTTGTGCCCTTTCTTCTTTGAGAAGATCCTGACCTTACGACCTCGTGTACAGTTGCTTGATGGAGGTCCGAGAGAGCCCCGGATGTGTCAGTGGGGACGACTACTGTGTAGAGGAGGGGGAGGGGCAGTCAGACGGGTGTTCCGACCAGAGTTCTTCGCACATTGGGATCATATGCCATTATATATAGACGACTATCCCTATAGTGGGATGAGTTATTGGGGAGATCTGGACTTGCTGCTTCCGCCTGGTCGAGTGTGGGGGCCCGATGGTAAGTGACAAGAAACTGATCTGTTATGTTTATTTTAGAGTTTTGTGACTAGTATACATGATGCTGATCATGATGCTTTGTGAAATGCAGATATAGCTCTGGTAAAACTGGCCAGATATATGGGACGACCTGTAGCGACATGAGCTACAGGTGCCAGTGGATCAAGGACGATGCAGAGCGAGGATATGGCTACTCTGGTGGAGGAAATTCGTTGTAGATGTGAGGGGCTGCTGACTGGTGCATTGGAGTGTGGTTGGCAGGATTTAGATGACCGATACATAGATTTATGTATTGGGCTACCCTCGGAGTGGCGAGGTATCATGTGACGCATGGTGATGGCCGGTCAGGCTGTGCGTGATCTACGAGCTGCGGGAGCAGAGCCAGTGGCTCGGGATCCTCCAGAGAGTGATTAGATGTAGGGCAGGTGGTGCCCCCCAGTGTCTATGCAGGGGCAAGTGGTGCCCCCCAGTTTTGTAGTTTTGTTATTGTGACATGCTATGGGCATGTGGTATGTTTCTGAGTAGATGGACTCTAAAAACACATGTTATATAATATATATGATGGATATGCATTTGATTGATGGTGTTAAATGTTATTGTGTTGTGTGTGATAAATGCCAGTCTAGAACATGATTTGCAATTTTATCTACGTAGTGATTTTGATCTCTAGGTATATGGTGAAATGTAATGAATCTAAATTCACGTATCAAAAATTGCACTCGTAAATATTGTCTAAACAGGAGGGGGTTATGCACACGATAGACACCATTAAGTTGTAAGACAACAAGTAGGGAATCTAAATGAACATGCAGATGGAGGATGCGGTGAGAGAGGGCATTGGCTAAGAGACCACGAACTGCATCATATTCGGCCTGATTATTGGTGGTCGTACCAATGCAGACCCCATTTGCAAGGACTAGGGTATGAAAGGGGGTAAATATGGCCCATGCTGCTGCAGCGAGATGGCAGGAATAACGACTTGCTCCATCGGCATAGCCCAGATAAGGTCCGGACGAAAGGGCCGATGTAATAGTCTTGTAAGACAAGAAATGGGAAGGAGGAGACAAAGGAGGGCAGCGTGAGTAGAGGATAGACCTCCAATGATGGCTACGAGAGGGAGAAGTTCGGGTAGGAAGTCTAGGACTCATGGATCGATGAGAGGGAGAGGAATGAGAATGATGGGATGGAGGGTGGGCACTCAGGCTACGAAGAGCATCGAAGATACGGATGGTATGATCGTGACTAGGAGAGGGAATGGAAGGGTCAAAGAGACCAGACGACGCTACAAAGGTACCGAAATCATCATTATGGGAAGAGATGCGCAGATACGGGTCATCGCAGGGAATGACAGAAGAAAAAGTAAAACAATGGTCAAAATATGAAGAAACCGTGTCTGGAGGAGAATCAAGCAGAATAGGTGGAGTGGGTTCAAAAGGAATGTACTCCAGGGAGTGCGCGAATGATGATAGGTATAACAGAGAAGCAGTAGGGTCCGACATTTCAACATCAGGGGGAGGAATGTCAATGGTAGCAGGGGGATCCTCAAGTAGACTAGACGCATATTGAACAAGGATGGGAGAGGCGGATTGATTTTGTTCAACCTCGTACTCGCAGATGACTTCTAAAGAGACTCGGTAATGCGTGAGGTGAGGAAAATGGTGGGAATAATGGCCATGGACCCCACAAAGAGCGCAGGGTTTTTTGGTGCGAAGAGTCTTGGGGTTTTTGGCTATGGATGAGTAGGAAATAGAGGTTTTAGGGATCGTAGATTCAGGGAACACGACTTTAACCATGGGTTGGATACGGGGCAACTCAGTACAAGTATGGGTGGGATGACCGATACCATCACACAAGGCACAAGGCTTGGCAGGTGGGGGAGGGGTAGGGTCAGGGGCGGTGGCCTTGTCAGTGGATGCCCCCTTGTGAGTTTTTCGTTTCTTGCCTATAGCTGTCACAGCATTAGGAGGGTTCTGCGAAGGGGCTAGGGGCACTGTGGTGGTGGAAGGAGCGAAGGGAATTGGTTGCACTGGTGTCATGGCTATGTATGGTTTGGGGTGGCCTGGTGGGGTCTCAGTTGGAGGAGTAAGATACCATACTAGAATTCCCAAGGTTAAATTAGGGAGGGAAAATGGTGGCCATGACGGGAATCGAATAGAAGCCAGAGGGGGGGCCAAGGAAAGGTATTTGACCAGCGGGGTAATGACCAGGGGGGATGGCTCCCATATGGTGGAGACCTAGGGGAACCGACTTGGGAGGGTAGGGAGGTTCCTGAGTGTGAGGTGGATGGGAAGGTCCAGGTGAGAGAGGTTCAGTCAGCTGAGGCAAAGGGCTAGGAGCAGGGTGTGGCGGACGAGGGTGAGGTTGCTGACTAGCCGAAGTAGGCTGCGGAAGGGCAATCTGAGACGATTGCATCATGCAAACATTCGCCAAGCTAGGATCAGAGACAGGAGGAGGAGGAGGACCTGGGAAAGTTCCAAGCAATGAGGAGTCTTTGTAGACGCCAGGGGAAACACTGGTCAAAGAATCAACCGTTTACTTGTTGGTGATAGTAGAGATGGTGGACTCAGGGGAGGTCTGAGATTTGGGTTCATGGTAGGTCAGTTGGTCAATGGTGACAATCTTTCCATTATGAGGGAAGAACATCTAGCAGTGGACTTAGGATGGGATGACAGACATGGAATAGGTGTAACTACGCCCCAAAAGGATGTTTTAGTCAAGAGGGGCATCGATAACTTCAACGTCGACACAAACCGTCTTGCCGGCAAGGGTGATAGGACAGTTACGGAATAGGCCAATGGGCTGGGAGGCATGGCCATCCCATGCATGAAGGGTGATGGTGGAAGGGGCCAGTTCAGGGGATCCGAGTTGTTTCCGAACCGAAGCGGACATTACGCAGGTAGATGCCCCCTCATCAATAATACACCGAGCAACTTTGGCGTTTCAGATTTTGACTAGGATTTGGAAAGTAACTGAAGGAGGGAGAGGGGGATGGTCTGACTGAAGAGCGTCGAAAACAATCAATTGGTCATCAGAAGGATCTACAGCGCCCATGGCAGATAGTAGAGCCCTCTTTTGAGAAGGAAACGACTGGAGGAGTTCCAGTGTTGAAATGGTAGCAGGAGATTGGGCCAGATCATCTACTATGCTGTATGAATGGGTAGCCCGACCAGAGGCAACATTTCGGCGTAATGGTCCCTTAGGAGTCTTGGGATGGACCTTGGCTTTGGGTGGAGGGAGTTGCAAGGGACCATTGGGCGTCGATAGAGGCTCTGTAGGACCTGAAGATGGAGACTCAGAGACAGACGGAACAGGAGGTGTGGAATACTGACGGGACCGAGTTTGAAGGTTGAGGTTGACAGTGAGAGGTGGGTCAGAGGCCATCATGAGAATATGGTAATCATAGGAACCAGAAGAGGAAGGTTGAGTGGTTACCAGGGCGTGAGGTGGTTGAGTGGCCATGAATCCTTGTTGCGGGAAAGGATCGGTAAACACAGTAGGTTGAGAAGTAACGGGGGTGGGAGGGGTAGTAGGGGAGGAGTGTTGTCCCTGTACGGTGGCTTGAGAATCCCACAGCTTCCGCATTTGTGGTAATAAGGGACAATCGTGAGTGTAGTGACCATAAACACCGCAACACGAATAGGGCTTATTGGTGTGAAGTGGCCTGTCTGGCTTGGGCTGAGAGCCCTATGGCTGGTTGGCAGTGGTAGAGTCGATATTGGAAGGATTGGGTCCATGATTACCAGAAGCGGCTTGGTTGTCTTTTCTCTTTCTTTGAGAAGGAAGAAAATTAGTTGCCCCCTGTTGTGCAAATACTTGCCCTGGAGGGGGTAGCAGGTGCGGTTGCGGGGGTGGAGGAGGCAAGGGGGTGAAAGGTACAAATGCTGGAGGAGCTGGGACACCAAGTTGAGAGTAAGGATAAGGATTAGGATGGGAAGAATTGAGGTAAGAAGGGGTAGGGGCAAAAGGAGGAGGTATTCTGGATCCTGGATACATGCTACTTGGAGGGGTAAAGGTGCTGAAGGTGCTGGCCCCTCCCAGAGGGAGACCATAGCCCGTAAGAGGTTGGGCAGAGGTATGGGAAAGAGATCCAACGATACCGTCGGTGGAGTGAGATGCCCCCAGGGCGTTAGTGCCGCTGGGCTTGGGGAGATCAGGAAAGACGGTATAAACATAACCAAATTGAGCATAAATAAGGTCATATTTCAAGGCTATTTGGAGGGCAGCTTCTTCGGTTTGAGGGAAATGGGAGGTGAAATCTTTGCTAATGGGAGGTAAGAGAGAGTGAAGGAACCAGTCCATATAAACCCGATCTTCAAAGGGAGGAGCTCGACATAAGCTTCTTCTGCGCTGCCATTCCTAGACATGAGCGGAAAGGCTGGTTGAGGAGGATTGACGGAAGGAGGTTAAAAGCTCGGTACTAGTGTCGTATCAGAGAGGGAGCTAGAAATAAGATAAAAAGGATTGGGCAATGGTCGCAAAAGTGGTATGGGAGGAGGTGGCCTGTTCAACATACCATTTAGAAGCTTCACCTATAAGCATGTGTTGGAACAATCTAAGACGAATAGAGTCGTCAGTAATGGAATTGGAGGAACACCACATATGGAAGGATCAGATATGGTTGGAGGGATCCTCACTAGCAAGGCCTTTGAACCTGGGAATGTCATATGGGAGCTTGGTTGGCATAGCAGGCCAACTAACATCGTGGCAGATAGGATCATTAATCAGCTGATTGAAGTCGGGGAGACTAAGGCCGACCATATAAGGGAGTAATGGGGCAGTCGAGGTAGGTGGTTCCACTGGAAACAGACCCAGCAGTAGTACTGGGGTTACTGCTGGTGGTAGGCCCTGAAGTAGACATGGTGAAAGTGACAGGGGGAGAACCAGGAGTAGGGGGAGAACCCGAACAATCAGAGGAAGAGTCGGAGTGCGGACTCGGGGAAAGAATTACTCGATGAAGACGGGAAGGAGGAAGTCGACCAAGCGGAAACTAAGGATGAAGGCCAAGAAGTCTCCGGGAGAGGCGCCTTGGGGGCACAATGATGACAGGAAGAAGAGAAACCGACAAGGGCAGGGGGGAAAAATCAAGTGAGGTCAAGGGCAGAGAGGTGCAATGACAATTGATTTTAAAGTCTTTGCCAGGCGGTGTTAACTAGGTGCTTCTTCGCTTAGGGTCAGTGTGTGGTGTGTGTTAATTTTAATTGTTTAAACCCAGACGTTTTGAGAGTAAAAGAAAAAGTGTGTTGCGTAACGGAAAATAAATCTGCAGTAAATAAGACTGAAAGAACAGAAAATTAACAACTAATGATGCAGAAATCTAACCCAAAAAGGCGGGTCTCTCAAAACTAGTCTACAAGAGGGAAAAAACTAGGCAAAGCACGCTAAAAAGATGCCAATAGATCTAAGGTCTGGAGGTATTGGGATCTAAAGGGTAAATCTGCTGAAAAGTGGTGCAGAGAACAGCAAAGAGGCAGAGGCAAGGTTGCTGCTAAAAAGGAGGAGATCAGCTAAAGATAGAAGAGACAAGGTGGTGGCCTTAGAAATGAATCCGAACAAAACTATATGAGGTGGTTTTGAGAGGGAGAAGAGCTAATCTAAAGGGATCTGAAAAGGAGGTATCAGATCGGAGAAAAAGAGGGCTGAAACTCTGAAAATTCAGACTTCTAAAATAGTAAAGACTTGTCCACAAAAAGTGGAGGGTACTAGAGCCCTAAGGGGCAATATTCCCTCTTAGTTGAGTGAAGTAGATCAGAAACAGGTCCAAATGGGCAGAGACAGAGGCTGGAAAACCCTGGCAGAAGCTTCAGACAAACCCAGAAAAAGTGCTGAAAAATTTGCAGAAAAAGTGCAGGTCGCAGGTTCTGACCTGTTTTCAGTCCAGGTCACAGGTTTGGGGCAAAAAAGTGTGTCCTGAGGCTCAGGTCACACTTTTTGGGCCGATAAGTGGGACCTGTAGATCCGACTCTCTCGGCGGCAGATTTCAGAAAAATTTGTCGTCTTAGCTGCAGCTGATGTCTGTCACCTGCGCAATAAGGCCAGAAACACACATAAGTTAAAAATTTGACTGTTTAAGGGTTTTAGGGGTGAAAATCACCATAAAAATAGGAAAAAAGAAGAAGGGAAGAGAAACCCTAGGGTCTAAAAAAGCTGGATATGCAGGAATAGATAAAACGACAACAGTCGCAAAAGAAAACCCGTGTGGAGTTGCCAATTGTTAGTATGAATCTTTCGTCGTAAAAGATCACTTTAGCTACGCATAACAAATAGCCCTAACATCGATATGGCTGCAAAATATCTTTAAGTTTGCTGCACAAATTCAGATCTAAGCACAAAAGACATTAAGCAGATAAAATATAATATGGCTCCATGCATCCAATAGACAAGACAAGAATAATGTAAAAAGAATTTTATATTATATTAAAGAATGGGGCACCTGAGAGGAAAAAAAGAAAGGTGTTTTCCAGTTCTCCTCAGTGGGATGGGTTCTTGAAAGTCCTCAGTGTTTCAGATCTAACATTTCTCTCTCTTAGTGGTGTAGAAAAACAAACATGGAACTCAATGGGAGTTCACAAAGAAAAATGGAAAATGGTGACCAAGAGTAGATCTAGAGTGATCTAATGCAATGAAGGTGACTAATGAATGTGGAAAACCCCCCTATTTATAACAAAATATTGGGGCAGTCTAGAACTCGGTGCATGAATAAAATATTATTAATCGAATTCTAGAAGCACCTTTTAGGAATATTTTATTATATTTGTTGGAGGGAAAAGGATTATTGACTTGGGTCAATTCCTTTATTTATAAATAATAAATAAATAAATGATTTATTTATCATTTTAGAGGAATGATGGGAATATAAATAAATAAATAATGGTTTATTTAATTATTTATGGATGATTTAGTCAAATTTAACTAAGAATATTATTTAAATAATGATTTAAATAACTTGTTCTTAGGAAATAATTAAATAAATAAGGATTTATTTAATTAATTTTTTTTTTTGGGTTAAATATGACCAAATAAGTTATTTTATATGGTGAAAGAAATTTTACTTAGGGTAAAATTGGTCTTACATGGTGTACTTGGGTTCATCTAATAATAATAGGTTAGATGACCAAAAAAATGGTGTAACAAGTTTCCTCCTCAGCAAATATGCACCGATGATGAAGATTATCATGAGATACTTCACTTGTGAGGGCAGACTCTCTAGATTTTATACATATCATATTAGGCTTCTCATGGATTTCACTAGGGTGAGGATGCTGAACATCCCATATTTATTTCTCTAGAACATTGAGAAGATGGCATACTTGGTCGCAAATAAAGAATATCATCAATAGATGAACAACCTCTATCAATACTCCCTCATCAAACTCATTGTGATTCATCATCTAAATCTGTTCAACATCTCTTGGTATACTTTCATTTCCAATGAAATATTCAAAATCCCAAAATTCCTCCACCAATGCCACAAGAGAGAAGAGATACATCTACTAGCCCTGTAGCTGCAAAAGCAAGTAAGCATCAAGTCAAACCACCTAGGAAATTCAAAGAATGGAGTGTAACATATCAAAGAGGGCTTAGAAAACAGTTTACAGTAGAGAGGCGAGTTCTTGCTCCACATGCTGTGGAAGGAGCCTTGCCTTCTTCATCAACATAAAGGCAAATGTTTGCTCCACATGGTGTGGAAGGGGCTTTTCCTTCTTCATCAACAAAATAGGTACACTAGGCATTGAAGGGAAAAGAGAAAGTCATAGAGGTCAGCCATGGTGAAACAAATCAAGAGCATGAAGTTTCCCATGAGGTAGAGGCTGATTTTGAGCTAGTATAAATCTAAGGGTTTGATGACACTACCATATAAAGCATTGAAATCAATGAAAAGGAGGCACAGATCAGAGAGCTTCAAACCCATCTTGTGAGGGAAAAATTCATCATCTCTTTCCTAGAGCAAGAGAACAAACAGTTGATAGAAAAGAAAAATATTTTAGAGATGAAGTTGTTGCAGGAGAGGAGGAAAAACATGATAAATCAAGCAGCTATGGAAGATCCCGAGGAGGCTTAAAACATCAGGAAAAGGTTAAATACAAGAGGCCTCAAAAGAGCATTGGAGAAAGAAAATCAAGAAGCCCAAAGTCTGAGTTCTGACCAACAATTCGCAAAGGAGATTGAATATGACAGAGAAGTGTGGCTTGAGAGAGTCAAAATTCACTTGGAGGAGCTGATAATGAAGGCCAATAGAGATAATCAGATGCTCAGGCACATGGCTCGTCACTATCAAGCCCATAACAAAATTTGCAATATCAAGGTCAAATAGATGAAGGATAAAGTGAAGAAGGTCCAGAAGGGCAAGAAAGGAGGTTACAAACTCAAGATACTTGTCGGTGCCTCCTTAGATCAACTTGAAATGTGATTGTGGGCCTATACCATAAATTTTGAACAATTTTGAATATTTTTGGATATTTTTGATTTTTTGGGCAAATTTTGAAAAACACAGGAATTTCTGCTTTATGCTTAATGCCTTGGCACTTGGCACTATTTTGGGGAATAAAATGGACAAAAGGAAGACATATGTGGGTTCATAATGATGAGGACATGCCCCCTGTACTTTTTCTAAGCATTTGGAGCAAAAATGGCCAGGCAAAAGGGCCAAAACACCCAAAATTCATGTTTCTGCCTCTTTTTCAGGGTGGCACTGTGCATAGAGGTAGTCTTGTGAGATTGCACTTTTGAGGGGTCAAAACAGCTCCAAATTAGAAACCAAAAAAATATCTAGAAATTATATAGTACAAGCTTTCCAATGAGCTATCATGAGCTCAATTGGGACACCAGGAAGTTAGTCAGAAGTGACCTGCAAGAAAGACTATTATTTTCTCCCTGTTTTGGAGTTTTCTCTGTTTGTCACGTGATTTTTGAGTTTTACCTCATTAGTTGGGGCTTTAATTAATGTAATTGATAAATATTAATGTAATTATGATGAGGATTAGTTTAATATTGGTAGATTCATTAGCTTGAGTCCTCTAGAGGTCAAATGAATCAGTTTCCTCTCTTTTAGAGGCAAGTTGCTAGGTCTTCCTAGTCTTCAGATTCTTGTTCAAAATTTGATGGAAACTGATCCTCATCTCATGGATTCGACTTCCTGAGGCTAGGGTGAGTTTTTTTTAGGTCTATATATTCTTCTTCTTTCTCATATGTAAGGTTTGGACTTAGTTGGATACTTGGCTTTTGAAGAGACACATTTTGTATCAGTTTTTGAGTAGGAATATTAATCAAATTTGCAACTATTTTTATGGGATCCCTATGGTATGGTGTTTAGTTTTAGTTTATCCTTTTTAGATTAGGTGTTAGAATTTTTTTTTATTTCATACATCATTTCATTGCTATTAAGTGAATTTTTTCAAGTTAGATGAACAAAATCCATAATTGTTATGCTTTGTTTTGGGTAAATATTCGCAGTCTGTAATTTATTCAGTTTAGAAAGAACCCATAATTCCACCATGCTCTTTCTAGCTTCTCACCTGTCTTGATCATCCCACCCATTGAAATTCCAAAGTGATAAATCACTATGCCTACCTTGCCCCATAGATAACCCTGCAAATTTTGACCTAATGTTCCTTGCCTTGACTGTTTGACTCCTTCTGATCCAACACAACCCTATACAATCAAATAAAAACCTTAAGCTAATATACCTAGCCTAATATCTTCTTTACTCAGCCATCCTGGCTGTGATCCTTTCGGAGAGAGCCCTCTCCTTTCCTGATAGGGCTAGATACTTGGCTAAGTGTGGTTTGTGGTTACCTCAGTATTTCCTTCTTCATCTTGAGGTTCAATCCGAGTGATAAAATTTTATAGACTCCACTGGAGAAGAAAAATTAAGATCAGATCCACCCCATTAAGTTTTTATTGAAATTCTCAAACTTGTGGATGATAAGTTTAAAGTTTATTCAAAGGCTGAATTGAAAGTTGTAAAGCGACAGTTAGTTTTCAAAATTGGACATACTGGCTTGACGAAGATACAGTAGATCCAATCCAGGTCCGAATCCTCCCACCATTGTTAGTGATCCTCAGAACATAGGAAGAAAATCCAACACTGTTGTGGAGAAATCTAGTTTAGACGGAAATAAACTAGACAAAATTTTCATTCCTAGAGCTAATTCACTCCTTGGAAAGTTAGAAACCTTGCAAGATATTGAGCCTGATATAAATTTTGAACAAAGCTCATTCCGAAGAAAATATTTCATTTGGGTTGATGAAACAATTGTTGATTCCTCCATTTCCTTTCACAATCCCATTGAAGTTCTATTTTAACATACTGAATCAGGGTCACAAATTTTACACATTCTTGATAATCTGTTGACCTTTTCTTCACAAATAAATGCTTGGGTAATAAGCAGACCTCAGATCTCAGCTTATTCTAATATTTCTTCGGATCCTTCATTCTTTCAAAATACCATCACTGCATCTACTATCACCCAAAATATTCCTTCTTCTTCACATACTGTTCACACTACTCAATCAGTGACCAATCCTCCCTTAATTACATCGAACATTCAAATCCCTATTGTTAATCCTCCACCTCCAATCATAGCTGCAAGATATGCCCCCCTTGTTCTCCCTCATAATTCGGGTTCTATGCCCCAATATTACCGAACCAAAATCCCTTTGTTTGACAATACTAAGCCTAGATAGCCCAAAAGCATGTAAACAAGATGAATTATTTCTTTGATCTTCATGAAATAGATGTTGACGATGTGAAGATGAGGGTTTTTGTACAAATTCTGGGAGGGGAAGTAAGGAAATAGTTCAGAGCTCTACAAGAAGCCACTATTAACTCTTTAGAAGCCTTACATCGATAGTTCATAGAAATATGGGAAGAAAAGAAAAATCCCCTTCAATTTTTTTACCAATATGAGAACATCAAAAGGAAAGTTGGCAAGAGTGTGCAAGATTATTGTGTGAGATTTAATGCAGTATATAATGCTCTTCCCGTACATATAAAACCACCTAAAGGTTTGGCTTTATTAAAATTTTTGGATGGGTTTGATACTGATCTGGCATATTAGCTGTGAGAACGTGATCCTACAACTTTAGCAGATATGCAAAAGAATGTTGTAAGTATGGAAGTGAATTTGCTAGCCAAAAGAGCTAGGATGAGATCTGAAAAGAGAGTGAATGTGAAGGAGGAAACATCTACTTCTGATTCTAAGATGGATTCATTAATCCAAACTATGGAGATAATGGTTGATCGTTTGTCTATCTTAGATAGGCCTAAAACACAGATCTGGAACCCAAATTTCAGAGGGTAGCAGCAACCTCAATTTAGAATCAAGCAAAGAGAGTAGAAAGCATCTAACCAACCAGTACAAAAACAACAGATTTAGACCCCGCTGCAGTAGAATTATGTTCAAGGAGTGGAAGAGGAAGAATATGAAGATTCGATTGTCGAAACAAATCATTTCTTTACAGCAGATGGTCTACCCATGTTTCTGACTGAAGATGAAGAGTATACTGAAAATTTGGAAATTAAAAAGGATGAGGACTACATCTTGGCAAATGATGATGATTTGGAAATTGAATCCGATGATTATCAGCATGGGTATATGAATGCTTTGAGTGAACAATAGAAACAATATTCTTTAAGGAGCAGAGATGTACTTGTCAGTCCTATTCAAAAAAGAAAAGAGGTCTAGCCAAAAAATGATCTTCCAAACAATCAGAGAAAGGGTAAAGAGCATGTGGATCAGAATCATAGCAAAATCAACCAGCCATCAACAAGCTCAGCTACTAAAGAGAAAGACACTTAGAAAAAGGATAATGTAACAAAGGATCAAAATGATAGAAAAGATACCATCATCAAAGAGGTAGATAAAGTCACAAATTTTAATTTAGAAAGTGAAACAGCTAAATTGAAAGTGTCCATTACTTTGACAAAATTAGTAAAGAATAGTAACTATAAACATCAGGTGTCTAAAATTTTGCTAAGTGATCTGTTGTCCAATATGGTTAACGTTGAAGATGACCACCCCGAGCTCATTTTCGATCTAGCTATAGATGGTCCATTAGAAGAGAGTGAAGTTCCCCCCTTTTATTTAAGTCTTAGAGTACATGAGTATATATTTCATAATGCTATGCTTGATTCTGGGGCTTCTCATAGTTTAATTCCAAAGGCTATTATGGAAAATATGGGCATGGATATCACCCAACCATATCATGATTTATATTCGTTTGATTTTGGTAGAGTTCACTGCATTAGTCTCATTAAAGATTTAGTGGTTTCCTTAGACAAAATCCTAGCCAAGAATTTCTTAATGGATGTGGTGGTGGCTGATATACTTCCTTGATTCGGCATGCTGCTATCTATATCATGGGGAGCTAAACTCAAAGGTACTTTACAACTTGAATTCTCTTATGCTACTAGTCCTATTTTTGCGAAATTGAGGAAATTGTACCGGGAAAAGAAAATGAAGTACATGATAACTAGTAAGGAGAAGCCCATAAATCATCCAATACAAGCTGTACATACAAATCTAGCATCTTTTATTTTGTATAATGATGGTAGTTTGAATGATGTAAATAGTCAACTAGTGGAGGTTGAAGATCTACTAGAAATTTTAGGGTGTTTTAGAGCAGTTCTTGATAAATAAAAAAGAGTGGTGACTTCTTCCAAACATCCCTTAGAATAAAATAAAATCAGTGCAGAACAAAAAAATGAGGTGACCGGAAAAAGTAAATTAGAACCAATAATTAAGTTTCAGCATCTAGAAGACGAAGATGGCCTTTAGAGCATGGATTTCGATGGTGCTTTGGGTAAGGAAGGCGTAGGTATTGGAACTTGGATCCGAAGTCCTATTTGTAAGCCAGATAGAATTCCAATTAATGTTAGAGAATGATCTTATAAATTGGCTTTTGATTTTTCTAACAACGAAGCAGAGTATGAAGCATTGATCATAAGTCTCAAAATTTTGAAGAAACTCGGCACAAAAAGAATTTTTGTTTATGGTGATTCTGAGCTTGTAATAAAGCAGGTGAAAGGAGAATATCAAGAAAACCATCCACGAATGAGAGCTTATAGGAATGCATTCTTGGATATCTTGAATTTTTTTCCTGAATATACATTGAGAGCGGTACCAAGAAGTCAAAATATCATTGCAGATTCACTTGCTATGGTAGCAAGTAATCTCAAAATTTTGATGAAATCAAGTAATAAATTTGAAATTCATGTCAAACATAGACCTAGTGTTCTTGATAACTTAATGTATTGGCAAGTTTTTTGGGATGACAAAGAAATTAATAGCTTTTTTCAGAATGAAGGAAAGTTCAAAGATGCTTTTATTGATGATATTTGTGATTCTGACGATCAAAACATAGAGGCTAATCGTATTAATGTTTTGCAGCTAAAGGATAATATTATTCCTAGAGGTCTCATACCTTTAGAAGAGTTGTTCGATCATGATAACATGGCGAGAAAACAAACATTGGTTCCTATTGAAAAGGGTGTGGAAGACGTAAACATCAGAATAGCAGATAAGCCCAAGATGGTTAAATTGTCTAAGACATTATCTCCCGAAACAAAAGATAAGTACATCAAATTGTTATCTGAATTTTCTAATATTTTTGCATGGGATTATGAATATTTGAAGGTGTATGACAAAAATATTATTCAGCACACTATTCCCATCAAGTCGGATAAAAAACCTTTCAAACAGAAGTTAAGAAGGATAAATCCAAGATTGTTGCCATCCATGGAGAAAGAGGTAAATTGATTGTATAAATTTGGTATCATTGTTCCAATTAGATTTTTTTATTGGATTTCAAATTTGGTTCCGATAAGGAAAAAGACTAGAGAGATAAGGTTGTGCATTGATTTCTGGAATTTAAATAAAGTGCCTTTGAAGGATAATTACCCTCTTCCTAAGATGGACCATATTCTAGAAAGAGTAGTTGGAGAATCATGGATGTCGCTACTTGATGGTTATTCAAGTTATAATCAAATTTTGGTACATGAAAAATACCAAGATAAAACTGCTTTCAGAACACCATGGGGGACCTTTCAGTATGTCAAAATTTCGTTTGGGCTCAAGAATGCAGGGGCTACTTATCAGCGGGTGATGGATATAGATTTTGCTAATGAGAAGGATGTTTTATTAGTGGTGTATTTAGATGATTTGGCAGTGTTTTATAGTTTTTATGATGAGAATTTACATTATTTGAGAAATGTTTTTATGAAATGCAGGAAGTTTGGAATTTCTCTGAATCCGAAAAAGAGTATTTTTTCCATGGAGGAAGGAAAACTCCTCGATCACATAATTTCCAAGGATGGAATTCACATTGATCCTTCTAGAGTGGAAGAAATTCAGCAAATAGATTTTCCGTGCAATAAAAAGGAGATACAAGATTCAATGGTAAGATGAATTTCTTACACAGATTTGTTTCTAATTTGGCTGAGCATTTGTGTGAATTGAATAATATTTTGAAGAAGGACAATAGTGTAAAATGGACTAATGATGCTATGAAGTCTTTAAATTTGGTAAAGCTTGCTTTAACTACAACCCCTGTTTTGGTTAGTCCCAATTATATTAGTGATTTTATAATATTTTCATTTGCGTATGAGCACACCTTGGCTGCGGTTTTGATGCAAAAGAAGGATCAGATTGAGCAACCCATTTCTTTTTTTAGTCGAGCCATTAGAGATGCTGATCTTCACTATAATATTATCGAGAAGCAAGCTTTGGCCTTAATCAAAGCCTTGAAGGGTTTCTGTGTCTATATTCTACATTCACACACTATCAATATGTTCCAAATGCAACTGTAAAAGAATTTCTCATGCAGACTGATCCAGAAGGAAGAAGAGGTAAATGGATAGTAGCGATGCTAGAGTATGATCTCAAGATCAAGCCCACCAAGATGATCAAGGGACAGGGGTTAGCCAAGCTCATGGCTGAATCCAACTTACATGCTCTAGACATAAACCTTATTGCAGTAATGTCATATGATGAAGATGTTGGAAATACTGAGAGGGTGGGGGGGGGGGGTGAATCAATATTCCTTTCAATTAGAGAATTAGTTAATCTTCAATTATTATCAGTGTTTGTACAATGATAATAGTAAACAAAAGAAAAAAAAATGCACACAGTTTTTAAGGTGGAAACCCACTCCGGGACAAAAACCATCTAATGATTTTCTAATAATTATTTAATATTCAACTCCAATTGAAAATAAAGCTCCAACTTCCTAAAATCTAGAAAATCATTCTTCTCCAGCTCCCACTGGATGGATGCTCCAATGCCTGAGATTCTTCAATAGTTAATTAAACGGATGCCTCAACACCCAATGAGATAAAACTCATCCTAGCACCACCCTACCACCCATAATTTTTCACTGTCTTGAACCTATTGGTGACTTCATGCACCAGCCTAGCACCACCCTACCACCGTATAGAATAATAAAATAAGAATGGACTCCCGTACCAGGGAAAATGATCCACTTTACAATAATATATTTACAATGACTTAGTATAATGATACCTTTACAGTGATTGTATGCAGTGTTGCCCACTTGAAGACTTCATGTGATGAAATTATTGCTTCTATTATTCACCTTTATTTCTACTCTTGTCATTCTACCCTCTGCTGCACCTTGCTTTGCTTTTCTACCCTAGAAAGTCTGGTCCTTTGCAGCCCTTGACAACACATGATCTAGATTTTTCTTTCCTTCTAGGAGGTCGATATTGAATCTGGTTTATCTCTGTTATTTTGGATCCCCAATATGTGATTTTTGGCCTTGTAGTATTCCTCTAAGTCTTCTTTCCAATGCCATAGGTTTGACACAATTTGGATTCTTCAAGAGAGAGTTACGCCCAATCTCTCACAATACCCTAATTATGGACTGTTTCAGTAGAGTGAACTTGTACGGTGTGCCAGATGTCACTGTTTCTTCATTCGGCTCTGAAATTGATATAAAAAAAACTTAATTCCATGCAATATCTTCCACTTTTTACAGAGTTCCAATACGATACTTAGAGAGAGAGTTATGACTATTTTACCAAGGTCACTTCTTTGAGATGAATTTTAGGAGCCTGCAAAAACATTGACTTCCACAGATCATATCTCCGAAAATTTTGCACACCTTAATCTAAAATTTTTATAGGAGATTCCTGAGGATTTCAGCTTCACCTCATAAACTTTTCAGCTTTTGAACCTTCATAGAAAAAAAAAATTAGAGCGAAAATTCCATGATGACCTGTTTCAGATAGCGAAATCTTTGCATTAGGAGGATATGAGGATCACAATTTATATAAATGCTTAGGTTGAGATGGGCTTCAACAAGTGAACGTGGGAGGGATTTTAGGAGCTTAAAAATGATTAATTATTTACTTTTCAATGACCCATGCCACAACCCTATGGGGTTTTAGTCCACTAATTGGGTTTACAAACTTCAAACATGAATATCTCTGAAACCGTGAAGAATTGCGTGGTGTGCCATATATCAACAGAAACATCTCCACAAGTAGAAACTGTAAAAATAATTCTTGACCAAGAATGTAGTAATTTGGTGGGTAAAAATTCCCATGCAATATTCAAGTAGCCCTTGGTGTTGCTTGGGTTGACATCAATGACAATCGTTGATCAACAAAAGAAGATGGTGCTCTAATACATGTATCAGAAATGTTTCTCATTTCACCATGGTATTCAGAAGCTAAGCAGGTTATGGATGAATTCCATAAGGGAGATTGTGGAGGCCACTTGTTTTGGAAAACAACAGCTAATAAAGTGTTGAGAGTAGGGTATTATTGGCTGTCTCTATTTTTAGATTTGTACAAAACAGTCACAAGCTGCCATGAATGCCAAGTTTTTCAAGGAAGAAGGAAACTCCTTCCTCTTCTACTGAAACCTATTGTAGTAAATGCTCCTTTTCAACAATGGGGACTCAATTTTATTCAGGAAATTCATCCTACATCATCATCACAACATAAATGGATTCCGATAACGACTGACTACTTTACCAAGTGGATCGAGGCTATTCCTACAAGACAAGCTATGGACATGGTAATTATTCAGTTTTTAGAGTCCAACATTTTGTCTCGTTTTGGTTGTCCTCACAAGATTATTATAGATAATGCAGCGACATTCAAGTCAAAGAAAATGATTGAGTTCTGTAATAAGTATAACATCAAGTTGGGCCATTTGACCGCATACTATCCATAGGGAAATGGATTAGTTGAGTCCTCTAATAAATGCTTGGTTAATATCATTAAGAAAATGTTGGAGGAGTGTTAGGGTCCCGTGATTTGGCTGATTGGTAAACCAAATGATAGGGTAACATCAAACTAGTCTTTGGAGTCCTAGGACCTAGCCTTCCTGGATTCAGAGAGGGCTCTCTCTATTATGCGAAGGATGTGAACTTATTCGCTTTAAGTGTTTGATTTTAGGCTAGTTGTTAATTGTAGGTTTGTTTTTTGTTTTGGTCGGGGTAAGATGATCAAGTAGGATAGGTCGATTGAGAGGTTATCAAATCAATGGGGATATGGAGTCTATGAATTCATTGATATCTCGATAATGAATCGGGGTACATCACCGAGAAAAGCTAGTGTATTTAATGGATCTTTAAAGTTTATGTATGAGGTGAAATGGGCATTAAGTTTGGGAACCAAGATAGGGAAAAGGGCAGTTAAAAATCCTATGAACAGAGAGGTCTTGAATACTAATAAGCAAAATATACTAGTCATGAGGTAGGGCACACCATTTACTCAATAACAATACTTTTAAACAAATACACATTCAAGATATACAATCCAGTGGAGCAAATGAAGTAAGAAAACTTATCTAACTTCAATGATTCTACTTTCAAGATTTGAAAACATATAAGAGACAAATAGCATTAATAAATGAAGAGGGAGCGCCTAAACATCATTCATTAAACTATAAAGAACTTTGAGGCATACTGATAAGCATATACAAAGGGAAATATTGAAACAAGGCCTCTTTGGCTTAACCTAATCAATCAATACATCAAAGAGATATTTCAAGATAGAGTTTAGATAGCATAAAACAAGCAGGGCTTACCATGAATCATGTTTTTAAACTAGCATATTAATCCAATACTAAAATAGACAAGCTTAGGTGGGCCTATGGAGCAACTAAGAATTCCTTAAACTAACCAAGCAGAAGAAAACATAAAGACAATAGCAAGCAGGAGGACTGAGGTGCCTCAAACAACATTTTTCATCCTATACTCTTCTGAGCTATTGCAATTTAGAAATATGGACATATGAAAAACAAGAAAAACATGAAAAAATAAGAGATACTTCACCATTAACTAAACTCAGGAATCTTGCAAGCAAGCCTTCATCATTATCAACCAAGGAAAATCATCCACAAGCTCCACAACACTAGACTGTTCATCAACTTTTGAAAACCATGTATTACTCCTAAACACATCAAAGCCCTTGTTTACAATGAATCCTCATGCTATATATAATAATCAGGGAGGAGGAAAGCCTAATAGATCATCTAGAAGTCTATTGGCTAATAAAAAATATCTATATTGTCCTTGAGGCCTTGCAAGGGCCAAGGCACAAAAATATCTAAACAAATATCTTTTTCAGACATATATAGCAATTAAATTGAATTGTAGGCCCTAAAAAACATATAATAACTTGATAAATTCACATTTTTCCTTGTCAACCACAGGAGCGCAACACACTGTGTCAAAATTTGAATTTATGCGAGGAGCGCAGCACAGAGACAGGAAAAATAGGTCTTCTTGTAGCAGTGTTTGGGAGACCTTCCCAATGTCGGAAAAGGCTCCGTGATGGCGCGTTGGAAAGCCCTTGAAGTCTAATTTGCAGATATACATTTATTTGTTCAATTTGACCTCTAAAAAATTTCCAAAAAGTGAAAATTCCAAGACTTCCAAGAGCGCAACACATGTCCTGAAAAGCAAGCAGAATGGTGAAAAAATGGGTGTTTTTGACCCTTTTGGGGGACCAAAACAACTCCAATTGGGTCGAAACTTTTTGAGCATGCTATATGGATGAAAAGGAACCCAAAAATGCAAATCTATTCTCCTGAATATGCCTTGGGAAAAAGTGCAGCACAGGGTGTGCTGCGCTCCTAGCCTCAAAATTTGCAAAAAACAAAAACTTGTTCAATTTCTCCCAAATTTGGTGGATGAGTGCCTCATGGGTCTTGGGAGACCTGTAGAGAAGCTTGGGAAAAAATATCAAGGCTAGCTTGGTCCTTTTCCTCCTTTAGCGCTTGGACCTCATTTTGGGCAATTTTGATTTTTTTCCTTGCAATTTGGTTTCTTTGTGCATAGTGCTTAGCCATTTTCCTTTGCAAGTCAAAGTTTTTGTTGGCCTTCTCCAGCTTGTCTTCAAGGTGTATGCTAGCCCTTTCAAGCCATGATTCCAGATCATGCTCAATTTCCATGGCAAGGAGTTCAGTGAGGGGAAATTGTTGTGCTTGGGTTGATTCTTTTTCTCTCTTATTTTCCAATGCTTTCCTAAGACCCATAGTTCTAGGTCTCCTTCTAGTTTGACCCTCTTCATCACTAATCTCCTCATAAGTGCCCATGAACTCCTCTAACTTTAATTGTGACCTTTGAGCATCTTTTCGGTAATTGAGTGCTCTTGCTTCATAGATGGCTTGTTGGCCACTCATCTGTTTATTTTTCATTTGATGGAAGTAAATGACATCTTTAGCTCTCTCTAATTCAACTTCCAAGTCCCTGATCTATGCATTCTTGTCTTGTAGAAGGGAGTTTGCAATTCTTGTTTCATTTTCCTCATCACTATCTATGTGAATGATTTCAAACTCTCTTTCCTCTTCATGATTTTCTTCTTCCTCCTTCATCTTTGGTTTACCTTTATCAATATTTTGAGTTGAGGAGGATGGCATGGCCCCTTGCCCTTTGGAGGTAGAAAAGACATGACTCTCTCCTCTTTGATAGGTAAGGGGTAAGGGTGCAACAAGTTTCACTTGAAAACCTTGATCATTAGTGACCTTAAGACTACTTTTATCCTCATGGATGATCTCTGTATGTGTATCTTCTTCACCTTGCTCTTGACTGCCTTCTTGAGAGGTACTTTCTCTATCTCTTATGCTAGCATCATTGCCAAGACCCTCAAGACTTTCATCCTCTGTTTTTGCAATGCTCGAGGTGTATTCATCATTGCTTAGTACATCTTCATCTCCATGACTGTCCTATTCTTCATCATTGGACCCACTGTGTTTACTATCAAACTCAGCCTTTGTATCACTGTTTTCACTTTCTGTGGGGTCACTATCATAGGCACTCTCATTAGTCCCTCTTTTACTTTGATGGTCACTTTCTTCCTCATTAGGTGAGTTTTCTTCACTTATCTACCCCTTCAAACTCAACCTCTGTTTCATAACTTGCATCATCTTAATTTTTGCTATGCTCACTACCCTTGTCTTCAGAATTTTCCCCTTCCCTATCATATATATTGTCCTCTTAGCTGGCTTCTTCTTCACTGTCTGGTTCATTACCCTCATTATTGGGCTCATTGTCCTCATTGTTTTGCCCACTGTAATTTATTTTAAACTATGTCTCTTGGCTTCTTTTGCCATCTTTGTCACTGTCTTCTTTGTCCTCTTCATTGCTTTCATATGCCTCCTCTCCACTGTCCTTTTCATTTTCAGTGTCATCTTCTTCATTTTTTATTTCTTCTCCCTGACTGTAATTTATTTTTTGACTGTCATTAGGCTCACTGTTTTCCTCTTTATAAGATGCCTCTGTCCCTGTATCCTTGGAGTCATCTTCTTCATCATTTGGACCACTGTTTTGGTCTTTTTTCTCATCATTGGGCTCACTTCTTTCATCTCTTCTTTCTTCTTCATCAACACTTTCTTCTTTGTCATTGCCTTTATCACTTTCTTTTTCCTCTCCTTCACTGCTTTCTTCACTTTCATCTTCCTCTCCTTCACTTCTTCCGTCACTTTCATCTTCCTCTCATTCACTACTTTCTTCTCTTTCATCTTCCTCTCCTTCACTGCTTTCTTCACTTTCATATTCCTCTCCTTCACTTCTTTCTTCATGTCCCGATTTTTTAGAAGAATGTGAGAGAGGGAGGCTTGTTTAGGGAGATGATTCATGTGAAGAGGATGAAACATGGTCAGTGGAGGGTGATGGAGGTGTGTGAGGAAGAATTTGAGATGATGATGGCAGATTTTGTAGAGGGAGAGGTTGTGGAGTTGTGAAATCATCATGGGCGATGAAAACTTCCCATGGGATGCCTTGTTGCTCTAGTTGGTGTAACACAATCATTTTGATGAGGGAATGATGAAAAAGGCTTGACATTTGTTGGGAGGGAGGCCTATTTTGCATGACGAAAGAAATTTTCTCAATAATTTTACAAAGGTAGTAGGGAAAATGTAGTAGCTTGGTTTTGGTGAAATTAATGAGTAGTCTTATGTGGTAGGAACAGACTCTGGAGAACCTACCCTCACAGGTGAAGTATTTCATAATAATATTCATTAGGGGAGCATATATGTCCAATAAATGAGAAAAGGGGAACACGGTTTTGCAACTAGCTTGACAACTTGGTTTCAATAATGGGTGATAGTGGCTTAGGTCCAAATACACTTGTTTGAAATACCTTTCTCCCATGCAAGGTATTCCAGTGGCCATAGAGATGGCATTGGTGGTCAGCTCAAACTTCACCCCAGCTAGGTGTACTTGGTGGTTATGAAGGTTTAGGGAAAAGAGCTTGGTCAATTGAGGGTGACTCTAGATCCTATGTACTCTCTCACAGAACTCATAGCATCCTACTTCTTGAAAACATGAAACTATAGTAGGAGAGACTATCAGTTCTTCAGTGCTTATAGGATCAAACCTATTTGGCTTCCCACCCTTCCTCTACTGCTCTTTAGGCCTTTGGTTTGTCTCACCATTGTCAACATTTTATTCTCCAGACATTTTGTCCTTCACCGTTGCCTCAAGAATTTTTTAAAAAGGAATTGACACTAATAGTGGAATGATGTGAAAATGGTGGATGAGATGGTGAGGTTGCAATGATGTCAAGGCTCTGCAGTGTGGAGACCAAGTATTTTCTTTAGGATTTTACTTCCTTCTCTAAATTCAACCTTCAATTTTCTTTATAATCCTATTTTTAGAAGAATAGGAACATGTGGGAAAAGCTTAAATACCTCTCAAAATATCCCCATAGCTGAAGCAATAGGCTCAAAACATATTGTGGGAAAGTCGGGTGCCTTCTGCACAAATTAGTCGAGCGGCCTCTGCACGTAGGGTCGGGTAGGCGTTGAACATTTAGGAGCACAACACACCCTGCACATTGTGTAGTTTTCTGCTCGAGATAGTCAGGTGCCCTCGTAGACTCTATCAGGAAACTTCCTGAATGGATAGGAGTGTAGCAGGTCACCTCCTGCACGCAGCCATGTGCCCTTGGGCAGAGACTGCACACACTGTCATGTGTGCCTGAGCAGCCCTTAATGCGTAGGAGCGTAGCATGGGTCAGCCGGGTGCCTCTTGAATGCATTGTCGGGTGCCCTGGGCAGAGACTGCATGTTGTTGTTTCTACAGGCGTGCAACACCTTTTTATAGGAGCGCAGTTCCCTTTGGAGAAGTGTATGGGCAGTCTTGCACAGGAGCGCAGCGCCCAAAATTTCTGCCTGAAAACTCTGTCAGGAACTTTGAGAAACTTGAAAACCCTCAAATCCTTTGAAAATAACCAAATGGTGATTAGGAGATGTTTCTTGGGTTGTTTTTATACTTTTTTGAAAAGATTGAAGATAAAAACCCACTTTACTAAGGTTTATTTTTGTTTCTCCCCTTTGCTAATATGCTCTTTTTCCTTTTGAAGGTAGTGTCATAAAAGCAATGTTTTTTTTATCCTCTCATTTCTTTTGGAGTTTGGAACTTTTTTCAAAAACCCTTGGAAAACTGGTGATTTTTCTTGTTTTCTTCATTTTTACGTATTGAACCTATGCATCTCTGTCCTTTTTTTCCTTATGCATGGATAATTGACTGTAAATGAGAGTTTTGCCTCTTTTACAATAATACATTTTCAATCTTTCCCTTTGGTGTAGGGAAATAAAACTGTCTTAACAAACTTTAGAAATTATTCCCTGACATCATCTTCTAATCTCTGCCTGTAGTCACCAAGGAGGCTTTTCACTTTGACTTCTTGTTTATTGAATCTTTGATTTGTGCACAGTTTTTCTCATGTGCTACTGTCTTCAGGATCTTATGCATGGGCTCTTTGCTGGGCAACACTTTACAAAAAATTTGTCATGAAACCATGATCCTCTTTGTGAACTTAGGCCTGTTGTATTTCTTCTGCTGTGTAATGTCATTTATGAGTTTAGGCTTCTCACTTTGCATCTTGTTCTACTGTTAACCATCATAAATAATTCCTAAAAAAATTCTTTAACATGGGAAAAATGTCTTTATGCAGACTTAATGCTTTGATCAAGGAGGTACCTTCAGAGGTCTTTGATACTCTTTGGACATTCATGAGATCATTCTACTTTTCACTTGATTTCACCTTTGAGAATATGTGGAAATAGTAAGTATTAGGAAACCAAAGCAATGCATAACCTGGGGGACCCTATATGACCTATTTGGAGTATGTTTGGACCAGGTGTTTGGCTGAAAACTCGAATCAAGGTTTGGAGGTGAAAACAAGGTTTTGACACACCTTGATGAATTGCCATCCTAGAAAACTAAAAACTTGTATTTATCTAAAGAGCTTAGAAAGGGAGTTTAAAATCACCACTACTTGAGGCACTTGGTGAGTAGGGGAAAAATTTTGGGTTACTTGGCAAACCAAGGTGTGAAAATAGAGGGCTTAGAAAAACAGAAACAAAGTGTTAAAGGCAGAGGTGGAAAACATAGTGAGAGTGAGGGACATCAGTCCATGATTTGGTCTTTGGGGAGTGATAGGATTGGCCATGCCCTGATAGAGTAGCAGGACAGTGAAAAAATTATCCTAAGGATAATGAAGGCAGTGAGATTTCTAGAACTCACAAGACTTCTTGAATTTTGTTTCTAGAAATCCAAGACAAATCATTTAGTCATCTAAATAGGTAAAAATTACTGATGACTAACAGTGGCTCCACTTGGGGAGGGCAACTCCTTCTTAGGAGGTGTCCAGAATTTCAAATCTCTTGGTTTATGAAGACTAGTGCCCCAGCCATTGGGTGAATTTCCTTCTTTTATTTTGCTGCTGCTTCCCTAAAGTAGTGATTTTGATAATCTAAAAGCATGATTAGCTCAACTTCACATCTACTTACCCAACCTACTTTCCTAACATTTTCTCTTCCTTGGGTGCATTTGAACTGGCAAACCCATTGACATTTTTTCTTTTGAGAGAAAAGAAACAAACTATCTATTTCTACACTTATTTCTTCCAGGAGTTCATATTATGCTAGTGAAATCTTCTTATTCTCTACCTAGTCTATTTGACTGTCAAGATTAAGCAGTATGAAAGACTTCATTTTCTAAGCTATTTGACAAGAAATTTAAAGCATGAATTGAACCAAGATTAGAAAATCTGATTCATCATGAGTCGTGGCATCAAGAAAAAATACACACAAAATTTATTTTCATTAGCAAACAAAACTAGAAGGTGTGAGAGCTATGTTTCATCATTTGCTAAGCATCCCTATCCTTCTTTTTGGTTCAGATTTAAGCATGTGGAACTAGTATCTTTCATTCCTAATCTATTTTCTTCGACAAGTCAAGCTTCAATGACTTGACCATCATTATTTCACTAAGTTATCAAAAATAAATTTAAAACATGTTAAGCCATGATTAGGCTAAATGACTGAACAAGACATTCTTTTTGCACCAGTAGTGGCATTTAGGCTTGCACACTTTCAATACTACTATTTTTTGGGTATGGGGCTGTACCTTGTTTTTGAATCTGCCCTCTTTTCTATTCTTTTCTATGTTTTTGTGTTTTTCTCTTTGTGGCCCTTTCTTCACACAATGGTATGTACAATGAGTGAAAATTTAAAACTAAGGATCTTGAAAAAAGTAGTGTTTTAGTATCCTACCATTGACAAGACCTCCAAATGCTTCAGTTCCATCCAGCTCTTGTAAAAAGAAGGCATTGTTTCCTCTAATTGAAATGATAATGAATGGCCATTTCCATAAGTTTTCAAACTTACCTTGTTTACCTTTGTCTTCTCTCCTTGAGTCCCATTTTAGCACTTTATCTCCAATCTGAAAAGCATCCTCCTTGGTTCTTATGTCAAATATTTTCTTCATTCTTTCTTGTACTACCTGATTCCTTTTGTAAACCTCCTCTCTTGTTTGATGTAAATGGATAGTTTGGTTTAGCCCCATTTGCATGTCATTCTCTTCTGATTGCACTTCTTGCAGCAGTTTCATTATCAGAACTCCCAAAGATGTTGGGAAAATGGCATCCATGCCATACACTAGTTGATAGGGAGACATATCAATTGATTTCTTGGTGGTTAGTCTATCAGCCCATAGTGCATGTACTAGTTTTCCATGCCATGTTTTGTGATTCTGTTCCAGGAGCTTCTTAATGATATTGACCAATATTTTATTAGAAGGCTCAGCTAGCCCATTACCTTGAGGGTAATAAGCTGTGGAATTTCCTAAGGCGATGTGATATTTATAACAAAAGTCAGCCATTCTTTTGGATGCAAAGGCAACGACATTATTTGTGATGATATTTTTGGGGCAACCGAATCTAGACAAGATATTGGTCTCAAGAAATTTGATAATTACTGAATTAGTGGCGTTCTTAGACAAGATGGCTTCTATCCACTTGGTGAAGTAATCAGTGGTAGTGAGGATCCACTTGTGTTGGGCAGATGAAGTAGAGTGGATCTCTCCGATGAAGTCTAAACCCCATTGTTGAAAAGGGGCTTCAAAAATGATAGGATGAAAAGGTAAATGTAAGAGTTTTCTCTTGCCATCGAAAATATGGCATTTATGGCAAGTCATGACCAGTTTGTGGGTGTCAGGGAAAAGGGTGGGCTAATAGTAGCCAGCTCTAAAAATTTTGTTAGCTGTGGTTTTCCAATAAAGATGGCCCCCACATTGACCTTCATTCAGTTCATGCATGATTTTTCCTGCATCATCCTCAAGCAAGCACTTAAGCAATATACCAATAGGATTTTCCAATATAAAACTCCATATAAAATGAAGAAATTCAAAGCTTTTTGTTTGAAGAATCTTGCTTTTCTCTTTGATAAGGTAGGAGGAGCATTAAGATAAAATAGTACATAAAGAATATCAACATACCAAGATGAACTCAGAAATGTTTCTTCAACATTAGGGGTTGTGCATTCTTATTGTTCTTCTAAAGTATCAACAAAATTCATATCCAATGCTTGGATAATTGTTTCAGTCATAAGTTTTGCAAGCCCTTGTCTTTTAACAAATTTAGTGGGTCTAATTTCTAAGTCATATTCTAAAATAATAGCAATCCACTTTCCTCTTTTACCATCTAGATCTTGATTTAAAATGTTTTTGACAACAGTGTGAGGAGAAAAAGCTATGACATGAGAATGTAAGATACACACTCTAAAATCTTTCAATGATTTAATCAATGCAAAGGCTTGCTTTTCAATGATGTTGTACTTTAGGGGAGCATCTCTAAGGGATTTTCTGAAGAAGGCTATGGGATATTCTTGTCCAATCACGTTTTTTGTAACAACACTGTAGCCACAGTGTGTCTAGATGCAAATGAGAAAATATAGAAGTCTTTGGTGAAATCCGGACTTATTAGAACTGGTTTTTGAGTGAGTGCTTGCTTAACCAATTTGAAGGATTATTTGGCCTCCAAAGTCAACTTAAGTCCTACCTCCTTTTTTATCATTTTTGTAATATTTCTCAAGAATTCAGTGAGGTTGGGGATGAATCTTCTTAAGAAGTTGATTTTCCCAATAAAGGATTGCAATTCCTTAATGTTTCTATGATGGATGATTTGAAATATGCCTTCAATCCTTTTGGGGTATATTTTTATTCCTTATTCAGAGATGATGTGGCCTGGGAGTTTTCATTCCTCGAGACCAAACAATGTTTTCTTGGGATTCAAAGACAGACCATTTTTCCTACATTTTTAAAAAAAATTTCTTAAGTGGAATAAGTTCTCTTCATCAGTCTTAGAGTAAACAATGATGTCATCGAGGTAAATGACTATGAAGTAGCCTATGTCTTCTGAAAAGGCTATGTCCATGGCCCTTTGGAAAGTGGCACCTGCATTCATCAACCCAAAAGAAATTTTAACATACATGAATGTACCCCAAGGTGTGGTGAAGGCAGTTTTGTGCTAACCACTTGGGAATACTAGCACTTGGTTGTAACCAGAAAAATCATCAAGCAGTGAGATTCTCTTAGAGCCAACTACCTTTTGAAGTATGTGGTCCATTTTAGGCAAGGGATAGTTGTCTTTGAAGGAGGACCTGTTCAGATTTCTAAAGTCAATGCAAAGTCTGATCTCTCTGGTTTTCTTCCAAACTGACACAAGGTTGGAAACCCACTCGGAGTATCTGAGGGGAAATATTATCTTGGCATCATACATCTTTTTAATCTCTTATTCAACTAGAGGTAGTAAGATAGGGTTTATTCTCCTTAACTTCTACTTGAAAGGTTTTTAGTTTTCTTTGAGAGGGATTTTGTGTTGAATAATGCTTGTGTCATATGATTTTAAATCTTGATACCCCCATGCAAACACATCTTTAAACTCCTTAAAAATCTCAATATACTTCTGTTTTATGTGAGGAGGAAATGCCTTGGAAATTTTGATCATTTTGGGTTGTTTTATGCTTCCTATGTTGTATTCCTCTACATCAGCCTCAGTAGATTCTATCTTTGGTTTTTTAGCTATATCATTAAAGTCAAACAACTCTTCTTAAGGTGTAAGGCCTCTTGGTAATGTGTCATTCTTACATTGTAAGACTTCAAGGTCTCTTTAGTCTAGGTCCTCAAACATTTCAGCTTCATAAGGATGTGTGATTAGATATATATCAGCAAGAGAGGGCAACTCAAATTCATGATCTTTATCTTCAGCAAGACCATCTTCCTCATGCTCTAATCTAGGTTTAGTCAATGTAAATCCATTTCTAGATTGTAGGAAATCATCAATTTGTTCATCACCCTCAAACACCTACCAATGGTTAATGTTTTCAGGTACTATAGGACAATGCTTGACTTTGATAGGGTATTTTTTTTTTGCAAGTGGTATTTTGCAATTGTTGGTAGCAAAGGTGAGCTCATTGGTGAGGTTATTTTGGGCTCTAGGAATGTAAGTGAGCTCATATTTCTCGAAAGTTTTGAGGAGGTATAGGGCTGAGTTTATGTACTCTCTTAATCTTGGGTTCTTGGCTGAGTATACACCTTTGATCTGTTTAATGACAAGTTATGAATCTCCCTGGGCTGATATTTTCTTAGCTCCGAAGTCTTCAAGCAAGTGTAAACCAAGGAGGAGAGCCTCATATTCTGCAATGTTATTAGTACATTGAAATTCTAATCTATAAGAATGACCCTCATTTTTTTTATGTATCTAGACACTAGCTCCTAAACCGACCTTTCCACATGAGCCATCAAAGCTCATGTTCCAAAGTGTTTCTATTTCATTTTTATCACTGAGTTGTTGTTCAGGGCTGCTAGATTTTTGGTTATCATTTTCTCCATTTGAGGGTGAGTGTGAGTGTTTTGGAGGGCCTAGTTATTTCTCACTTCCTTTTACTTGTCCACTAATATCATTCTCATTATACAAGATAAAATAATCCAAATCTGAATGAATGGAATAAACTAGGGTGTTTTCAGGCCTCTCTGGGCTACTCACCATATACTTCATGTGGGATTCTCGGTATAGTCTCCTAGTTTTATTGAAAACAGGGATAGTAGCATACGACATATCCATTTGGAGGTTTCCTTGAAGTTTGGCCCCCCATGATCTGGACAAAAGCATGCCATACTTTGGGGGAATTTCAGCGACCATTATGTCCATGACTAGAATTTTGGCGGGTATTTGTGCCAAAGTGATACACAAATCCTTGATTAGACCCAAACACTTTACTCTACTTGAATCAAATGAGTATAATTCTTTGTATGGTTTGGATATTTCTAGGCCTAATCTCTCCATGAACACCTTAGGCATGAGTTTGTACGAGGCACCATAATATAGCATAGTATTGTGTAATATTTTGTCGTGTATGTTTAGGCTAACATAGAAAGGAGGGACAACTCCTTCTTGGAATTTTCCCTCAACTTCGGAACCAAACAACAGTTTTGGTTTGTCGTCTGTCAAATTTAGCGTGTCTGTATTGTTTCCTATGTTCAAAACTTTCAAAACTTGGGACCGGTACATATCCTAAGCTACCAGTTTAGTGAGAGGTATGGTTATTTTTATTTTAGCGATCTCTCCTTCAAAACTGAAAGGTACTTGGGTTTTATACATATTTACATCAGTTTTATCAACCATAAATTTTTCTACATTTTTAATTTACTGATTCTGATTTGGGGCCTTGCTCACTAAATTTTTTTCAGGGCCACTAGCAGAGGTACTAGGGCAACTAGTGTCACCACTTGGTTGGCTAACTTTGCTTTTGTTAGGATCAATTTTCTTAGCCATGGTGTTGGTATTGTCTGCTGTTATTTTACGAATGTTTTTGGGGGTTTTCTTAACAACAGTGTCTGAGTATTTTTTCCTGTAGTTGTCTTGGTTTTTCTTACTCCTAAGATCATATTTCCTATGGACTTCCATTATGGTGTTTTCTAATCCAAATTCATGGTCTTCAGAATCTTCATAACTTGTTTCATCCTAGTTTGAGGAGAAAAAACCTCGTTCTTCTTCTGTGAGAAAAACATCACCCTCGCTACCATAGCCTATTTAGTTTAGATTGTTTTCATCTGGTTGTTCAATATCTCTTTCCCCCTCATCAACATAGTTATCTTGGAAGGGTGGCATGATTTGTTGATCATTTTCCCTTTGTATGATTTGGGGTGGGTCTCTTCTAATGTTCTGATTCCGGTTTCTGTTTTGGGGATTTGGTTGGTTTTCCCTAGGAGGTGTTCTTTCATTTATGCTTATTCTCTCCATCATTATTTCCATGGTTCTAAGTAGGTTTCCAATATTGGAATCAGATGAAGAGGTTGAGGGCATGGTTTCATCCTTGTAGGTTGCCCTCTTTTCTGAACTTAGCCTAGCTCTCTTTTCAATTAAGTTGGCCTCTACACTTAGAGCTCCCTTTTGGATGTCTTCTAAGGTTAGGGGCTCTCTTTCTCTTAGCTGATAGGCCATGTTGGGGTCCGGGAATTTAACTAAGGCTAAGCCTAGTGGGGGTTTCATGTTTGCCTGTGCAATAGCCTTGGACACTTTCCCCTGTGTTTCTTTTAAGATTGATGTATTCTGAGAGGACCTGGAGATGGTTTTTATTAATCTCCCATTTGTTTATGAAATTTTGGTAAAGGGAAGGGAGATCGTGTATTCTGTTGGGAGTTAGGATTTTGAACCATTTCTTAGCTTCTCCTCCTAGGCTTTGGGAAAACATCCTCATCTTCATGGTTTCCTCTTCTAATTCCATGTAGTCAAAAGCATCATTCATTCTATCTACATGCTGTTGGGCAGTGGTAGATTCTGCCCTGGTGAAGTGTGGGATTATGGATTGGTAATCATTTGGCAAAGGTACTAATGGTTGTGGTAACACCAGGGGCCATACCAAGCTTCCATTATAGGAACTAATGGTGGATTTACAAGAAGAGGATTTGTGATATGAGATGGATTGGTTTGCACAGTGGAGGTGCGAATGGGTGTGGCAGAAGTACTTGGACCAACAAACTGATTCTGAGTAGATTTGGGGTGAAAAGAGCCAAAGTGGTGGAGAAGTTTGAAATCAGGTGGTGTGGAAGGAGAAGCTTCTCCGCTAGGACTTTGCTGCAAGTCTATGGGCTCAAGATCGGTATGGTCAATTCTACTATGTGACTTGGTTCTGAAAAGGTTTCTCGTATGGTGAAAGTCAAACTGGGGATCTTGCAAGGATATAAGATGTTTAGGTACAAAGCTTGATTTATGAATGGGCCTATTAGTAGTTAAGTTTCCAGTTTCAGTAGTTTGCCATAAAATATTTTCTAGGTCATCAACTACAGTAGGAGGGTTTGGGTCCAGATGAGATCTGGTATTGATTATTCACAAAGCCAGATTTCAAACTCAAAATTTAGAGAGGCTGAAAGTTTTTGAACTTTTTCGAAAGGTTTACCTCTTTTTGTGTTTTCTAAACTCACACAGTGTGTGACTAGGATTCCAGACTTCCCAAGGTTGATTCGGCACAATCCTATAGGAGTCTAGGGACACTAGTAAAGTTAGAAGGCCTACTAGAGGCTTGTGGAGTCGCCAGGTGGATATTTTTAGTTGTTTTGAAGATATGTGTCTATGGTCCACCACCAATACTGAAAAAAAGCTAATCTAGAAATGTTTTTGGGTTTTCTGACTTCTTATATGTAGCCCTAAGGTTTGTGAGAGCGTCCTATAACTAATTCATCATTTTTCTAGGATGGTGAAACAACTAGATTCTACTCTTTGGCTATTAACTTGAGTTCTCTATGATTTGGTGAAGGTTTCTGAAGTCCTAATGGATACTTAGATTGTCACTGACATCAGAGTTTGCATCGTGATCACCATTGTGTTAGTGATAGCGATGAAGTAGCTATAAATCATAGGATACTGCTTAATCAAGGGATTATGGAGTCCTAAGGGGTACTTAGATTGTCACTAACTCAGAAGGTCCCACTGTGATCTCCATTATGTTAGGGTCCCATGATTTGGTTGATTGGTAAACCAAATGACAAGGTAACATCAAACCAGTCTTTGGAGTCCTAGTAACTAGCCTTCTTGGACTCATTGAGGGCTCCCTCTATTATGCAAAGGATGTGAACTTGTTCACTTTAAGTGTTTGATTTTATGCTAGTTGTTAAGTGTAGGTTTGTTGTTTGTTTTGGTTGGGGTAAGATGATCAAGTAGGATAGGTGGAGTGAGAGGTTATCAAATCAATGGGGCTATGGATTCTATGACGTCATTGATATCTCGATAATGAATCGGGGTACATCATAGGGAAAATCTAGTGTATTTAATGGATCTTTAAAGTTTATGTATGAGGTGAAATGGACATTAAGTTTGGGAACCAAGGTAGGGCAAAAGGCAGTTAAGAATCCTTTGTCAAATACCTATGAACAGAGAGGTCTTGAATACTGATAATAAAAATATACTAGTCATGAGGTAGGGCACACCATTTACTCAATAACAATACTTTTAAACAAATACACATTCAAGATATGCAATCCAGTGGAGCAAATGAAGTAAGACAACTTATCTAACTTCAATGATTCTACTTTCAAGGTTTGAAAACATATAAGAGACGAATAAAATTAATAAATGAAGAGGGAATGCCTAAACATCATTCATTAAACTATAAAGAACTTTGAGGCAAACTGATAAGCATATACAAAGGGTAAGATTGAAACAAGGCCTCTTTGGCTTAACCTAATCAATCAATACATCAAAGAGAGATTTCAAGACAAAGTTTAGATAGCTTAAAACAAGTAGGGCTTACCATGAATCATGTTTTTAAACTAGTATATTAATCCAATAATGAAATAGAAAAGCTTAGGTGTGCCTAAGGAGCAACTAATAATTCCTTAAACTAACCAAGAAGAAGAAAACATAAACACAATAGCAAGCAGGAGGACTGAGGTGCCTCAAACAACATTTGTCATCCTATACTCTTCTGAGCTATTGCAATATAGAAATATGGACATATGAAAAACAAGAAAAACATGAACAAATAAGAGATACTTCACCTTTAGCTAAACTCAGGAATCCTGCAAGCAAGCCTTCATCATTATCAACCAAGGCAAATCATCCACAAGCTCCAAAACACTATATTGTTCATCAAATTCTGAAAACCATGTATTGCTCTTAATTTACAATGAATCCTCATGCTATATATAATAATCAGGGAGGAGGAAAGCCTAATAGATCATCTAGAAGTCTATTGGCTAATAAAAAATATCTATATTGTCCTTGAGGCCTTGCAAGGCCCAAGGCACAAAATATCTAAAAATATATCTTTTTCGGCCATATATAGAAATTAAATTGAGTTTTAGGCCCTGAAAAAATATAAAAACTTGATGATTGCATATTCTAACTTTTCAACCACAAAAGCGCAGCACACTTTGTCAAAATTTGAATTTATGCGAGGAGCACAACACAGAGACATGAAAAATAGGTCTTCTTGTAGCAGTGTTTTGGAGACCTTCCCGATGTCATAAAAGGCTTCGTGATGGCTTGTTGGAAAGCCCTTGAAGTCTACTTTCTAGATATGCCTTTATTTATTCAATATGACCTCTAAAACCTGTCCAAAAAGTGAAAATTCCAAGACTTCTAGATGCGGAGCACATGTCCTGAAAAGCGGGCAGAATGGTGAAAAAATGGGTGTTTTTGACCCAGTAGGAGGAAAAAAACAACTCCAATTGGGCTGAAACTGTTTGAGCATGCTATATGGATGATGAGAAACCAAAAAAATGAAAACCTTTCCTCCTGAAGATGCCTTGGGAAAAAGCACATCACAGGGGGTGCTACGCTCCTAGCCTCAAAATTTGCAAAAAACAAAAACTTGTTCAATTTCTCCCAAATTTTGTGGATGGGTGCCTGATGGGTCCTGGGGGACCTGTAGAGAAGCTTGGGCCAAAATATCAAGGCTAGCTTGGTCCTTTTCCTTCTTTAGCGCTTGGACCTCATTTTGGGAAATTTTTAGTTTTTCCCTTGCAATTTGGTTTCTTCGTGCATAGTGCTTAGCCATTTTCCTCTGCAAGTCAAAGTTTTTGTTGGCCTTCTCCAGCTTGGATTCAAGGTGTATGTTAGCCCTTTCAAGCCATGATTCCATATCATGCTCAATTTCCATGGCAAGGAGTTCAGTGAGGGGAAATTTTTGTGCTTGGGCTGGTTCTTCTTCTTTTTGCTTTGCCAATGCTTTCCTAAGACCCATAGTTCTAGGTCTCCTTCTAGTTTGAAGCTCTTCATCACTACTCTCCTCATAAGTTCCCATGAAATCCTCTAAATTTACTTGTGACATTTGAGCCTCTTTCCAGTACTTGAGTGCTCTTGCTTCATAGATGGCTTGTTGGCTACTCATCTATTTGTTTTGCATTTGATGGAAGTAAATGACATCTTTAGCTCTCTCTAATTCAACTTCCAAGTCCCTGATCTGTGCATTCCTGTATGTAGAATGGAGTTTGCAATTCTTGTTTCAGTTTCCTCATCATTGTCTATGTGAATGATTTCAAACTCTCTTTCCTCTTCATGATTTTCTTCTTCCTCCTTTATCTTTTTCTTACCTTTATCAATATTTTGAGTTGAGGAGGATGGCATGGCCCCTTTCCCTTTGGAGGCAACAAACACATGCCTCTCTCCTCTTTGATAGGTAAGGGGGAAAGGTGCAACAAGTTTCACTTGAAAAACTTGATCACTAGTGACCTTAGGACTACTTTTATCCTAATTGATGATCTCTGTATGTGCATCTTATTCAGCTTTCTCTTGATTGCCTTCTTGAGAGGTACTTTCACTATCTCTTATGCTAGCATCACTTCCAAGACCCTCAAGACTGTCATCCTCTATTTTTGCAATGATAGAGGTGTCTTCATCATTACTTGTTACATCTTCATCTCCATGATTTTCCTCTTCTTCATCATTGGACCCACTGTGTTTACTATCAAAGTCAACCTTTGTATCACTGTTTTCACTTTCTGTGGGGTCATTGTCATAGGCACTCTCATTAGTCCCTATTTTACTTTGATGGTCACTTTCTTCCTCATTAGGTGAGTTTTCTTCACTTCTCACTTCTCTACCCATTGTAATCTTTGTCTTGCCTACAGTCTTCACCTTCAAACTCAACCTCTGTTTCATAACTTGCATCATCTTCATTTTTGCTATGCTCATTATCCTTGTCTTCAAAATTTGTCCCTTCCCTATCATATATACTGTCCTCTTGGCTGGCTTCTTCTTCACTGTCTAGTTCGTTACCCTCATTATTGGGCTCATTGTCCTCATTGTTTTACCCACTGTAATTTCTTTCAAACTCTGTCTCTTGGCTACTTTTTCCATATTTGTCATTATTTTCTTTGTCCTCTTCACTACTTTCATATGCCTTCTCTCCACTCCTATGCATTTTTAGTATCATCTTCTTCTTTGTTTATTTCTTCTCCTTGACTGTCATTTGTTTTTTAACTATCATTAAGTTCACTATTTTGGTCTTTTTCTAGCTCATTGTTTTCCTCTTTATAAGCTGCCCCTGTCCCTGTATCCTTGGAGTCATATTCTTCATCATTTGGCCCATTGTTTTAGTCTTTTTTCTCATCATTAGGCTTACTGATTTCATCTCTGCTTTCTTCTTCATCAAAAATTTCTTCTTTGTCATTGCCTTTATCACTTTATTATTCTTCTCCTTCACTGCTTTCTTCAATTTAATCTTCCTCTCCTTCACTGCTTCCTTCACCTTCATCTTCCTCTCCTTCACTTCTTTCTTCATGTTCTGATTTTTTAGGAGAAGGTGAAAGAGGGAGGTTTGTTTGGGGAAATGATTCATGTGAAGAGGATGAATCATGTTCATTGGAGGGTGATGGAGGTGTGTGAGGTATAATTTGAGATGATGATGGTAGACTTTGCAGAGGGAGAGGCTGTGGAGTTGTGAAATCATCATGGGAGATGAAAAATTCCCATGGGATGCCTTGTTGTTCTAGTTGGTGTAAGACAATCATTTTGATGAGGGAATGATGAAAAAGGCTTGACATTTTTTGGGAGGGAGGCCTCTTTTGCATGATGGAAGACATTTTATCAATACTTTTACAAAGGTAGTAGGGAAAATGTACCAGCTTGGTTTTGGTGAAATGCATGAGTAGTATTATGTGGTAGGAATAGAATCTAGAGAACCTATCCTCACAGGTGAAGTTTTTCATAATGATTTTAATTAGGGGAGTATATCTGTCCAATAAATGAGAAAATGGGAACATGGTTTTGCAACCAACTTGAAAACTTGGTTTCAGGAATGGGTGATAGTGGCTTAGGTCCAGATACACTTGTTTGAACCACCTTTCTCCCATGCAAGGTATTCCAGTGGCCATAGAGATGGCATTGGTGGTCAGCTCAAAATGCACCTCAGCTAGGTGTACTTGGTGGTTATGAAGGTTTAGGGAAAAGAGCTTGGTCAACTGAGGGTGACTCTAGATCCTCTGTACTCTCTCACAGAACTCATAGCATCCTACTTCTTGAAAATAGGAAACTATAGTAGGAGAGGCTATCAATTCTTCAGTTCTTATAGGCTCAAACCTATTTGGCTTCCCACCCTTCCTTTGTTGCTCTTTAGGCCTTTGGTTTGTCTCACCACTGTCAACATTTTCTTCTCTAGAAATTTTTTCCTTCACCCTTGCCTCAAGACTTTTTTTTAAAAAGAATTGACACTGCTTGTGGAATGATGTGAAAATGGTGGATGAGATGGTGAGGCTGCATTGATGTCAAGGCTCAGTATTGTGGAGACCAAGTATTTTGTTTAGGATTTTACTTCCTTCTCTAAATTCAACCTTTAATTTTCTTTATAATCCTAATTTTAGAAGAATAGGAACATGTGGGAAAAGGTTAAATACCTCTCAAAATATCCCCCAGCTGAAGCCACAAGCTCAAAAAATATTGTGGGAAATTCAGGCGCCTTCTGCACAAATTATTCGGGCGGTATCTGCACGTAGGTTCAGGAAAGCGATGAACACATAGGAGCGCAACACACATTGCACACTGTGTAGTTTTCTGCTTAGGTTAGTCAGGTGCCCCTATAAAATCTCTCAGGCAACTTCTTGAACGGATAGGAGTGTAGTGGGTCAACTCCTGCATGCAGCTGTGTGCCCTTGGGCGGAGACTGCACGCACTGTTGTATGTGCTTGGGTGGCCTTGAACACGTAGGAGCGCAACGCGGGTCAACCGGGCTCCTCCTGAACACACTACCAAGTGCCTTGGATGGAGACTGCACGTTGTTGTTTCTATAGGCATGTAGCGCCTTTTTACAGGAGCACATCGCCCTTCGGAGAAGTGTATGGGTAGTATTGCACAGGAGCGCAACACAATTTCACAGGAGTTCAACGCCCGAAATTTCTGCCCAAAAACTATGTCAAGAACTTTGAAAAACTTGAAAACCCTCAACTCCTTTGCAAATAAACAAATGGTGATTGGGAGATGTTGCTTGGGTTGTTTTTATACTTTTTTGAAAAAATTAAAGATAAAAACCCACTTGACTAAGGTTTATTTTTGTTTCTCCCCTTTGCTAATATGCTCTTTTTCCTTTTGTAGGTAGTGTCATAAAAGCAATGTTTTTTTGATCCTCTCATTTCTTTTGGAGTTTGGCACTTTTTTCAAAAAACCTTGGCAAATTGGTGATTTTGCTTGTTTTCTCCATTTTTACATATTGAACCTATGCATCTCTGTCCTTTTTTTCCTTTTGCATGGATAATTGACTGTAACTGAGTGTTTGGCCTCCTTTACACTAATTCCTTTTCAATATTTCCCTTTGCTGTAGATAAATAATGCTGTCTTAACAATATTTTGAAATTATTCCTTGACATCATCTTCTAATCTTTGCTTATAGTCACCAAGGGGGCTTTTCACTTTGGCTTCTTGTTTATTGAATTTTTGATTTGTGCAAAGTTGTGCTCATGTGCCACTGTCTTCAGGATCTTATGCATGGGCTCTTTGCTGGTCAGTACTTTACAAACAATTTGTCATGAAACCATGATCCTCTTTGTGAACTTAGGCCTATTTTGTTTCTTCTGTTGTGTAATGTCATTTATGATTTTAGGCTTCTCACTTTGCATCTTGTTCTGATATTAACCATCATAAATAATTCCTATAAAAATGATTTAACATAGGAAAACTGTCTTTATGTAGACTTAATGCTTTGATCAAGGAGGTACCTTTGGATGTCTTTGATACTCTCTGGACATTCATGAGCTCATTATGCTTTTCACTTGATTTCACCTTTGAGGATATGTGGAAATAGTAAGTATTAGGAAACCAAAGCATTGCATAACCTAGGGGACCCTATATGACCTAGTGGGATTATGTTTGGTCCAGGTGTTTGGCTGAAAACTTGAATCAGGGTTTGGAGGTGAAAATAGGGTTTTGACACACCTTAATGCATTGCCATCCTAGAAAACTAAAAACTTTGATTTATCTAAAGATCTTAGAAACGAAGTTTAAAATCACCACTGCTTGAGGCATTTGGTGAGTAGGGGAAAAATTTTGGGTTACTTGGCAAACCAAGGTGTGAAAATAGAGGGCTTAGAAAAACAGAAACTGAGTGTTAAAGGCAGAGGTGGAAAACATAGTGAGATTGAGGGACATCAGTCCATGATTTGGTCTTCGGGGAGTGATAGGATTGGCCATGCCTTGACAGAGTAGCAGGATAGTGAAAGACATATCCTAAGGATAATGAAGGCAGTGAGATTTCTAGAACTCACAAGACTTCTTGAATTTTGTTTCTAGAAATCCAGGACAAAGCATTTAGTCATCTAAACAGGTAAAAATTACTGATGACTAACAAGGAGAATAAGAAAAATTGGCATAGGAAGCTTACCAATGCCTTGTGGGCAGACCAAGTGAGCAACAAGAAATATATAGGTATGTCACCCTTTGAATTGGTTTATGATATAGATAAAGTGTTTCCTACATCACTTGCAGTCCTGGTTATTAGATTATTGCAGGAAGCAGGTAGTGAGGAAGATGATATTCAGCGTTGAATCAATCAAATGATTCACCTTCAGCAAACAAGGGAGGAAGTTTCTCAAATTGCTTCTGAACTTCAGGAGAAAATCAAGAAGATTATGATCTCAAAACCAAGGTAGATAAGTTTTAGCTTGAAGATGTAGTGCTGTGATGGGATGTGTTGTAGCCTAACTTGACTTAGCTAAAAGTCAAAATTTAGAAAACGCACATACTCTCAGGATAGTGAATTTCAATTTCTTATTCTGGGAAAATGGAGAAAAATTTCAAAACTCTGCAACATGGGTTTTTTGCAGAATATGCCCAATTGACTTCAGCGAGGAAATTTTTCAAACATTCAAAGCGGTTTAAGAGATTTCGTCAGTTCTATTAGTTCCTGTCTTCGTAGCCTATCACCAGGGATCAACATGGGTTCTTACTATGTCTGGATTTGTTAGATGTTTTTCACATGATCTTTAGTACAAAAAATGTTTTAAATGTGTCCATCAGAATCAGCTCAGAAAAATATTTCCAACGGTATATCACACTCCCAAAATCAGTTTCTGGATCGGAAAATATGCCAAAATGAATACATGACTCAAAAAGCATAGCTCTGCCCTTTTTTCCATTACTTCACTGGCCTTTGACTTTAAAATTCTTACCTTTTTCTGTATTTTCCCTTTACTCAAAATTCTTTGTATTGCTGTCTCCTACAGTGTTGATGTGATTTCTCATCGCTGATGCGATCACATCGCATCATCACGTATCACATTTCTCGTTGTGCTTTGCTCATGCTTTCCCGTATTCCCCGATGTGATAATTGTGCATTGCATATCGCATTTCCTGTAGCACCGAACCCTGCCATACCACTTCTGTAAATGCAATAATCCTCCATCGATCGTAACATCGCTTCATCCTCCATCTCATCACTTCATCATTCACCGCCGATGCGATCATCATTTCCATCGAATCGCTCCATCCCCCATCGCATCGTTCTATCTCCAATTGCTCCATCGCTTATTGCATATCGCTATTTCCTCTGCTCAGAACATTCCCGCTCCTCTTCCATTTGCGATTGCAATTCCCATGGCCCACCACTTCTCTTTCCGCTCATTTCTTAGTAAAAATGGCTTTTCTCCACTCAAATGAGGCACATTCATTTTATTTGTTTAAAAGGGTTTTCTTTAGAAAAAGGTTAAAAGGGCCGAGCATTTTGTTAAGGCCGTAATTAATTGTGAATGTAGAGAACATTATAGCACCAGCTCATGAAATGACGACAAACGATAAATGTGGCAGAAAATTGGTTCTATATTTGTTTTGTTTCCATTGGCTGGAGTAAATGTAACAGATAATACTTCCAGATGGTCGAGTATACAGTTTCCTCTCTTTCAGAGGTATATCGTTGGGTTTTTTCTATCTTCAGGTTTTGTTTGGGGGTAGGTGAAACAACTCCTCTTTTTACGGATTCGCCCCCTGAGGCTAGTCTATTTAATGAAAATTTTCAGTAATTTGAAGAGGTTGGAATCGCTTGGGCGCTCTGAGCTTGATTGTACATTATTTGTAATCAGTTTGGCAAGAAATTAATAAGATTTGCAACTATTTTATGGGATCCATGTGTTATACTCTAAGTTATACTATGTCAGAAGAATTTGGAAATATGAAAGGCTCTGTGCGAGAGCATCTATGTGATCGCATTGTAATCAACCTCCACGCTAATGTTCCCATGTAATTTAATGATTGTATGTTAGTAGTTGATCTTCCAATCCAATTCCAGAAAAAGTATCCAGATATAAGCAATTGTCTGGTCAATACATGCACAACAGATTGATGCTGGAAGACAATAAGCCAGCAGATGCAAATCCAGTTCATAATTTTAAGGTCAACAAGATCAACAAGGCAGTATGCAGCAGGAAAGAATCTGGAGTCATTTTTCACTAAATCTACAATGAAAACAGAGGGATCACTACCTGTAATCAAACACATATAATATGAAAGTAATATGCCTCAAGAAAATAATTTATCGTTCAACATAAATGAAAGACTTGGATCATTCGGCCCAGATCCAATGGTTTTGCAGCATCACAAACTACTCGGAACTTATGAGAGAGAGTGCCCCCGTAAAATGGTTTGTTCTAAACCACTATTCGTAGATCGACGACGACGATGCAATGCATCATCAGTCACTCCTTTTTCAGAAACTGCTATCGGTGCCCCTGTAGGTGGTTTATGGTTTTGGGAAAAAGATGTGTGCGGTCAAAATAATGGGGCCCACACATTATTTATGTTAAAAATATATCTATTTCCATACATTGGATATTTTATGTGTTAAGAGTCAAATTAAATGCCAACATTCAAATGTATGAAGCATGGAGAACTTGGATGGCCAACATGTCTGAAAATACATCAGCAGTCAATCCATCTACAGCAAACATGTCATCAGCAATCCCAAAGACTTAACTTCATCATGTTTATTTGTATCTCTTTATTTTATCTTTCTTATTGTAACGAGGATACTTTTTCCCTCCAATTGTAATTAAAGTAGTTGTTCAAACAAGAAGTGTTGGAAATATTGTCATTGATGGAAAAAGAAGTGGCAAAGGAATTGGCAAGGAACAGAGAAAAGAAATGTAGCAGAGAAGAACAGAGAAAGAGTGCATCTACAGTTTGAGCTACAGAGAGAAGTATCAGTCAAGGAGTAGGGACAAGCAATGAATTGAAAGTTGTCCAAAGACAGTATAGGAAGAGAAAGGCCATAAAAAAAAAAGGTTCTGCATTCTTTTTGAATTATATGTATATTCTTGATAGAATTAAAAAGGAAGGATAGTTGAGTCCATGTGGACAACTATGAATCATTGTCCGTAAACATCATAAACCATGTGGCAAGGATTCGAAATTAAAGATTTAATGTATAAATTGAAGGAATTAATGGTTGCAGAGATATGATGGTTTTGAATGTAGCGAAGATTACAATTGCGATGGACCATAGTACAGTGATCAGCTTGCAGAATCAAGAACTTGAATGTACAGTTAGAAGCGGAACTACGTTAGGATAGAAATCCAAACATGCAATGGAAGGTTGATATATTATATATATCATAGCAGAATTGAAGACAGAGTGACATTGTATTGTGTCGAGGTCGGAAGGCAAAAACCGGTGTAAAGAATGTATGTTAAAAGACTCAAATGAAATTGTGAACAAAGCGTTAAACTTACCAATGGAACTATAATAAAAGGAAAAACATTAAAGCGCAACTTAATTATAATAATACATTGAAGAGTGGGCGGAACCTTGAAGGCGGAACCGTACGAGGAACAGTGAAAGGGGTTTCCGGTTTTTATTGCACCACTTTTCCAGGTTGAGCAGTATTCAAGAGGTTGGCTCTGATTCCATAGAATAGGCGACACATGTCCCTGTACGACTCCACAAAACCACTTGTCACTGCGTGCCATCGCGCATTATCGTTTGACCCAGGATGCCCAGCGATATTGTTGAGCGCCGTTGATCTAGGAGGGGGTCATCGAACGGTGATCATTTGCTATAGATGCGTGAAGGTTAACCAAGGTATGGCAGCCATCGCACGTTATTGATCGTGCGTCTTCGCTGAGCGATATCTATCCGATCAAATGAGGCGGCATGACGTGATAACAGCTGTCGGATGGAAACGATCGTTAGCAATGGGCCCCAGTTTTAAATAATATTGATTAAGCCGTTGATTATGCATGTGGGGCTGGATCCAAAGGTTTATTTAAAAAGCCATTTGATAAAAACGCGGATTATTAATATAAAGTTATATTATATATATATTTAATTACCAAAGGTTGTGAATAATATTTATTTATCAAATTCCACGAATTTGATAAATATATTTCCAATAAAAGAAAGAAAACCATCAACAACACGTTAATGTTACTTAACCTTGGCTATAGTATTATTTGGCGGAGAAAAATATTACCTTTGGGACAATTCGTGCATGGAAAAATGAAGATTGGATTTTCAATTTGGATAGGTTCGAATTTTAATATGAATACCATTAGTAGTTGAGTGGTTTTGTACTCATGGTATTGATAAAGGCAAAACTATATAATGAGAAGCGCATTATGGTTCAGTGTGTGCATGAAAGGGTCGTTAATAAATAAATCTCTTTAAGAGATATCTGCGTGTATGACACATTGATGGATATGATCTAGAAATGATAAATCTCTACGATGATCGGCAAAAGAAATGATGAAGACCTGACAGAAGTCTGATGAAGAAATTGAAGAAATCAGGTGGATTTGAGGGTTGAAGCCTTCTGTATGAAAGTGGAAGTATCTTGCCAGTAAAATCTGGTGTTAAAATCAGGGGGTTGGAGCTCCCTTCCAGTAGTGGCTGGAGAACGAGAAAAGGTTGTAGCCTTTCTGTAGGTAGGTGCCTGTGTGCTGGTATAAGTCTGCGCCAACATAAATTGTAAGAAGTTTTCTTTATAATAAATATTGAAGACTGAGATAACAACAACGGTGGTTTTCTCTTGAATTAGGTTTCCACCTTAAATACCGGTGTTCACATGTGTTGCTTATGTTTGATGGTTTGTTCTATTATTTCTGTTCATGCTTACTGCTTATCTGATGAATGAATGATGCAATGATCTAAGTAAAGACATAATAAGATCTCTAGACATACAATTTGGATTCAGTAATGTAGCATATGGTTTTAAGAGAAAAGAAAATTAAAAAATTGTTAGTCAGCTCTAAATACTGATTCACCCCCCCTCTCAGTATTTTTCCCAACAATTGGAATAAGAGCAGGTCCTTCTGAAAAAGCTTAGCCGCTAGAAGGAAGATCAAACAAGATGAGCAATCAAGATGGAACATCAACTATCAGGCCTCCGCTCTTTAACGGAAACAATTTAATCTTATGGAAAAAAAGGATGAGATCCTATCTTCAGTCTTTAGGAGCAGAGGTATGGGCAATTGTTGAAGGAGGATATCAATATCTAGCTGCAGTACCAACAGATCCGACGGAAAGAAAGAATTATGAAATAAATGCAAAGGCGGTCAATGCTCTATTGGGAAGTCTAACTGAATCAGAATTTGTCAAAGTCATGCAGCTGAATACAACAAAGGCAATATGGGACAAAATCATTCTAAGTTATGAAGGTGATGCAAAGGTAAAAAGTGCTAAACTCCAAACTCTCAGAATTCAATATGAGAATCTAAAAATGGATAACGAGGAGAGAATTGCCAATTTCTTCTTACGTCTTGATGATATTGTAAATCGTATGAGAAATCCGGGAGAAACAATAACCGAATCTACTTTGGTTGAGAAAGTCTTAAGATTACTAACGACAAAATTTGAGTCAAAAGTTTCTGCTCTTGAAGAAAAGCAGGATCTTCAAAATCTTACTGTGGTGCAACTTCATGGCATACTAACTGCATATGAAATGAGAAGAGGAGGACCATATGAAGTCAAAGAAGCAGTCTTTATAACTTCTAAAAAAGGGAAGGAAGTACAAAAAACAGAAGGATCAAGATATATCTCAGAAGAAGATGAGATAAACTTTGTAAAGAAACTTCAACTTGGCACAGGACGGTTTAGAGGTAAGCTTCCTTTCAAATGTTTTGATTGTGGAAGAGTTGGTCATCATGCTTCTAAGTGTCCTCATAAAGAGATACATAAAAATGGGAAGGAAGTAGTAAGAAGGAATAAGAATCGTTATAGCACTAGAAAAAGTTACTATACTCATGAAGACAGTGATGGGTTATCTGATAGTGAGGAAGAATGTGAACAAGATCTTAGACTTCTCATGGCATTTGAACAAGAATATAGAGAAGAAAAGGATACTTTTGTGGATGCTCTAGAAGACAATGATTTTCTTGATGAAAACAATCAACTCAAAATTGGCTTAGAAGAGAGTAAAATAATCATAGAAACTCTGAAAAATCAGCTGGAAGAAAAGGAGAAACACAATGAGAAATTAGAGTGTGAAGTAGTAAGTCTAAGAAAAGAACTTGAGAAAGTAAAGACTCTGAATCTTAGATTTGCTAAAGGATCTGAAACCTTAGATGAGATTATCAAGGTACAACGTTCTCCCCTTATAAAGACAGTTCTTGGAGATATCGGAGAATCCTCTCAGGCTTCAGCACCAAATTATCTAAAAGCAGCTACTGTTGGTATACAACATGCTGCCACTCAGCAAGGGAATAAAGAATCTTTGCAGGTAAAGCATGATCATCTCAATTCAAAGAACACTAACAGGAATATCTTTCAAAGAAACACCAATCAACAGGTAAATTCAAGAAGGAGATTTTATGATCGTAGAAATTTATTTTTCAATGGACAATGTTTCTCATGTCACAATTTTGGTCATAAATTTGTTCAATGTGTAGCATATAAAACCATCATGACAAGAGAAGCAAGAAAGAAAAGGATTGATATTGAACCAAAGAAGAATACCTATAACAAATTTTCTCCTCTTCAAAATTAAGTTGAATGTGCTTATTGCAATAACTTTGGCCATGAAGAATCTGAATGCAGGAGCAAAGTTCAGCCAAAAGAATATGTTCCCAAAGTATGGAAAAAGAAGGAATTACAGGTTGAAAATTGTGGCATAGCGTTATTTGCAGAAGATGAAGAAAACCAATGGGACATTGATAGTGGATGCTCAAGACACATGACAGGTGACAAAAACAAACTTCTTGCATATAGTGCTCTAGAAAAGGAAAATAATGTTACATTTGGAAATGATACTCCTGTGGTCATTAAGGGAAAAGGGTCTGTTTTTCTAAAAGAAAAGGTGAAAGCTAATGAAGTCATGTATGTGGATGGATTAAAGCATAACTTGTTAAGTGTAAGTCAAATGTGTGATCAAGGAACTGAAGTTGTCTTTAGTTCAAAAGAATATGTGGTACGTGATCTTGATATAGGTAAAACAATTATAAAAGGAAAAAGAACTCCAAGCAACCTGTATGTATTAAAGAACTGCAAAGAACAATGTTACTTGAGTAAGTCTTCAGAAAACTGGCTATGGCATAGAAGGTTGGGGCATCTGAGCTTCTCTCAAATCAACAAATCAAGCATACTTAAAGTTGTTTGTGATCTTCCCAATATTACTCTACCTGAAAATATCATATGCAAATCTTGCCAATTTGGTAAGCAAACCAGAGTACAATTTAATGCCAAGGAAGGATCATCAAGTAAGCCTCTTGAACTCATTCATACTGACATATGTGGACCTATGAGGAAAAATTCACCACGTGGTGAAGAATACTATATCTTATTCATTGATGATTACTCTAGAATGTGTTGGATTGGGTTGATTAAACACAAAGATGAAGCATTTGAGAAATTTCAGATCTTCAAAGCACTGGTTGAAAATGAATTAGATATAAAAATCAAGTGTCTTAGATCAGATCAAGGAGGAGAATATACATCCAATGAATTCCTTGAATTTTGTGAACAACATGGCATAAAAAGACAGTTTTTTGTAGTTGGCACTCCACAATAGAATGGTGTAGCAGAAAGAATGAAAAAAGCAGTTCAACAAATGGCTAGAGCTATGCTTGATGATTCCGGAACACCTGACACATTTTGGGGAGAAGCATCACATACAACAGTAAATATTCTTAACAAGGCACATGTTCGTGTAAATAGTGATAAAACTCCATATGAACTCTGGTATGGTAATTCTCCCACTGTAAAGCATTTTAGAATTTTTGGAAGAAAATGTTTTATCAAAAATAATGATGAAAAACTTGGCAAGTTTGAACCCAGAGCAGATGAAGGAATATTTCTAGGTTACTCCTCTAGGAGTAGGGCATATAAAAATTACAATAAAAGACTTCGGAATATTGTTGAATGTATAGATGTTGTTATTGATGAGTCTCCAGCAGCTCCAAAAGAAGAAAAACAAACAACAAATGAAGACGATGATGATGACATATATCCTTCTACATCAAATAGTAATGATACAAACAATGAACCCAATGAAGAACCCGAAGATGATTTTTCTGAAAAGGCTCCATCCAGATATGTTCAAAAGAATCATCCAAAATCTCAAATTTTGGGAGAAAAGGGATCAGGTGTACAAACAAGAAGGACTCTTGTGGGATCTTCTAGCAATCTGGCATTTTTGTCCACTATTGAACCGCACAATGTCAGTCAAGCTAGCAAAGATGAATGTTGGATTCAAGCAATGAATGAAGAACTTGATCAAATTGAAAAGAATCACACTTGGGAATTAGTACCAAGACCTCATGACAAAAATGTCATTGGAACTAAATGGATATTCAAAAACAAGTTAAATGAGAATGGGGATGTTATAAGAAATAAAGCTAGACTTGTTTGCAAGGGGTATGCTCAACAAGAAGGTATAGAATTTGAAGAAAATTTTTCTCCTGTAGCCAGACTTGAAGCCATAAGAATGTTTCTTACTTTTTCAAGCTTCCAACAAATCAAAGTTTATCAAATGGATGTTAAATCTACTTTTCTCAATGGTGATATAGAAGAAGAAGTTTATATAGAACAACTAGAAGGATTCATTTTGGGAAATGGTGAAAAACTTGTTTGTTGACTTAAAAAGGCTCTATATGGTCTCAAACAAGCTCCAAGGGCATGGTACTATCGTCTTGACAAATATCTTCATCAACAAGGATTTTCAAAAGGGTCTGCTGATAGCAAATTATACACAAAAACTGAAAATTACAAACTATTGATTGTGGTTGTATATGTTGATGATATCATTTTTGGAAGTAATGAAGAGTCTATGAGTCAGAAATTTGCTTCTAATATGCAACAAGAATTTGAAATGTATCTACTTGGGGAACTAACATTCTTTCTTGGCTTGCAAGTGCAACAAGCAACAAATGGAATAGTCTTATCACAAGCGAAATACCTCAAGCAAATCATAAAGAAGTATGGCATGGAAGATTGCAAACTTGTAAGTATACCAATGATAACCGGATGTAATCTCAGTTCTAATGATGATTCCCCCACGGTGAATCAACCAGAATATAGATCTATGATAGGAAGTCTACTTTATCTCACTGGGACAAGACCAGACATCATGCATGCAGTTGGGATTGTTGGACGGTTCCAAGCTAATCCAAAAGAGTCTCAACTTCAGGCTGTGAAAAGAATATTCAAATATCTACAAGGAACTCAAGACTTTGGACTATGGTATCCAAAGAATGCTGATCTTACTCTTCATGCATACACTGATGCAAATTGGGCTAGAAGTGTTGATGATCGGAAAAGAACTAGTGGTGGTGCATTCTATATGGTGCCCTGGTTAGTATCTTGGTTTAGCAAGAAGCAAAGCTCTATTGCTTTATCTACATCTCAAGCAGAATATGTGTCTGCCGCATCATGTTGCACTCAACTTCTCTGGATGATGCAAACCTTACAAGACTTTCAAATCAAATGTTCACCTCCTATCTCCATTATGTGTGACAATAAAAGTGCCATCAGTATCTCAAATAATCCTGTTATGCATTCCAAGACCAAGCACATTCCCATCAAATATCACTTCTTACGTGAACAAGTGCTTGAAAAAAAGGTGAAATTGGAGTATGTTCCCTCCAAAGAACAAGTTTCTGATATATTTACCAAACCTCTACCCAGGGAAGCATTCAAATATCTCAGACAGAAACTGGGAGTAGTCTCTACCATGCAGAAGATCAGATCTACTTAAATACAAAAGATTAAATTGGTTGTGAGGTGTTGTTGGGCATCTCTGAATGCACAGGCTAAGGGGGAGCATTGGTCATATGAAAAGGATGCATTGTTGACATTTATAAGTCATTTTGTTATAGTATGTTTGAAGATGCAGCATGATCTCAGGGGGAGCATGGTATTTTCGATTCAAAGGTTCTTGATCAACTCTTTGCCATTGATGTCAAAGGGGGAGGAAAAGCAACAAAGGGCTTCTATAAGACAATCAGAGGAAGAGTATTGCCATCAATGCCAAAGGGGGAGATTGTTGGAAATATTGTCATTGATGGCAAAAGAAGTGGCAAAGGAATTGGCAAGGAATAGAGAAAGAGTGCATCTACAGTTTGAGCTACAGAGAGCAGTATCAGTCAAGGAGCAGGGATAAGCAGTGAATTGAAAGTTGTCCAGAGATAGTATAGGAAGAGAAAGGCCATTTAAAAAAAAAAAAGGTTCTGCATTCTCCGTGAATTATATGTATATTCTTGATAGAATTCAGAAGGAAGGATAGTTGAGTCCCTGTGGACAACTATGAATCATTGTCTGTAAACATCATAAAACTTATGGCAAGGATTCGAAATTAAATATTTAGTGTATAAATTGAAGGAATTAACGGTTGCGGAGATATGATGGTTTTGAATGTAGCAAAGATTACAATTGCGATGGACCATAGTACAGTGATCAGCTTGCGGAATCAAGAACTTGAATGTACAGTTAGAAGCGGAACTACGTCAGGATAGAACTCCGAACATGCAATGGAAGGTTGATATATTATATATATCATAGCAGAATTGAAGACAGAGTGACATTGTATTGTGTCAAGGTCAGAAGGCAGCAACCGGTGTAAAGAATGTATGTTAAAAGACTCAAAAGAAATTGTGAACAAAGCGTTAAACTTAGCAATGGAATTGTAATAAAAGGAAAAACATTAAAGCGCAACTTAATTATAATAATACATTGAAGAGTGGGCGGAATATTGAAGGCGGAACCATATGAGGAACAATGAAAGGGGTTTCTGGTTTTTATCGCACCGCTTTTGCGGGTTGAGCGGTATTCAAGAGGTTGGCTCCGATTCCATAGAACGGGCAACACACGTCCCTGTACGACTCCACAAAACCACTTTCCACTATGCGCCATCGCGCGTTATCGTTCGACCCAGGATGCCCAGCGATATTGTTGAGCGTCGTTGATCTGGGAAGGGGTCATTGGACGGTGATCATTTGCTATAGATGCGCAAAGGTTAACCAAGGTACGGCGGTCGTCACACGTTATTGATCGCGTGTCTTCACCGAGCGATATTCGTCCGATCAAATGAGGTGGCGCGACGCGATAAAAACTGTCGGATGGAAACGATCGTTAGCAATGGGCCCCAATTTTAAATAATATTGATTAAGCCATCGATTATGCATGTGGGGCCGGATCCAAAGGTCTATTTAAAAAGACATTTGATAAAAGCACGGATTATTAATATAAAGTTCTATTATATATATATATATATATATATATATTTAATTACCAAAGGTTGTGAATAATATTTATTTATCAAATTCCACGAATTTGATAAATAAATTTTCAATAAAAGAAAGAAAACCATCAGCAGCACGTTAATGTTACTTAAGATTGGCTATAGTATTATTTGGCGGAGAAAAAGATTACCTTTGGGACAATTCGTGCATGGAAAAACGAAGATTGGATTTTCAATTTGGATTGGTTTGAATTTTAATATGAATACCATTAGTAGTTGAGTGGTTTTCTACTCATGGTATTGATAAAGGCAAAAATATATAAGGAGAAGCGCATTATGCTTCAGTGTGTGCATGAAAGGGTCGTTAATAAATAAATCTCTTTAAGAGATATCTGCGTGTATGACACACCGATGGATATGATCTAGAAATGATAAATCTCTACGATGATCAGCAAAAGAAATGATGAAGACCTGACGGAAGTCTGATGAAGAAATTGAAGAAATCAGGTGGATCTGAGGGTTGAAGCCTTCTGCATGAAAGTGGAAGCATCCTGCCAGTAAAAGTTGGTGTTAAAATCAGGGGGTTGGAGCTCCCTTCTAGTAGTGGCTGGAGAACGAGAAAAGGTTGTAGCCTTTCTGCAGGTAGGTGCCTGCGTGCTGGTATAAGTCTGCGCCAGCATAAATTGTAAGAAGTTTTCTTTATAATAAATATTGAATACTGAGATAACAACAGTGGTGTTTTTCTCCCGAATTGGGTTTCCACCTTAAATACCGGTGTTCACATGTGTTGCTTATGTTTGATGGTTTGTTCTGTTATTTCTGTTCATGCTTACTGCTTATCTGATGAATGAATGATGCAATGATCTAAGTAAAGACATAATAAGATATTTGGACATACAAGCTGGATTCAGTAATGTAGCATATGGTTTTAATAGAAAAGAAAATTAAAAAATTGTCAGTCAGCTCTAAATAATGATTCACCCCCCCTCTCAGTATTTTTCCCAATAGGAAGTAGTTAGACAGTTTTGGGAAGTTTGAGTGGTTACAAATTGCTTTCAATATGTATTTAATGGAAACCAGAATAGATAAGATGGTTCCAAGTTTTGGACCTCCAGGTAGCAATTTTTGTACTCAGATTTCAAATTATTAATGAATGAAAAACAAGCTTCTGGCATTTTTTGATAATGACGTGTCTTCTAGTTTACATGGTGTGTTTTCTATCTCTGAATAAAATGAAGTAATGAAGTTGTAGGTCTCTTTTTACGTGTGTAAATAAGAGTTAAAACCCTTAATAGGCGCTCCTTAATTTTAACTTTTCCTTTTCTTATATTTCCTCTGAAGTTTGAGGTGATAGATCCTGTACAACAACATATCAGTTTTGGCTTCTTCCTTTCATGTTCTTCTGATCATTTCATTCTATATCAACAGATAATAGCATTTTGGGACATTCGTTGTATTTGATTTTTTAGGGTTTAATGATAAAATATTTGGAGGTGTTTAAATAAAGACCAATATTTCTGTGACATAATTATATAAATGTTTTAAGCACGGATTCCTTATCACATCTAAGGGATTGTCTCTTAAGGTACAACATTTTTTGGTTCCATTGCTGGGGATCGAAGAAGCAAAGTTAATTTCCCTGGGTTTTCTTTCTATTTCCTCTGGTTGTTCAGTGAGGAGGAAACAATTGGCTGTGTTTATTCTTTTTAAGAATTTTGGCTTTCAAAAGGTTTCACACGAGGTCAAATACCTCACAGTAGAAGATCTCATAATCCCTTATTCTTGATGGTGAACAAGATTTCGATTTAAAAATTTGGTTGTTTATTATTCACCTGGCGACTCCACTGATGAAGGTTTCATTAGATGAAGAATTTTGCTGGCAAGAAAATTAGAAAGAATCGTGGAAAAAGCATGTATCATACTTTCAGTTTTTTAAAGGAGGTTCTATTTTTTACTATCAGTTTAGTGGTCTATTTTCCCTTATATATCAAGAATATTGTTTCTTACTTTATATTCTCAGAAGATTGTAAAGTCCAAAAATTACATTCTTTATTGGAGAAAGATGATTTTTCTTCTGCTTGTATTATTGACCTTGACACAAATTTATCTCCTGAATACGAAAGTAGAGATGGTTGTTGCATTACTATTCCTAAAGGTAATTTGTCTCAGTCTAGGTATAAAGCTGTTGATTCGTCATATTTGGATGATAATATTCTGCCTCACAAGAAATTGACAATATTTCAGCTCAAAAACAAAGAAATATTTAAACCCTTGAAGCTACCCACAATTCTTCATCAATATCCTTCAAAAGGATTCAAATTTTTTCCAAGTTTCTCTGGAGAGGATGAGGATATTTCAGTTGAACAACATATCTTGGAATTTGAGTACTTTCTGGAAAAATTTCAAATTATTTATGAAGATGTGGCTTTAAGGATGTTTTGTCATTCATTAAAGCAAGCGTCTCAGCAATGGTTCCAGTGTTTGGAAGCAAGTTCAATTAGTTCATGGAAAGGTTTTCAAGTTGTATTTCTTAGATATTGGGGCGAGAATAAGTCATATGAAAAACACCTTTGGGAATTATATTCTATCCAGAGGCAGAGCAATGAAGCAATCGTTGAGTTTAATAGGAGGTTTCAAAAAATTTATTTTAGCATGCCAAAAGAAATTCAACCTCTTGAAGCATCAGCTATGGTTTACTATTTGAGGGCTCTTTCTATTGTCTTGGCTTTTTATCTCAAGGAGAGAAAGCCTTGCACTTTGAAACTGATGCTTATTTATGCACAAGAAATCGAAGATAATGTGTGGGCTTGTAGAAATTCTTCCTGTCATGTTGAAATAACAAGTTTTCCTGATGGAAAGGGGGCCTGTCAAGAAAACATTGGAATTTCTTTACAAGGGAATTAAAATCTAGGGGTGAACAAGGAATTTCAAAAAGTGTCAGAGGATTCTTGTATTTCTGAAGCACAAGAATTTAAGCAGTCTGAATATTCTGGTCAAAACTACGTTGCAACAACTGAACGACATGATAAAAGATTGAAAGATCATTACAATTTTCATAATTTTAATGATTTTGCGAATAGAGGGGAAACTGGAGGAGATTCTCAGATATGTTTGCAGGAGGAGGAATATTTTTGTCAAGAATTGACATTATACAAAGAACATCAACATTACAGGGAACTAGGTTTCTATTTTCAGCCTAAATGCCAGCCTACAGAAAATGGCAATCAAGTTCCTTGCACACAATTCCAAACTGAGGAGTCAAACAATGAAGGAAGTTTCCATGTTCAAAGAATTCTACATCAACAAAATGTTCAAGAAAAGGAGGCAGCCGAAATTTTGTCTCATGATTTCTGTGATCTAGTTGCTGAGTATATGACAAATTTCTTTGGTCAGCAACAAGCTTTTATGCAAGGGTATGTACAAAGTTTTGTATATGAAAAAGTTTCATGGTACATTCCTGTTTTGATTTTTAAATTTCAACAGTATGAAGGTATTAAATATAATAAGTAGATGTTAGATTGGTGCCATTAGAAGGTTAAATATATATATATATAGGAGTTGTACATAAATAAGCTCAGGAGTTGAGCATTCCCAGTTGCAGTATTTCTAGTTTAGCATTTTTAGTTCAAGGAAAAGGATCCTAGAAGAGAGTGGTTTTAGAGAATTTTGAAATTTTTAGAGATTTTGGATTGGGAGAAAATTCAGTTTGACTTGACTCCATGCCCAATAAAGGCTAATGATCTACAAGCTCACTTTGCTCCATGCCTAATAAAGGCTACTGATCTACAAGTTCTCAACACTTTGCTACCAAAGAGTTGTCCCCAATTGGAGCCAGATGTTGTAGCCTAACTCGAATCAACTAAAAGTCGAAATTCAAAAAATGCACATACTCTCAGGACAATGAATTTAAATTTCTTATCCTACGCAAAGGGAGAAAAATTTAAAAAATCTAAAACATGGGTTTTTTGTAGAATATGCCCAATTGACTTTAGCAAAGAAATTGTTCAAAAATTCAAAGCAGTTTAAGAGATTTCGTCAGTTCTGTTAGTTCTAGTCTTTGCAACTTATCACCAGGGATAAGCATGGGTTCTTACTATGTCTAGTTTTGTTAGATGTTTTTCACATGATATTTAGTGAAAAACATGTTGTAAATGCTTCCATAAGAAGTAGCTCAGAAAAATATTTCCAACAGTATATCACACTCCCGAAATCAGTTTCTGGATCGGAAAATATGCCCAAATGAATAAATGACTCAAAAAGCACAGCTCTGCCCTTTTTTCCATTACTTCACTGGCCTTTGACTTTAAAATTCTTACCTTTTCGGTATTTTCCATCTACTGCAAATTATTTTTATTTTTGTCTCCTACAACCCCGATGCGATTGCTCATCGCTGATGCAATCGCATCGCATCATCACGTATCGCATTTCTCATTGTGCTTCGCTCCCGCTTTCCCGTCTTCCCTGATGTGATAATCGTGCATCGCATATCGCATTTCCTGCAGCACCGAACCCTGCCATCCTGCTTCCGTAGATGCGATAATCCTCCATTGCATCGTAGCGTCACTTCATCCTCCATCTCATTGCTTTATCATTCACCGCCGATACGATCATCATTTCCATCGCATCACTCCATCCACCATCACATCGTTCTATCTCCAATCGCTCCATCGCTCATCGCATATCGCGATTTTCTCCACCCAGAACATTCTCGCTCCTCTTCTATTTGTGATTGCGATTCCCATGGCCGACCTCTTCTCTTTCTGCTCATTTCTAAGGAAAAATGGATTTTCTCCATTCAAATGAGGCACATTCGTTTTATTTGTTTAAAATGGTTTTCTTCAGCAAAAAGGTTAAAGGGGCAGGCATTCTGTTAAGGCCGTAAGTAATTGTGAATGCAAAGAACATTATAGCACCAGCTCACGAAACGACGACAAATGATAAATGGGGTGGAAAATTGGTTACAGATTTTTTTTCTTTCCATTGGCTGGAGTAAATTTAATATATAGTACTTCCAAATGGTCGAGTATACAGTTTCCTCTCTTTCAGAGGTATATCGTTGGGTTTTTTCTATCTTCAGGTTTTGTTTGGGGGCAGGTGAAACAAATCCTTTTTTTACAGATTTGCCCCCTGAGGCTAGTCTATTTAATGAAAATTTTCAGTCATTTGAGGAGGTTGTATTCCCTTGGGCGCTCTGAGCTTGATTGTAGATTATTTGTAATTAGTTTGGCAGAAAATTAATAAGATTTGCAGCTATTTTTATGGAATCCCTGTGTTATAATCTAAGTTATACTATGCCAGAAGAATTTGGCAATATGAAAGGCTATGTGCGAGAGCATCTATGTGATCGCATTGCAATAAACCTCCACGCTGATGTTCCCATGGAATTTGATGACCGTATGTTAGTAGTTGATCTTGCAATCCAATTCCAGAAAAAGTATCCAGATATAAGCAACTGTCTGGTCAATACTTGCACATCGGATTGATGTTGGAAGACAACAAGCCAGTGGATGCAAATCCAGTTCATAATTTGAAGGTCAAAAAGATCAACAAGGCAGTACGCAACAGAAAAGAATCTGGAGTCATTGTTCACTAAATATGCAATGAAAAAAGAGGCATCACTACCTATAATCAAACGCATATAATATGAAAGTAATATGCCTCAAGAAAATAATTTATCATTCAACATAAATGAATGACTTGGATCATTCGACCCAGATCCAATGGTTTTGCGACATCACAAACTGCTCGGAACTTATGAGAGAGAGTGCCCCCGTAAAATGGTTTGATCTAAACCACTGTTCACATATCGATGCCTATGATGCAATGGGGCATCACTCACTCCTTTTTCAGAAACTGCTACCAGTGTCCCTGTAGGTGGTTTATGGTTTTGGGGAAAAGATGTGTGCAGTCAAAATAATGGGGCCCACACATTATTTATGTTAAAAATATATCTATTTCCATACATTGAATATTTTATGTGTTAAGAGTCAAATTAAATGCCAACATTCAAATGTATGAAGCATGGAGAACTTGGATGGCCAACATGTCTGAAAATACATCAACAGTTAATCCATCTATAGCAAACATGTCATCAACAATCCCAAAGACTTAACTTCATGATGTTTATTTTTATCTCTTTATTTTATCTTTCTTATTGTAACGAGGATATTTTTTCCCTCGAATTGTAATTAAAGTAGTTGTTAAAACAAGAAGTAGTTTAGACAGTTTTGGGAAGTTTGAGTGGTTACAAACTACTTTCAATATGTATTTAAGGGAAATCAGAATAGATAAGATGGTTCCGAGTTTTGGACCTCCAGGCAGCAATTTTTGTACTTAGATTTCAAATTATTAATGAATGAAAAAAAAGCTTCTAGAATTTGTTGATATTGATGTGTCTTCTAGTTTACATGGTGTGTTTTCTATCTCTGAATAAAATGAAGTAATGAAGCTGCAAGTCTCTTTTTACATGTGTAAATAAGAGTTAAAACCCTTAATAGGCGCTACTTCATTTTAACTTTTCCTTTTCTTATATTTCCTCTGAATTTTGAGGTGATAGATCCTGTACAACAACATATCAGTTTGGGCTTCTTCCTTTCATGTTCTTATGATCATTTCATTCTATATTAGCAGATAATAGCATTGTGGGAAATTCATTGTATTTTTGAGGGTTTAATGATAAAATATTTGGAGGTGTTTAAAAAAAGACCAATATTTCTATGACATAATTATATAAATGTCTTAATCATGGATTCCTTATCACAGCTAATGGATTGTCTCTTAAGTTACAACAGGATTCAAGAAATGAAGAGAAAGGAAAACACGGGAAATTTGAAAATCTATGGAAAGGACCCTATAAGATCTTAGCTTATCGAGGAAAAAATGCCTATTTGCTGAAAGAGATGAATGGACAAGAATGTTCAGGAGGACCAGTCAATGGTAGTCTCTTGAAACATTACTATTTCCGATGCAACTTTTGAAAGAATGTTCCACTTTCATTGTAAATACCAGCTTAAATTTTCTGCAAGGTTTGGAGAAGAAAATCATTTAGGCTTGGGGCCTGAAGTGAAGGCTATAAAGCTTGTTGATTTTCTGTTATTTTAAGAGTTTTTAGGTCAATTTTGAGTTAATTTTAAATTTATTTTCTGAGTCAGTTCTCAGTCACTTTGGTTGGTTTTTGAGTTAGTTTTAATAGTCTACAGTTTTGAAATTATTTTACCATATTGGCCCAAAGGTTAGGCACTTGGTCTACAGTGTTCTTGGCACCTCCAAGGAGCTACCATCCCCAATAAGGCCAATGTTAGTGTCAGTATTTGCATACTTCCACCAGGGATCAAAACAAATTTTGCATGTGCATCTTAGGTGTCCCATTCTAAATAATTTTGAATCATTCCATTAGGTCATGATATAAAATTTTTCCATTGGTGGTTATCCTTGTCAAATGTCCCATTTTCCTTCACAATTATATGCCTATTGACCCTCTTCCATGTCTTCATCATGCTAAGAACAAGTCTGCTCTCATTTCACTTTTAGTCAAAATCACTCATTGAGTCAGTTTATTTCATTTCTCATTAGGTCACTAGGGTTTCATTAGGTCAAATCATTGCATTGTCTCATTTTCAATAAAGGGTAGCAGAAGGTGTGAAGGTGACCTAGAATAAACTCATGTTTTTCTTGAGTCAGGTTTTCCATGTAAAGTTACATTTCATCTTTGTAAGTTTTCATCTCAAAAATCACATTTTTGAGATAAAAACAGAGATATTTTTATGCTCTAGTTTTATGTAATTTTAAAGTCACCATATGTAATAGATTCTAAAAAAGCTGTTTATTCCTAGCTAAAGACATTTGATGAAAAATACAAAGGCCATGTGAGCCATCCAAAGCATCAAAAAGTATTTTGAAAGGTTAATGTGAAGAAATAAGTGTGGGTCCCAATCATTCAAAATCCAAAATTCATTCAAAGTATAAAAGCCCATTTGCCAAAAGAGATCCTCAATTGTTCATGCGTCAAGGAGAAAAACACGATTTTGGCGAAGAATTGGTTTGAGCAAGGAAAAAATTGCAGAAATTGGGCGATGTTGTGCATAGAGCATTGGTGCTACGCATAGAGCTCTGGCGTTGCGCACAGAGCATTTATTCCAGTGCAAAATTACACAGCGTTGTGCATAGAGAGAGGGCACTGATCACCTGGGTAAATCACTGCGCACAGGGCGAAAAGCCTCCCAAACTCCTCCAAACACTTCAAGATTTCCTCTTCGCCTCCAAAATAGGTAAGTCAACCCTTGTAACTCCCTCTTTCTCCAATTTATGCTCGTGTGTGAGTTTTTTTTGTTGGAAAAAATTACAAAGAAACCCTAGACTTTCCCAAAATTCCCATTCCCATCACAAATTTCCCAAAACCCCCTTGTCCCAAAATAATTGTCCCTATACCCTACCACATCACCCCATACTTCTAAAAAACACTAAAACTAGCCCTCCCTAAGTCCCTTTACTCTTTTCCATTAACACCACAATTTCTAGGAATTTCACTCTTTTTCCTAGATTTCCCCCATACCCTTGACCTGTAATTAAATTCTCATTTTCATCTCCCTTCATATTTTCACTTCCCATCACCTCACAAAGTTTCTTAACCATTTTCCCATCTCCATTAATTTTTGTGACTCTATCCCTATCCCCTAAAGCCCTCATTTCATGATTTATTTCCCTACTCCCATTCCCTTTACTCCTTTATTCACTCTCCCATTTTTTCCTCTTCCCTAGGGTTTCCAAAGTGCCAAAGAAACAATCATGGAGAGAGAGGACAAATATTACAGAGAGGAGGAACACAGTGATGATGAGTTTGATGAATATGATATTGTACAACAAAGAAGGCCACACAAGGGAGGCAGAATCATCAGAGTAGAGCCAACAAACCTTAGAGAGCTAGAGGCTTCACCTTTAGTTGTGTAATATTTCAGATATGTTGGGAGTTATGATTTTTGTGAAAAGGTGGAAAGAGTTCAACATCACCTTGAGTTGACTAGGCTTTTCATACTGAACCTCCATGATAACAAGGTAACTCTTGCAGGTGTAACTTTTTCCATTTCCACTTCTATTATTACTGATGCTACAGGGATTCCAAATGTAGGGGAGAGATGGTAAAAAGCATAGGACCTGGGTGATCATTATTTTGAGCCTTACCTCAAGACTAGGTACAAGAATGAAAAAATAAAGTTTTTCCCCTTCAGATTCCTCCTCAGCAAGTATGCACCGATGATGAAGATTATCATGAGATACTTCACTTGTGAGGGCATATTATCCAGATTGTATACATATCATATCAAGTTGCTCATGAATTTCACTAGGGTGAGGATGCTGAACATCCCATACTTCTTGCTCCAGAGCATTGAGAAGATGGCATACTTTGTGGAAAAGAAAGAATATCATCAGTAGATGAAGAGCCTCTATCATCACTCCCTCATCAAACTCATTATGCTTCATCATATAAATCTTCTCAACATCTCTTGGGATGATTTCATTTCCAATGACATATTCACAAATCCCCAAATTCCTCCACCAATGCCACAAGAGAGAAGAGAGACATCTACTAGCCCTGCAGCTGCAAAAACAAGGAAGCATCAAGTCAAACTACCTAGGCATGTCAAAGAATGCAATGTAACATATCAAAGAGGGCATAGAAAACTTTTTGCAGTAGAGAGGCAAGTGCTTGCTCCACATGGTGTGGAAGGAGCCTTCCCTTATTCATCAACACAAAGGCAAATGTTTGCTCCACATGGTGTGGAATGGGCTTTACCTTCTTCGTCAACAAGACATGTACACTAGGCATTTAAGGGAAAAGAGAAAGTCATAGAGGTCAGCCATGGAGAAACAGATCAAGAGCATGAAGATGCCCATGAGGTAGAGGTTGATTTTGAGCTAGTATACCTTGAAGGGTTTGATGAAACTACCACATAAAGCATTGAAATCGAAGAAAAGGGGGCACAAATCAGAGAGCTACAAACCCATCTTGAGAGGGAAAAATTCATCATCCCTTTCCTAGAGCAAGAGAACAAATAGTTGACAGACAAGAAAACTCTTTTAGAGATGAATTTGTTGCAGGAGAGGAGGAAAAGCATGATTAATCAAGAAACTATGGAAGATCCTTAGGAGGCCAAAAACATCATGAAAAGGCCAAAGACAAGAGGCCTCAAAAGAGCATTGGAGAAATAAAGGCAAGAAACCCAAAGTCTGAGTTTTGGCCAACAGTTGGAAAATGAGATTGAAGATGACAGAGAAGTGTGGCTTGAGAGATTCAACGTTCACTTGGAGGAGCTACTAATGAATGCCAATAGAGACAATCAAATGGTCAGGCACATGGCCGATCACTATTAGACCAAGAACAAAATTTGCAATATCAAGGTCAAATAGATGAAGGATAAACTGAAGAAGGTATGGAAGGGAAAGAAAGGAGGTGAAAAACTCAAGATACTTGATGATACCTCCTTAGCTCACCTTGACATGTGGTTGTGGTTCTATCCCATAAATTTTGAACAATTTTGAAATTTTTTTGATATTTTTGAGTTTTTGGGCAAATTTTGAAAAACACAGGAATTTCTGCTCTATGTACAGTGCCTTGGCACTGAACACTCTTTTGGGGTATCCAATGGAAAAAAGGAAGACATCAATGGGTTCATAATGATGAGGACATGGCTCATGTACTCTTTCTAATAATTTGGAGCAAAAATGGTCAGGAAAAAGGGCCAAAAACACCCAAAAAATCATGTTTCTGCCCCTTTTTCAGGGTGATGCTGCACATAGAGGCAGTCTTGGGAGATTTCAATTTTGAGGGGTAAAAAATGCTCCAAATTAGAAACCATAAGTATATATGGAAAGTAGATAGGACAAGATTTCCAAAGAGCTACCATGAGCTAAGTTTGGACACCAGGAAGTCAGTCAAAAGTGACCTGCAAGAAAGGCTATTGTTTCCTCCTTGGCACTATGCATAAGACAAATTCTACCTGTTTTGGAGTTTTCTCTATTTGTCACGTGATTTTTGAGTTTTACCTCACTAGTTGGGGTTTTAAATGATGTAACTGATAAATATTAATGTAATTATGATGAGTATTAGTTTACTATGGGTAGTTTCATTAGCTTGAGTCCTCTAGAGGTCAAATGAATCAGTTTCCTCTCTTTTAGAGGCTAGTTGTTGGGTCTTCCTAGTATTCATATTATTGTTCAACATTTGATGGAAAATGATCTTGATCTGATGGATTTGACTCCATGAGGCTAGGGTTAGTTGTTTTGAGGTCTATATCTTCTTCCTCTTTCTCATTTGTAAGGGTTGGACTCAGTTGGATACTTGGCTTTTGAAGAGACACACTTTGTATCAGTTTCTAAGCACAAATATTAATCAAATTTGTAGCTATTATGGGATCCCTGTGGTATGGTGTTTAGTTTCAGTTTCTCCTTTTGTGCTTAGATTTTAGAATGTTTTCTTTATTTCATCCATCATTTCATTGCTATTAAGTGGATGTTTTCAAGTTAGATGAACATAATCCATAATTGTTATGCTCTGTTTTGGGTAAATATTCACAGCCTGTAATTTATTCAGTTTAGAAAGAACCCATGATTCCACCATGCTATTTTTGGCTCATCACTTATCTTGATCATCCCACCCATTGAAATCCTAAAGTGCTAAATCACTATGCCTACCTTCCCCCATAGAACACCCTGCAAATTTTGACCTAATGTTCCTTGCCATGACTGTTTGACTCCTTCTAACCCATCATAACCCTATACAATCAAATAAAAAACCTGAGCTATTATACCTAGCCTAATATCTTCTTTACTCAGTGTTACATGGATAAAATCCTTCTTGCGGACAAGAACGATCTCCCTAGTATCCTAAGGATATCTAGAAAACAAACAAGGAAATGCAAACCATTTTCTCTAGGTCATTATGATTCAGAATTATTAATCAACTAAGTAAGAAGAGATTCTCCTACTTGAGGTCCAATGCTTGCTGTAATATTCAATCCAATCGCTCCAAAAGAGGTCAATTTAGCATGTAAGACCGCACTCAAAGACAAGAAAAATGATTAAAAACACCTGCAAGATATAATAATTCAGAAACATTAATCTATCTCAGTGATCAAGGAATCCAAGAATTAAATTACTTAAATAGATACATGAACAACTTAATGAGAAAATAGAATCCATTTTTATTAACTTGTATGATAAGAAGTAACCTTACAACCTTGTCGCCTTGATGTCATATAGGTTCTTCTGGGGTCCTGAACAACTATTTTCCATTGGTTTGACAAGACTTCCACTCTTTGAACTAGCATAAAAATATAGATATGAGTATGTAATCATTCTCATACCATTGATGCCAAGTATAGAGAGTATAATTTCTTCAGCAATTCACCTCAAAACAACCAAGTTATAAGTACCTTTGATACTGAAATATGAGTTCAATTTATAGGAGAATTAAGGAGGTTTCAGTTCCATAGAGAGGGGGATAAAGTCCTCCCATAAAGGGATTTTAGCCTCAAATACCAAGGGATAATCTCCATTAATGAAGGGATAGAGGTTCATGAATGAAGGGGCAAAGCTTGACCTGATTATGCTTCTAGAAGCCTCCAGCTAGGAGAATATTCGACCAGTTGGGCTTCTAGAACTTAAATTTTCTTTTATTTTACCTTTTACGAGGGTCCGCAGTTTTAGTAAGCAGAACGCGTGGGATGTGCCATAGGTTATAGAGCAAGAAACTGTGGTACCGCAAGTAAGAGCTAGGAAAAGTGTGGAATTAGGCCTTTTGGGGTTTTAATGAGCTTTTCTCCAATTCCAAGACTTGGTTTTGGAACTTATGGTTTTGGACCTCTAAGGGAGCATAAAATAGGTAATGATGAACCTATACAGATAGTTAAATGTCATGGTGAAAAATTTTAGTGTAACATATTTCCCCCTAAAGCGCGAATTCTGAAGTAGTTCTGAAGAGTGAAGTGCTTTATCATTCGAGGATTGGGTTGCGGACATACCGGTCGAAACCTGTAAAAACATTCAGTGAAAACATATATATGTATATCATCGCTGAGGTAGGCATTCCCATACTCAGTTCAAAACCAACCACATGTTCTGATAAACAAATTATTTTAGAATTACATCAATAGTAGACACAATATGGACACAACCTTCTGTTCATAAGTAGTCTATTGTATCATGAATAATAAAACTCCTCGCTGCCTGGATGGTAGAAACTAGATCTAGGGTCTTGATTTCTGCTTCCTAAACTAGTACGATACTATCCATGAAATTGATTGTGTTGAAGTAGAACATGGTAGAAACCACTTGATTACCAGTCAATGATGTGAATTTTTAACAAGTGTGAGAGAAACCACCAATAATGACAATGGCTCTCAAAGTACTCAATACAATCCATGAAGTGTGAATGAATGATTTGGAGTTGAACACTTCATAGAATCATTCGATCGAAGGTCAATGATGCAACCTGTCATTGAAGGTGAGAAACTTGCCATTAGGGCATGTAGATCGCAAGGTGCTGATAGGATTCTAGATCAACTTTCTAGATGATGTGTTGTCGTCGATAGAAAGCGACTCGTCATAGGAAAGCCCACGACATGAAACCATTAGATCAAGTTTTGAAGAAATTTTAGCAAGGACTGACTCAGGGATGGTCAACATGAATGAAGACAAATGTTTGCAATGAATGGTTTATTTGAACTGTCTCTTGAACACATAACGACACTGCAGACGGTTTGGTGACAATTGACCTAAAGCTAATACCCAGAAACTAGATGAAGACTTTCAATGTGGTTTGATTAACTGTTAGACAAAGGATTTTCCCAACCCAAGTATGAGTGTGAAAAAAGTGTCATGTTCAAGAGTGGTATACTACTTTTTGGAAAATAGTGTGACAACTGGATTCATTTTCTCTCTTTTTCCCCCACCATTTCTAGCAAGTACCTCTTTATTTTTGACAAGCTTAAGGAGGATAACATTTTCTTGTTGTATAAGCTCATCCTTCGGATGAGTCCAAAATAGTATTAAAATATAACCCTAAGAAGGAGGGGTTCGTTCCTGTTTGTAATTGACAGGTCCTTTACTGTTAAGTTTTAATGAGTCCAGTATAGGTGAAACTCGGTGTTTTTCAGTTTTAGGGAGTCAGAAGAAAAACTTACGAAAACTCCGTGGGTGTAATTTTTCGTCATTTTAGTCCCTCAAGCTTGAAAAAGGATACAATAATTCAGGAGAGAACTCTATTGACCATGATTAGTCAACATATATCTTTTTCGTAAATAGTCCAATTAAGTCCGGAAAAGGGGTAAAATTATACTGAAAGGATGACTACTCATTTCCTTTAACGAGTTTGAATAGTCAAGTACTCGACAATATTTTCATATTTAGAGAGTCTGAAAAGGGCTTAAAAGAGAACTCCAGGGTTTCACTTTTTCGTAATTTTCAAGAGCCTGAAAAAGTGATAAAAGTATACTCAACTCCCCGTCTTTCAATTTAATTTACGAGCAAGAAAAGACAGAAAGAAGTCAACATTTTCATATGTTTTACGAGAATGAAAGATAGAAAAAAAAATCTCTGGATTTTCATGAGTTTAATGAGTCTTGAAAATAATAACCAAAAGGGAATCGAGATAGGTTTCATTTTTACACAAGCTTGAAACATAGGAAAAATTATGCTTGAGAGTGGTTTCATTTTTACACAAGCTTGAAACGTAGGAAAACTATGCTTGAGAGTGGTTTCATTTTTACACAAGCTTGAAACGTAGGAAAATTGTGCTTGAGATAAGGTTCAATGCCCCCCAAGCTTCATTGCATTCAACTAAGTAGACTACTAGTTACTAATAGGTGGATGTAATGAAGGTTATTTTATGAGATTAGATTAAAGACTCGACTTGACACTTATGAAATCTAATCAAAGACTCGACTCAATTAGGAGAGGATTTGTTTCATTTTTTAATGAGATTGACACAGGAAAAGAACTATGCTAATGGAAAGTTGTTTCATTTTTTAATGAGATTGACACAAGAAAAGGAACTATGCTCATAGACATGTTTCATTTTTTAATGAGGTTGACATAGTAAAAGGAAGTCTCCTCATGCTAACATGTTCATGGCTTCCAACTGGAAGAAACACATGTCAAGGGACACTCCTTGATCATGGCTTCCAAGAGAAATTCATCAGATGGAAGAACAATTCTCTGGAAGGAACACATGTCAAGGGACACTCCTCGATCATGGATTCCAAGAGATCTTCATCGGATGGAAGAACAATTATATAGAAGGAACACATGTCAAGGGACTCAATAGGGATAAGAAAATTGTGTTCAAATTATCCCATAGGGTTCACCACGTCAATTACCAGATCTAAGTCAAAGGAAGTCAAGAAAACAATGAGAGGCTCTCTTGCATCGGTAACTGAAAACATAGGACTTGTTGCCACATAATTAACCCGTGGTGGGGTAGATACCACTTCCATATAAGGGAAATTCAGGGGTGTCGAATTATTGGTCGAATCAAGACTAACGAATGAAAGTTGGTCTACAGTCACAATGTTTCCATTTTGAGGGAAAGACATCACGCGAAAGAGTTTCGATACGATAGCTTTCATTGCATAGACATAGTCTCACCCAAGGAGTAAATTTAAATCCAAGGGGTCTCGAACTACCATAAGATCAATACAGACAGTTTTACCTTCCAAGGTAATAGGAAACTTAGGAATGATCCCTAAAGGTTCACTAATGGTTATGTTAAAGGTTGACAGATTCTGTGTAACAGGAACAAGCTGAGGGGAACCCAAAGCTTGCCAAGAAGTTGAGGGAAAAATACTAATAGAAGCACCTTCATCTATATTTTTGTGATGCACATTCTTACCACAAATCTTCACAATTATTTGGAAATGGATGGAGGAAGGAAGATGAGGTTCTGTCAGTCTATTCCAATCAAAGGAAAATACCTCAGTACTTGGAGGGGGTTCTGTAGAAACAGGTGCAATGCCCTTTGGCATAGAAGAATCTGATGTAATAAGAAGAATTTGAGCAGTATTAATTTCACTCTCTACAGGGAGAGTGGGTTCGACCAAATGTGAAATCAAGTCGACCATTGGATCAACTAATGGATCATCAACTTGAGTGATATGATTTTAACTCTTCAGTGGAAGAGCAGGATTGACTGTACCTGGAATTAGATCAACCACTTCGTCAGTTGAAGATAGGTTGGGAGAAAGTTTACAGTAACCTATTGGAAGTTCTTGCTATGGAAAAATAAGGTTTTCCAACAATTTTGAGGCTTCATCTATGTGAGGGAAAATGTGAGTTTGATGACTCCCTTTGCATAACCTACTAGGAAACCTAATTTTACCCTTTTTCCCAGGAACCTGACAATCACTGTTTGATGGATCAACAGTAAGTTGATGAGAGTTTTTTGACCATACTTCCAAGACCTTAGGAATACCAAGAAAATTGATAAGGAAGTGGTCACCCTCAAAAATCTTGCAAGGATATTTAGGTTTGTGATGCATGTTGGAGGTTTCTTCAACACCACTAACACTTAAAGCCATGGTTGGTTGGTTGACTTCTTTCTTAACTTGCTTCTTCTTCTTCTTCCCTTTCTTCTTCTTCTTAGCCACCTGGTTACTAGCGTCAAGGCTTTTACCAAACAAAGAGGAAGAAATGGAGGAAGATATGTTGGGCAAAGAAGGTAAATGGTCAACATGAGGTTGGTGATGTTGAGATGGTGAACTCTGTTGAGGTGAAGCATCCAGTTGAGGTGAAAAAATTTGAGTATTCGAGGCCAACGAAGTTGAAGTTGTAAATCCAGGTAATGACAATGTAGCCATATAAGGAGGACCAACATTTCCAAAGCAAGGAAAAGTACTATGATTCTCATTAAGAGGGGTTCCTTGTTTGGTAAAGTCCAGAACATTTGCCATTATATTCAACTTCAGTGAATTTTATTAACAATTTAAAAGTATTAACAATTAAAATTCACAATCCACACCTAAGGTCTCTAAAAAGTAGAAACAAACAAAATGAACATGCGCTATCAAATCTAGGAGTCAAACCACATAGAAACAATATGTTTTCACAGTGAAATCACTAGTTGGTGATGAAATCCAACGTCACAGAGATCAATGTGAAAAACTAGCAATCATAACAGTTACCCTAACAACCTTCTTAATGAAAAATTCTGGTGCAAGTACCTCCACTATGCCATCTCGAAGTGAAGTGCACCCACTGGAAATTCCAAGTGAGTCTAGTCAACATCTGATCCAGGTATAGTGGGACCTTACCTCCATCATCACCTTGGGAAAAATCCTAAATATTATGGCCACTAAGGTCACCAACAGGAAAAAATGTACCTGGGGGAATAGTATATGATCCAATATACAAGCAAGGGCAGAGTAACATCAATCCCCTTGAAGGTTCCTTGATATAATCCAAGGTTTACCAACAAGTGACAATAGGCTCCTCGATAATGGTCTATCCGAGGTTTACCATTTTTAATAAGTGCACATCTGCTATCTTTCCCAATGAGATAGGTACGATTACCTCACTGGTTCTGACATGATCTTGTGCTTAAATCTTTTAAGAAGAGCTTCCTAGAGTACAAATGCAACGATTGGAATTTTTCCTACCGCAAGATGCTACTTGTTTGTTTAGTTGCTTTGGAAAGTTAACTACAACCTATTCCAAAGCACTAGCCTAAGCTAGATTGGTGAAAAGAGCCCTAGAAAATGTAAAAATTTCTAGATGAATTTTATTTAGCATTGTGTTATTTGGGTTGTTATTACTCAAAGGGTAAATGGATATGAAACCAATGGTTTTATGACCTGAGCCAAAAATGAATGCAATCGAATATGATAATGTAATATTTTCAATTCGATGAATCCTAACTAAAGTAAGGAGAGAGTTTTCATTCACTTATAACAATGCAAAAATTGATAAATAGGAGAAAATTTAACAAATTCTCTAATGCAATAATTTCATCAAGAAAAACTAACGCTTATCAATTCTAATTTTTATTTTTATGTTTTTAAAACAAGCATAAAAACATGTAAATTCAAATCAAAGAAACTGATCTAAATCTATGATTGATTTTTCCAGAATGTAAACTATGTAGTTGTAATCTATGCACAATTCACTTGAAAAGTATGCAAATGTAATCTATGCATATTTTTCGGTCATATTTTGAAAATGAGAATTCTAATTATGAAAATGTGATCTATGCAAGAGAATTTTTAGACACAAGATGATTCCAATGTAATATAAAGAACCAATCAAGTGTAAGTAAAGAAAATTGGGTGAGATTTCCAAAGGTAAAAAGTAAAAAACACTCAAAGGCGATTAACACTCAGACACAATTTAGCCCCCCCACCCCGAAGAATGAGGGGGAATTTTTTTTGCAAAAACAAAAGAAAAAAGATGCAAAATTGTTAAGAGACTGAGACAAACCTCAAAGTAATGACCAAAGGAAATCAAATTAATAATTTCTCAAAAAAGAAATTCAAAACACCTAATTAACTTAACAGAGATTGATGAGATTGTAAAGAAAATCACACATAAGATTTTGATTGTCAAGACAAGTTGGGGCAAACACATAAAATTTGATAATATAGCTCCTAAAAAGAAAATTCTTAATTTTTCAAAATTTTTCCATAAGTCCGCAGGTTTCAATGGAGAATAGTGCGCTACCACACTGTTATGAACTAAAAACTGTGGAGGCTTCGGCACTGTCTTTAAATAAAAACTGTAGAGGCCAGGAAAAATACAGAAAAAATAAAAATTCAGATTTTCTTTTCAAGGATTCGAATAAGTTATCTACCCAACCCAGTTTTAAGAATAATCGAAATTAGAAGACTGTTAAAATTCAAATTGAAAAGCAAAAAGGAAAACTAAGTTTTATTCCCTAGTATGGTCGCCATTTTGTTACACGGATAAAATCCTTCTTGCGGACAAGAACGATCTCCCTAGTATCCGAAGGATATCTAGAAAAAAAAACGAAATGCAAACCATTTTATCTATATCATTATGATTCAGAATTATTAATCAACTAAGTAAGAAGAGATACTCCTACCTGAGGTCCAATGCTCGTTGTAATCTTTAATCCAATAACTTCAAAAGAGGTCAATTCAGCCTGTAAGACCTACACTTAAAGACAAGAAAAATGATTAAAATCACCTGCAAGATATAATAATTCAGAAACATTAATCTATCTAAATGATCAAGGAATCCAAGAATTAAATTACTCAAATAGATACATGTGTTGGAAAAATACTGAGAGGGGGGGTGAATCAATATTTTGAGCTTACTGACAATTTTTAGTTTTCCTTTCTCTTAAAACCATATGTTACATTACTGCATCCAACTTGTATGTCCAGAGATCTTATTATGTCTTTACTTAGATCATTGCATCATTTATTCATCAGATAAGCAGTAAGCATGAATAGAAATAACAGTACAAACCAAAAAACATAAGCAACACATATGAACACCAGGATTTAAGGTGGAAACCCAATTCGGGAGAAAACCACCGATGCTGTTATCTCAGTCTTCAATATTTATTATACAGAAAACTTCTTACAATTTTATGTTGGCGCAGACTTATACTAGCACGTAGGCACCCACCTGTAGAATGCAACAACCTTCTCTCATTTACTAGCCTTTCCTGGAAGGGAGCTACAACCCCCTACTCTCGTTTACCAGTTACCACTGGAAGGGAGCTTCAACCCCCTCACTGAAGACTTCAACCCTCAGTACTACTGCAGTCCACGTTTCATCCAGTTCCACACAACATACCTTGTAGGCCACCAGATTTATTCATTTTCTCCAGAGGTGCATCCTTAATTCAGATCTCTCAGCAATCTGTTACCCATTCCATACAGATATACTTCAGAGTGAAGTATTCACAACCCTTACTCATGAATACGTTCTTCCTGATTTCGTCAGTCGATTAAGCAGGAATTAATCATCATCTAATCTAGAGATGTTGATTAATATTCATATTCTCAGGTGCGCCATAGATTTAGATATATCAGAGTTTATTCATACAGATATCTCTAAAAGAAATTCGTTTATTATCAACCCTTTTCACATGCACACCGTTCTTCATGATTCTCATCACCTTATATAGTTTTCGCCTTTATTAAAACCTTGGGTCAAAACCATTCAATTACTAATGGTATTCCTGGATGGGGTCAAAATAGATAAATCAGCGGGGTCTCCATAACTCTCACTATTCCATTGTTCTTGGTAATTAAATAATTAATTTAATACTTTAGAACTTAACTTTAGGATTAAGGTTAACCTTTTGCATTTTAACGCTATCAAACAATATGATAAATCTTTGACCCGGGGCCCAAAAATATAGTCAATAACCAATCAAATACGTGCATCGTGCCATAAGTAAATTTCGCGCAAGTCCAGCGTCCAATCACTGTTAGATTAGCAAGCCTCCAGATCAACGATGTATATGCATATCGCTCAACCTCTGATGTCGAACGTTAACGTGCGATGGCCCGCCGTACCTGTGTTAATATTTGTGCACCTTCAACAAATGATGACCGTCCGATGACCCCTTCCCAGATCAACGGCACTCAACGATATCGCTGGGCATCCTTGGTCGAACTATAACACGCGATGGCACACAGTGACAAGTGGTTTTCTGTGGGTCCTCCTTGCCACGTGTCGAGTGATTTATGGAATTGCTCCCAACTCCTCAAATACTGCTTACTCCGCATAGGTGGTGCGATAAAAACCATAAACCACCTTCACTGTTCACTCGGTCATGGTTCCATTCTTCCACGCAGTGTTCCGTTTCCTTTTCAATGTATTATTATAATTAAGTTGTGTTTTAAGTGTTTTTCCTTTTATTACAGTTCCATTGCTGAGTTTAGAGTTCTATCCTGTCGTAGTTCCGCTTCTAACTGCACATATAAGTTCTTGATTCCGCAAGCTAATTATTGTACTATGGTCCATCGCAATTATAATCTTTGCTCCATTCATCATATCTTTGCAACCATTAATTCCTTCAATTTATACACTAAATATTTAATTGCGAATCCTTGCCACAGGGTTTATGATGTTTACGGAAAATGATTCATGGTTGTCCACAGGGACTCAACTATCCTTCCTTCTGAATTCTATCAAGAATATATATGATTCACATAAAATGCAGAACCTTTTTCTGTTTGATGGCCTTTTTCTCCTACTCTGCCTTTGGACAGTTCTGCTTCAATTATGCATTCTACTTCTATTCACTGTTTCTGCGTTGTCTGCTGCCTCAATACCTTATCTACCTTGCATCCTCTCCTTTTCCTTGTTGATGTTTAGATGCTCCTTCATGCCACTTCCTTTGCCATCAATGACAACATTTCCAACAATCTCCCCCTTTGGCATTGATGGCAATACTCTTCCTCTGTTTTTCTTATAGAAGCCGTTTGTTTCTTTTCCTCCCCCTTTGGCATCAATGGCAAAGAGTTTGATCAAGATCCTTTGAACTGACAACGCCATGCTCCCCCTGAGATCATGTTGCATCTTCAAACATAAGATGACCAACAATTCATCTGTTCATATGACCAATGCTCCCCCTGAGCCTGTGCATTCAGAGATGTCTAACAACACCTCACAACCAATTTAATCTTCTGTATTTAAGTAGACCTAATCCTCTGCATGGAAAATACTACTCCCAGTTTTTGTCTGAGATATTCGAATGCTTCCCTAGGTAGAGGTTTGTAAATATATCAACAACTAGTTCTTTGGAGGAAACATACTCCAATTTCACTTTTTTTTAAAGCACTTGTTCACGTAGGAAGTGATATTTGATGGGAATGTGCTTGGTCTTGGAATGCATAACAGGATTATTTGAGATACTGATGGCACTTGTATTATCACACATAATGGAGATAGGAGGTGAACATTTGATTTGAAAGTATTGTAGGGTTTGCATCATCCAAAGAAGTTGAGTACAACATGATGTGGCAGCCACATATTCTGCTTCTATTGTAGATAAAGAAATAGAGCTTCGCTTCTTGCTAAACCAAGATACTAACCGGGGCCCCATATAGAATGCACCACCACTAGTGCTTTTATGATCATCAACACTTCCAGCCCAATATGCATCAGTGTATGCATAAAGAGTAATATCAGCATTCTTTGGATACCATAGTCCAAAGTCTTGAGTTCCTTGTAGATATTTGAATATTCTTTTCACAGCCTGAAGATGAGACTCCTTTGGATTATCTTGGAATCGTCCAACAATCCCAACTGCATGCATGATGTCTGGTCTTTTCCAAGTGAGATAAAGTAGACTTCCTATCATAGATCTTTATTCTGGTTGATTCACCGTGGGGAAATCATCATTAGAACCGAGATTACATCCGGTTATCATTGGTGTACTTACAGGTTTGCAATCTTCTATGCCATATTTCTTCAAGATTTTCTTGAGGTATTTTTCTTGTGATAAGAATATGCCATCTGTTGCTTGTTGCACTTGCAGACCAAGAAAGAATGTTAGTTCCCCAAGTAATTTCAAATTCTTGCTGCATATCAAAAGAAAATTTCTGACTCATAGACCCTTCATTACTTCCAAAAATGATATCATCAACATATACAACCACAATCAATAGTTTGTCATTTTCAGTTTTTGTGTATAAGTTGCTATCAGCAGACCCTTTTGAAAATCCTTGTTGATGAAGATATTTTTCAAGATGATAGTACCATGCCCTTGGAGCTTGTTTGAGACCATATAGAGCCTTTTTAAGTCTACAAACTAATTTTTCATCATTTCCCAAAATGAATCCTTCTGGTTGTTCTATATAAACTTCTTCTTCTAAATCACCATTGAGGAAAGCAGATTTAACATCCATTTGATAAAATTTGATTTGTTGGAAGCTTGAAAAAGAAAGAAACATTCTTATGGCTTCAATTCTGGCTACAGGAGAAAAATTTTCTTCAAATTCTATACCTTCTTGTTGAGCATACCCCTTGCAAACAAGTCTAGCTTTATTTCTTATAACATCCCCATTCTCATTTAACTTGTTTTTGAATATCCATTTAGTTCCAATGACATTTTTGTCATGAGGTCTTGGTACTAATTCCCAAGTGTGATTCTTTTCAATTTGATAAAGCTCTTCATTCATGGCTTTAATCCAACATTCATCTTTGCTAGCTTGACTGACATTGTGAGGTTTAATAGTGGAAAAAAATGCCAGGTTGCTAGAAGATCCCACAAGAGTCCTTGTTTGTACACCTGATCCTTTTTCTCCCAAAATTTGAGATTCTAGATGATTCTTTTAAACATATCTGGATGGATCCTTTTCAGATAAATCATCTTCGGGTTCTTCATTGGGTTCACTGTTTGTATCATTACTATTTTATGTAGAAGGATATATGTCATCATCATCGTCTTCAATTGTTGTTTGTTTTTCTTCTTTTGGAGCTGTTGGAGACTCATCAATAACAACATCTATACATTCAACAATCTTCCAAAGTCTTTTATTGTAACATTTATATGCCCTAATCCTAGAGGAGTAACCAAGAAATATTCCTTCATCTTCTCTGGATTCGAACTTGCCAAGTTTTTCATAATTAATTTTGATAAAACATTTTCTTCCAAAAATTCTAAAATTCTTTATAGTGGGAGAATTACCATACCAGAGTTCATATGGAGTTTTATCACTATTTACACGAACATGTGCCTTGTTAAGAATATTTACAGCTGTATGTGCTTCTTCTCCCCAAAATGTGTCAGGTGTTCCGGACTCATCAAGCATAGCTCTAGCCATTTTTTGAACTGTTCTGTTCATTCTTTCTGCAACAACATTTTGTTGTGGAGTGCCAGCTACAGAGAACTATCTTTTTATGCCATGTTGTTCACAAAATTCAAGGAATTCATCTGATTTATTATCTCCTCCTTGATCATATCTAAGGCGCTTAATTTTTAGATTTAATTCATTCTCAACTAGTGCTTTGAATATCTGAAATTTCTCAAATGCTTCATCTTTGTGTTTAAGCAACCCAATCCAACACATTCTAGAGAAATCATCAATGAATAAGATATAGTATTCTTCACCACGTGGTGAATTTTTCCTCACAGGTCCAAATATGTCAGTATGAATGAGTTCAAGGGGCTTACTTGATGATCCTTCCTTGGCATTAAATTTTACTCTGGTTTGCTTACCGAATTGGCAAGATTTTCATATGATATTTTCAGGTAGAGAGATATTGGGAAGATCACAAACAACTTTAAGTCTGCTTGATTTTTTGATTTGAGAGAAGATCAGATGCCCCAACCTTCTATGCCATAGCCAGTTTTTTGAAGATTTACTCAAGTAACATTGTTCTTTGCAGTTCTTTAATACATATAGGTTGCTTGGAGTCCTTTTTCCTTTTATAATTGTTTTACCTGTATCAAGATCACGTACCACACATTCTTCTGAACTAAAGACAACTTCAGTTCCTTGATCACACATTTGACTTAAACTTAACAAGTTATGCTTTAATCCATCCACTTACATGACTTCATTAGCTTTCACCTTTTCTTTTAGAAAAATAGACCCTTTTCCCTTAATGACCGCAGGAGTATCATTTCCAAATGTAACATTCTTTTCCTTTTCTAGAGCACTATATGCAAGAAGTTTGTTTTTGTCACCTGTCATGTGTCTTGAGCATCCACTATCAATGTCCCATTGGTTTTCTTCATCTTCTGCAAATAACGATATGCCACAATTTTCAACCTGTAATTCCTTCTTTTTCCATACTTTGGGAACATATTCTTTTGGCTTAACTTTGCTCCTGCATTCAGATTCTTCATGGCCAAAGTTATTGCAATAAGCACATTCAACTTCATTTTGAAGAGGAGAAAAATTGTTATAGGTATTCTTCTTTGTTTCAATATCAATCCTTTTCTTTCTTTCTTCTCTTGTCATGATGGTTTTATATGCCACACATTGAACAACTTTATGACCAAAATTGTGACATGAGAAATATTGTCCATTGAAGAAGAAATTTCTATGATCATAAAATCTCCTTCTTGAATTTACCTGTTGATTGGTGTTTCTTTGAAAGTTAGTATTCTTTGAATTGAGATGATCATGCTTTATCTGCAAAGATTATTTATTCCCTTTCTGAGTGGTAGCATGTTGTAAACCAACAGTAGCTACTCTTAGATAATTTGGTGCTGAAGGCTGAGAAGATTCTACGATATATCCAAGACCTGTCTTTATAAAGGGATAATGTCGTACCTTGATAATCTCATATAAGGTTTCAGATCCTTTAGAAAATCTAAGATTCAGAGTCTTTACTTTCTCAAGTTCTTTTCTTAGACTTACTACTTCACATTCTAATTTCTCATTGTGTTTCTCCTTTTCTTCAAGATGATTTTCAGAGTCTCTATGATTATTTTACTCTCTTCTAGGCCAATTTTGAGTTGATTTTTTCATCAGAAAATCTTTGTCTTCTAGAGCATCCACAAAAGTATCCTTTTCTTCTCTAGACTCTTTTTCAAATGCCATGAGAAGTCTAATATCTTGTTCACGTTCTTCCTCACTATCAGATAACCCATCACTGTCTTCATGAGTATAGTAACTTTTTCTAGTGCTATAACGATTCTTATTCCTTCTTATTACTTCCTTCCCCTTTTTAAGTGTTTCTTTATGAGGACACTTAGCAGCATAATGACCAACTCTTCCACAATAAAAACATTTGAAAGGAAGCTTACCTCTGAACCATCCTGCGCCAAGTTGAAGTTCCTTTACAAAGTTTATCTCATCTTCTTCTCAGATATATCCTGATCCTTCTGGTTTTTGTACTTCCTTCATTTTTGTAGAAGTTCTAAAGACTGCTTCTTTGACTTTAGATGGTCCTCCTCTTCTCATTTCATATGCAGTTAGTATGCCATGAAGTTGCACCATAGTAATATTTTGAAGATCCTGCTTTTCTTCAAGAGCAGAAACTTTTGACTCAAATTTTGTCGTTAGTGATCTTAAGACTTTCTCAACCAAAGTATATTCGGTTATTGTTTCTCCCATATTTCTCATACGATTTACAATATCATCAAGATGTAAGAAGAAATTGGAAATGCTCTCCTCATTATCCATTTTTAGATTCTCATATTGAATTCTGAGAGTTTGGAGTTTAGCACTTTTTACCTTTGCATCACCTTCATAACTCAGAATGATTTTGTCCCATATTGCCTTTGCAGTATTCAGCTGCATGACTTTGACAAATTCTGATTCAGTTAGACTTCCCAATAGAGCATTGACCACCTTTGCATTTGTTTCATAATTCTTTCTTTCCGTCGGATCTATTGGTACTGCAGCTGGATATTGATATCCTTGTTCAACAATTGCCCATACATCTGCTCCCAGAGACTGAAGATAGGATCTCATCCTTGTTTTCCAAAATATTAAATTGTTTTTGTTAAAGAGCGGAGGCCTGATAGATGTTGTTCCATCTTGATTGCTCATCTTGCTTGATCTTCCTTCTAGCAACTAATATTTTTCAGAAGGACCTTATCTGATGCCAATTTTTGGAAAAATACTGAGAGGGGGGGTGAATCAGTATTTTGAGCTGACTGACAATTTTTAGTTTTCCTTTCTCTTAAAACCATATGTTACATTACTGCATCCAACTTGTATGTCCAGAGATATTATTATGTCTTTACTTAGATCATTGCATCATTTATTCATCAGATAAGTAGTAAGCATGAATAGAAATAACAGTACAAACCAACAAACATAAGAAACACATATGAACACCAGGATTTAAGGTGGAAACCCAATTCGGGAGAAAACCACCGCTATTGTTATCTTAGTCTTCAATATTTATTATACAGAAAACTTCTTACAATTTTATGTTGGCACAGAATTATACCAACACGCAGGCACTCACCTGCAGAAGGAAACAACCTTCTCTCGTTTACCAGCCTTTCCTGGAAGGGAGCTACAACCCCCTGCTCTCATTTACCAGTTACCACTGGAAGGGAGCTTCAACCCCCTCACTGAAGACTTCGACCCTTAGTACTACTGCAGTCCACGTTTCATCCACTTCCACACAACATACCTTGCAGACCACCAGATTTATTCATTTTATTCAGAGGTGCATCCTTAATTCAGATCTCTCAGCAATCTGTTACCCATTCCATACAGATATACTTTAGAGTGAAGTATTCACAACCCTTACTCATGCATACGTTCTTCACGATTTCGTCAGTCGATTAATCAAGAGTTAATCATCATCTGATCTAGAGATGTTGATCAATATTCATATTCTCAGGTGCGCCATAGATTCAGATATATCATAGTTTATTCATACAGATATCTCTAAAAGAAATTCGTTTATTATCAACCCTTTTCATATGCACACCGTTCTTCATGATTCTCATCACCTTATATAGTTTTCGCCTTTATTAAAACCTTGGGTCAAAACCATTCAATTACTAATGGTGTTCCTGGACGGGGTAAAAATAGATAAATCAGCGGGGTCTCCATAACTCTCACTATTCCATTGATCTTGGTAATTAAATAATTAATTTAATACTTTAGAACTTAACTTCAGGACTAAGGTTAACCTTTCGCATTTTAACGCTATCAAACAATATGATAAACCTTTGACCCCGGGCCCACAAATATAGTCAATAGCCAATCAAATACGCGCATGGTACCATAAGTAAATTTCACGCAAGTCCAACGTCCGATCACCGTTAGATTAGCAAGCCTCTAGATCAACGACGTATATGCATATCGCTCAACCTCCGATGCCGAACGTTAACGTGCGATGGCCTGCCGTACCTGTGTTAATCTTCACGCACCTTCAACAAATGATGACCATCCAATGACCCCTTCCCAGATCAACGGCGCTCAACGATATCGCTGGGCATCCTGGGTTGAACTATAACGCGCGATGGGACACAGTGACAAGCGGTTTTCCGTGGGTCCTCCTTGCCATGTGTTGAGTGATTTATGGAATCGCTCCCAACTCCTCAAATACCGTTTACTCCGCATAGGTGGTGGGATGAAAACCATAAACCACCTTCACTATTCACTCGGTCATGGTTCCATTCTTCCACACAGTGTTCCGTCGCCTTTTCAATGTATTATTATAATTAAGTTGCGTTTTAAGTGTTTTGCCTTTTATTACAGTTCCATTTCTAAGTTTAGAGTTCTATCCTGTTGCAGTTCCGCTTCTAACTGCACATCTAAGTTCTTGATTCCTCAAGCTGATTACTGTACTATGGTCCATCGCAATTATAATCTTTGCTCCATTCATCATATCTTTGCAACCATTAATTCCTTCAATTTATACACTAAATCTTTAATTGCGAATCCTTGCCATAGGGTTTATGATGTTTACGGAAAATGATTCATGGTTGTCCACAGGGACTCAACTATCCTTCCTTTTGAATTATATCAAGAATATACATGATTCACATAAAATGAGGAATTTTTTTCTGTTTGATGGCCTTTTTATCCTACTCTATCTCTGGACAGTTCTGCTTCAATTATGCATTCTACTTCTATTCATTATTTCTGCGTTGTATGTTGCCTCAATACCTTATCTGCCTTGCTTCCTCTCCTTTGCCTTGTTGTTGTTTAGATGCTCCTTCATGCCACTTCCTTTGCCATCAATGACAACATTTCCAACAACATGAACAAATTAATGATAAAATAGAATCCATTTGTGTTAACTTGTATGATAAGAAGTAACCTTACAACCTTGTCGCCTTGATGTCATATAGGTTCTTTCAGGGTCTTGAACAGCCGTTTTCCATTGGTTTGACAAGACTTCCCCTCTCTGAACTAGCATAAAATTGTAGATATGATTATGTAATCATTCTCATACAATTGATGCCAAGTATAGAGATTATAATTTCTTCTGGAATTCACCTAAAAACAACCAAGTTCTAAGTACCTTTGAGACTTAAATATGAGTTCAATTTATAGGAGAATTAAGGAGGTTTCAGTTCCATAGAGAGGGGGATAAAGTCCTCTCATAAAGGGATTTTAGCTCCAAATACCAAGGGATAATCTCCATTAATGAAGGGATAGAGGTTCATTATTGAAGGGGAAAAGCTCGACCTGATTACGCTTCTAGGAGCCTCCAGCTGGGAGAATATTTGACCAGTTGGGCTTCTAGTACTTACTTTTTCTTTTATTTTACCTTTTATGGGGGTCCGCAGTTTTAGTAAGCAGAACGTGCGGGATGTGTCGCAGGTTATAGAGCAAGAAACTGCGGTACCGCATGTAAGAGCTAGGAAAAGTGCAGAGTTAGGCCTTTCGGGGTTTTAATGAGATTTTCTCCAATGCCAAGTCTTGGTTTAGGAACTTTATGGTTTTGGACCTCTGAGGGAGCATAAAATAGGTAATGATGAACCCATACAGACAATTAAATGTCATGGTGACAAATTTTAGTGTAACACTCAACCATCTTGGTTGTGATCCTTATGGAGAGAGCCCTCTCCTTGCCTGGTAGGGCTAGCTACTTGGCTAAGCATGGTCTATGGTTACCTCATAATTTCATTCTTTAGCCTGAGGTTCAATCCGAGTGATAACAACCTCAAGCGAACGGTGAGCACTAGTACAGAGTAGAGGCGATGTATCAACTCTACGAATGCCTTCTGTTGTGATTCATACCAAAAGAATTTTTCTTTCGCTCCTCTCTTGGTGACTTGACTCAAGGGCCAAGTGATATGAGAGAATCCCAACATGAACCTGTAGTAGCCCCTAAACGATGCCTTTTGGAGAAACCATCTCCGACAAATATGAGTCAGAGACTTGATATTTTCTTTCTGTAGTTTTATTCCTCAGATAGATCATTATAATGATGTATAATTTATGTCAAATGGAGATAGTATGCCAAAGTTATGACCTCGGGAAATTAATGTAGCAATTTACCCCGACGGGGCCCATAGTGTAGTGTTTCATCTCCTATGGTTAGGTGTTTGGGTATTGAGGGTTTTCCATTCTTTCTAAATAATAAATAGGCCTTTGAGCCTCATTGTAACACAGTTTAGGCACATCTATCTCGATTTCAAATGGTTGTTGCGAATCTGGTAAAGTGAGCATTGGGGCAGAGCTGAGGTGATGTTTCAATTTTACGAATGTATTCTGTTGAGATTCAAACCAAAATAAATTTTCTTTCGCTTTTCCATTTGTGACTTGAGTCAAGGGCCAAGTGATATGAGCAAATACCAACCCGAAACTATGGTAGGCCATAAATGACAATTTTTTGGGGAAACCACCTCCGACGAATATGAGTCAGAGACTCAATATTAGTTTTCAACAGTTGTAGTCCTTAGATAGATCTTTCTAATGATGTATCATGTGCGTCAAATGAAGATAGTATGCCAAATATATGACCTCGGGAAATTTATGTACCAATTTACCCCGAGGAGGCCCATAGTCTAGCGTTTCATCTCCTAGGTTTAGGTTTTTGGATGTTGAAGGTTTTTGATTGTTTCTCAATAATAAATAGGCCTTCGAGCCTCATTGTAACACATTTTAGAGGCATCTATCTCAATCTCAAATGGTTTTTGTAAGTCTGGTAATGTGAGAATTAGGGCAGAGCAGAGGCGATGTTTCAACTCTAAGAATGCCTTCTGTTGAGATTCAAACCAAAATAATTTTTCTTTTGCTCCTCCCTCAGTGACTTAACTCAAGGGCCAAGTGATATGAGAAAATCCCAACATGACTTTGCGGTAGGCCCTACACGACATTTTTTGGGAAAAAAACTCTGGCGAATATGAATCAGAGACTCGATATTCACTGTCAATAGTTATAGTTGGATAGATCTTTCTAATTATGTATCATGTGCGTCAAACATAGATAGTATGCCAAAATTATGACCCCAGGAAATTGATGTACCAATTTAGCCCAACAAAGCCCATAGTCTGGTGTTTCATCTCCTAGGGTTAGGTTTTTTGATTTTGAGGGTTTTCCATTGTTTCTCAATAATAAATCGGCCTTTGAGCCTCATTGTAACACAATTTAGAGGCATTTGTCTCAATCTCAAATGGTTATTTCATGTCTCGTAATGTGAGCACTATGGCAGAGTAGAGGTGATGTTTCAACTCTATGAATGCATTCTGTTGAGATTTAGACCAAAATAATTTTTCTTTCTCTTCTCCCTTGGTGACTTGACTCAAGGGCCAAGTGATATGAGAGAATCCCAAAATTAACCTGCGGTTGGCCCTAAGTGATTTTTTTGGGGAAACAACCTCTGGATAATATGAGTCAGAGACTCGATATTCGATGTCAGTAGTTGTAGTCCTTGGATAGATATTTCCACTGATGTATCATGTGCGTCAAATGAAGATAGTATGCCAAAGTTACGACCTTGACATATTGATGTACAAAATTATCCCCACAAGGCCCAATGTCTAGAATTTCATACGCTAGGGTTAGGTTTTTGGATGTTGAGGGATTTCCATTGTTTCTAAATAATAAATAGGCCTTTGAGCCTCATTGTAATACAATTCAGAGGCATTTTTCTCGATCTTAAATGGTTGTTGCAAGTCTGGTAACGTGAGCACTATGGCAGAGCAAAGGAAATGTTTCAACTCTACGAACACCTTCTGTTGAGATTCAAACCAAAATAATTTTTCTTTCACTCCTCCCTTGGTGACTTGACTCAAGGGAAAAGTTATATGAGAGAATCCCAACATAGACCTACGGTAGGCCCTAATTTTTTTTTTGGGGAAACGAACTCTGATAGATATGAGTCAGAGACTTGATATTTGCCATTAGCAGTTGTATTCCTTGGATACATCTTTCTAACAATGTATCATGTGCATAAAGCGAAGATAGTATGCTAAAATTTTGACCCCAGGAAATTGATGTACCAATTTACGCCGATGGGGCCCATACTCTGGCGTTTCATCTCCTAGGGTTACGTTTTTGGATGTTGAGGGTTTTCCATTGTTTCTCAATAATAAATAGGCCTTCCAGCCTCATCGTAACACACTTCAGAGGCATCTGTTTCGATGTCAAATGGTTTTTCCAAGTCTGGTAAGCACTGGGGTAGAGCAGAGGCAATGTTTCAACTCTATGAATTCCTTTTATTGAGATTCAAACCAAAATAATTTTTCTTTCTCTCCTCCCTTGGTGACTTGACTCAAGGGCCAAGTTATATGAGAGAATTCCAACACGAACCTACGATCGACCCTAAACAATTTTTTTTTGATAAATCACCTTTGGAAGATGTGACTCAGAGACTCGATATTTGTTGTCAGTAGTTGGAGTCCTCAGATAGATATTTCTAACTATGTATCATGTGCTTCAAACTGAGATAGTATGCCAAAGTTATGACCCCAAGAAATTGATGTACCAATTTACCCCGACAGAGCCCATAGTCTGGCATTTCATCTTTTGGGGTTAGGTTTTTTGGATGTTGAGGGTTTTCTATTGTTTCTCAATAATAAACAGGACTTCGAGCCTCATTGTAACATAGTTCATATGCATCTGTCTTGATCTCAAATGGTTGTTTCAATTTTGGTAATGTGAGCATTGGGGTAGAGAAAAGGCGATGTTTCACCTCTATGAATGTAATTTTGATGAGATTCAGAATTTTTTTTTTCTTTCACTCCTCCCTTGGTGGGTTGCCTCAAGGGCCAAGTGATATGATAGAATAACAACATGAACCTGCGGTAAGCCCTAAATGATTTTATTTGGGGAAACCACCTCCATCGATTATGATTCGGAGACTCGATATTTGTTTTCAGCAGTTGTAGTCCTTAGATAGATACTATGCCAAAGTTACGACCCCGGGAAATTGATGTACCAATTTATCTCGATGGGGCCCATACTTTGGAATTTCATCTCCCAAGGTTAGGTTTTTGAATATTGAGGGTTTTGAATTTTTTCTCAATAATAAATAGGCCTTCGAGCCTCATCATAAGACATATTAGAGTCATCTGTCTCGATGTCATATGGTTGTTGCATGTAATATCCCAAAATGGAAAAGATAGGAATATAGAACATAAACTAGAAAATGCAATGATACATCAACACATAATATGAGAGAATACCATATAGACATTCTATTAAGCATTATAGCAAAAAATTTATACAATATCTCGAGGAAAATGACACTCAAGTTAGGCAAAACAAGCCTCTAGAGACTCAGTACATAAAACATGAAGAACAATTGCTATACATGAATTCTGGAGGCTAAGACAAAAAAAAATTTGCTGGGGTTTACTGTTGTTGTAAATTAAAACACATCGATATGCTGACAGAGTGCTTAGAAAATACCGGGATCAAAGATCTAGGTTTTCTAGCACTATTCCAAGACAAACCAGGAAGGATTTCTGGAAATACTCAAAATGCAGAATATAAAAAATGTGGCCCTAGGGCTAAATAACGCTCTGAAACTAGAACACTGGTGGGAGGTGGCTGATCTAATATGAAAATGGCTGATATTCCTCCTCACAACCTTTCTGGATGAAGGGTTGATCCCCTCATTGGAAAGCAGGGTAAAGAACTTGGGTACTTGACCTCCCACTGCACCTGCATTGCAAAATAACGCAGTTTCTAGAGGAGACTGCACTGTGGGTGAATGCTGCTGCTTGGCCTGATGCTAGATGGTGTAATAAAGATCTAAGAACTTCCTTACTACCCTCCTGAATGAAGGGCTACTCCCTCCACTAGAAAACAAGCTCAGAAATTAGGTCTATCAACCCTCCACTACTGCTTCCTTACAAAACAACACAATCCTGAAGGAGAATGTGTTGTGAATGATATATGAAGCTTGTCCTGAAGCTAGATAGTGGAAATGATGCTTAATTAACCTCTCCTGAGTAGAAACTCGAAGTCCCCTGAGGATTAGGGCGGGATTTCCGCTCAGAAATACCCTTGTGCTAAACAATACAACAGACTTAGCTTAACAACTGAAGCGCGCAAAAAGTCATAAAAGACCAATACAATATCAATATTATGAATGCCTACTATGGTTTCCATCCTCTTCCCTATATGCTTGGTGAGCCTCCTCACCCTAGGTCCCACTCATTAAAGAAGCCACTCTCATGCATACACTCCTCTATGACCGCACTATCCTCCATTAAGCCTCCACTACCTCCATAACAACACTATTGATTTGGTCAAATTTGACCTTGTCCATATGCTTTAGCCCCTGTTCACACCTCAAGGTGCTTTATACAGTTGATACAATGATCCACATTCACATGAGAAGTGGTTTTATTCCTACTAAAGAGATTTATGGGTCTCCCTACCTTCTTATTCACCTATCTTTTTATCAAAATAAAAAATTAATATTCCAACTAGCTCAAAGCTAATTAGGAATATTACAGTCCTCCCCTCCCAAATGTTTCTTGTCCTCAAAAAACTACAAGGATGTATACTAAAAATCCTCCTATCCTCCTCCTATAGCATCCTAATCTGATAAACCACTCCACTGAACAAGATTCTCTCCAATCAATTTGTCCCCTAGTTGTTGCTCCCAAGTGTGTAAGTTAGCCATTGGTGGTAAAACCAAATGGTTCTCATCATGAAAAATTGGGATATCCATGGAGGCAACTACATGTTGTCTAGAGGCCTTCTTGAGGCATGGGATCTAAAAAATGTTGGGGAACTCAACCCCCATGAGAAGCTCCAATCCCCAACCTATCATCCAAACAAAATTGATCATCATAGAAAAGCTCCTCCATCTCTTTCTCCTGCAATGTAGGTGGGCAGTATGGATGAACATGATAGACCAAATTGTCCATCCCATATTGTATCTCTCTCCATTTATGATATATATAGAGCTGCTGCTAATTTTGGGCTGCAATAATTTCCCCTCAAGAGGCCAAAAGGCAATTAGACTCTCAAGGATCCACTCTTTGGTTATATGAACCTTTCTTTCCCAAGCCATTCCATGTATACTGAATAAAACATCATCACAATATGGAATCTAGATGAGAAATATACTGAGTGTCATATGAAATTCTAGATAGTGACGATAGTTCTCCAAATGGAAACAATGCAGTTTTACTACTTACTACCCCTGAACATAATGTGGAAAGTTGTCTCCCAAATGTTGGTCGCTTTAATTGTTTTAAAAATTCAAGCTCCACATAAATTGTCAGCCTGAGAAGGTCTGTTTATTCCAAAGACAACCACGCACTGGATATGCTCAATTCCAAAAGAAAAATAATGTTGTAGTAAAAATCACACAATTATCAATCATACAAATCTAATTATTCACACCCTGTTTTAACAAAGCTGAAGTCTACTTATGTTATAGTAGAAGCACTTCCTCTATTGCAATCTTTTAAGAATCCTAATGAAAGGAAATCACCCTACAGGAAAGGAAACCAATCAACCATAACATGGAACAGGACCCTATTCCTCCAAATAGGAACTTCAGCACCTGCTGCCTGACACTAATCACACTGTAGAAAAGATAAATTCAAGAAAACAGGACCCTATTCCCATGAACAAGAACCTTCAGCACCTGTCTCCTGTTACTAATCACACTGCAGGAAAAAGAGAGTTAATCAATGGGCACAGGACCCTATTCCTTTGCACAGGAATCTTCAGCACCTGTTTCCCAACATCAATCATGCATTCAAACAGATAACAGAGAAAGATCTCTTGGCTTCTTTAAGAATGAATGTTACCAAAATCAAGCAGCGTTTAAAGGAAACACAATTCTTAAAGAACTACAGAACTATGCAACTGATGTTTTAGCAAACAGAATTAAATTAAGGTGCGAATATCATAAAGAAACTCAACAAACTACAGGAGAAATCAGGTGAATCTTGTGATGAAGGCGAGCCCTTTCCTTCTCACAAGATTCCCCAGGGAAAGAGTTAAATTGAAGCGCTCAAAATAAACCTTTATTCATCTATCAAAAAGGAATGATACATTACAATGGTGTCTGCTCCTTTCCTCTCAAAACAATGTTTCTCCTGTAGTCTCTCCTCTCCTCTAATGATGATGTCTCCTCTTTTTAAAGAGGAGACATCTATTACAGTTACATCAAAGCAAATCTATGTTTATCCAAATCTGTTCTTCTTTCTTAAAACAGAGCCCTTCTATTCTTCCATAGAAAAATATTGTTACAACAGATACAAAGAAAGTACTGGCTTCAGAATAATCCGTGTAACCACTTCCTTGCTTGTCTTCATCTTGTTGCCATTGTTCCCAAAATACTCTTCCAGAATCACAAATCACGAATAGTGATGGAATTTGCGTGCCCACTGACTGTTTCAGCAACGGAGTCGACTGTTTCAGCAACGACCGATTGTTTCAGCACAGCACGTACCTTATCATAAATTATCTGCGATCTTTTAGACTTGTGTTAGCAACAATCTACCTTTGATTAATGATGAAATATAAGAGTAATGTAGAATTATATGTAAATAGATTAAATATATAGTAAAGAGGAGGATTTCATATACCTTTGGATAAAATGAATGAAAATGATGATGGAACCCTTTTTAAATATAGTTATAAAGGGTAAGGTGGTGTCAATATGTATGGTAAAAATGGTACATTGTGAGGTCCTAACATTCCCCCCAGCTGAAAGGGTTGCATGTCCTCAGGCAACTCTTAGTCTGAGTCAGAGTCTGAGTACTGACTCTTTTCATGCAAGTTGCTCAAGCAGTAACTGGGGAAGGTGGCTTCTGTCGAAGCTCGGAATCCTTGGTTGTTCTGCAATTTCTGCCATGCTACTGCCTCGTCCCTATTAGCCAATTGGTAGTGAGACTGGTATTGTTCTGTCGGCATCCATAAGATCGGGAAGTGAAAATGATAACCAATCCAGTTCTCGACACATTGTTGAATGCATCTGATGTAGTTTGGTACCCTGGATAGTGCAGCTTGAAGATTATCAGGGCTAAAAGGGTGATACTCTTGTCTTTCCTTACATGACTGTTGCCAGAACATGGTGTTGGCCTTTAATGCAGCAGTTTCCTTAACTCTGATTAACTGTTGACACTTTAGAAGTGTTGAGGCTTGCAGTTGTTGTATGTAGCGGCGCATTCCTGGCTTCTACAAAAATCGGTGATATTCTGCTACAAAAATGGCCGGATTTGAAGGTTCTGGTCTAATCCAAAGGAGGCGATTCTCCTCATTATGCCTACTTGCAATAAAATCAGTTTACCATGTGATTTGATTGGCAAGAAATGAAACAAATGCCCTAATTTGTACATCACCAACAATTGGAGTAAGGTTGACCTGTCTATTTTCAGGCATAGCCTCATTATGAAGATAAAGTTCACATAACAAATGTTGGTCACTAACAGGGGCCTCAGCAAATGTTTTAACAAATTGTTCCGCTGTGAGAAATTCATGAGGTCTCCCATCCTTAATTGCCTTCAATTGAAAATAAACAAGACGTTCAGAAAGGAAGAGAGAATAATTCAAGGAGGGTTTCTGTGTGGCTAACAATTTTTGCACTAATGAAAACATCAAAACCAATTTCTCTTTTAATTCCTTGATTTCTTTCTTAGAATCCTTGAGCTGTTGGAGTGTTTGCTCCCAATTATCCCAGTTGGCATACATCTGATTTTTCCAAGCCAACTTATGCTGTTGTAGTATTTTATCTTGATCCACAGCATACTGCTTCTTCCAGTTATTCATTATTTCTAATTGTTTCCATGGTGGAGTCTGTGTCCCGGCATTATAAGTACTGGGTTGGGGCATTGTCTGAGTAGCTGAGCTGACTAACATAGGGCAGGCTATCTGTGGTTTGGTTTCTTTTTCCAGACTTTTTGAGGGCCCTACTGGTTCTTGTGTGACAGTAAGGCGTTCTTCTTTAATTGTAACTGATGTGGATGCCTCAGACACTGGAATTTTGACTATTTTGTATCCTTCTTGTTGGTAAATGTTTCCACATTCATGGCACATGTATTCTCTGCATGGATCCTTCTTTTGTGCTGATGCTATGTGTGCAAAAATGTAGAGATTTAATTCTCTATCAAAGGCTTCTCTTGCCATTATCAATTCTTTCTTATAGGCCTCTAGTTCTGACTTCAAAAACTCGTTTTCCTCCAATAAAGATGCCATAGTGGGTGAACCCTGTGTGCTGGTTGATTCTGCTGGAGTTGTCTGCTGATCCACAGCTGTAGATGGTTCTTGTGTTGCAGCTACAGCTGGTTCCCTTGTATTATCATGCTTGGTGTATGATTTTTGTACCTCAGTAGCTGGTTCTTGTGTATCAGCTTCTGGGTGAGTAACTGGTTCTTGTGGAGCAGTTATTGTTTGAGTAGTAAACGATGTCATCTTACCCCGGGCATCTGGTTCTTGTGGAGTAGTGCCGCAAGACGAGACGGGTAATGGTTGGGGAATTTGGAATGGTGATGAGGATTGAAGTTTTAACAAGATAGTCGCAGGGTCAGGGGAAATGGGAGTGACTTCAGTTTCAACAATCATTTTCATTTTCCTCCTAGGTAGGAAAGCAGAAAAGTCAGTGACTTTCCTTTTCTTTGTAGGAGAAGATTCTTTTCTAGGGGAAGGGCTTTCGGAAGAGGTGAAAGCTTGGGATGTGGCCCTTGTTTGTCGTTTTGAGACAGAGACTGTTGGGGTTCGTCTCTTCCTTTTATGAGTAGGGGGAGATGGGGGTGTTTGAGAGTCATCGCTAGAGATATGAACAGTGGGAAGGGGTGACTCTACTAAGTGGGATGAACTTGGGGGTAGGTCAACTAGTTCCGAGGATGGAATCACTGGGGGGTCGGAGATATCGTCCAGTTGCCTTTCATAAGAACTCTCGGGAGTTTCTTGGGAACTTCCGGCTTGTTGGGGAATTTCGGCTTGCTGGGGAATTTCGGCTTGCTGGGGAATGAGGAGTGGATTATTCAGAGGGGGATTTTGCTGAGCAAAACCCCTCTGAATTAATAATTGACATAAGCGATGATGGGTAAGGGATAATAATGGGAATTTTACCCGTCTACAGTAATATGACATGTTTTTGATACATCCAAGCAGATAATAAGGAATATTAACTAATCGACCATGCCGCAAATGATTCATTAAAACGAAGTCGTGTTGATAAACTACCTGGTAACGCCCCTCTCATGTCAAATAGTGCTTGATGAATTCAGCTACTGTTGGCCATGGGCGAGGTAATGAATGCAGACTTATACCGCGGCCTTTATGTTCAATTTGTTCCTCTGGAAGAAGGAAGTCTTGTTGTGCATTTAAAATGACTTGTTTCCTGCTGAACCAGCGAGCACCTGTAACCGGAAACCCTGAAACTTGTGCTATATCTTCCTCTGTGACCGAAATTCGGACCCCTTGAACCATTGAGTAGTCTTCCTGAAAATTTTGCGCAAACTCTAAAACTTGCTGAGGATCAAATTCTCCTAACCTTTCGAAGTATGTTATCCATCCTGCCTGCTGAAAAATTTGGTAGGCCTCCGGGAACAATTCAAGAAGAGTTATCGAACTAGGCTCATGTCTGATAGCTGAACCTCCCATAGCTACTAACTTGAGTCACATGCAGAGGTGCAGAGAATAGAAACATAGTCTTTGGTCAAGCTAATTGTTGCAACAAAGGATATGGAGTCTCAATCACGGCGGAAATAATGGATATGAAGAGTGACAGAGGATTGGATGGTGTGGAATGATGATTTATTTTTCGAAATTCCCCCCTTACGTATGATGAAATGATGTTTAAGTGTGCGGGGATTATAATCATTATGAGCAAGATCCTCTCTTTAAAATATTATTTAACTATATTACATAAAAACCACATACCTTATATTTTTACCTTTGTTTTTATAATTCGAAGTATAGAGTGCTTCATAATGGCTTGATATTGATGGAAGAATCTTTAAATTTCTCTGGAATGTAGAAACAGGAGCATATCAGGATCTGCTCAATACTGAATAATATTCACCCAAGGGATCTGAAGAATAAAAGTGGAGATCTGAAAAATTGGTATAGCAGAGGGAAGAAATGGTATTTTAATAATGAAAAGATGAATGACAGGTTGCTGAAAGTGGTGTTTAAGCAATGGAAAAATGAGTGACATGTTGCTGAAAGTGGTGTTTCAGCAAAGGGAAAAATAAGGAGAATGGGATATAACGACTTGGGTTTAAGAAAAGTGGGGGAAGTATTTGCTAAGGGATAATTTCAGCAGTAAGGAACGGGAAATACTAGCTGAAGGATGATATTTCGGGAATGGTAGAAGTGGGGAAAAAGATGGAAAAAGGGAAAAATGTAGAAATGGGATAAGTAATAAAAGGGATATTGCTAGGAAATGGGTTGAAATGAAGGGAACAAAGCTTCTGTGATTGAAGCTTCAGATCTTCTTGTGATGAATCTGTCCTCCTTAATGAGTTCTTCCATAATCTGCAAAATTCAATTGTAACATGCCAACCCTTGACAGGGATTATTAGTTTTAAATCTAATCTAATGATAGAAATACAGTGCAGAAAATTAAATGCTATGAGGAGCATAAGACTCCCCTAGAAAAAGATAATGTGTATCAGTCATGCAAGCAGCCTTGAAATCCTCTTTAGAAACGGGGCACTGGTACAAACGAAGCCTATGACCATTTACTAGTAGAGGTGTTTTAGAATCATCAATTGTTAAAAGTCTTACTGTTCCATTAGGAAAAACATCATCTACTTCATATGGTCCAAGCCATCGTGTACGTAGCTTACCCTGAAAATTTTCAAACCGAGAGTCATACAATAAGGCCTAATTACCCTTTTGGAACTGCTTGTGTTTGATAATTTTATCATGCCACTTCATTCTTTTTTGTTGAATCATGGTTGTTTGGTGAATGGCATCTAATCTCTTTTCATCCAATTCAAGAAGCTGCTGCAACCTAGCTATCTGCACATCAGTCAAATCAAGATTAACAGCTAAAGCAGTTCTTAGAGTTTTAATTTCAAATTCCACAGGAAAAACAACATTTTTACCATAAGCCAATTCATAGGGAGAAAAACCTGTAGTGTTTCTCCAGGTAGTTCTGTAAGCCCATAGTGCTTCAGGGAGCCTTTGAGACCAATCCTTCTGGTTATCCTTCATTGTTTTAGTTATAATGGCTTCTAATACTTTATTTGTGCTTTCCACCTGCCCATTGGCCTGGGGGTGGTATGTTGTAGTCATTCTATGATGAATATGATATTTCTGAAGGGTAGACTTAAAACCATGAGAATTGAATGGAGGTCCTCCATCTGTAACTAGCTCTCTAGGAATTCCAAATCTAGTGAATATTTCTTCAAATAAGAAAGCTAGGACAGCCTCTTCATTGGCTCTAATAAGTGCTTTGGCCTCCACCCATTTAGTCATATAGTCTGTAGAGACTAATATATAAGTTCTTTGATTAGATGGAGGATTAATGGGTCCTATGAAATCCAAGGCCCATCTTTCAAATGGTTCGGAAGCTACCTGGGGGTTTAATGGCATTTGATCTCTATGATTGGGTTGACCCATTCGCTGGCAACTGTCACAAGCCCTCACATATTTCTTTGCATCCTTAAATAATGAGGGCCAATAGTAACCCATCCTCAAAATTTTGTGTGTTGTTCTTTTATCAGCAAAATACCCTTCGCAAGGGCCATCATGACAAGCTTTTAGTATGTCATACACTTCATCTTCCCTAATGCATCTTCAAATTTCCTGATCAAGCCCTGTGTAGAAAAGACACCCACTTATCCAGCTATACCTGGCACTTTGTTGAACAATTCTTCTCTTTTCTTTGTATGACAGGTGTGATGGTAATTTTCCTGCAACCAAATAATTGGAAATATCTGCATACCACGGAGAGTGAGCAGAAACTGCAAATAAATACTCATCAGGAAAGGAATCATCTACTGGAATATTATTATCAGTTTTTAGCCGTGAAAGGAAATCAGCCACCACATTTTCTTTACCAGGCCGATCTACGATTGTGATATCAAACTCCTGCAGTAATAATAGCCATCTGGTAACTCGAGCATTTGTGACAGATTTTTTCATTAAATACTTAATAGCCGAGTGGTCAGTGTGGACAAAAGTAGAATAACCAGTGATATAATGTTGAAATTTATTAATGGCATAAATTACTGCAAGAAACTCTTTTTCGGTAACTATATAATTAAGCTCAGCAGGGGTCATGTTCTTACTGATAAAGTAGATAGCATAAGGAAGATGATTCTCCTCTTGTCCCAAGACAACTCCAATTGCAGTGTCTGAAGCATCAGAAGATATATGAAAAGGGAGGGCCCAATCAGGTCCCCTCAAAATAGGAGCGATAGATAACTGATGCTTAAGTTCTACAAAGGCTTTCTGACAAGGATTAGTCCACTTAAATTCAGCATTTTTCATAAGCAACACAAATAATGGAGAAGCTATCTTAGAAAAATCTTTAATAAATCTTCTGTAATATCCAACATGTCCTAGAAAACTTCTCACATCAGTTTGTGTTTTAGGAACAGGAAGATTCTGAATGACCAGTATTTTAGATGGGTCTACCCGAATACCTTGAGATGAAATAAAATATCCAAGCACTACTCCTTCACTCATCATCATATGACATTTTTCAATACTTAGGGAGAGGTGAGCTTGTATACAACGTTTAAGTACCTTCTCAAGATTTTGTAATGCATCTTCAAAAGACACACCATAAGGAGTAAAATCATCCATAAATATTTCCATAGAGTCATTTAGCATATCAGAAAACATTCCTATAACAGCCCTCTGAAAATTTGTTGGTGCATTACATAGCCCAAATGGAAGAACTCTATAAGCAAAAGTTCCCCAAGGACTAGTGAAAGTGGTCTTGTCCTGGTATTGGGGTGCAATTCTAATTTGGTTATACCCACTGAATCCATCTAGAAAAGAAAATAATTTCTTCCCTGACAGACTATCCAACACCTGATCAATGAAAGGCAAAGGAAAGTGATCCTTTTGAGTAGCTTTGTTTAAGGCTCTGTAATCAACACATACTCTCCATTTCCCATTTTTCTTAGGGACAATTACCAATGGGGAAACCCATTCACTGTCAGATATGGGGTATATAAATCCTGCATTAAGCAATTTCTGAAGTTCTTCTTTAACAATTTCCCGTAAATTAGGGTTCATTCGTCTTTGGGGTTGACAGACTGGTCGACATCCTTCTTTAATATAAATTCGGTGAGTACATAGTTCAGAAGAGATTCCTTTCATATCCGTGTAATCCCATGCAAATGCTTCCTTATTTTCACGTAATAACTTCATTAACTGTTGTGTTTCAGCAACTGTTAGATCAAGATTTATGTTTAATGTCTTGCCAGGTTCGATTTCGATCGTTATGCTTTTAGATGAGATGGTGGTTAATGTCTGAGATAAGTCTTCAGATTCAATCTTTTCTTGGGTATCTGTTTCAAAAATTGTAGTCAATTGATTGTGTGTTTCAGCAATTACAGAGGAAGGTTCACAAATAAAATTATTAATTATTTCATCCTTTGTATTGTCTTTAAGAGTTAAGGCTTGTCCGATAGTTAAAATGGGCTGAATAGCATTATCATCATAATCCATCCACATAGAATCTTCATTACTAATTATGGGTGTAGCATGAGGATAAAGAGTAAGCTGTTTGGTTTCATAACCATTAGAAATTGTCATAGAACCAGATCTGCAACTGATAAAGGCATCGGCTGTGGCCAGCCATGGCCTCCCCAGAATTAAAGGATGTCCCCCCAGCTTTGTTTTAGTTTGCAATATGACAAAATCAGCTGGGTAATTCCAGGATTCAGCTGAGATAACCAGATCTTCAACAACTCCTTCTGGTTTAATTGTAGAACGGTCAGCTAACTCTAGGATAGTTGGTGTATCTCTGATTGTGTTATTCAGTTGTAACAACTGTGAAGTTTCAAGATTCATTATGTTTATTGCAGCACCTAGATCTACCAGAACTTGAGGAATCATTGTTTTACCAATTTGAACTGTCACGGTAGGATGGCCGGGGTCACCATATTTCACAGGAGGGGTTTTTATGGACATTAATGCAGATAAATCACCCATCACATGCACTGTAAGGGGATCTTTAGTTTTCCTACCAGGTTTCTTAAAACAAATATCCCTTATGGTTCTGGCATAAATTGGTACATCTCTAAGTGCCTGTAAAAGTGGAATTTTAACATACAAGTTTTGCAATTCCCCTAAAATATTAAAAGCAGGTGTTTCAGGCGTTCTAGTTAAAACTAAATGCTTGGGGAATGGTGGTTCTGTTATTTCAATACCCTTGTTAGAGGGTGGTTGTGCTTTCTTAAGTTTCTCAGTTTCCTCTTTATCAGAATCAGAAGAGGTTATGTCATCAATAATAGGTTCTACTATTTTCCCGGATCTCAAATGAATATCATTACATTGCATAGTAGAAAATATAGGCTGATTCTGAATATCAATGACTTGCACAACTTTATTATTGGGGTTAGGATTTGGTTGTACAGGTAGCTGGGGTCTCATTTGATTATTTGGTGGAGCATTTGATGGTAGAGGAAGTGGTTGTTGAAATTGAGGAAATTGATTTGGATACGGGAGTTGTTGGCTTCTCCAATTTGAATTCCAAGGATTAAAAGAAGATGGATGTTGTGGGGGCCAAGGAGTCCACATTGTAGGATCAGCAAAGGGAGGGTTTGATTGTTGCATGGGTGGGAAGTTCATCTAATTAAAGGGTGGGTATTGCATTTGATTAAAGGGAGGGTAATTTGTCTGACTGAAAGCATAATAATTATTCCAACGATTAAATGGCATACTAGAATTCATACCTTGTCCTTTTGGTTGCCATTGTCTTCTTTGTGTTAGCAGGTAAACTGCTTCAGCTTCTTCTTCCGTTGGCTGCAGTGCTACCTTTATTCCTGGTAGAGAGGGACATTGTTGTGTTTCATGATCTTTCTCACAAAGGGTGCAGATTGGTATTTTGTCCAATGGGCATTCCCTTAGTGGATGTTTGTCTCTGCACTTCGGGCAAAAGACAGCCAGAGCTGCTTCTGCTTCAGCCTGCTTCTTTTTAACCTGCAAAGTGTCAATTTTTGAAGCAAAATAACTTAACATCTCAGTTTTAAATTCTTCAAGTAAATTACCTATTTCAGCTCTTGTTGCTCCGCCACTGGCTGATTTCTGCACTCTTGAATAGGTGGGATCTCTATTACTTACTCTGTTCTTTGCAGCTCCCCTTGAACATCTTTTACAAAGTTGAACAATCTCATCATATGATTATTTAGATATATCTCCCTTGCCAAGCATGTTTAACATGTCTAAACAATCATCCCTTAATCCTCTAAGTAATATTGTTTTGCGAATTTCCTTACTTATATTTGGATGATCAGATCTCTGTAGATTATACTGTAGCCTTTCTACATAGTCCTCCAGATTCTCATCCTGCTTTTGTGCCATATTGAATAGTTCGTCCCTCTTTTCTCTCGTCCGATAGTAGTCTTGATATTTAAGCAGAAATTTATGTTTCATCTGTTCCCATGTTGTGATTACCTGACTTCCAAGGCTCATGAACCATCTTAAAGGATTTCCTTTTAATGTTGCTGGAAACAGTTTCAATTTTTGAGCATTAGTAACATAATCATAACTTCTGCATAATATATCAAATTCAAAAAGAAATTCATCCGGATCTTTAGAGGATAACCCATGGAAGTTGGGTAAAGCTGACAATGGAAGATTCTTCATAGGAGTTGTTCCTCTAGGGAGATCACTGATAGGAAAGCCCAAGGTAGAGAGAGAATTTTCATCCCTTCCTTCTCCTTCAGGATCTACACGTCCTCCGCCAAAGAATTCTTCGTTGTTTCCTTCCATTGGCTGTTCTCCTACTGCACTTGCTCGATCGTCAAGATCTTCTACTGGTTCCTCAATGTTTTCCACTGGTCGTCCAACACTCTCTATTAGTTCCTCAACGTGCTCTGCTGATTTGCTAGCACTTTCTTCTGACTCTCCAGCACTGATTGCTGGTCCTTTAATATCCGTTACCGGCTCCTCTATGTTTTCAGGGCCCACAACTTCCTCTGTTTTGTAATCCGATTGAGGGGAGTGCTAAAGTTTTGGTCTTCGAGAACTTAATCTCTGTGATGATTCAGCCTTTGATACAATCTCATTAATGAAAGTCTTCCTTCCTCCCCTTCCTTTGCCCTTGCCACCTGTAGGATTAGTTTTCTTCTGGGTTCCGCGTCCTCTCATACAATCTGCACATCTAGAAACAAAATATTAATGCTTTTGAAATCTATAATTTCCTTCCCCGGCAACGGCGCCAAAATGTTGGTCGCTTTAATTGTTTTAACAATTCAAGCTCCACATAAATTGTCAACCCGAGAAGTTCTGTTTATTCCAAAGACAACCACGCACTGGATATGCTCAATTCCAAAAGCAAAATAATGTTGTAGTAAAAATCACACAATTATCAATCATACAAATCTAATTATTCACACCCTGTTTTAACAAAGCTGAAGTCTACTTATGTTATAGTAGAAGCACTTCCTCTATTGTAGTCTTTTAAGAATCCTAATGAAAGGAAATCACCCTGCAGGAAAGGAAACCAATCAACCATAACAGGGAACAGGACCCTATTCCTCCAAATAGGAACTTTAGCACCTGCTGCCTGACACTAATCACACTGTAGAAAATATAAATTCAAGAAAATAGGATCCTATTCACATGAACAGGAACCTTCAGCACCTATGTCCTGTTACTAATCACACTGCAGGAAAAAGACAGTCAATCAATGGGCACAGGACCCTATTCCTTTGCACAGGAATCTTCAGCACCTGTTTCCCAACATCAATCATACATTCAAACAGATAACAAAAAAATATCTCTTGGCTTCTTTAAGAATGAATGTTACCAAACTCAAGCAGCGTTTAAAGGAAACAGAATGCTTAAAGAACTACAGAACTATGCAACTGATGTTTCAGCAAACATAATTAAATTAAGGTGAGAATATCATAAAGAAACTCAACAAACTACAGGAGCAATCGGGTGAATCTTGTGATGAAGGCGGGCCCTTTCCTTCTCACAAGATTCCCCAGGGAAAGAGTTAAATTGAAGCGCTCCAAAGAAACCTTTATTCATCTGTCAAAAAGGAATGATACATTACAATGGAGTTTAGCTCCTTTCCGCTCAAAACAATGTTTCTCCTATAGTCTCTCCTCTCCTCTAATGATGATGTCTCCTCTTTTTAAAGAGGAGACATCTATTACAGTTACATCAAAGCAAATCTATGTTTATCCAAATATGTTCTTCTTTCTTAAAACAAAGCCCTTCTATTCTTCCATAGAAAAATATTGTTACAACAGATACAGAGAAAGTACTGGCTTCAGAATAATCCGTGTAACCACTTCCTTGCTTGTCTTCATCTTGTTTCCATTGTTCCCAAAATACTCTTCCAGAATCGAAAATCACGAATAGTGACGGAATTTGCGTGCCCGCTGACTATTTCAGCAACGGAGTCGACTGTTTCAGCAACGGCCGATTGTTTCAGCACAGCACGTACCTTATCATAAATTATCTGCGATCTTTTAGACTTGTGTTAGCAACAATCTACCTTCGATTAATGATGAAATATAAGAGTAATGTAGAATTATATGTAAACAGATTAAATATATAGTAAAGAGGAGGATTTCATATACCTTTGGATAAAATGAATGAAAATGATGATGGAACCCTTTTCAAATATAGTTATAAAGGGTAAGGTGGTGTCAATATGTATGGTAAAAATGGTACATTGTGAGGTCCTAACACCAACCACTTGCTAGTTGTGCATGTTTACTCATCTACTTGGAAGTAGTAAATTGCATTGTGTGTCAACTGAGCATACCAAGAATAGAACAATACTTTCCCAAAGCCATACAAGAAATGACTATCTCCATCCCTGATGTTCATCTTAAGAAGACCATGAAGTCTAAATAGAGGCTTGCCCTCTTGTGGAGCAATGCACTGTATATAAATGTCAATAGAATGCAAATAATTTTTTAGATGATCAATAAGTACAAAGACACAACTCTTACCATGTACTGTGAGTAAGTTGGTGATGAAATCCATGGATGAGCCCTCCCATGAGAATCTATCCATAATGGTCTGATATATCTCCATGAGACCTTGGTGACTAGAAAGGAATGGATAATGTGCTGCATGTAGAGCCTTCTTCTTGAGCTTGGAATTCCTAGTCAAGAAGATCCTATCCTGGTAGTAGATGATTCCATCCACCACTCTATACCTCTCATCTGCTACTTTCCCATCAAGTACCTCATATGTGAAGTGATCCTTGGAACACTCCATCAATGGCTAGGACACCCAATATGGATCTATACTCCCAAGTGACAACGCTGTTGGATTTTGTGATAAGGAACTTGTCATCTCATAGCTCCCCTCTTTTACATGCCCAATGCCAAATTCACATGCCTGTTTCGAAAATTAATACCCCAAAGGTCTTGGGTTGACAACCTTCACATATCAGGGGCATGCCATTCAAAAAGGACTCACTTAAGCAACTTTCATACTAAAAACTAGATACTACTAGTTGCAGAACTTACCCGAAAGTCCCTCGGTTGATGTAGATCCCGTGGGGTGCAAACTACCTGCAACACTTTGTGCTCTGAAACCTATAAATTCAGAAAGAACAAAAAAAAAAACCTAGTTGTACAACATATATAGTTCCTAGATGTCAGTGAAAACCATTCGTAATATCATAAAAACAATATGCAATGTTTAATTAATGATTATTACACATGTATAAAGAATCATAGACACGTAAATATCAGGAAAAAGATGGCTCTTCTTATTATTAATGACACATACATTAATCAAAACGTGGAGATATCACCTGAATCCTTCCATGATCTTTGAACATACCGTCCTCTGGATTCGTCTGACCCTAGCCTCGCGAGAATTCTTCCAAGATTTGTGCACAATAGATGTCATACAGGGTGATGAATACCTCAAGGAAACAAGGGTTTCCTGAATATACCTGGGAAGTACAAGAGGCGAGGGAATATCAGACTTGAATAGGGCTCCAACAAAGTATAATATCTATATTTTTCTCTCTCTCTTATGCCATTCCTTTGAGGGGATTTTATACTCCCTCAAATTAGTTTATGTAGTTAAGAGCAGTTAAGCCCGGGCTAGGGTGGTTAAATTACTGGAATAACCATCAAACCCATCTCAAAAATAGGGAAAATATATATTTTTTAATAATTAAAAATGTATACGTGGATCTCTATGAATGGACTCGCGTGTATACGCAGAAAATTCTAGGCAGAGTCGCGTATGGGTTTTAAGATACTTTTTTTGTGAAACTGTTCATGTCTGAGGGGAAAGGGTGCCCAAGGCCAAAGTATAAATCATCAAGTACATGAAGGTAAAAAATGATGCTATAACAGATGCCCTCTAATATATGAGGTTATAAGGGGTACATGATGGCTGAAATGTATTATTTGCAGAGAAATAACCTTGCTAGGACTAGAGAGGACTTCACCAGATTTCAACCTGCCAAAAAAACAGTGAGAGAGATCAAAGAGATAGCTCATGTATGAGGAGAGCATACCCATGCTCAGTGAAAGAAAAGCATGACCGCATATGAAGTACATAGTGGATCCAAAATGTATACAAGTATAGCTGAAAATGTAAAGTACATAGTGAATCATCTGATCACTGCCTGGAAGTACAAGTAAAAATCAGGTCCAAGTATTACATATAGAATACTAATCAATGATATTGTAATATATATCTGATCACAAAAGTCACAACTGAATATCCAAGTACCAAATCATAAGTGGTGGAACAAATGGTACAACACGCAAATCAGGAGCCAACATATAAGGGTGGACGGTGTCATTGGCAAAAAACTGAAGAAGCTGTATAAGTGAACCGAGTCATGTTGATGCAAACCTAAGGTCTTCACTGATCACTATGGCACAATTCTACACAATGGGAATAAATGCGCTGAATTCAACCATGTGAGAAATCGTTTGATTACCGGTCATTGATGTATACCGTTAACAAATGCGAGACAACCCACCGATAATGATAATGAGTGTCAAGGTGCCCCAATACAATCTAAAAAGTGCGAATAAATGAGTTGAGGTCAAACACTTGAAAGAATCTATCAATTAGAAGGTAATGATGTATCCTCACTGTCAATAGTGAATATTCTGCCACTGATGACTGCAAACCCTAAGGTATCGACAAAAGGAGTGTAGACCTTATTCCCAGAGAAATGAGTCGGAGTCGATGGGAAAATATTTGCTGGAAGGAAGGTATTAAAGCATCCCACATCAATATAGTGCGAGTGTAACTCATAGGCCAAGATTTGGAAAGAATCGTACGAAGTAGAGTGAAGTAACCAACTCAAAGTATGTTTCTGGCATGCACAAGATGAAGCTAGCACATGACAGAAACCTTCTAAACCAAACAATAATGAAAGCCGATAAACAGGCGAGATATCCACCGATAGGGTCAAATGGAAATCAAGGTACTGCATGAATCCTAGGTGTGATAATGTAAGCTGACGTCAAACACAAGGGAAACCACTTAGTTAAATACCCATGATTATGATCAAATGCTAAGCACAAGGTCACCTATCAACGATGTAAATAGGGCCAGGGTGCAACTCTAGGTTTTCTCTTAGAGAAATATGTCGTAGTCAATAAGAGACAAACCCGTCGGCAAGAAGTCAATGGAGAACTTCTCAAACCAACATGAGCACAATACCAAACAAATGATGTGATAGAACAATATACTGAAAATACCGGGAAAGTTGACTGAAAAATGAGTCAAGAGACACTACAGAAAGGCCAACTCAGGTTAACTTCTCTTGAACAAAAGCACGACTCATGTTGACTATGGTAGCAAATGATAACTTTGTATAAGTTTGTCATGTAGGAGGCATGAACAAACCCTCCATATGATTGGAAGAGATAACCAACCGAGGAAGAACTAACTCATGAAACAATGTTATGAATTCTCCTAAGTCAAAAACTAAAACCATCCCAAATGACGGAAAGACATATTTTTTGTGCTTTGTTCAAGGGAAACAAAACTGACATTGTAGCTGCCATCAAAATATGAAGTAATATCCCGTTCCCACTCTTTTTCTCATATTTAATTTTTTTTTGTCTTTTTCATATTCAATGTCTGAAAATAAAAAAAGAATGCTATAATACAATGGATAGAATGGGTATCATGAAATAGATGCACTAGTTCCTGGGATAGGAACAATCCTATGCTCAAGGTAAAGTGGTGAAAACTGGTAAGTGATAGTCAGAGGGATGTTCCATCCATGGGTAACGAGGTGTCAAGTTGCGGTAGCTAAGTGATTGCATGGTTAACTTGTATAGAAATTCATGGTCAAAAGATGGCTTAAACATTGAGTCCAAATGAAGTCGGTTGAAGGCCAAGATAAACAAGTAGTCAATATGCAATGCAGTAATACAACTCGACAACATAAGGGAGCCTCTAGGGTAATGGCCAGAAAAATGATAACGAAGAAGAAGAAGAATGAAGCTTCAACACATATGTCATGGTGGGACTAAAGAGGACTCCCGAGCCTACATAAATTGCAGCATGGGCAACAAATGCTAGCGAGGAACTAACTAGGAAGCCCATGCAAAGGAAGGTTTTAACACCAAGTCATGATTAAAAATAAGCGAGTGAAATGGGTTAAGTACTCATGAAATGATGGGATCGAACCTATGGAAAGTGATAAGAATGGAGGCTAGTATGAAAATTGCAATGGAAAATGGATTCCCTAACCTATATGCCAGTTCAGAATCATATACCTACCATGATAGGTCAACAATCATGGATCCAAATTAAAACCAGAAAAAATCTTGAACTCAGAAAAATGTTCCTGAAGAAATACCTTGCCCAACACTTACAAGAAAAATGGTTATAGAGCCTTAGATAGATTTGAAAAAATAAGCACAAAGGAATTTTGCAAAAATATTTCAAAATCTGGGTATAAATACACCATTTACCTCATATTTGGGTCATTTTCACATTGCAAAAGTGGAGAAGGAGCTTTTGGAGCAAAAATTCCTTTCCTAAAAACCGGAGCAATTAGCCATCAAATTGTGCCCAATCAGTCAGGTAACCTCTAAATTCATCTTTTGCATCAATTTCGTTCCATTTTAAGGTAAAAATTTAGAAATTTGACTGTAGGAAAAATATATTTTGATGAAACCCTCTTCACATACATCGGTTCGTGTGGACGAAGCTGCATATGATACACGACTGTGTATAAACAAAGTTGTGTATGTGCAGACCAAGAATTTAAAAATTGAACCTAATTAAGGATTTAATGAATTTTCTCAGGATGTCAATTAGCTCGAGGGAACGTGAACATAGTGCCATCAACAATTAAGTGATGGAAGATCAAAATTCGCTCGATATCCTTCGAAATTGTGGATTTCTCAAGTTTTTTAAAATGCCAAACATGAAAAGTAATGTCTGATTGCTTCAAATGTTGGTAGATCACTAGGATCTGGAAGAAGACTTATTTATTATAGATCAAATGCCACTACGCATAGAAATGGAAGACATATATTTCATCACTGGACTCTCTCGGAGAGGAGATCCAGTAGATTTGCATGGAAAGCCTTTGGGAGGGCTTATGGTGGAAGATTACGTCTAGGTCTACTATGTAGAGGAGTATAAAAAAGTAGGTACCCAGATACCAATAAAAGATGTGAAAGAACTACATATGAAAATCCTCCTCTTCACCATTGGCAGAGTAGCAGGATCTGCTTCTCTACATCAGGCTTCAAGGACACAAATGAGCATTGCAGTAGAATGTTTGATTCACCTCTTTGATTGGTGCACAACATTGCTGAGCAACATGAAAAGACAGTTAACTTCGACCCGGAAGGAAAAAACTAAACATTTTGGGTATGGAACAATTTTGTTAACATTATTCTTCGAGAGGATTCTAGGGCTTCATCCCAAAGTCATCTCAACCATCAGCAGCCCCAGAGATCCAAGAATAGCTTAGTGGGCTGATCTGATGAAGATATTGGGAGGAAGTGAAGTTCCCCGAACCACTTGGGATGATGAGTTCTTCCAATGGTGGGAGGAACAAGTTATCTCCATGGAATATTATCCCTATGCCGGGATAGAATTTCGTGGTGATCTAGATCTAGTCTTTCCACCTGGTGCAGCATGGGGCGCAATCAGTGAGATTGCAATTTTTGATTTTTGATTATATGATATTTTTTAATTATTTTTTCAAGATATTATAATGAAAAATGTTTTTGATTGAACTCAAATGACTTACAAGATTATTGATGACCATGATGCAAATATGGGACCAGTCAGACCTAATGGATACTCAAGGCACAAGCGCCACAAAGGTGAGGTGGATGCTGAAGACCGTGGTAGGACACTCCATGCCATCCAAAGGAACTTGGAGATTTTGACTCGCCAAGTGCCTATGTCTGCGATAGAGGACCTACCAGAAGCTATCCTAAGGCAGGTAGTCAGAGTACAACGAGACTGGGTGCGGTTATTCTGCCGTGTAGCAACTGATATCGTGTTTTATAGGAACACAGATGTTGGGCAAGGACAACAAGATTAGATTTATAGATTTTATCAGATGATTGTAATATATTTTTGATACTGAACATGATTGGGCATAAGCCCTAATTTTTTAGGACAGATGGGTCCAGATTCTGTATATTTTTGAACAAGCTGACTATATTATATATATATATATATATACAGTGATTTATATGATGCGATGACTCAAAAATGTATGAAAATGAATGATGTATTTGATATTTTGATTACAGTATTGAATGATGAATATGCCAATCAATTGCTTGATAAGCCAATAAGTCTGCCATCCAATTGTCAGCTCGAGGAATATGAATGAATGTTAAAAATTGAAATGATATTTGTAACAAACATACCCTAAAAAACAATCGGTGCAAAAATGGGTCTTGAACCCGATATGTGTTGTTCAACTGTGAAACCACCAGCTGGAAGTCCAAGAAAACTAATAATGAATCAACACCCAAGGATATTACTTCCGAGAGTAGAAAAAATACTGCAATGTATTCTGCTACGTTGTTTAAAGCAAGACCAATGCAGAGACCTTTTGAAACCAACAACTAACTGGATGGATAATGAAGTACCCAAGCCACGAAATCCAAGTTCCAATTATGTCTACTAGCAACATCGATGAAACCGTAATGACTCATGACATCCAACACAACCTACCAAAGCAGATCAAATGAATCATAATCACACCAAAAATCAAAAGCTCAGATATGTACAAAAAATAAAAATATATACAAAAAACAAGATGCTAGGCCAAAACCTAGGCATAATACTTTTTCAAATAGAGCCCATTTCTGGGCTTCGACAACTCATTTCCATAAAAATCAATCAAGGCATAAGCTCCTTTCTTGAGGACATTTTTAATGATGAAGGGGTCATACCACATAGATTTGAATTTTCGAGCTCCCAGGGCATCCTTCTCTTGGGAATAAACCAATACAAGGTTTCCTTTGGAGAAAACCCTGGGTTTGACCACTTTATCATACTGAACCTTTACTTGTTTCTTATGCACCTCATTCATCGTGGTGGCATCCTGACGCTTGTCATCGAGGTGTTCCAGATGAAGGAGACATTCTTCGAGACTAGAATTGTTGGGAAGAATCTCTACAACTAACTTCACTGAAGGAATTTCACATTCAATGGGAAATATAGATTCCAACCCATAAGCCAGTTGAAACTGAGTAAAACTGGTTACATTTTTTACTGACATCCGGTATGCCCAAAGCGCAGGATATAACATAATGTGCCAATTGGATCGAGCTTTATCAATCGTCCATTGAAGAATTGTCTTCAAGGATTTGTTTACGGCTTCCACTTGCCCATTGGCCTAAGGATAATATGGAGATGAATGCTCCTGCCAGAAACCTAATTTTAGAGCTAATTCAGTCATCATGTTGTTCTGAAAGTGACTGCCATGATTAGTGACAATCTCTTTGGGAATACCAAAGTGAGAAATGACTTGATTGAAGAGGAAAAGAGCTGTTGTCTCACCATCATTCCCAAACGTAGGCATAGCCTTGACCCACTTCATGAAGTAGTCTACGACTACAATAATGTACTTGTGACCTTTAGCTGAAGGTGGGTTATAAGTAGTATAATTAATACCCCACTTTGTAAAGGGGCCGGCATCGATGATAGGAAAGAGTGGAGCTAGATGAGCGCACATCTTTAGAATATAAACCTAACACGGATGACACCTTTTGATTGATTCCATACAATCTTTGAAAATTGAATGCCAAAAGTATTCGGCACGTAAGATTTTTTAGGCTATTGCAGGCCCAAATAAATGACCACCACAAGCTCCAATGTGGTAATAATTCAACACAACCTCAGCCTCTTCGAGAATTAAGCATCGTCAATGGATTGAATCAACCCCGCAATGATATAAAGTGTCACCAATGATCAAGTAAATTTTATCTAGGTTACCAACTTACAACGTTCATCTTTTGAAAAAGTCGAGGGAAACTTCATAGTCTGGAGATATACTATGAGATTCCCATACCAAGGATCCTGTGAAGAAATGAGAAAAAGATGTTCATCCTGAAAGGATTCTTCATAAACCATCTCTTCTCCATAGGGAAAGTCAAAAATCAATTCTGCAAAAACTAATGATTTCTTGGACTTGGCAGACATAAAATCAAGATCAAATTCGTCCAAAATTAGAATACATCGATTTTATTTTCCCCCAATCACTAACCTACTGAGAATAAACTGAAATGGATTGACTACTGCCAAAACATAGGTTTTTCGAAGAAGAATATAATATTTGAGCCGCTACATAGCATGGACAGGTGCTAAAGCAAGCTTCTCTATTTGAGAGTACCAGAGTTTAGGTCCTACCAAGCCTCGACTAAGATAGTATATAACATGCTCTGAAAGAGAATCATCCTCCTGAACTAGAATGATACCAATGGTAGATTCTTCTGTCACAAGATACAAGAGGAAATACCTACTATAATTAGGTGGACTCAGTATAGGAGCAGAGGTCAATGATTTTTTCAAAGCATCGAATGAGCGTTGAGAAAAGTCATCCCAAAAGAATGGAACCCATTTCTTTAATAATATCACAAATCATTTTGTAATCTCGGCATTATTTACAATAAATCTCCATAGAAAATTTATTTTCCCTTGCAGACTTTGAAGTTGGCGAATAGAAGATGTGGGAGGCAACTGAATTATTGCCTCAACCTTGAAGGGATCTACCCGAATCCATTTCGTAGACATAATAAACCCCAATAACCAACCAGATGTGACCACAAAAACACACTTGTTCGGATTCAACCGAATTTTGTCATATTGACATCATTCAAATACTTGATGGAGGTGAGAAGGATGACCAATTCCCTTTTGAGAATGAGCAGCTAAATCATCCAAGTACGCCTCGATAATATGTTTGATGTCGTGGACAGCATAAGTCAGCCCGCTGAAAAGTAGCTCCAACATTTTTAAGGCAAAAATGAATTTTCATGTAAGAAAAGGTATCCCAGGGACAAATAAATGCAGTCTTATCCTGATCTTCAAGACAGATAGTAATTTGATTATGTCCAGAGAAACTGTCCATGAAGGAGAAAATCTCATTTCCCACACACTCATCGATAATCTGATCTATGAATGGTGTGGGGTAGTTATCTTTAGGACATGCCTTATTTAGGTCCCTGAAATCAATGCAAACTTGAATTTTTCCTTGTTTCTTGTCCACAGGAACTGGATTCGAAACCCACTCTGTCAAAGGAATAGGAAAAATGAATCCTGCCTTAAGTAGCTTCTCCACCTCATCTTTTATAGTTGTTGCCTTCCTAGGGTTGACCAGATGAATCTTTTTCCTGATAGGCTTAGCATTTTCATACACCGTGATCTCATGCTGGACAATAGATGGATCTATATCGGGCATTTCCTCATAACACCAAGCGAACACATCCCTAAACTCTCGAAAGAGATCAGTGTAAATTTGAATCTCTTCAGGGGAGTATTCAGCTCCGATGAAAATATTCTCTATGATGCTGGGATCTCTGGAAATGTTCACCGTGATAGTAGGAGAAATCACAGCCATGTTCCCTTAAAAAAAAACCTATGTTGGTGCTAAAGGGTTTAGGACTGGGTGAACAGGACCAGAAGACTGAGGGCTAGGAAAACTTGATTCAACTTCACCTACATCTGGTAGAAAGTAAGACTGATGATGCAGATCATCCCACGGTCTCTCTACACTAGTCATAGCTTCCAATATGGCCTCTTCAGATGGAAGAGTAGTATCAAAGCAATTCTATGCCGAAGATGAACTAAGAGTCCAAGCCAGAGCCACATATCCATCTAATTCCTCCGGTGAAAGAGAAACTGGAATGGAATCTGCAGACTCAACAATAGAGCTATAAGCAATTTTAGCTGCAGATATTGGAAATACCATTCCACCCACTTGACCTTCTACTAATGTGGAGGTAGGAGAAGGTAAGGTCCAAGGGTTCGAAAAATAATGAGTTTTGAAAAACTCTCTTCGAATAGGAGCCCTGGAGGATGAAATCACATTAATATGAACCGAAGGAGGTAGAAGATCAAAAGTAACCATCAAAGAAGAATACATTCCAACCGCAAAATTCTCAACAGGTATTTTTGTATCCTTCACTAAAGGAATGGTTGAGTCAGAAGTTGCATTATGATCTATAGGAGAATAATCCAGTTGGTCAACTGTGACAATTCTCCCTTCGTGAGGGAAACAAACAATACGAAATAATGAGGATGCAATAGCATCCATCTCATAGATCCAGTTTTTCCCCAAAAAAAGGTTATAGTCTAAGCTTGCATCGACTATCTCAACTTCAATATCTACAGTTTTTCCCCTAAAACAGATGGGAAAAGCTGGAACAATACCATGTGGCTTGTGAGAATGACCATCAAACGCAGTCAGAAGAGCGGTTGAAGGAACAACTGCGGGAGATCCAATACCTTTCCAACATGCAAGAGACATTACACATGTGGAAGCACCTTCATCAACGACTGTTCGAAAGATATTCAATTTTTGATAACTCGATCTGATATGGAAAGCCATATGATGATGGAGTCTCTTTTTAAAATTTGACATATCAAATGTAATCATTAGAGAATTTTTTGGATATATTATCACCCAAAAAAAATTCAAACATCATTGTGTCAATTTTGTTTATGATAATGGGTTAAAATAGGCTCTTAGGAGTCATTTCTTGAATTTGACCAAAAGGGAGGACTATATTTTTAGGTTTAAACCTTCGTTAGTGTTAAATAAATTCATTCTAAATGTTTTTCATGTCAATTCATTCATCATTTCATCATTCATTTCATTTCCCTAATTTTTTTCATCAAAATTGTCCAATTAGCCAAGAAAACCTACTTTCATAGTGCCACACATTGAAAAAATTCACTTTGCGCTACGAAAGCGCTGATAGTTTCGTAGCGCAAACAATAAAACTCTGTTTTTTCTGGCTTTGAGAAGTCAACTTCAAAGGCGCTTTCTGAGCAACTGAAAATGAATTTTGGAAATATGAAAGAGGTTGTTCTTCATAGAAGACCTAAATACAAAAACCTCTCTCATTTTCTTCAAATTCATTAGGAGGTGGTAGAAATTGATAAGTTAAAATGCGTTAGGAAACTACTGTTACGAAACTCTCTTGTACATGATTGTTTAGCAGTCAACTTAACGTTCAGTTTATGGCCTAATGAAAACGTGTTTTGGAATTATGAAAGAGGTTTTTCTTCCTCACAACCCTAGATATAGAAATCTCTCTCAATTGTCTCATAGGTGTTATCAGTTGAGAGATAAAAGGATTTCATTTAAGCCCTATTTTTAGAAACAAAGTTTTCCTGTTTTACACATGCTTTTCAAATGCAGTTTCTGGATAAATTAAAATGCGTTAGGAAACTACTGTTACGAAACTCTCTTGTACATGATTGTTTAGCAGTCAACTTAACTTTCAGTTTATGGCCTAATGAAAACGTGTTTTGGAATTATGAAAGAGGTTTTTCTTCCTCACAACCCTAGATATAGAAACCTCTCTCAATTGTCTCATAGGTGCTATCAGTTGAGAGATAAAAGGATTTCATTTAAGCCCGATTTTTAGAAACAAAGTTTTCCTGTTTTACACATGCTTTTCAAATGGATGTGTTTCAAAAAACCAAGAGAGTTTTTTATTCAAGACATAAATGGAACAAAACAACCTCCTTCATTTTATCAAAATACATTAGGGATTAGGAGATATAGGCTCTATTCCAAGACCTATGTTTCAGAAAAAAACAGGAAAAATCCGCAAGGATGTATTGCAAATGAAGAATGAATGCCTCAAGAAAGTTAGAATGAAGTGGGTTTACAGTTTGTATGAATTGTAAATACTAAATAAAGGTTATTTTTTGAGTTTTGGGTCAATAACACTTTTCAGTTGGCAAATTTTATGAAAAAAACTGCATACTTAGTAGTTTCATAGCACATTTAGTGTAAAAAAGCAGAAAAGTGCTACGAAATTGCTGTAGCTGTCTTTTCTGCTGTTTTTGATCAGTTTTCAAGGGGTTGAAGAATGATTTAGGAGCTGAAATTGTTGTAAAATATGTGTTAAAAGGTGATTGAAATGATACAAGTGGAAAGAGTTAAGTTTTTGAAGAATAAAGGTTGAAATGACAACATTACAAATGGTGCTACGAAACTGTTGTGTTTTCGTAGCACAAGATATTACAACCTTTTTGAACAAGTTCAGAAGCAGTTTTGGATAGATGGAGGCTATGGATGAGTGATGAGACATGTTGAGATAATATCCAATAGCTAAGGACCACGAAATAAAGTTTAAATGACGGTCAGAATGCTTAAAGAAGGAAAATAATCTTATGCCTAAAAAACAAGGTTTGGTTTCCTTCTTTTGTGGAGGTCAGCAAAGTAGTCATGAAGAGCTGGAGCCCATCATCCAAATTCGACCATGTGATGATACAATTGGAAAATTATGTCATTTAATTTAGATAATGTTTTTATAGATAAGTGATAAGGAGTTTGAGTCCTATGTGTAATAGGACTGTTTAGTGGATTAGGTGTCTTTTTGTCATAAATTTTATGTTTTATGGTTATGAAAGTTAGAAATTTGATGTATCTAGCCTAATATGAGATCATCTCATGTTGTAAATATTCTATTAAAGGCCATTGGGTCAAATTAGCAAAGGTTTGGACATTTTTGGCAAAAGACTTTGCTTATTGTAATTCACTGGTTTTCAGCTAATACAGAGATTTCTACTTAGCCAACTTGAGATTTAGAAGGAGTTCTAGTGTGTTCTTGTTCAAATTGCATCTTTCATTATCCTATTATAGTGTTGTTTGTCTATGTTACTCAGAATTCATCTTTGATTATTTGACTTCCTATATAGATAAAATGATTGTGCATTTTTACAGTTTCACATGTGTATCTCTTGAATGAAAATCTGATATGCTTCAACTTCCATGAAGTAGATTTATTGGTTTACTGAAACTATTTTGACTCCATAAACCCAATGTATACTTTCTTATGTGATTTTCAACCTACATTTATCATCTTTCTAATTATTAGCCTAGATAGAGTTAGCCACCTACATTTTTATCAAAAATCATTAACCCTTTGAGAGAGCCCTCTCAGGTTGAGGAGGCTAAGCCTCAATCAAAATATTGGTTTGAAATAGTTACAATGAATTTGTCTGATTAGCAGCCAATCAGGTATGATTTTGGTGATAAAATTTTGGCGCCGTAGACGGGGACCAAAGGTATAAATTTTCCCTGGGAAGAACACCAAAGTTTCAGTTCTAAGGTTTGAGAGTAGCAAACACTTAGGCACATATTGGTTGTATTTCTGCTTTGGCGACTCCACACATCAAATAATAAATTGGAAGGTGACTCCATTTGTTTAATATCAGTAGCTTGATGAATTTTCAAGATGAGTTCCATTGCAAGAATAAATACCAGGTATGCCCCTATGAATCGGTCTCATATCCCTGGTTTTCCAAATCCTATGCCAAAGGTTTAATGGTTAACTGATCTTCCAATATTTAGAGATAAAAAGAAAGACAATGTTGCTCTTCATTTGGTTAGATTCCATATGCATGTACACAATCTTAAGGTTCAGTTCCCTGAGGATTGTCTCATGAATATGTTTATGGCCACTTTAGAAGGAAAAGCATGGTCTTGGTATGAAAGCTTGCCAAATGGTTCATTATATTCGCTTGTTGATTTCCATGTTGCATTTTATGAGATGTATGAAGAATGCCATCCCTCCTTATTGTCGGTCAAATACTGTTGTAAACACTGTATGAGTTTTATTGAATACTTGGAGAATTGTTATGAACATGATGAGTTCATGGATGAGGAAATTTTAGAGGCTCTTCATGACAACCCATTTCATCACCAAGAAGAAAGGATATCCTCTCTCTTGGATGAAAATGAAACCCAGCAGGAGTTTATTTATGATAATCATGTTACATCCTCTGAGTTTGATGAAAAGTTGCAGCAGATTTGTCAGTCTTTTGATCATCACGAGTATGAAAATAATTTCAAACAACAAGAGGAAATATTGGAAGATGATTTCTACAATCCTCAAGTATAGGGAAAAGTTGATTCTTCATGTCATTTCTTCCATCAGCCTACATCAATTAATGATCACACTAAGGAAGAAGTGGGTGAAAATTTTTCTTTATCCGTGTCTTCTAAACTGAAATCGTCTGAGTGCAAGTCAGAAGTTAAAATTCAATTTGTGGATGAAGTTGCTAAGAATATTGAAAAGGAAATTGAAGTTTTAGAAGATCGAATTAAACCTTATAGGCCTCATGATCAATATCAGTCTTTTTAAAAGTTGTTAATGCCAGAAAAAAAAGAGAGAGTGTTGCTACCTTTCTCCTTTGAGATTGAGGAAGAATACACTATTTTTGAAAATCAGTCTCAACAACAGTTTGATATCATTCAATTGAAATCTTGTGTGGTTGAGAAAAGCATGTATGAGTGGTCCAAAGTTGCAGAAGGTCATGAGAAGCTTCAAACAGATTATGTCTTCTATGATTCTTGATGCAGCCAAAGGCTACAAACCCACATTCTCCATATAAAAATGAATGGTTCATTCATAAACCAAAATAATTATCATATTGGGCAAACTATAATGTGGAAGCTACCTTTTCAATCGATGGTTAAAACCATATAATAATACCCACTTAATGGAAAATTCGAATCAGTATTCGACTTTGCAATAAAACCCAAAATATAATGGCCCACAACATACCAACTCACCTTATGGAAATGCATTTGTATACTTTCGACTTTGATAAACTTTATCAAAGGTATCAACATACATTATTTTCGGGCCCAATGCTTTACCAATCCACTAACCTTTATTCAATGTCCATATGCGCTCACTAGTCCGAATGCTATTTGGGCCCATAATTCATTAATATATATTCGAGCCATGTTAATATTCCATACTTTGGTTTAAAACCCAAATATCAACATAATATTTTGTTCGGTCCCATAACATTGACAACTTACCTTTCGTTAACCTCCACACAACTACCAATGCGAACACTGTCGGATCTCCGTTGTTTATCATTGAATGGCTATTGCGTCAAAATAGCCCTGGCGTTTTATCGCTCAAAAGTCACGTGAAATTAGTGGTTTCGTGCCTATGATGTGTCATAATCTTACTCGATCACGTTCGATTTCAATGAAACCACTTACCATTCTGAGGCTGCGCAAAAACCCTTCGTGGTTCTTAAAAATCACCTACACTATTCTTCACTCGTGGTTCCAAAACACATGGCTCCAACACAGGTTTAATTCTGCCATACCTTTAACTCACGGTTCCCATCGCATAGTTTCACCATGCTTCTTCTACGCCTTTGAAGTTCCACTGCGCCATTTATTTGACCAATCCAACATCTCCATCCCACAAACATCGATTTCTACTCACTGTACTACTCCATCATTCTATTTTATTTGACTTCGAGTTTCCAAACAGAATTGTGGTTCCTGCTTGAAGAATTTTACAAAAAATACGCCATACACCTTCTGTTTATGATATCAACCAGTCTTCAAACCCTCTCTGGCATTCATTCCACACATGGTTTAAACCTCTCTTATTCATTATCCGTGGTTAAAATCCATCGTTTATAAATACAATAAAAACTCAAATATGAATTCAAACCCTAGATCTCACTGTACTGTGTATACACAACAGAATGTGTGATTTCACTTTGAAATACCTTATATGATGTCAGCTCCAATTGAAAAATACATCTAGGCAATTTTATGCCTCAATTTAGAAGTCCAGGTAATTTCTTTAATAGCATCGATCCATTTTGTGATCGATGCTAATTTTCTCAATCACACAGAATTCAATAAATGAACATTCACCCTCAAACCACACAATCTCTTAAAAATGTAGCTTGAATATAAAATGACAGAATTCCCTTGTTCCTGTCAATTTCACTTGCACACAATATACACTCAAAACACAAACTCAGAAATTGAGTTTTTTGTATTAAAACCAATATTTACATTGGAATTCTTCCTCTGGCATGATCTTCTGTATCAGTGGCCTTTTTCCTATTCTACCTGTAGGCTTACAATTCAAACTCTACCTCTCTATCTCTGTTCCTACCTTGGAATCTATTTTTATATTCCTTTTAGGCTTACAATTTATACAAATGGACTCTATAACCAATTCTGGTTTAGATCCTTAACTTGCTCAAAAATTCCTAAGAATTCTCTAAGTCCTAAAATCATTACTTATCCCTAAGGATCCTCTTTCATCCACAAAATAATGAAACAAATTCTAATTTAGGATTTATAATTATTTCCTAAATCTCTTAATCCCTATACACTCTCCACTAGCCTAGTTCTCTCATGTTCTCCAACATTCGAGAACATTTACAAAATTCCTCACAATATTTAAGTAATTCTCATTAAAATCACTCGAATCATTACATAAAAAACCAACTCCCTTGAAAACAAAAAACCCCCAAGTCTATTAAAATACATGGAATTTTCTTGAGCCTAATGCCCCTGCACCAGACTCCCAAGGTCAAAAATAATCATGATCTCCTGATCATGTGCTTTTAATCTTTGCCTCCTTGACCCCATACTCTGTTTTGTTGTTGTCCAATAGCTGCATTATTCTTCAACTGCACTTTTCCAAGCTTCCATATCTTGTTCTGCATCTTTCCACTAGCTATGCTTTCACAGTCTGTTCTTGTCTTCTCCTTGCTGTAATTTATTTTCTTTATTGCTGCTGTCTTTTCTCTGAGACACCTTCATCATCAATATTCTTATGCTTTCAATTTCTATGTCCAGTTTATCTTCTGTCTAGAAATTACTCCGCCTTTTGTTTTTGTTTTCAATTTCTACTGTAAATATTTCTCTAGAAATTACTGTATATGTTGCTGCATATGTTGCCTTTGTTGTTGTTGTTGCTTTTGTTGCTGTAGATGTTGCTGCCAATACTATTTCCTTTGTTGCTACCTCCAAAACTTCTCGAATATCTCTTAAGATATCTCCCTCTGCAACATCCTTCTTCTGCTTATCTCCTGCAAATTCAATTTTAAAAAATGAATTATCATTTGATTCTTTAACTGTAGTAACATATTCATTCATTCTTCTTTGTATACTAGTAAGCATAATTAATTTTGGAAAACTAATATTTTCTCCTACTTCTTCCATAACTCCAGACATTTTTTACTCTAGTGTCTGCAATTCCTTTCTCTTGTTCGAAAGTTTCCAGCAAGCATTTTAGCCATTCTCTTTGTACTTGTTTTCTCTTAACCACATCATCAATATGTTGCAATTTAGTTTCAACAGATCCTTCTTCTTCTTCTTTGAAAATCTTCAGTACTTGTCCATCACCTCTTTGATTGATTTTGTCAATCAATTTAATTTCCTCAAACAATGTATCTTCATCCTTTATCAAATATAATTCTGATTCTCCATCACTATGGCAGTTCTAAAAGTCTGTCCTACAGTCTTTTCTTGGCTAATCAGACAAGCCAACTTCTCCTTGTCATAAATAGTAACAAGTTCCTTCATGACTGTCTCACCTTCCTTGGAATTTATGAGTTCCTTCTTCTGCAATAGTTCATCTTCATTCAAGACAAATCCAAGTGATGGATTGTCTTCTGCAACACCTTTAAACACAGTCAAATTGTCAATTTCAAAATTATAAGACCCAATGGTCTCATTTGATGATCCAGTCACCCAATCTTCTTTTTGCAGTTCCAAGTCTCTTTTAGGACTCAGAAAATCTTCACTATATTTCATTCCAGCTTCCAGGGTTATCTCCATTGTTCCAATCACCATGATAGAATGATGATCCTCTACTATGTTTTCATCTAACATAGTTTCCATTTCGTTAGATTCTCTGACATTTTTCATTTTTTGTCCTTCTTTGCCTACATAATTAGCACATGAATTATCAGTATTAAAAATACAATGTTTCAATGCCTCTTCCTCCTCTGGAAACATTTCAGTATGCTGCTTTGAGTTTTCTTCCAAATCCTTTGTCAGCACATCAGTATGCTGAATTAAATTCTCCATGAGACTGTCAGCTAGTCCCTCCTTATCATTTGTTTCAAGAATGTTTCTATGCTTTTCTTCACAATAATGAACTTCTTCAATTTGCTGAATCATTCTTACATCCTTATCCTCTGTTTTCTAGCTGTCATTCATGATAAATTCTCTCTCTTTTACATTCAAAAATTTATCCCGAGTATAGATCCTCTTCTTTTCTAATTCTCTTCTTTGAAAATCTAACTTTCTATATAACTCAACAATTTCAATTGGAGTAGAATTTAGAAACTTCACACGATTTTACATACATTCACTTGTTGTTGACCAATCATCAGATGGTCCTTCTTTTTCTGTTTTAATATTCTGTTGAATATTTATATTAGACCCCTCTGTCTTCATTTCTTTCTAAGATTTTGCTATCTCAGCATCATTTTGAACAGAATTCAGATTCAATTTCTTCTCCTTAACAAATTCTGAACCTTTTTCATCATCTTGTGATGTAATTGCAATCATACGCAAATTATTAGTTTTAAGAACACAAGACTTTTTAGTCTCGTTTGCTTCTTCAAGCATTTCTCGTTGAACAGATTTACCTGTGGAATCTTCAAATTCCATTTTTGACTCAAAAAATCTGAATTTTTCTTTCCATAAGGAAATCTCCTTCTGCCTCCACTTCATTTGTAATGGTTTCCAAATTACCTTCTTTCCCTTCAGTGGAAAGATCCATCCTCCTCTCTGGTTTTCCTCTTCTTGTAGCCATTCCTTTAGTACCTCCAATTGTACTTTCATCACTACAATATCTCTTTATCTATCCTTCATCTTATCTCTGTGGAATTCTTTAGAACCTCTTCTCTGATCCTCCATGATAATATTCTTTATGAGCTCCTCACTCAGTATGAGTTGCATTAAGCCTCTGTAATAGCAAGTTCTCCCTGCTTCCACTTACCTCATTAATCCCTTCCCTGGATTTGGTCTTTTGGCAAACACGGGTTCTCTATCTCTGGAACCTCTTGAGCACTCTCTTCTGCTCTCTCTAGGCTTATATCCTCAACTCACCTTCTCTTGAGAACACTTCAACTATTCTCCCTATCCAACCTTTAGCTAGAATATTAGGTTCACTTCCATCATCATCAAAAAACATTTCTTCATCTTGTCTGAAACTAGAATTATGCAATAACAATTTTCAAACCAGATTAAAATTATCTCACCTTCAAGATCTTTGGACGACCTTGTTCTCTTCATTCACTTGTACTTTGGTTGGACTGTCTTCATTTATTTCTGTAAATGCCTGTTCACTTCAATTCGGTGTATTTGTTGCTTGTCAGATTTAGAATCTGATCTCTTCTTATTTTTCCCATCACACATGAATTTTGATTTAATTAAAAAAATATTTAAATTTCAAAAGAGCTCATCCATCTCTGATACCAAAATGATGCAGCCAAAGGATGCAAACCCACATTCTCCATATAAAAATGCATGGTTCATTCATAAACCAAAATAATTATCATATTGGGAAAACTCTAATGCGGAAGCTACCTGTTCAATCGATGGTTAAAACCATATAATAAAACCCACTTAATGGAAAATTCGAATCAACATTCGATTTTGCAATAAAACCCAAAATATAATGGCCCACAACATACCAACTCACCTTATGGAAATGCATTTGTATACTTTCGACTTTGATAAACTTTATCAAAGGTATCAACATACATTATGTTCGGGCCCAATGCTTTACCAATCCACTAACCTTTATTCAATGTCCATATGCGCTCACTAGTATGAATGCTATTCAGGCCCACAATTCATTAATATATATTCGGGCCATGTTAATATTCCATACTTTGGTTTAAAACCCAAATATCAACATAATATTTTGTTCGGTCCCATAGGATTGACAACTTACCTTTCGCTAACCTCCACGCAACTATCGACGCGAACACCGTCGGATCTCCGCTGTTTATCATCAAATGGCTATCGTGTGAAAATAGCCCCGGTGCTTTATCGCTCAAAAGTCACGTGAAACTGGCAGTTTCGTGCCCGTGACGTGTCATAATCTTACTCGATCGCATTCGATTTCAATGAAACCACTTACCACTCTGAGGCTACGTGAAAACCCTTCGTGGTTTTCAAAAACCACCTACAATGTTCTTCACTCATGGTTCCAAAACACATGGCTCCAACATAGGTTTAATTCCGCCATGCCTTTAACTCATGATTCCCATCACATAGTTTCACCACGCTTCTTCTACGCCTTCGAAGTTCTATTGCGCCATTTCTTTGACCGATCCAACATCCCCATCCCACAAACATCGATTTCTATTCACTATACTACTCCATCGTTCTATTTTATTTGACTTTGAGTTTCCAAACAAAACTGTGGTTCCTCCTTGAAGAATTTTACAACAACTACTCCATACACCTTTTGTTTATGATATCAACCAGTCTTCAAACGCTTTATGGCATTCATTCCACAGATGGTTTTAACGTCTCTTATTCATTATCTGTGGTTCAAATCCATCGTTTATAAATACAATAAAAACTCAAATATGACTTCAAACCTTGGATCTCACTGTACTATGTATACACAACAGAATGTGTGATTTCACTTTGAAATACCTTATACAATGTCAGCTCCAATTGCAAAATATATCCAGGCAATTTTATGCCTCAATTTAGAAGTCCAAGTAATTTCTTTAATAGCACCGATCCATTCTGTGATCGATGCTAATTTTCTCAATCACACAATCTCTTAAAAATGTAGCTTGAATATAAAATGACAGAATTCCCTTGTTCCTGTTAATTTCACTGGCACATAATATACACTCAAAACACAAACTCAGAAAATTATTTTCCTGTATTAAAAGTAATATTTACATAGGAATTCTTCCTCTGGCCTGATCTTCTATATTAGTGACCTTTTTCCTATTATGCCCGTAAGATTACAATTCAAACTCTACCTCTCTATCGTTGTTCCTACCTTGGAATCTATTTTTATATGCCTTTTAGGCTTACAATTTATACAAATGGACTCTATAACTAATTCTGGTTTAGATCCTTAACTTGCTCAAAAATTCCTAAGAATCCTCTAAGTCCTAAAATCACTACTTATCCCTAAGGATCATCTTTCATCCACAAAATAATGAAACAAATTCTAATTTAGGATTTATAATTATTTCCTAAATCTCTCAATCCCTATACACTCTCAACTAGCCTAATTCTCTCATGTTCTCCAACATTCGAGAACATTTACAAAATTCCTCACAATATTTAATTAATTCTCATTAAAATCACTCAAATCATTACATAAAAAACCAACTCCCTTGAAAACAAAAAACCCCTAAGTCTATTAAAATACATGGAATTTTCTTGAGCCTAATGCTCCTACATCAATTCTGTAGCTGACTATATGGAAAAGTGTTACAGTCAAGATTTCTAGTTATATTTTCATTATGAAGATCAGATGCATCTTATGTTGCCTTGGTTATTCTAGTATCTTGTTTGTTTTTGGTTTAAGTGCAGTCAATAAATTCTGTTATCAGATTAGATCAATGACTGGCTTCATTAGAAGTTTCATGTTGCTTGAGTTAAAAATGGAGATTGCAGCTGATAGGGTAGGTAGGAGTGTGTGAATGAGCTCAAAGTTGACTGAGTATCCTTTCAGTAGGTACATATTTGTTTCTTCTGTAGTGATTATCAAGATTGAGCCTGAGGTGAAGGCTATAAGATTTTGAAGAAGAATTGGTAAAGTTTCAAATTTTTTATTCCAAGAAGATGGATAGCAGCACTGGAACTACTGGTTCTTAGTGTACCACAGGGGCACACTATCCCAAATGGAGCCACTGTTATCACCCAAAAAAATTTCAAACATCATTTTTTCAAGTTTTTTTATGATAATGGGTCAAAATAGGGTCTTAGGAGTCATTTCTTGAATTTGACCAAAAGGGAGTATTATATTTTTAGGTTTGAACCTTCCTTAGTGTTAAATAAATTCATTTTAAAGGTTTTTCATGTCAAGTCATTCATCATTTCATCATTCATTTCATTTCCCTAAGTTTTTTCATCAAAACTTTCCAATTAGCCAAGAAACCTTACTTTCGTAGTGCCACCCATTGAAAAAATTCACTTTGCGCTATGAAAGCGCTCATAGTTTTGTGGCGCAAACAACAAAACTCAGTTTTTTCTAGCTTTGAGAAGTCAACTTCAAAGGCGTTTTCTGAGCAACTGAAAATGAATTTTGGAAATATAAAAGAGGTTTTTCTTCATAACAAATCTAAATACAAAAACCTCTCTTATTTTATTCAAATTCATTAGGAGGTGGCATAAATTGATAAATTAAAATGCGTTACAAAACTGTTGTTACGAAACTGTCATGTACATGACTGTTTAGCAGTCAATTTCAAGTTCAGTTTCTGGCCTAATGAAAACGTGTTTTGGAATTATGAAAGAGGTTTTTCTTTATCATAGCCCCAAATACAAAAAAATCTCTCAATGTTCTCATAGGTGTTATCATTTTAGAGATACAAGGATTTAATTGAAGCCCTATTTTCAGAAATAGAGTTTTCATGTTTTACACATGTTTTTAAAATTCAGTTTCTGGACTGCAAGAGATGTGTTTTAAAAAAATAAGAGAGCTTGTTATTAAAGAGATAATGACCTACAAAGACCTCCTTTATTTTCTAAAAATACAGCAGGAAGTAGGAGATATAGGCTTTGTTCCCAGACCTATGTTTAAGAAAAAACAGGAAAAATCTACAAGGATGTATTGCGAATGAAGAATGAATGCCTCAAGAAAGTTAGAATGAAGTGGGTTTATAGTTTGTATGAATTTTAAATACTAAAGAAAGGTTATTTTTTGATTTTTTGGGCAATATCACTTATAACTTGGAAAAATTTATGAAAAAAACTACATACTCAGTAATTTAGTAGCGCATTTAGTGTAAAAAAGCAGAAAAGCACTACGAAACTGCTGTAGCTGCCTTTTTTTCTCTTTTTGATCAGTTTTCAAGGGGTTGCAGAATGATCTAGGAGCTGAAATTATTGTACAAGATGTGCTAAAATGTGATTGAAATGATACAAGTGGAAAGAGTTATGTTTTTGAAGAATAAAGGTTGAAATGGTAGCATTACAAAGGGCGCTACGAAACTGCTGTGTTTTCGTAGCGCAAGATATTACAACCTTTTTGAACAAGTTCAGAAGTGGTTTTGGACAGCTGGATACTAGGGATGAGTGATGAGACATGTTGATATAATCTCCAATAGCTAAGGACCACGAAATAAAGTTTAAATGATGGTAAGAATGCTTAAAGAAGGAAAAGAAGAGCAACAATGTGGTCATGAAGAGCTCAAGCCCATCATCCAAATTTGACCACGTGATGATACACTTGGAAAATGATGTAATTTAATTTAGATAAGTTTTTTTATAGATAAGTGATAAGGATTTTGAGTCCTATTTTTAATAGGACTGTTTAGTGGATTAGATGTCTTTTTGTCATAAATTTGATGTTTTATGGTTCTGCAAGGTGTCAAGAGTTATAAATTTGATGTATCTAGCATAACATGAGATCATCTCATGTTGTAAATGGTATATTAAAGGCCACTGGGTCGAATTAGCAAAGGGTTGGACATTTTTAGCAAAATACTTTGCTTACTATAATTGACTGGTTTTCAGCTAATACAGAGATTTATACTTAGCCAACTTGAGATTTAGAAGGAGTTCTAGTGTGTTCTTATTCAAATTGCATCTTTCATTATCCTATTACAGTGGTGTTTGTCTATGTTACTCAGAATTCATCTTTGATGCTCTGACTTCCTATATAGATAAACTAACTGTGTTTTTTTACAGTTTCACATATGTATCTCTTGACTAAAACTCTGATATGCCTCAACTTCCATGTTAAGTAGATTTATTATTTTACTGAAATTAGTTTGACTCCATAAGCCCAATGTGTACTTGCTGATGTGATTTTCAACCTACATTTATCATCTATCTTATTATTACCCCACATAGAGTTAGCCATCTATATTTTTATCAAAAATCATTAACCCTTTGAGAAATCCCTCTTAGGTTGAGGAGGCTAAGCCTCAATCAAAAGATTGGTTTAAAATAGTTACACTAAATTTGTCTGATCAACAGCCAATCAGGTACGATTTTGGTGATAACAAGATCTACATCCCCAATAGCAGTGAGCAAAGAAAATCGCTGAACAGGACAAGGCTGGAGCGCCTCTAATGCAAACATGGCACAAGGACTCTGAGCCAGGTCTTCTATAATGGAGTAGTTCTCGGCAGTCTTGGCATTTGGAAAAATTGTCATACAATTTTAAGATGCCTTCGACATCCGAGAAATAGGCTCAATAGTAGGCCTCGTAATATGAAGTGGCTCAACACTATCATGAGTACTCTTAGCTTTCGAAGACTTGGCTTTGCCATAATCATGAGATCTCGTAGTGATATCTGCGTGAGCACTCATCATGTATATGTTTAAAGTATTTTCCCCTTCATGGATGCCCCCGTAGGGAGCCCCAATATTTTGATTCGAGCGAGCAAGTAAATGCTTCCCTTGGGGAAAAGGGTTTGTCAACACATCCTGGGAGCTAGAAGAACCCTGTTGAGCTAACAAGCGCTACACATCCTGAATTTTAGGGAAAAGGTGCGTAAGATGGTCTCCAGTGCACAACTTTCATGGAAACTTCACTTTATTTTTATTATCCTTTTGACCCTCTCCAACATGATCTTTGGTTTTGTTTTCATTCCCCTTCCCATCCTTGCCCTTCTTCTTGTTATTCCGTCCTTTCTTCTTCCCATCGAATTGTTGATTTCCTTTGGGGTTAGAATTTTGGACATCATTAATTGCTAGGGACTGGGAAGGAGTTGACATTGAAGGCGCAACTTGACTAGAAGAAACATGTTGTATATAAAACTGCTGCAATTGACTAAGAAGGTTAGCTGCACCGCTATTGATCGAACCAATAAGCCCATCACCATGAGGACTAGGTTTAGTTATGGATAAATCCAGTTTGGAGTGCAGAGCATCCGACACAATTTTATTAAGGAATCTAGACTGAGAATTAATCGGTTCTAATTACTGAGCCCTGAAAATAGCTCTCTTCAGAAAATACTCCTGAAAGGGATACATCTTTAGAAATATCTGGCTACAAAGATTTCAAAAACCATTCCAAAAGGAATTCATTCAGAATATGGGCTTTAATGAGCCTCTTCCTTCTTTGCCATTCTTGAATATAATCAGAAATGTGAGTTGCCTTATCCTACAGAGAATTGGTCAGGAGTTCAGTCCCAACATCATAACAGACAGGGAACTGGAAGTGGTTTAAGAACATGGTAGCCAAATCTCCAAAAGTGGAAAAATTTCCCCCATTTAACTCAATATACCACTTGGCTGCATTTCCAGTTAAGGTGCATGGAAATAACCTCAACCTAATCGAATCATCAATCAGGGAGTTTGATGAACACCATAAATGAAAATTGGTGATATGATCCGCTGGATCCTCTCTATTCTTCCCTTCAAACTTTGGAATGTCTAAGGGGAGTTTGGTGGGGACCAGAGGCCATCACAGACTATACCGAATCGGATCGTTAGTTAATTTTGACAAATTTGGCAAGTTTAACGTTGTTTTCAAACCAGGAGGTAACTCCTCAAAATCAGAATGTGTATTAGCTGAAGAATGCATATGGATTTATACATGGAGGTGAGGCTATTGGGATTCATCTCCCAATGACTCTTGGCCTTCCTTATTTCCTAATATTAAATAATATAAAATATTAAATGTGCACACCCATCCCATAGGATTAGGTGTCAACATTCCCCCCTTTAATCCGAAGGGATGTTGGTGAGTCCAAGCATCGATCTGAACTTTTCAAACTTTTCTCTTCCAAGTGCTTTGGTGAAGATGTCAACAGTTTGCTCATTTGTGGAACAATGATGTAGATGGATGGTTTTGGCCTGAACATGATGTCGAATTAGATGATACTTTGTATTGATGTGCTTTGTTCGATCATGGAACTTTGGGTTCTTGGCCAACTTTATTGCAGAAGTGTTGTCGATCATGAGTGGAGTGGAATACATTTGTTTCATCTGCAAATCTTCCAGGATTTTCCGGAGCCACACAATTTCCTTTGTTGCTTCTGCTGCTGCCACATATTCTGCCTCGGTCATGGAATCTGCTGGAACTGACTGTTTGCGTGATCTCCATGAGACAGCTCCTGATCCAAGAATCATGGTGTAACCTGTAGTAGATACCCCTGTTACTTTGTCGCCATCAAAGTCTGAATCAGAATATCCGATCAAGCTGAAGTCGCCTACTTGTGTATATTTGAGTCCAAAGTCTTGAGTCCCCTTCAAGTACCTTAGCACTCTTTTTGCAGCAGACCAGTGTCCTTCACAAGGTTTTTGCATGAACCTTGAGAGGATTCCAATAGAAAATGAAATGTCAGGTCTAGTGGTGGTCAGGTAGATAAGACTTCCTACAAGTTATCTATACTTAGTTGCATCCTCAAATTCCTTCCCTTCAATAGATGTGAGCTTCAAGTTTTGTTCCATTGGAGTGGTTAAGGGATTACAGTCATCCATGCCAAATTTGTTCAAGAGATCCCCAATGTACTTCTTTTGAGAAAGAAATATGAATTTAGGATGTTGAATTACTTCAATACCCAAATAGTAATGAACATGACCCAAATCAGTCATTTCAAAACCTTTCTTCAACTCTTTCTTCATGGATGCAATATAGTTCTCATTGTTTCCTGTTATCAAAAGATCATCTACATATACCACAAGATATACAACTGTTTTTCCAAATTTCTTAACAAACAAAGTTGCATCATCAAGATCAAAATGTTTGAAGTCAAGTTTCACAAGATGCTCGGTCAATTTCTCATACCAGGCTCGTGGTGCTTGCTTGAGGCCATACAAGGATTTTACAAGGTTGCAAACTTTGTGTTCTTGACCCTTTATCACAAATCCTTCTGGCTGGGACATCTAAACTTTCTCCTTTAGATCTCCATTCAAGAAGGTTGTTTTTACATCCATCTGATGGACTTTCCATCCATTCTGAGCTGCTAAGGCAAAGAGAGTCCGGATGGTGGTCCATTTTTCTATGGGAGCAAAAGTTTCTTCATAATCGACTTCTTCTTTTTGTGCGAATCCTTTTGCCACAAGCTTGGGCTTGTGCTTGTCAAGTGAGCCATCTGCTTTGTACTTGTTCTTGTAGACCCACTTACAGCCAATTGGTTTCGTTCCCAAAGGCGGATCAACCAGCTTCCAAGTGCCATTATTTATCAAGGCATCATACTCCTTCTGCATCGCTTCTTTCCATTCATCATGAGAAGCGGCTTATTTGAAGGAAGTTGGTTCATGATCTGTAGACAAACTCAATTCACAGTTATAAGAAATATCCATATCAACAGGGGAATCAGAATTATCTACATCACCTTCGATTTGTTGAGTGGAACTTCTTGTTCCTGTTTTTCCAACCTCATCAGGATGAACATTCTCCAATGTCTTTGTCAGCCATTTGGGAGGACCTTTCTGAGATGGCCCAGGCTGGTCATTTGACTGAGTTGGGATTGATTCAAGATTCAATCTCCCAATTCTGTCAATCACATCATCCAATCTGTCATCCGTGGTTGTTTCTTCATGTGCTTCAGGACATGATTCCATAGTTTGATTCAATATCAGAATCCCCCCTTCAAGATGTGGAATCACATTATCAAATTCTTGGAAGGACTTTGCATGTGTGAATCTATCCAAGCGATCAAGTTGCCGCTCAACAACCTTGTCACTCTTGTAAGATTCAAGAAATATGACATCTCTTGCTATCACAAACTTCTTATTTGCTTCATCATAGAAACGATATCCTTTGGAGGTATTGGAGTACCCCAAGAAGATACATTTTCTGCTTCTAGCACCAAGTTTGTTCCTTTGACCCTTGGGTATCAAGGCATAACAGGTGGACCCAAAGACCCCGAAATGATTTACCGAAGGAATGTGGCCATGCCACATTTCAAAAGGAGTTTTGTTTCTAATTGAACTTGAAGGACACCTATTCTTTATGTAAACAGCACATAGAACTGCATCAGCCCAAAACATCAGTTTTACATTCTTGAAAAATAATATGGAGCGGACCATATTTAAAATAGTTCTGTTCATTCTTTCAGCTACACCATTCTGTTGTGGATTATATGGCACAGTTGTTTGATGTTTGATTCCATGTTGATGAAGATAATTTTCAAATTCGTTTGAAGTGTATTCTTTTCCATTATCAATACGTAGAGAGCCAATATGTGTTTGTGCATCATTTTCAATCCATGCATGAAAATTCTTGAAAGTTTGAAAAGCATCAGACTTATTCTTCAGTAAGTAAATCCAACACATTCTCGTGTAGTCATCAATAAATGTCATCATGTATTTGTTTCCATTTGCAGAAGCAATAGGCATAGGGCCACATAAATCTGAATGAACAAGTTCAAGTTTCCTATGTGCTCTTGAGTGTGAATCATGAAATGGCTGTTTGCTATGATTTCCTAGAATACAAGCATCACATTCCTTAGGTTTTCTAGGAATTGTAGGCAGTCCATCAACACCATTTTTCTTCAACAAACGAAGGCTGTCATAATTTAAGTGTCCAAATCTAGCATGCCATAAAAGACTTGATGGAAATGTACCTTCATCATGATGTGAACCGAATGCAAAGTTTTGAGCATGGGCATATGAACCTTTCAGCTTCAAGAGTCTCCCTTCTTCTATTCCCTCCATGACAAGTGAGTGATCTGATGCTGATCTGACCTCTGCCTTGCCATCAAACAAGTGAACTGAGTGTCCTTGCTGCCGGATTTCGATCAGGGACAGCAAGTTTCTCTTCAACTCCTGGAGGTATAGAACCTCATGTAGGATATGATCAGGAAGACCAGGCAGTTTAAGCCTGACTGTGCCAAGCCCTGATGGCTTGAGTTTGGATTTATCTGCGAAATATACTGCTCCATCAACTTTGTCAGTGAAATCTTCAAAAAAATCTTTTCTAAATGTCATGTGACATGTTGCTCTTGAATCTAGCAACCAATCATCTCTCCATGAAGTAAATGAAACATCAAAGAGGTTTTCAGTTACTCCATTGTTACAATGTGCTAGAACATAGTGAGCGGATTCAGGTGCTTTACCTTTGTCTTTGTCATTGGTTTTACCTTTGTCTCGATTTGTTTGCCGGTCGAGTTTTAGATTGTCCGCCCCCCTTTTCTCTGAAGTTTCTTCTTCGTCTTCGGCCATCTCTTCCTCTGGATGAATCTGAAGCCTGTCTCTTTTCTCTCTGTGCCAAATATGCAGCCTCTTTAGAAGATGAAGGGATTGTCATCTTCTTTTGAAGGAGGAGAGAAAAAAAAACTTTGTTGGAGAATCTCTTTTGAAGGAGAGAAAACAAAAACACTCTTTGCTGGAAAATATACTCAGTTTAAGAGGACAGAAACACTGCTAAAAATAGGAAGACTGAATTTAAAAGGAGACAAACTCTTTGCTAAAAAAATGAATTCTGCACCAAAAAAAATATATGTCTTTTTTTTTTTTTTTTGGGAAAAAATTTGTATGGGAGGTCGATATGGAATGGCGGTATTATGAATGTAAGAAGTGGTATTATGAATGGTGGAGGGGCGGTATAAAAGTGGTAATGTTGGGAATGGTATTAAAGGATTGAAATAGTGGGATTGTATAATGAATGGAGGGGCGGAAATAAAAGAAGCGGACTTGTATATACGTGGAGGACTGTATATGTAATGGAGCGGACAATATATATAAAGTGGAGCGCTATGGTATATATGACAGTGTATTAAATATACAATGGACAGCGTTTTGATATCACCTGCTCAAACCAGGTTACAAAAACCAGGAGCGTATTATTAGTGGGAAGCGTTGTATTATAAACCAGGAGGTAAACGCTGTATGAATGGACAGTGTATATTATGGAGAGGTGATGTGCGTATTGATAGACAGCATATGGTAAACAATGAGGTATTAAAACAGCGTATTACACCACAGATGAGAGGGCGTGGTATAATTGAATGGGGCGTGGTATTAAAACATTATATGACAACGCTAAGGAGGGTCGACGGGCGGTATTATGTATGGTTTATATATATCAAACCATATATAACAAACTCAGCGTATTAATAATAACAAACTCAGCGTATTAAAAATGATGACAGTGGGAAGGGCGTTTTGTATTGAGAGCGGTATTGTAATAACAAACTCAATATACAGCGTTTATATGAGCGGTATGACAGTGTTATAACATATGACATCGTATATAACATATGACAGCGTATAAACCAGGTGTATATGTGAGCGTAACTGATATGAATGTTAGCGTATTAAACCAGGTGTTTATGAAAGGGCGTAAGTGATATATGGGCGTAAGTGATATATGGTGTATGCAGGCGTTGTAAGGGGAGGGCCGAGGGGCCAGGCGCTGTAATGGAATGCGTATATGAATGGCGTATGGAGGAGGCCAGGGGAGTGCAAGATGGAGCGATGTATGGGTAGCAATGGAGTCGAGTTTGGAGCAGCGAATATGTTATGAGGAGCAGGAGCAGGAGCAGGAGCGGTGAATGTGGAGTCCAGGATGCAGTCGATGGTGTATGCGTGAGGGGCATTGGGTAGGTGAAAGCGCTGGAAGGGAGAGAGTATGGTTGATGGGGAAGGCGTTGGGTAGGTGGAAGAATGTAGGGAGAGAGTGAGGGCGTTACAAAAATCTGGAATGGCAGAGTGCAGGACTGTAGAATTGCAGAGTGGCAGGGGCTGCAATTTGCAGAATTTCAGGGTCTGCAGAATTGCAGAATCTCCAGAAGCTGCAGGAGCTGCAAATGTCAGACCTGTGGATAATTGAAGAGAAAAAAAATGCAGAATAACAGTATAGCAATTAAGGAGCAGCAAAAACTATTAATAAAAATTGACTGAGCAAAGGAGAGGGAGTTACACCACAGGCAGAAATGCCAATAGTGGGACTGGCTCTGATACCATGTCAAACCAGGAGGTAACTCCTCAGATCAGAATGTGTATTAGCTGAAGAATGCATATGTATTTATACATGGAGGTGAGGCTATTGGGATTCATCTCCCAATGACTCTTGGCCTTCCTTATTTCCTAATATTAAATAATATACAATATTAAATGTGCACACCCATCCCATAGGATTAGGTGTCAACAGTTGTCAGAAATGGTAAGAGAGGAGGAGGTTGGGAATTCCATCATCCATTGGAAGGATTCCCAACATTCTAAAAATAATACCTTAGATTTGTTGAGGCACCAGGTTTCCAAATATTGTTTGTAGAGACTGCTGGGCCATAGGAAAATCCTTGTGACCCGACATTCGGAGAAGGACCCCCCCAAACATAAAATTACTATACACGGTAGCATTCCCTCCAAATGAGGTAGTGAATGAAGAATAAACCCCTTTGTAAGGGTTCCAAGCATTTGAAAATGGAGAAAAAGCTTGAGAATTACTCGATGAAGGGAAAGGAACATTCCCTTTCGTACCAATGAGAAACCGATTCCTTGCTCCCAATGCTGTAAAAAGGGGGTTCCAACCTGTAAAGGTATTAGAATTTTGACCTCTAGACCATGGATTGAAACCTTGAGTCTCAGAAGCAAAAAGTAAAGATCCTAAGAAAGGGGACGAATGAGGGATGTGCCCACTTCCAAAGGAAAACCCTTGAAAATAAGCTGATTTACTAGCCATAGAGGGTATGGGTGTAGATGCAGCTGAAGTAGCAGAAAAGGAGTAAGAAGGAATCCCACTAGTGGGCATTCCAAACGAGAAGGGACTAGATTGAGAAGGATGTGCTTGGGTGTGACCAGAGCCAAACACAACAGCACTAGAAGTGATTGTAGATATAGCAATATTACCCCCTCCTTTTACTGAAAGAGGGTTCTGAACACTTGCAGTGCTCACAGCCGAAGCTGTGTCCCCATTCGTGGCCATCGAAAGGTATGACAGATAAGGAATTTTTGGTCTATGAGACTCGGGTCTGATGTACTGAATGATGAAAGGATAACTAGTAGGAAGAGGATATGGAAGAGATTCAGGAGGCTGAGGGACTTCCTCTACTTCTACTTCTTCTGCTAGAAATAAAACTCTCGAGATGAGTGAAGCACTCCTCTCTATACTGACACCAATACCAGAACCACCCATAGAAACAACGAGCCATGACAGATGATCTCTCTCTGCTACGTCTGAAGCCACCAGGTGAAAATCACCCTCTGAATTACTCCTACGCCTTCTTGAAGAAAGCTCGACACTCGCGGGAGACAACCCACGAAGCCTCCTCGATTGACGAGGCTATCGGTCAGATGCTTTAAGAGATTTAATTTAGACTTAAAAAATATATAAAGCTAAGTATTCTAGGAGAAAAGAGCACACTCTAAAAATTTCCTAAGATATAGCCAAACAAGCAGCTCTCAGGTATTTCTGCTCTAGGTGATGAGGACCAGACACCAAAATACAAGAAAGTGAAATAAGAGGACCTCCCAAAAGTAGTCTGGGGTAATTATGACCCAGGCCTACTAGCGAAGGTAACAGAAACAATTACGCTGACCTCCTAACAACAACCTTTCTCGGTGCAAGTCCCCAGGCTTCACAAGGGAACCCTCCAGAATTACTGATGGAAGTGATGCAATGTCTACCTCAAGTACCATAGGTATTCCCCCTGCAGTCACCTATGTGGTTCCTAGGAGAAGCAACTATGGGCACCAATTTGTATCGGCAGCCGAGCGAAACGGTCTTAGGTCAAGATTCAACAAATAAGAGAGGGGGTATCTCTCTTCTCTGTTTGCACTATCCCTCGCGCTTGACTCTCTGGAGGAGAGATTTCCTGGTCCACTTAACAGTGTTGGATTTTGCTCATTAATAAACTTCTATGTTTCACAGTTTGAGTAGCCTTGGAGAGTTAACTCTCCACTCACCTAATCCAAGGCCCTACAACCTAGCTAGTTGGTGTATAATTAATGATAATAATACAAAAAATACTAGTTGCTTTTAATTATATCACTTATTTTAGATTGGCTGTTATTTAATTCAATGGTGCACGGAAATGAAACTGATGGTGTTTTTATGACGCAGAAGAAACCAATGGAAACCAAGCTACATGTAAATGCAATGATTTCCTTTCGATGAAAAGTGATTTCTGCATAGGTTCTACAAAACTAATAAGCAAAAACTTTGTTTTTTTCTTTTCAGACACTCACACTTCACACGATTCATAAAGTTACGAAAAAGACTAAAAATGCTCAAATGCACTTAATGGAAACTACCAATGCTATGCAAATCCTAAGATGCTAACTCTAAAGAAGCAAAAATAAGTCTCTAGGAAAACAAAGGTTCAATCACTTTTTGACAAATGACAAGGCTAGTTCCAAAGCATAACTCCTATGTATAAAAATGCCAAAATTCACTTGAAATAACATCAAGAGAAGACTTCCTTCCAAATCAAGTCAAGAACTGAATAATAGAAACTAAAAAAAAGCTTCAAAAGATGGAATTAAACCATAAACAAACTGAAAGAAAAAAGCAATGGAAAATGAAAAATGTTTTTCGTCTTTTCAACTTATAAAAGAAGCAAAAGAGATTTCAAGAAGACAAATTAGAAACTATCCAAGAACTGAATCAAGAAAACATGAATTCCAATCAAAGGCTTCAAAGTGCTCTAGCCAACCATGCTATTTTCATAGCAGGACTTATATGAGAAAAAAGAAACAAGAAAATCAATTAATCAACTCAGTACAATAGCATGATATTGCAACGACCAACAACTCAAAAAAAAATCAGAAAGAGACCTTTCAAAATTCAAAACAAGACAAGTCTACGAAATCAAGAAAACCAAACTAGACCAAGAAGGCTAAAATCAAATTTGAAGCAACGCATAGGGCCAAGAAGAGCAAATGAGAAAAATCTCATTGTTCTGAATGTTCAAGACAACCAAGAATCTTTTGAGAAAGATCTTGGTGCTTAAGCTGCAATTGCAAACACACAAAACAAGTATTTCACCAAATGGCTAGGTCTTCATATAAGCAAGAGAGAAACATATGTAAAATCACTCTAAAGATAGTCCAAAGACCTTCAAGATACTACAGGAATAGATCAACACAGACAGTTAAGACCATAGGAGCTGAAAACTAAAATTTCAATTTTTCCCAGGCATATGCACTTTTACAGTGAGCAACTAGCGCGTATACACAACTGTGACAAAGGAAACTCGCGTATATGTGGGTCCCTTTGGAAAAAACAACGTGTATACGCGACTATGCAAAGAAAAAACTGCGTAGGGAAATAAAGATAAGGAAAAACAAAAAGGTCAAGCCTGATCAAGAGACCAGGTCTTCTGTCTGACTGAAGAAAGACTTGTTAGACTGTAAAAAGTGACAGAAACTATTGGGAACCTACAAGACAGCTGAAACAACCCAAATGGGAAATCACAAGAATGTGATCCCCAGTGGAGTCATCATTTCTGTTTCGGGAATTAATACCCTATAGGTCTTGGGTTGATAACCTTCACAGATCAAGGGCATGCCATTCAAGGACTCACTTAACCAAATTTCATACTAAAAAATAGATACTAATAGTTGCATAACTTACTTGAACATCCTTCGGTTGATGTAGATCCCACGGGGTGCAAACCCCCTGCAACACTTTGTGCTCCGAAACCTGTAAATCCATAGATAACGAACACAAAAACCTAGTTGTATAGCATATATAGTTCCTATGTGTCAGTGAAAACAATGCGTAATATCATAAAAAAAATATGAAATGTTCAATTAATGATTATTACACATGTATAAAGCATCACAGACACGTAAATATCGGGAACAAGATGGTTCTTCTTATTATGAATGACAAGTACAATAATCAAAACGTGGAGAGGTCAACTGAATTCTGCCACGACCTTCAAACATACCATCCTCTGGATCCGTCCGACCCCAGCCTCGTGAGAATTCTTCCAAGATGTGTGCACAATAGATGTCATATAGGGTGATAAACATCTCAAGGAAACAAGGGTTTCCTGAATATACCTGGGAATTGCAGGAGGCATGGGAATATCAAACTTGAATAGGGCTCCAACAGAGTATAATATCTATATTTTTCTCTCTCTCTTAGGCCATTCCTTTGAGGGGCTTTTACACTCCCTCAAATTAGTTTCTGCAATTAAGAGCTGTTAGGCCATGGGCTGGGTGGTTAAATTACTAGAATAATCATCAAAATCGCCTCAAAAATAGGGAATATATATATATTTTTAATAATTAAAAAGGTATACGCGGATCTATATGAATTGAATTGCGTGTATACACAGAAAAGTCTAGGCAGAGTCGCGTATGAGTTTTAAGATATTGGTTTTTGTGAAAATGTTCAAGTCTGAGGGGAAAGGGTGCCCAAGGCCAAAGTGTAAATCATCAAGTGCATGAAGGTAAAAAATGATGCTATAACAATGCCAGAATGCTGCTACCCCACTGTTGCTTCCTCCCTTGCAACTGCTTTTTCTTAGAAAAATATTGAAGTTTTTGGAGGTCAAAGCCTTTTTCCATCCAAAACTTCCCAAATTTGGCCAAAGCATGCATGAATGCCAAAAACCCTCTGCTATATATGGAAAAATCCTTCTTATGTGGAAGTATCTTCTGATTCTCAATGGCTATGGAGTAGCCTCTTTTTACTATGATTGTGCCACCATATACTCTTGAAGCATCATGCAAGGTATGGGAGAAAGTCAACCCATACTCTCCTAAAATTAAACAAAGCAATAAGGACTCTTGCTGCCTCCTCATCTCATCATCATACAAGTCATGGAGTAACATCATGATGATTGACTTGTAGAATGTCCCATACAACCTACCTCTCTATTGCCATATCATATGAGTACCATGTAATGTCTCAAACCATAACACACCCTTTGACATAGGATATGTCATGTGATAGCTGAAATCCCTCAAGAGTAGCCAGCACAACCATGCCTCCTACTGCCCTGTGTCATAGATCTGCAAGTAGCTCACCAAGCACTTCCTCATCATCCTCACCCATCCATCCAACTGTGGGTGACTCCTATCATGGTCAAAGTTTGTATCCACCCAATGGAGAATATCATCCTCCCAACTCTTTTTACTATCTTTGCACTCCATGATAAGTTGAAGTGTAACATCTTGGAGATCTCTACATGAGGACCTCCCACAAATGACTAGGTAGAACACATAAGGTTCCAAATATGTAGTAGGCAAGAGATTATCTTTGAGCTGTGTGGAGCTCATCAAGAAGGACCTCTCATAATAATGGAAGTTGTTATCCATCATAAGAGGTCTATCATCTACCATCTGCCCATCCAATGCTTCAAGAGTGAAGCAGTCATCAGAGTGCTCCAAGAATAGTTGAGCCCCCAACTCATCACTGCTCCCTAGTGATAGCGATGCTGATCTCCATGATATTGCATCTCTTGTCTCATGGCCATACACAATGCCAAACTCATGGCCTGACAATGTATGGTTATGACTATGCTCATCCTATCTTCCAAAAATTTACACTCCAACCCAAAGTGTTGTGTGTAAATCAACAATGAAAAACCAGGATGGTTATGCATCTCCTCCTTGAACTAGACAAGGGTCCTCTGTGTAGTGGTAGTTCATTGCTTCAAATTAGCAATGTGCTTTAACCCTTGGTCATGCAATTGCCTTGATGGTATGTCCCCACAACTCTCCATCTGATGTGGTGAAATAATATAGGGTGGAAATGTTTGCATACCTTGGATAAGCTGACACTTGGGAACATCTTGCACCGCTACAAGGGTTCCTCCTATCGGTGTAATGAATCCTCCAACTGTTGGTGATCATGATGACTGCTCCTCTACTACTACACCAAAGCTGGTGTATGCCTCCTCTTCCTCAGACATCTCCTAAATCATGGATGGGACTCCTAATGTCAAGAGATCAAGACCATCTTGCAAAGATGCAAGTGTTCCTTCTCCTAATGTAAGTACTCCTATTGCTGGTGGTGGTGGAAGTTTCTCCTCTTCCGGAGTGATAGTGCTGAAATTTTCCCTTGGCTCCTCATGTGCTTTCTCATCAATGTCGGGAAATGTGTCAATAGGAATTACCTCCAGTTTTCTCTTATCAAACTTCTTGATCAGCCTTTGAGTAAAATCTGCATAAGCAATCACTCTTGCATGTTTCAAATGGCTAAACCACCAATCATTTTCTTTCCCCTCAAGGTGCAGTGCCACAATCTCAACAGATTCTCTTTCTACTATTGGATGTAATAGGAAGAATGCATATAACTTCTTCCTCCAAGCCCTTTCTATGCTTATGGATGACCCATCAAATGTAGACAATAGGAATCTATTATGTCTTTTTATTCTACTACTGCTACAGGGTCTCGTTCTTCTTTGATTTGAATGAGATACTGGAGAGTTAGATACTCCTTGAAATTCATTGATTGAGATTTGTACTCTGCAAGATAACCACTTAGATTCTCATGATCTAAGTTTCCTCCATCTCCATGCCATTCACCTTCCTCTTTCAAGAAAGTGGACATAGTATATTGTTGTGGAGCTCTATGCATTACCGATTTCTTCTACTGCTGATAGGAAGTGCTTGGACCTTCCTAATCTTGAAATATTCTTGAGGTCTCCTTTTGCGTCTCCCTTCTCATTTGTTTGAACTCCTTGGAGAGGTCCTGCATATATCTAAAAAGAAATGAGACAAAACTCATTCCCTCCATCATTAGGGATCTCTTCTTCTTTCTTCTTCTTCTGGTGTCATAAGATGTATTGCCCACAAGTTGAGCTAGAGATCATGCTCTGATACCACTGTAATATCACAAAATGGAAAAGACATGAATATAAAACTATTGTGGTAAATCACAACACCCCCATTTTTTGCTTATGTACTTCAAATAATGGGGACCCTTTCCACAAATTTTTTGACTAAACACCTTTTAGGAGTTTGATTAAGTTAATTATTTTGCAAGTTTGTCATTTTTCATTTTTTGATTGTTTCATTGAATCCAATTTTTTACAAGCTTTCCAACGATACTTATTTCTCTTCATTTGGTCAACAAGTTTGTAAATGACACTTTTTTGAAGTTTGATCATTTTCTCATTTTGGCTAAAAATGTATAAAATGTATCAATATTTCAATTTTCGTAGTTAAAATAGTCTTCATTGTAAGCATTAACTTTTAGTTAATTTTTACTATTTTTGTTTTTTATTTTTTCACTAACGGTCCTACAAAATGACCTGGCTAAATTGAACAATAGAGGAAAATACGTTTCGGGATATTGGTAATATACTCAAACTTGTTATTTTAAAACAAACTGCCAAACCCAAAACTCCAAAATTGCAAAGTAGTTGTAGTCTAAATTGTAGGATGGTTAATCCACGTGGGCCCCACTTCATATCATCCATTTCCTTCCAAAAATATCAATTTCAAAAGTGATGAAATAAAATGCGCCCTAAAATAAAATAATGATAATAAAAATTTACGATAAAATTTTTGTTGCGCATATCGCATGTCGCATTTTTTAATTCATAACAAAATCATTTCGCAAACAAAATTGTGATTGAGAAAATGCAAAGGGTTTTGAGTTTTCGACAAAGTTTATTTCACCTTATAACTCCCATACCTCCACCTCACACTCCCTCACCCTTATCACTCCATGCTCTCCTCCTCTCTCTATCTCACGTGGTTTAAATTTTCATACATTTTGAATTAATTATAATATATATATATATTGTATTATATAATTAAAATAATTAATATTATATTTTAATATAATTTTAATTATAACATTAACATAATATTTTAATATTTTAATTAATCAATAAATCATTTTTTTAATTAATTAGTTTAATTTTATTTTCAATTAGTTTTTATTAATTAAAATTAATAATGTAATTATAATTAATTAATAAATAATTATAACTTAATTTAGAATTATATTATAACTAAATTAGATTAATAATATAATTACAATCATTTAGTATTAATTAATTAAATATTATAATCTAATTTAGGATTAGAATTTAATTTTAAAATTTTGATTTTTAGCCGAAGTAGCAAAAATTCCAGATTTTTGGTAATTTTAATATACAAACTCAATGGGAAACTCATAAGTGAAGTTTTACTTGGCTAAATGAGCCATAGGGAGGCTCATTAGATAGATAAAATCATGGAGAACATTTTTGAATTTGTTTATTTCTAAAATTGATCATTTATTGGGTCTAAAATTCAGGAAAAGATCAAGCTCCAAATTTTTTAAACAAAATCAAATTTTCTGAGTTTTTTTTTTTTGCATTTTCATTTGACCACAGCTTCTTCTAAGAGCAAATACATTCGTCAATTATATCTTTAACCAATTAGATCATAACATGCATCAACAAAAAGCGTATATTTCATTTTCAACTATTTATTTAATTAAGTTGCGATTGGATTTGTTTTAATTCCAGATTTGGCCTCTTTCATTTTGTTTTGATTTAATTTTTGCAGGAAAAAAGTTGAAGAGATGAAGAAAATAAAGATCTCAATCAATGAGACTGTTCTAGCAATTGAAGAATGAAATTTTGAGTAAATAAAATTTGATTGAGCAAATTTCTTCTTCAACAAACTTTCTTGTTAAGAATTATTTTGTAAATATTATAAATAGCAGATTGTAGAATGTAATAGGGGCTTCTCTCCTCTACAATTCTGGAATTCTAAAAGCACTTCTGTAATAGGAATTAGAGTTGTAGGTGGGAGGAGAGGAATCTCATATCTAGAGATTATTGAGGTTTTTCTTTTACATTCTGAGTTATGTATAATGAGCAGAGTCTTGCACTATTGTAACTCTGGTTTTGAAAGCAGAAGTTTAGATATTGTAAAAGACCATTAGAGACTGAAGCTGGAAAAACATACTTAATAAATCATTATTTATAATACTATTATTTTAAATGCTGGTTTCATTTTATGATAATAGGAATATGTCAATTTATTTCCATATTTGTGCACTACTGTTGGTACGAGTAATTTGCCTCAATTTTATGTTATTATTTATCTCTACTCTTATGGGTTGAATTAGGATTTATGAGTAACTATTTACTCAGAAATATGTCTTATAAAACTTATTTATTGAATAGTGATATGTTGTGAACTATTTCTGTATATTATTGTTTAATTATTCAAGTTACTGATTAAATGATCAATATCATTTTGATAACTACTTCTTAAGTGTTGTTGATTGATTATTTTAGTTAAGAGGTCTTTAGGTAAGATGTGTTTGGTATTCACAATGTCAGTTAATTGAACTACTTCGTTAGCTTGTTATTCATTTAAAACAAACATATTTAAATCTCAATTATTTAAAACATCTTGCTTTCAGTTGGGATAGATCTATATCTGCTTAATTGAGATAAGATTAAAATAGTTTATTTTGCTTGCATCTCAGAATACTTTTGCATTTAGATTAAATTCTACATCCCTAAAAATTCATCTTCCCAAAGAGGCAAAAATTTAATTGTGGCTTGGCTAAGCCCAAATTAGATTAAGGATCACTTTCTTGCCTGATCAACAAGAGAAAGGATCTATTGTCTCTTTCCCATTGGTAGACAAAAGCTATATTTTAAGCCAATGGAGATTGAGAGAAGGCAACTGGACCTACTTAATCCACTCGGAACTACCATTCCAAATGGAAAATGAACTTCTTTAAGGGCCGGACTGGGTGGTCATCCCCCATGTTTTTGCAGTGAATTTTGAGGCCTCAACATTTTGGCATTAGAAGGAGGGCCCGAGACTTGTTTTACTTTGGAGTCTTTGTATTCTAACATTTTATTTTTATTATAATGGGTCCTCTAAAACTTCTAATTTGGAGTTGTATTTCTGGCCGTGCATCTTCCAATACTCCACGAAAAATAGTAAGACACTTGTCTCAGGTAAAGTTTAATGGTAAGAGGAATAATTTTGCATTTGATCATACTTTACAATTCATTCAAAATTTTTCAAATTATACTTTTCATGATATTGATGAAGATATTTTATAAAGATTTTTACTCTTACATTCTAGGCAAAAGCCAAAAGCTGGTGTCAATCACTTCCAGTTTCCTCAATCCACACTTGGGAACAATTTATTACAATATTCCTTTGTAAATTTGATGGATATATCTACGGACAGGTATGTGACAATTTTGAAGATCTACGAAGGTTTGAAGGTGAGTCTTTAATTAATTTTACCATCAGGTTTTGTTTAAATTGTTTAAAATTTAAAATTGAAGATAAACCTTCGAAAAAATAATTATTAGATTGGTTTGAATATATTTTCACTCTTCCTTCCATTCATAATCCATGTAAAATTATTTCAAACTTTGATCAATATCCTCCTAATTTAATTGACATAAGTGAGAATTCCAATATGGAGATACAAAAAAATGATGATGAAGTGGCCTCTATTTTATATAATCAATTCCTTCAATTTTTGCACTTTTCCTACAGTATTGATAAATATCAAGGTGCAACTTCACATTTCAATGAATGTCAATCACAAAACTTGGAAAATTTCACTAATCAACCGCAAGAAGATATTAGCAACACTTTTGAAGAAAATACTGCTTTAAAATCTAAAAATCAGTATGCATTAGAATCAGAAAGTCAGAGCATAATCCGACAAGTACCAACAATGATTAAATATTCCAATAATACACAATCTGCTTGACAAATTTCTGAATTCTTTGATGATGAGAAAATTCCAAATTCAGATCAACAAAACAACATTCTTCAAGAAAGCATAAGTAGCTAAGTAAATGATCTTAAATCTGAAATTTGCAATGAAGAAAATGCACTAGAGTTCTCAAATAGAGATATTTTCAAATGCTTTGTTTCAGATTTATATTTTTCCCTTTATCCTCATAATTTCTCTAATCACAATTTGCCCTCTCTTCACTTTAAATATATTTCAGAAAACAAAGAGGGTGATATAAATGAATTTCCAATTAGTTTTTATCAAGATAGAGAATTAATTAATGATCATTATTTTGGCATTAATAAAAATGAGCTCAATATTCCCTCTTGTTTTGATACATTAAATGAGATCGAAGGGAATTTTAATGAATATCATGAGGTCATTTATGATAGCTACTTTGACATTGAGGATATTGGTTTGTCTTCTTTACAATTGAATCCTCGTGATCAAATTCTAATCACATGTGAAAATAAAGAACAATCTAATTCAGAAATTGTTTCGAAGAGTTCTCATTTTCCAACAATTAATCATACTCATGATTTCAGCATTCAAGAAACCATTCCAATCTATGATTTTTATGATGATCAAGCTCACATTCCTATTTATATTCATAACCTTATCTCTAATTCACAAGTGGGTATCAACAATCATTATAATTGCATTATTCTGACCAATTCTTGTGAAGAGAAAATTGTTTTAAGTCAGTCACAATTGTGTTGTAATAATAATTGTAACACTAGTGTAAACTATGATTCAATTTTGTTATTATTTCAACATTTATTTTTAATTTCAGATTTATTTTCCGTTTTTTGTCCTAAATTTTTAGATACTTTGTGCTGGCATATTGAGCAGCTCAATATTGAACACTCAATTGATGCATTACCTCAGGGGAAAAATGAAGATTCAAACTATAATTGTGAACATCAAAAGTTATTAAACTTCCAATTTCAATTGGTGTTCATTCCTTATCAATTACTTCTTACTTCTCAATAGTAGTGCCAAAAAGGGAGTGAATTTTCACTTTATGACCAACAATCTAATTCAATTAATAATATTCTGTTGGATCTATCGGACTTCCATCCGTTTTTCATTGATCCATTTGAAATATATTTGGAAAGTTTTCCTTCAGGAAGATCACTAATAATTTAGCACTTAAATATAACACTAATAAAATCACACAGGCCATTGTTTCTGAAAGACAATTTCTACGACCTGGCCTGTCATCTTCTTTTTTAAACCTCTCCCACTCAATAATTGAAATACATCCAATTTTTTATGATTCAATTGAAATTCAGTTGGAAAGGACATTTCAAGAGAAGGTAATGGTGAATAATCTACTAACAATAAAGACACATTCTACTTTTAGATTTAATTTTTGTAGTTTAATTATATTTGCATTTTTACTAATGTTTGACATGTACATATATGCAGGGATTAAAATGTTCACATGGTTTCATTGGAAGTATGACTATACATAGTCATGTTTCCTTCATTAAGTTATAAATAGGAATATATTAATTTTCTTTTCTATTTGCATCTATTTCATTATTTCAGATTTTGAATAAAACAAGTAATGAATCCAATTTCTTTTGGGCATCCCATTTTAATTATAGAAAAGCAGCCTAGAGCATTTTAGAAGCTCTTGAATTATCAAATCATATTTTTTGTCAAGCCTTCAATTTTCTTGTTTTTCAAAATTCATAACAATGATCATACATGAAGAAATTACAAGAATTTTCTACTACTTGATAATTTTTGATTCACAAGTAATTATAAGAACTCATTTTTACCACTCTTGTCTTCTTATGTAATTTTGGAAAAGATGCAATTTGAAAAAATTCATTACTTAGAATTTTATATTAAAATAAGAAGGTGATGTTGAACTTATGCAAATTTTGAGAAAATTTGGGAGAACTTAAAGATTCATGGAGTAAACTTACAATCAAAATTCTTCTAGGTATGTGTTTACAGGTTCATCGTCATCTATAGTCTATCTTACTTTCAAAGGTTGTTTCTTATTTATATTTTTTTTTGTTTACAGGTTTTCATTAATTTGATTGTGAAGAATCAAGATAGGCAAGAAACTAGGTTTTTTCAAATCCTCAACATGTTTAGGGAAGTATTTATTATTTAGTCTAAAATTTGAGGGTTATTTAATTTTATTTCTAATCATTGAAATCCTGATAAATCTTAATAAATTCTCGGAATAATCATATCAGATCATTATATTTCATAAATTTCTTTATAAGAAAATTATGATAAAATTACTTTCGATGAGATATTCTGAGAGTTAATTAAAATATTAAAGGATTATTTATTTTAAAGAAAAGTTAAAACGCTCACTTATTTTTGAATTTAATACTTTAATAAATCATTGACCCCACATATTCGCATATCGGAGGCTTTGAAATGAGCATACATCAAATATCTCCGATCTCCCGATATTCTCATTCCCTCCGAGTTCTGATGATTCTTTTGTCTGATATCACATCATCCATATCACAACTATTTGTATCGCAACGCTCCATTAGAAGCTACTCTTAGCATTTACTGATAAAATTGCTGATGCAATACCTTTGATGTCTTTCTCACTCATTCTCTCACAAAATTCTACGTAGCATATCGCATATCGCATTTCATGTATCCGATAGTTGATTTCTTCAAATATTGCGATAACCACGCAATTCTTGACCTGATATAAAATTTAAATCAAGATTCATAAAAATATCACATCCATTCAATCAAAATAATGGTAGGGGCATAGGTTTAAAAATTCTCGATGTCCTGGACCCGATATGAGATTAAATCCATATAATAAAATTATCAGGTCCATTCTAAATCGGCATATCAATACAAAATAAGTTATTTGAATTGCGATTCAAAGAATAAGAGTAAGGGAGCAATGAGGACTGTTAGATATGAATGAGATTAACGGTGGAGTTTAAATCACACCCATCAAGGTTTTGCATATCAGAAATTTTAGTGGTTATTGTTAAGACTTCACCTGGTAAGTTATATTAATTGCGATGTGATAAAAGATAAGGTAAGGAGATTGCGATGCAATGCTACGCATATCACATGTCATATGAGATAAGTGATACATTTATTGTTAAACGTTAAAAGTTGCGACGAGTGGTGTCAAGTTCGCTGCGAATTGCGAAATCGCAAATTCGCAAAATTGAAAAAGTGTTAATTTGTGAAATCTGTGGGAAGGTAAGTTATAAAATATGTGAAGTGTAATTGTGCATGATTGGTCAGCGTTTGTATGGGCCATAAAACCAAATTTCCACGTGTATATTCTGATATTTGCAGTCATGTTGTATCGGTTGTTTATCACATTTGCATTATCGTAAGAATAATATTAGTATTTCATTCATAAGTTTTAATCTTCCGATATGAATATTCTCCGATATCACATTCATCCCTTCACAGTTTCCCATCGCACATGCTCATCTCGCGACATTTCCATCACAATAATTATATAGCATTGCTAAGCTCAAATGAAGTTTTGTCTTGAAGATCTTTTGATGTGATAAACTTCGATATTCGGCTTTCCACCATTATATTTTAATCATTATATAAAATTCTCAATCGCATATCGACAAAAGTGGAAGTCACAGATTTTAAGTTATGTATGGCAAATAATCTCATAATGCAAAAATTCGGAAAGGCAATGTATTGATGATTAATTCATATTTTTAATTCTGAATTTATCTCCATAAACATCATATAAAGATTCAAATCCTCTTTATATAATGCTACATTATTTGGGACTTTGAATCAATTTTAATACTTTGGGGCTTATATAAATTTAGAATGGAAGAAGCGAAAAAGAACATTCATCGCTACAATTCATAAAGAATCATATCTTGATCCTCATTTCCGATAGATTCAATTTATTTTTGATTCTTTGAACATGAAACATTGCTTTCTTTTAGTTTACAGCTTGTTTTCCTTTAGATTTAATAAATAATGATTTTTTGTCAATAAAACTTTTTCATGCTTTTAATCATGAATTAAAAGAAGAAGTTATCTTTTGTTGGAGAAAATGATACTTTTCAAGTAAGATGAAACACAGTTCTCCAATGGTAAGTTTCATGTGCCCACTTTAATTTATTCCCATTTCTTCATTTTTTTTTTAGTTTTTGCTGATTTTGAACTCTGTTTTTCAGGTCTTCATAAACTTTTCGCACCTCTACCAGATCAGTTTTCAAAATTTCTTTTTGGTTTATGAGAATCTTGAAAGATAAGCAGTAATGAGCCTCCTCAAATCAGCTAGACTGGGGAGTTTCTGAATCTCTAGTCTATTTCTTTAAGAATTAATTTTATTAGAAAATAGTTAAGATGCTTTTATGCAAGTTTTTCTTCGGAAGAAGGAAAATTTGCAACAGACATAAAGTTCTCATTCAACATATTATCTATCATCATTGCTATTCACCCTCTACCTTTTGAGGACATCATTTATTATAACTGTACAAGATAAAAATTTTAAAAATCTCAACATAGGAATGAACGTACATATGCTTATTTTCTTTTATAATCCTTTGTTAAGAAATTCATATAAGAGGTCTTGTTAGAATTTAGCTTTTAAATTTTGTTTTTTCTTTTAGTTTTTTTTTTCTTTCTTCATTTTTATTCGTTGATTTCTTTTCTTACTTTAGTTTAGGAACTATTTTCCATTTACGTTTAGCTTTGATTTAATTTTAGTGACTTTTCCATGACTTATGTGAAAGGAATTTTTCTTACCTTACAGTTGTTGACATACATGGGAAACCTTTTACTCAATCCATTTAATTGAATTCCATTTATCATTAAAGGGATATCTTTATGGAACCATAAATCCATCTTGCTTTAAATATTTTTTCATAGAGGAACACACATCCTTTCTAAGTGACCGAGTTTACTTTTTAAAGAAAAGATATGTTTTGAGTTTAACACAATGAATCTCTCCCACTCCTCCACATAAAAAGCATCTCATTGATCATTGCAGGGAAATAATTTGGAGCAAACATTATGAACGTACTATCTCCATTCAACATAAAATCTCTATTACCAGCCCACCTCTTTCACTCAAATACATCGTAAACAAAAAGCTTGCAAATGCACTTATGAAAAGAGTGAAAAAGAGGAAGCATGAAAAATACAAGTAAACCCGTCGGGGCTATGAACGCTTGCTGGCAGCGGGACTAGGCTTGTATGGCATAAAAGACAACTTCGCCAGGGTATTGTTCAGGCTCACTGGCAGTGAAGCGATGTCAGAGACAATAACAAAATGGATATATGATTTATGAAAGAACTCCTATCTCTACCTTATTCTATTTTTCACATGGGGAAAGTTTAAGAAATAAATTTTCCGAAGTTCGGATTCATCACTTTTACTCAAGTCTGTTTTAAGTACTTATCTTTACAAAATCATATTTGTTAATCTATTTATGTGGAACTTATGGCACTGTTTTACTATTAGAAGATTTCGTGATTTCCATTATTTTTAAACTTTGGTTAAATTAAGGTTCATTATTTTTAATCAGAGATAACTGGTTCTTCTCCCGCATGTCGCCATTGTTGTGGTAAAACACAACCCCCCATTTTTTACTTATGTACTTCAAATAATGGGGACCCTTTGTACATTTTTTTTGACTAAACACCTTTTAGGATTTTTATTAAGTTAATTATTTTGCAAGTTTGTCATTTTTCATTTTTTTAATTGTTTCATTTAATCCGATTTTTCACAAGCTTTCCAATGATAATTGTTTCTCTTCATTTGGTCAACCGGTTTGTAAATGACACTCTTTTGAAGTTTGATCATTTTCTCGCTTGGGCTAAAAAATGTATAAAATGTACCAATATTTCAATTGTCGTAGTTAAAATAGTCTTCATTGTAAATATTAAATTTTAGTTATTTTTTATTATTTTTTTTTCATTTTTTCACCAACGGTCCTACAAAATGACCCAACTAAATTGAAAAATAGAGAAAAATATGTTTCAGGATATTGGTAATATACTCCAACTTGTTATTTTAAAACAAATTGCCAAACCCAAAACTCCAAAATTGCACAGTAGCTGTAGTCTAAATTGTAGGATGGTTAATCCACATGGGCCCCACTTCACATCATCTTTTTCCTTCCAAAAATCCCAATTTCAAAAGTGTTGAAATAAAATGCGCCCTAAAATAAAATAATGATAATAAAAAATTATGATAAAAATTTTGTTGCGCATATCACATGCCACATTTTTTAATTCATAACAAAATCATTTCGCAAACAAAATTGCGATTGAGAAAATGCTAAGGATTTTGAGTTTTTAGCAAAGTTTGTTTCACCTTATAACTCCCGTACCTCCACCTCACTCTCCCTCACCCTTATCACTCCATGCTCTCACTCCACTCCTCCTTTCTCTATCTCACGTGTTTTAAATTTTCATACATTTTGAATTAATTATAATATATATTATATTGTATTATATAATTAAAATAATTAATATTATATTTTAATTATAATATTAATATAATATTTTAATATTTTAATTAATCAATAAATGATTTTTTTAATTAATTAGTTTAATTTTATTTTCATTTACTTTTAATAATTAAAATTAATTAATAGATAATTATAACTTAATTTAGAATTAGATTATAATTAAATTAGATTAATAATATAATTATAAATAATTAGTATTAATTAATTAAATATTATAATCTAATTTAGGATTAGAATTTAATTTAAAAATTTTGATTTAGCCCAAGTAGCATAAATTTCTGGCAATTTTAATATACAAACTTTGGAAGCTCATAAATGAAGTTTTACTTGGCCAAATGAGGCACAGGGTGGCTAATTAGATAGATAAAATCATGGAGAACATTTTTGAAGTTGTTTCATTACCAGATTTGATCATTTATTGGGTCTAAAATTCAGCAGAAGATCAAACTCTGAATATTTTAAACAAACCTATTTTTCGAGTTTTGTTTTCTGCATTTTCATTTGCCCACAGCTTCTTCTAAGAGTCGATCCATTCTTCAATGATATCTTTAACCGTTTAGACCATAACATGCATCAATAGAAAGCTTATATTTCATTTTCAATTATTTATTTAATTAAGTTTTGATTGGATTTGTTTTAATTCCAGATTTGGCCTTTCTAATTTTGTTTTTTCATTTTAGTTTTGTTTTGATTTAAATTTTGCAGGAAAACAGTTGAAGAGACGGGGAAAAAAAATATCTCAATCAATGATAATGTTCCAACAATTGAAGAATGAAATTTTGAGTAAATAAAATTTGATTGAGCAGATTTCTTCTTCAACAAACTTTCTTGTTAAGAATTTTTTTTGTATATATTACAAATAAAAGATTGTAGAATGTAATAGGGGCTTCTCTCCTCTGCAATTCTGGAATTCTAAAAGCACTTGTGTAATAGGAATTTAGAGTTGTAGGTGGGAGGAGAGGAATCTCGGATCTAGATATTATTGAGGTTTTTCTTCTACATTCTGACTTATGTATAATGAGAAGAGTCTTGCACTATTGTAGCTCTGGTTTTGAAAGCAAAAGTTTAGGTATTATAAAAGACTGTTAGAGACCAGAGCTGAAGAAACAAACTTATTAAATTGGTATTTATAATAATATTATTTTAAATATTGGTTTCATTTTATGATAACAGGAATGTGTCAATTTAATTCCATATTTGTGCACTACCGTCGATATGAGTAATTTACCTCAATTTTATGTTATTATTTATCTCTACTCTTATGGGTTGAATTTTGATTTCTGAGTAACTATTTACTCAGAAATCTGCCTTATAAAACTGATTTATTGAATAGTGATATGTTGTGAACTATTTTTGCATATTATTGTTTAATTATTCAAGTTACTGATTAGATGATCAATATCATTTTGAGAACTACTTCCTGAGTGTTGTTGATTAATTATTTCAGTTAATAGGTCTCTAGGTAGGATATGTTTGGTATTCACAATGTCAGTTAATTGAAATAATTCGTTAGCTTGATATTCATTTAAAATAAACATATTTAAATCTCAATTATTTAAAACATCTTGCTTTCAGTTGGGATAGATCTATATCTGCCTAATTGAGATAAGATTAAAATAGTTTCTTTTGCTTGCATCTTAGAATAATTTTGCATTTAGATTAAATTTTACATCCTTAAAAATTCATCTTCCCAAAGAGGAAAAACTTTAATTGTGGTTTGGCTAAGCCCAAATTATATTAAGGATCACTTTCTTGCCTGATCAGTAAGAGAAATGATCTGATGTCTCTTTCCCATTGGTAGAAAAAAGTTATATTTTAAGCCAATGGAGATTGAGAGAAGGTAAATGGACCTAGTTAAACCAGTCATAACCACCATTCCAAATGGAAAAGGAATTGCTTTAAGGTCTGGACTAGGTAGTCATACCCCATGTTGTTGCAGCGAATTTTGAGGCCTCAACAAGAACATAAATTGGAAAATGCAGTGATACATCAACATATAAATATGAGAGAAGATCATATAGAAATTCTATTAAACATTATAGTAGCAAGTGTATACAAGATCTTGAGGAAAAAGACACTCAAGTTAGGAAAAACAAGCCTCTAGAGACCCAGTACATATAACATGAAGAACAACTGCTATACAAGAATTATGGAGGCTAAGAAAATGAAATTTTTGCTGGGGTTTACTGCTATTGTAAAGGTAAACACATGGATTTTCTGATAGGGTGCTTAGAAAATGTCGGGATCAAAGATCCAGGTTTTCTAGCACTATTCCAAGACAAACTAGGAAGGGTTTCCAGAAATACTCAAAATACAGAATATAAAAAATGTGGCCCTAGGGCTGAATAATGCTCTACAACTGGAACACTGGTGGGAGGTGGCTGATCTAATGTGACAATGGATTATATTCCTCCTCACAACCTTTTTGGATGAAGGGCTGATCTACTCATTGGAAAATAGGGTCAAGAACTTGGGTACTTGACCTCCCACTACAACTGCACTACAAAATAACACAGTTTCTAGACGAGATTGCACTGTGGAATAAAGCTCTAATAACTTACTTACTAGCTTCTTAGATGAAGGGTTGCTCCCTCGACTGGAAAAAAATCTTAGAAAATAGGTCTATCAACCCTGTTGTTGCCCTCCAAAAAACACAATCCTGAAGGAGAATGTGTTGTGAATGATGGCTAAATCTTGGCCTAAAGTCGTAGAGTGGAAATGATGCTCAATGAACCTCTCCTGAGTAGGCACTTGAAGTCCCTTGAGGATGAGGGTGGGATTTCCGCTCGGAAACACCCTTGTGCTAAACAACACAATAGACTTAGCTAAACAGCTAAAGCATGCAAAAATTCATAAAATACCAATACAATATCAATATTCTTAATGCCTTATATGGTTTCCATCCTCTTCCCTATATTCTTGGTGAGCTTCCCCACCCTGGGTCCCACCCACTAAAGAAGCTACTCTCATGCATACATACTTTTCCTCCATGATTATGCTGTCCTCCATTAATGCTCCACTACCTCCATAATAACACTATTGATTTGGTTAACTTTGACCTTGTCCACATGCTTTAGCCCCTGTTCACACCTCAAGGTGATTTATACAGCTGATACAATGATCCACCTTCACATGAGAATTTTATTCCTGCTAAAGAGATTTATGGGTCTCCCTACCTACATATTCAACTATATTTTTATCAAAATAAAAAATTAATATTCCAACTAGCTCAAAGCTAATTAGGAATATGTTGTGCTATAAAAAAACCCCCCATTTATTTTTATAAATAGGGACCCCTTAGTAATAAATAGGAAATTCTTTTATAATTCCTAAAACAAAAAAAAACTTAGAAAAATAGATATTTTTCTTTTTCCGCCTTATTCTTTTTTAGTGCATCGCAAATCACATATCTTATGAATTCCAAAAGAGAAATAAAACTTAAGATATGCGAATTGTGATATGCGCTCAAGCTTCTCCGAAGATATGATTTAAAACTTTGCAAAAAGCTTCAATCATAGTTATATTTACTTTATCGCACTTCACTTCATTTAATCAATTAAAAACTTTAAAAGAAAAATGATATAAGTTGTGACCTTCGAACTTGATGAGAAAATAAACTAATAAATATAAAAACTTTAGCTATCGCAACCACTTCAGTTTATAATAAATCGCAATTCGCATTTCGCTCAACTTATAATATGCACTTAATTATTATCCATTAAAAGTTGTAATCTGTGATTTGCACAGATCGCATTTCGCATCCTTTAAGGGTAAGTATTACACAAGGTTATAAGTTATAATCTGTGATATGTGCACCAACACCATTTAACGAATAAATCATGTAAAACATCTTGTGTCATGTCAAAATGAAATTTAAGATCTTAACAGCTTTAAAGCAATTGATAGATCTTACGTGTGGAGATATATGAATATTAATTCAGAGATTATGAATGATGATTGATGTTATATTTTAATAGATTGATATTTTATCGCATATGTTTGAAATAAATGATTGATTTATCTCTTTAATACTCCTTACTTGTAAAAATTCACTCTGCTTTCAGGAAACCAGTTAACGGATTGAAGAAGAGAAAAATGAGCAAAAGGGAAAATAAATTTATCAGACGTTGTCCACTGAAGACACATATATGTCTCCATTATTTTCAGATACCATCTCTAAAAAAGATTGTGGTAGTTCGACATGGGAAACAATGTATAAACTTTTTGAAATTTAAGGACCAAGGGTGATAAATAAAGTTTCTTCGACAGACACTACTTCTACCTCTGACGCAACTCTTTTTGATGTTGGATGCTCATACATTCACAGGATAGCTGCAAGACCAAAGATTCTTCCTTATACAAACATGGTTAAGTGGGAAATTGACCAATTAAACATTGAGGATATATTGTTCAAGAATTCTAAGGGAGAAACTATGGATTATTTTAGGGCCGAAGATTTAACATCAATGTACCATCTACCACCCCCGCAATAGAAATATGACAAAAAATATTTGCAGAATTTTAGAGGAGAACATCCATATCTTATCAAAGTCATCCAAGAATGGAAGGATAAGTAGGGGAAATTGAAGCAAGATAAGTTTGGTACGTACTCAATTTCCCAAATTCCTAATCCTTATTATTATGCTAATGGTATGCTACATAGATTATTTTCCAAATCAGATAGCACTAAATTCTCAAGGGAATGGGTTCCCCTAATCGACGCAATCGTCAATTCATCAATTTTGAATTGGGCAGACATTTTATCCAATAACCTAGCCAAGCATATAACCGAATATAGGAATAAAATAAGTATTTCACTCAGAGAAATACCTCCCTTTTATATGTCTGCATATGTCATGGGTGCTATCTATTTTACTTCTATTTTTCCCACCATGGGATGGAAATGGACCACCAAGGACCCTACCCCAATTCATATTTACCACAGTGAACTTTGGGATTTATATTTCCACTTACACTTCTATAAATTCTGTTATGGAGTCATATTTCCTATAGACCCAATGATTTTTAACAAAAGGGCTCCTAGGGTTTCTGAAGAAGCCAATGTAGACATTCTCCCAGTAGCTAGATAGTTTTCTGAAGATATTTTTACATATATTAGAGTATTCATAAGTTATGCTTCTCCCCATGTTTTACTCTATTATGTTCCTGATAAGTTACTTGCAAAAGAAATAACCTATCAGCTTGTCAATGGTGTTATGAAACAGCTGAAGGAAGCTAAAAAGGATATTTGGCCTAATTTCCCTCTACAGTGTGGTGCCTTTGCTTTGTCTAATATTGACCATACTTACAAGGAGGTTTCCAAAATTCATTTGCTGAAATTGGCATTTATGCCGAGAAGATTATACGACCCAAATGATGTAATTAAAAATTACATCACAGAGCTTAAGATGAAACCTTTTGTAAGGGAGGAAAATGGATTTGATGATATTTTCCAAGGCATGGAAATTTTTTTAGATATTATCAAGTATGTATCTAGTCAACTAAGTCAAAAGGATTTTGAAGCTTTTCAAGCATACAGAAACAAGAGACTAGAAAAGGTCCCTCTCAATTTGTTAACTATTGAAGATGAAAATAAACACACTCCAAGTGTTAGTATTGATGATTAAATAAAAGAAATGTTTGAAGATGAATCAGGTTAGTCACAACAACATTCTGATAATTCAGATCACTCTGAAGATGAATCCAAATCTAAGAAGGAAAACCCATAAAAGACGATTGACCAAGTCATTGAAGAGATAGATATGCTAGAGGAAACAAGAAATAATGGGACAGAATACAATTCTCAAGAAATTCAACACAGTCACAACAGGCTAGATTATTCTAGTTTACCGCAAGTAAAAGATATTATAAATGAATGGGAGGAATTTTTTGAAGCCATAAAGACTTCTATAGAAAATCCGAATACTGATCAAGAAACAAATTTCCAGACACCTGAGAATTCAAAGAAGATAGAGGAGACTATTAATCCACTACAAAGAGTTCCAGCAATACAGGATAAAGAAATCATACCAGCCTACCCCATATATCAGATAGTTCTATAGATTGAAGATATTCCTTCATTAGATATTTTCTACAGTCCTAGTTACAAGGCTGTAGTTAAAAGAAATAAAAGAATAAAAATTGATGAAACAACTCCAAGCCTACAGATGAATCAGTTGATGTACTATGGAAAGATTCCTTAGATGACCCAACTGAACACCTAACCAAATTATCACAGTATGCAGGGGCGTACGCTACTGCTACTGTCGATAAAGCTACTAAGGTTAGAGTGTTATTAAAAGAAAAGGAAGCCAGAGTACAAGAAATTGAGAGGTTTCTGAATGAAGAGAAATCCAATTCCAGTGAGCAAGTCAAATATAACACAACCCAATTTCATAAAGATATTGAAGACCTCAAATTGCAGCATCAGACAAAGATTAATGAAAAACACGCATAGCTAGAAATAGCAATGACTAAGTTACAGAGTCAACCACAATTAGAAAAAATTATCAAAGAAGCAGTTGATTTAAACACTAAGTTAAAAAAAGAACAAGAAGTGCTTTTTCATCAAGCTTCTATGATTGATTCTTATTGTGATTCAAGTAAAACAATGATCCAGTAGATAGCAATCCAGAAACTTGAATGTGAAATACTTGAGAAGAAAATTGAAGAGAAAATTCAATGGCAAGTTTCAGATTCAGGAAAGCAAGCTAATCTACCTGAAGTAGATAAGCTTCATAAAGAAATTCTATTCACAAAATGGGAAGCACAGATCAAACAGGCAGAGAAAGCAGCGACAAATACACCCAAGATTTCAAGTGAGATTATTGAATCTATGTGTGAGAAATTGTCTAAAGCAGAACTTCTTAAGGAAAACATGTCTGATGTGTTTTCAGAAACAAGATAGTTAGAAACATAGTGGAAGAAGAGAGCTGACACACAAGAGGAAATGATTAAAAAGTTAAATAACTTTGATCAGGAAAATTATTGGAATTTTTTGATCAAATCTTATCATCAACGTCAAACTCTGCAGTCTCTTCCAAATTCAGCAAAAAGATCCCAGTCAGTAATCTTAAATGCTATTTTCAAGGGACAGATCTGATCAAGGATATCTCAGCCAGCTCAACTCAAAGAAATGTTATATATTTTCCAACTTCGTGACCACATTCAGAAAGAAGGGCAGGACTCACAAAATTAGAACTATTAGTTTAATTTCCTAAATTGTAGTTGAAGTTAGCTTTTTTATGAAGGTTGTTTGAAACCTCCTCTATATTTTTGTAATAATATATTTTAGTTTATAGTTCGTTTAGTATTTAAACCCTTCTCATGCATTTAGAGAAGGGTCCAAAATTTTGTCAAAAACATTTGCTAATAATGCACTATTGTAAGTTTGTGAATGCTTTGATGAATTAATGGAACACATTTTGCTATCTTTTAACAATTAAAGTTGTTTAACTGATGTTACACTACTGTACTCTTTAAATTGTTTGAAAGTGATAAGAAGCAGATTCATTGCTGTCAGTTTACATAAGTAGAAATTCGTACATATGGTACTTTTATTCACTTGTATTAAGTCTTACTTCATAGATTGACAATTATCTTTTATTGAATTATATATTTGAAACGTTACCATATATGAATATTACATGCACTCCTGTTCTAATATTTAGCTATGATTTCTAATTTAATATGTAATCACACTGATAAATGTGATATTTATTTCACAATGATTCTATGTAAACTACTTTGTTAGAAGAATCATTTTACATAATTTTCATCTCTTTCGACTGTTAAATGATGTATATTACTAATAGTTGAAATATATCGTTTTAGATCTCATAAAGGAAAAACACCCCAGGTATATATTAGATTAATAATTTAGATAGATGCATTTAGATTAAAATCATTATCCACTTGCATGTTATATTCACAACACCCTCAAAATCATCCTTATTGGGAAACTGGTCCCATTATCCCCAGTCGGAGTCACTATACCAAACGGAAAAGGAGTTGCTTTAAGGTCTGGACTGAGTGGTTTTCCCCATGTTTTGGCTACTAAATTCTGAGGCCTCAACATATTGGTGCTAGAAGGAGGGCCAAGTGAATGGCGCAAAGATCTGATCAATCTAAAGGTCAATAAAAAAACTCTCTCTCCCTCTAGATCCCCATCAACTTCTAGAAATTTATCTAGATCCTCATCTATAAAATCTGAATTTGATCATATTTCCCCTAAGTATCCTATAGATACTCAAAAATACTATTTCCCGAGTTTCATCAAAATTCCCCAGAAGTTCAGTTTTTGATAGAAAATTTGGAGAAAGTATCTATTTCTGATGAAAAGCCTGAATCTTATCAAATATCGGATCTTAGTATCTCGTCTTCTTTACAACCTCGAAGGATATTAACTCGATTAGAAAGTCAAAAAATAGGGATTCTCCCTTTTGAATTTTCTATCAGTAGTACTCAGAAGAATTTAAAGAGGACTCAATAAGAATAAATAACTAGTGAGATCTTATCTCATTCACCCCCATTACCTACACTCAATTCCACAAATTTCATTCCAATAGTCGGTATCACTTTCACTAGTTCCAATACTCAAAATATTGGACCTAGTACTCGACCTACCTCATCATCAATTCACAATCAACCCATCCAAAATCCAATGGCAGGTCAAGTCCCTCCACTGAATGTGAACCCATGGAGTAATACAGGGGCTATAAACATGCCTGCTCCTCTTCATGCTCTGCCTAAAAATACCGAAATATGGCTACCAAAATTTAATCCTGATGATGGTCTTCCTACACAAGAACATATTCATAATTTTATGTTAGCTATCGACTTGAATGCATTAGCTGAAGAAGACTGTGTTGTACGATTATTTCCATATACTATAAAAGGATTTGCAGGATCCTGGTATTTTTCATTACCTGCTCGCTCCATAACTAACTGGAATATGTTTGAAGAAAAATTTCTAGCTAATTTTGGAGATGATAGAACTCCTGCTACTCTTATCAATGATATTTCAAATCTTAAACCTAAGCTAGGTGAGAAGATAAAATATTTTAATTCAATATTTAATAAACTACTCAATAAAATTCCTGTTACAACAGTTCTCAGTGCAGAAGTTCAAATTGAGTGGTATATTTCATCCCTTCCATCTAATATAGTTATTTTTGTTGATAGAGAAAAATTAGCAACACTTGCTGAGAATATGAAAGAATCTCTATATGTAGAGAAATGCATAACTACTCTTGAGAAAAAGAATTATTGGGAGGATCGAAAATTAAAGAAAACTTATTTCAAAGATGACTCTAAGAATAAGATGCCAAAGGATCCATTTGATGTAGAAGGTCTTCAAAAAGTTTTGAAAACCATGATTAATGAAATGGCAGATATCGAGAAACAAGTCGCTGAAAATTCAAATTCAAAAAAGAGTTTTAGAAATTTCAAGCAAAAACAAACCTCAAATTATCAACCTCCAAATATTATATCTAATTTTGAATCAGATCAAGAAGAGGGAGAAGAAAAAACAGGGGAAGAGGAAAATGACGAAGAAGAAGAAGTTTAACTTAATGGATGTGGGATTTTATCGTATCAAATGAAGAACAACTTAAAGCTTTGCCTGTCAGCATACACAACAAAAAAACTACTGAAGCAACACAACCTAGTCAACAGCTAAAAACTTCCACTCCTGCTAAAGACAAATCAACAAACAAAAAGTCTAATTCAAATGCTACGCAAACAAGTCTTGCTACATCAGACTCTCCACCTATATCTAAAATAATGGTTATCTCAAATACCATTGAGTATAATATAGTTGAAGACATGAAGAAGTGATCTGTTAATGGAAGTATTTGTAAATGTTGTAAATGCTATGCAAAATTCTCCATGTCTTTCAAGTTAAAAAAAGTGTATTTGGTAATTGTTTCTGAGTTTATGTCTAAGGAAATGTTAATTAAGTTTTCTATTTAACATATTAAATCAGAAATACATAGCAAAATAACTTTAGCATAACATGACTCAAATATTTGGTGAGCAGTTCACCCCTCCCGGGCTATGTCTGCCGGACCAAGCCTCCCAAATTGGCTTGTCCTCTTGTATTAAAATGCCCCAAAATGCTAATATAAGTTTAAAAGTTCCTCAATAGTCAAATCTGATTGTAACTACAGAATTAGAAGACATGAAAATGCTAAAAATTCCTTTCCATATTCAATAAACAGTGAAGAATTACCAAAAACAGTGCCTTCTTCAACAAGGCCCTGATTTCTCTTTGAACTCCTCTGAATATTTTCGGGCTGCAAAAGTCCTCAAATAGTTTTTAAACCTATTTAATTAGGTTCATAAGGTACAAATTAGCTGAAAATGGTTTTTGGTTCCCCTAAAACAGTTAGGTACAACTCAATATAGTTCCATTTCCCCAATGGCCCTAATGGCTCTCCTAGCTTCCATGAAGAAAAAATGGCTGTAGAAAACCTCTACTACCTCTAGAACCTATCCCAAACACTCTAGAATCTTCAGAATACCTAAAATTTACCAAACTTTCATCCAAATTGGTCCAATATTGGAGAAGTTATGACCAAAACAAATTTATGTCCAATCTTCCCTAAACAAGCTCCACCAAATGTGGAGAAACTGCAGATAAGGTTGAAAAATATGGCATAATTCAAAAAATAGTGGGCAAGAGCCAAACATATTGAAATATGAAACTGCTGGAAATAAATTTTAATTCGGCACATGTGACCAGAACCGATAAAACCGTCGGCTTAACCGTCCGCCCCACCTCACATTTAATATAGCGATTAAGTTTTAAATGTGGCCACATGGGATGGCTTCCCAACCGCAACTGTAACCATCCACTTAACCACCAGTAGGTTAGCCCGTGGGAACCAAGGCACAGTCGTGTGGAGTATGGGGGCTAGCCCCCTTTGCCGCCCATCCATTTTAAATTCAAATTTCAAATACAACCCGTCCGCAATAGAGGTTAAGAAACATCGTTGTGGCTCAACGGTAGAGCGCTCCACTTGTCGACATGAGGTTTAGGGTTCAAACCTATGGGCTTAAAAAAAAAATTAACACCCAATTTTCCACGGCCTGGGGCCACGTGGCGGCCTCTGGGCCTGTCATGCGGCAGCCTCCCATTGGTCGATTCAAAACGAAGTCAAACCAACTTCAAATAATATACTGCCACTTGTCACAAAATCATTGGTTTGAATGGAATATTCTAGGGAATATTTTGGGGAATATTTTGAGGAATATTCCAGGAATATTCCTTTTTTAATTTTCAAAGTTTGAAAGTCAAACCTGGTCAACTCAGTTTTTGCAGTTTACTAAAAACTTCAAACTTGAATATCTGTCACATACGACATCGGATTTGAGTGTCGTTCATGGCGCTAGGATCGTATTGATGAGGCCTATCCGGTCATTTAGGTTGCAAGTGATTTTGAACACTTTCAATTTTGAGTTTTTTCCATAGCTCGGACTTGAGCTCCTGATAACACCTCCCAAATGAGAAGCTTTTGGACCCCAAAATCTCACTAAAATTTTGAAACTGAACTATACAGAAAATGAGAGAATAACAAAATCCTCTTCTCTTCAGCCTCCAATAATTTTCCTTTCATGGCAAATGAATTTGAACTTCAACTAGAAAGAAATTCTCTCTTCCTTCACTGATGCTTATCCTCCTGTCAAGAGATGCTTTTCTTGCACTCACTCAAAAAATTACTGGTGAGAAAATTGCAGAATTAATCTGAACATCAAGTCCTAAATGGACTACAAGCTTCCTTTAACATCCTATCACAAGAGTACACATCAATCTTGAAACGAAAATCTCATGGAAAATTTAAAATGAAGATCACCTCTTTGCTCCTTCAAAGCATTGATTGTCAACTTCCTGTAACATCAAATATATTGTAATCTTCTTTGCACAATGGTGTATCCATCTATAGATCCACAATCGACAAACACCTTTGACTCAAACATCAGTCATGAAACATGCGACATCAACAACAAGTTGACATGAAATGTGCTATACAATTGACACAACCATCAATTTAAAAAGTGTGCCCACAATCGACACAGGTTAAAAAACATGTGTGACACAGTCGACACAAGTCAATAAACAACAAGATACATCTTGACAAACACATGTGTATGTATCATGTACAATGAACTATTTACACATACAACTTCTATGTACATGTGTAACTTCAGCTCTTCTTTTCAAATACCAACAAGTACATCATCCCAAAAACATGTGGGTGACTAAGAGCTGAACTAAAAGACATTGCTGCAATATATGTGAGTATCATACTCATCTTTACATCTCCATGGCGAAATTTTGCAACAACAAAGAAATTCCTTCAACTGAAACTGCTTTTACATGCAATCTTGCATCAAAATTTTCAACTGAAATACATGCACACAAATCTGAAATTCGTATCTACAAAATGAGTATGACTTACTGCATTAAGAATTTAATCCACTTCCTACCAAGCCAACTCCATGGCATCTTTTCCTGCTGCAACATTTCTTCATGTGAATCTTTCATTTCCACATCGATAATGGAATCCATAGATCCACTTGTTCCAATATTTTTGTCCTCTAGCTGCATGTGCTTTAGATGACTTGTTGGATGCAAAGTCCAACAATGAGAGACATCATGTCCCTTATTTTGACAAAATGTGAAACTCTTATGCACTTTTTGGGAAAGTTTTCTTTGCCTCTTTTGCTTCCTGTGTGCTTTCTTTTTCAACCATCATCTTGAAGCAACATGGTTAAATCCACCACAAAATGTGCAACAAAAATTTCTTTCATTTGAACAAGAAAAATTATCATTCTTTGCTGAAACATAATAAAATTGATCATGTGAAGAATTATACCTCTTGTGATGTTTAGAATGTCCATCCTTTTTGTATTCATGAGACGATGAACTAATAGAGGCTACAACTTTCTTTTTTAAACTTACATCATAATTCTTGTCTTGAAAATTGTTTGAACTTGAATGCTCGCCATAAGTGGCATGTTTACCCTCTAATGGTTGCAATGAAGGCTTAAAACAATGGAAATCATCCTTAAAACAATTTTGACATATGTGAATTTTAGAACTTGGAATAAAGGTTCTGTTTAAATTTGCATCACATGCATTCAAGGATTTGGAGTCTTCGCCATTAAACTGCATATAACCAAGACCAACATTCTTGGGTCACTCCACAACCGAAATAGGGTCAACCATGCCTTGCGCATGGTTGCCCAAACCTTTTCCTTCATGATATCCCATATTAAACATTAATTTGGACCCTATACCCCTTGTATGTTTTTCAAAAGAACCAACACACTTTTTAATTGAGGAAATTGAAGACAAGTTGGAATGGTTTACCTCTTCCTCGAGAATTTTCTTAGACAAATCTTCTTGAGATTGAAGGAGTTGTTTCCCCATGTCATGCAGTCTTTGGAGAATTGTTTCCTTCTCTTCCTTCATGGCTAACAATTGTGCATGAAGCTTAACACTTTCCCTTTGATCCTCAATTAGAATATGTACCATGTCCTTCACCTTAATGAACTCATTCTTCATGTCATCATTGAAGAATATTGTGAAGGAGGAAACTTCACTTGTAGAAGAAGTTGACATCATGTAAATGGTCAAATGAACAAAAGGAACTTCCAAAGAAAAGTTCTCAAATCTTTCAAACAAATGACAAGCTTTTAACCAAATGTCTTTACAGCCATACTCTTATTCAAGCAGCCATAAAACACAAACTCCAATAGCTTTTGTAGCAAACACTAATCAAGTGGGTTTGTTTTCCAAAGATAATATTGAGGTAATTTGGGGTAAGGAAGTAGCCTACAACTCTTTTTTCCTTTCCAAGGCTTAGCTATCAACAGCTATCTTGTCAACCTCTTAGAAAACTCATACTAGAAACCAATAAAACAGTCAATCTTTTACACTGTTTTAATGCCTTTTGCACAAAAAAAAAATTCTCAACCTGAGCTCTGATACCATCTGATGTATAAATGGAACTATTTGTAAATGCTGTAAATGCTGTGCAAAATTCTCCATGTCTTTCAAGTTAAACAAAGTGTATTTGGTAACTGTTTCTGAGTTTATGTGTGAGGGAATGTTAATTAAGTTTGTTTTTTAACATATTAAATCATAAATACACAACAAAATAACTTTAGCATAACATGACTTAGATATTTGGTGAGTAGTTCACCCCTCTTGGTCTATGTCTATTGGACCAAGCCTCACAAATTGGCTTGTACTCTTGTATTAAAATGGTTCAAAATGATAATAAAAATTTAAAAGTGCCTCAATATGAAAATATAACTATAAATACAGAATCAGAAGACATGAAAATGCTAAAAATGCCTTTCCATATTCACTAAACAGTGAAGAATTACCAAGAACACTGCCTTCTTCAACAAGGCCCTGATGTCTCTTTGAACTCCTCTGAATATTTTCAGGCTGTATAAGTCCTAAAATAGTTCTGAAACCTCTTCCATTAGTTTTATAAGGTATAAATTACCTGAAAATGGCTTTTGGTTCACCTCAAAGAGTGAGGAACAACTCAATACAGCTCCATTTCCCCAATGGCCCTAATGGCTCTCCCAGCTTCCCTGAAGAAAAAATGGTTGTAGAACACATCTAATACCTCTATAACCTATCCCATACATTCCAGAATTCTCATAATACCCAAAATTGACCAACATTTCATCCAAATTGGTCCAATATTGGAGAAGTTATGACCAAAACATATTTCTGCCCAATCTTCCCTAAACAAGCTCCACCAAATGTGGAGAAACTATAGATAAGGTCGAAAAATATGGCATAATTCTGAAAATAGTGGGTAGACACCAAAACTGGCGAAATCTGAAACTATTGGAAATAAATGTTAATTCGATGCATGTGACCAGAACCGACAAAACCGTCGACTTAACCGTCTGCCCCACCTCACATTTATTGTAACATTTAAGTTTTAAACGTGGCCACATGGGATGGCTTCCCAACTGCCATTGTAACTGTCTTCTTAACCACTGGTAGGTTAGCCCTTGGGCACCAAGGCACAATTGTGTGGAGTATGGGGGCTGACCCTTAGGGGCTGGCCCCCTTTGCCACCCATCCATTTTAAATTCAAATTTCAAATACAACTCATCCACAATAGAGGTTAAGAAACACCGTCATGGCTCAATGGTAGAGTGCTCTACTTGTCGACATGAGGTTCAGGGTTCAAACCTGCGGACTTACAAAAATTTTGATCACCCAATTTTCCATAGCCTGGGGGCCATGTGGCAGCCTCTGGGCCTGCCACATGGCAGCCTCCCATTGGTCGATTCAAAACGAAGTCAAACCAAATTCAAATAATATACTGCCACTTGTCACAAAATGATTGGTCCAAATGGAATATTCTAAGGAATATTTCTTTTTTAATTTTTCAAAATTTGAAATTCAAACTGGGTCAACTCAGTTTTTGCAATTTACTAAAAACTTCAAACTTGAATATCTTTCACATATGACGTCGGATTTGAGTGTCATTCATGGCGCCAATATCGTATCAACGAGGCCTATTCGGTCATTTAGGTTGTAAGTGATTTTGAAAAATTTCAATTTTGAGCTTTTTCCATAGCTCAGACTTGAGCTCCTGATCAAGAAGACTAGGGAAAATATTTCAATTCATGAGCTTACCAAATTGAAGCAACAAAAAAAAGTCTTACTTAGAGAATTAAAAGTTGTTCCTGCTTCAAACTTTCCTGCCCCAGTCATAGTTCAAGCTACTAATGAAATGGGTAAGCTACCTTCTCCTTCAGTAAAAATAGATGCCTTAGATTTAATTATGATAGGTGATCGATCCATCTCTCATACTCCCCCATTTCTCTTAACCTATGACATCTATAACAAAAATGTTCATAATGTTTTGATAGACTCAGGCGCTTCTTTGAATATAATGCCAAAATCAGTTTGTGCTAAATTGAGCATTACTCCTCAGAGTTCTCCAGTTCATATAGTACAACTTGATAGAACTAGAGTAGAAATGGTAGGAGAATTAAAATCTATTTCTATCATATTGTCATCAAATCCCAAATTTGTTCAAATTATTGATATTTTGGTGGTAGACATTCCTGAATTTTATGGTTTAATTTTAAGTCGTGATTGGTCTAAGAAACTTCATGGATATTTTTCAACATACTGTGGTTACCACATAATGGAAAGCCAAACCAAATTCGAATAGACTGTGAAAAGTTTATGAAACATATAGTGACTGATCTTGAAGATCTTAATGAGCCAGTAGCCTTCAATAATAACATTATTGGAAACTACTCTACACAGTCATTTTTAGGAAACTTTAATGCTCAACCATCCCCTTTCTTTGATAACGTGGTTGTATCTCAGATTGAGATTTTTTCCCAGTTAGATAATTCTAGATGTATTAATTTTTTAGATAGAAAAATAATTAATTCTTTATTTTGGACCCTTTATTTTGATGGTTATAAATTTGAAGATGGTGCAAGTGTGGGTTTCATTTTAATAAACCTAGAAAGCAAAAAGACAATGTTAGCCTACTGATTAGAATTTGATTGTACCAACAATGTAGCTGGGTATGAAGCATTAGTTCAAGGTTTATTAAAAGCTATTGATCTAAATATCAAACATCTAAAGGTTTTAGGAGATTCAAAAATCATAGTTAGGCAAGTAAGAGATACTATCCATTGTAATTTTGGACATTTAAAACATTATCAATCATTAGTACAAGAATTAACTTCTCATTTCTTAGCCTTCAACATTTCTTCTATACCTCGAATACAGAATGCGAGTGCAGATTTACTCGCTAATGTAGCATCAAAATTAATCCCATCCCAATAATTTAGTCCCGATAGATTTTCTATTGATTTGATTTTTAGACCATCTATTCTTGATAATATCAATAATTGGAGAGTATTAAAAAATGACTAAGATATCATAGATTTTTTTTAACATCTAAATAATCTTATGATAATCAAATCATGGATGAAAGTGAACATGACACTCAGATCAAGAAAGAACAAGATGAAAATCCTATTCCAAAATCTGTTGTCAAGTTAGAAGATTTATATGATCTAAACGATAGATTTAAAAGAATAACCAACTAAAAAATACAAAGTTCTACCTTAAGATTTGAGTTAATTATTATAGGAAGTGAAGAAAAACCTAAAATATAAATCTATGTCTTGGTCTATCTTCCAAAGAAATATTATCATTCAAAATGTTTAGAATGTACAAAAGTGTCTTTTCTTGGGATTATTCTGATCTTAAAACATATGATACTTCTGTAATTCAACACACAATTCCTATGATCCCAGAGGAAAAACCCATACAACAGAAATTGAGAAAGATGCATCCAAATTTGGAAAATCAAATTAAAACTGAATTGAATAAACTTCTCAAGGAAAAAATTATCTTTCCAGTCAGACATTCAAAATGGGTATCAAATTTGGTACCTGTCAGGAAGAAGAATGGTGATATTAGAATTTGCATTGATTTTAGAAATTTGAATAAAGCTTGCTAAAAGGACAATTTTCCACTACCAACCATGGAACAAGTATTACAGAAAGTAGTTGGTTCTGAGCTCATGTCTTTTCTAGATGGATTTTTATGTTACAATCAAATCCTCGTTCATCTAGATGACAGGTTAAAAACGACATTCCGAACTAAGTGGGGAACTTATGCTTATCAAAAAATGAGTTTTGGATTAGTTAATGTGGGTGCCACTTTCCAAAGATCCATGGACACAGCTTTTAGAGGACTTATAAACAAAATATTAGTTATCTATTTAGATGGCATTACTAATTTCTCTAAACAGGAAAATCATCATGTAAGTGACCTAAAGCAAGTCTTTGAATGATGCAAAAGTTATGGCATCTCATTAAATCCAAAGAAATCATTTTTCACTTTAGATGAAGGAAAAATTTTAGGATTCATTGTGTCAAAAAATGGTATCTATATTGATCCTAAAAGAGTTGATGAAATTAAGCGAATTGATTTCCCTCATAACAAGAAAACCATGCAATCTTTCCTTGGGAAAATTAATTTTGTTAAGAGATTTGTCCCTAATTTTTCTCAAATAGTCTTACCATTACAGAACATGATTAAGAAAACTTTTGTCTTCAAATGGGGACAGAATGAAAGAGAATCATTTGAATTGATTAAACAATAAATTATCAATGCTCCATTCTTAACCACCCCCAATTTTCTTAATCCATTTACATTATACATTTTTTCATCGGATACATCATATGCAGCTATTTTAACACAGTTGAATGACCAACAAATAGAAACACCAATTTACAAGGTGTATAACTGAATTACACATCTTTTTAAAAACAAGCGTTTACTGTTTTAAATCCATAAAACATTTTAGACCTTTTCTCCTAAAGTCTCATACGAAAATCATAGTTCCATTTTTTGCAGTAAGACAACTTTTGATGCAAAAAGAATTAGGAGAGAAAACTGCTAATTGGGTAATTGCATTACAAGAGTATGATGTAGAAAGTAAACCCTCTAAAATCATTAGAGGTCAATGTTTTTTCAGAATGCTTACAGGAGCATCACATTTACGAGCAGAAGAAGATTTAGGTAATGTGAAAATATCAGAGGTAAGCCTCAATGATTCAGATTCACAATATGGTGATCTTATTTTTTATCTAAAAAATGGATATGCTCCAAATCATCTCAGTTATAAGAAAAAACGAGCTCTTAGATTAAAATCTAAACAATATGAGTTAGTCAATGATGTGTTATTTAGAAGAAATTTTGATTCTGTACTTTTAAGATGCTTAGAAATATCTGAAGCAGAGAAGGTCTTGCAGGAACTCCATGATGGACCAGATGGAGGACATTTTGGAGGAAATACAACAACACATCAGATCCTACATGCAGGTTACTATTGGCCTACACTTTTCAAAGATGTTCATGAATATTCAAGAAGATGTAAAGTATGTCAAAGTACATCTGGAAAACAAAGAAAGCCAACATTCCCATTACAACCGGTCAATATTGAACAACCATTTGAGCAATGACGATTAGATATAATTGGTGAGATTGTTCCTAACTCTTCCAAACAGCATAGATATATTCTCACAGCTATAGATTACTTTACCAAATGGGTGGAAGCAATTCCATTAAGAGTAGATAATTCAAAAAATATCATTGATTTTATTGACCAAATTATCATAACCAGGTTTGGATTACCTACTGCTTTAATGTTTGATAATGCATCTTAATTTTCTAGAACTACTATGATAGATTTTGCAATTAAAATAGGTTTTAAACTAAAATATTCTGCTAATTATTATCCACAAGGAAATGGTTTAGCAGAATCTACAAACAAAAATCTGATTAGAATAATCAAAATAACTGTTGATTAGAATCAGAGAAATTGGCATAAGTCATTAATTTGTGCTCTTTGGGTAGATCGGATAACTCAAAAAGCTTCTATTGGCACTTCCAACCAATATAGTTATTCCATCTCTTTCCTTATTTCAATTCATTGATGAAACTCCTACTTCTTCTTTACAATTTAGACAAGGTCAAATTCTGAATTTAGAAGAAGAAAGAGAAAAATCCAAACAAACTCATGTTCGTTGTTGTACCTTAAGATACAACCCCTTAGCTGTGATAAGGAATCAATGCTTAAGACATTTTATAATTATGTCACAAATTCTTTATGACTCTATTTTATTAACCCTCAAGTATTTATAATCACACCTTTAAATATCAAATATTATGAATGCTTTGAAATTCTACCATCTGTTAATGTTGAATGAAATGACCAGAAGAAAATGTAAGGAGAAGTCCAAACTGTTATGCTTCTTTATATAGAAAATAACATTCCAAACTTCGAAAGAAACATGTGAAAGAAATAGTTAAAACAAAGGAGCACCAATTAAGGTTTTTAACTCTCATACACAGAAGTAAGAAGAGACCTATTGCTCATAACCTTGTTTTATTCATAGAAAGAAATACATTATGAAAACTGGAATACATTTCAACATAAACAAATTGCCACAAACTTTCTTACTCATTCATTAATATTTGAATCTTTGAGTACAAAAATATTTGTCCAGGAGGTCCAAAACTCGACACCTTCCTTCCTCTTTAAAATTACTTTAAATACGGTAAAAAACAATTTGGAACTGCTATAACCAATTCTAACTACCAAAACTACTTCATGACTTCGAAGGTTGTCTATTACATGCCTTGAAAATGTCCTTTTACAATTACATTGTCTTCAGAAAATAACATAAAGTAAGTATCCTAATCTATAGGAATTGCTGATGACGTGGCTTCTTTTCCTTGATCAAACGATTTTCCTTTCTTAGTTATAACAGTACTTTGAATGCTTGTATTCATTGAACTTATTTCACCTTTGTTTGCTACCTTCCATGGGCTAGTGCCGAAGTGAATTCTGTCTTTACTCTTGCTCACGGCCTTCAAGAGCACTTTTTCCTTTTGCTGAAGAAAACCCTTTTAACAAACCAAACAAATATGCCTCATTCATGGAGAAAAACCCTTTTTCCTTTGAAAAGAACGGAAAGAAAAATGGTGGGCCACGGGAATCACAATCGCAAGCAGAAGAGGAACGAGAATGTTTCAGGCAGAGGAAATCGCAATATGCGATGAGCGATGAAGCGATGACCATCCGATCAGGAGGATCGATGGTCCAGATGAAATCGGTGTGCCACAGAAATGAATGGATGGAGCAAAGGGGTAGCGAAACAACGAAAGTGCACCGACCATTGGATCTGGGGGAGCCAGATCAACGGTCCAAAGCATATCGACAGGATTATTTGGTAATTGAAGATCGAGGTGGAAAATTTTTGGTGCGATGGAGCGAGAATCGTTAGATTTGCAAGATCAACGGCTCAAATCCCATCGGCGGGGAAACATAAGGAAGCGGAAGGAATAGGGGTGGAGCGAAGTCCAACAGCGCAAAAAAGGGCTAAAGACTGAGGCTGACGGTTGTGAGTCCCAGTCGCATGGAGAAAGGAGCTGAGAACTTAAACCCATGGGGGCTTAAAGGTTTGCTTACGAAAAATTTAGATTTTAAGGCCAAAATGGGGGTTTGTGAAGGTATTTAAAGGTTCCGATAGATATAAAGAAGGGTTCAAAACCAACAAAAAGGACTTTTATTGGTTCAAATGGGATATAAACTGATTGAATTCTTCTCCTGCACAACTATTTTCCATTCGATATATGTTGTCACTGCGGGGGGTCTCAGGGTATGGCTGAGAACTCCAGCTGGTGCCCCCGCATTTGATATCCACCGCTGATCTCTATTTCCTCCACAATCAACCCAGTCAACTATGGAGGCACCCATTTTGTTAACTATCGTGTCGGTAGTTCCCGCGGGTTGGGTCATTCGGTTCAAACTTTCAATATCAGCACTCTCCACCGATTGAATTGATCGGCCTTTAATATTTTGATACAAAACCCACTTGTACAAAGTTTAAAACAGTTAAAATTTAATACATCAAACTAAAAACATTTTATTTTTATGCCAAAGTATGAAACTATAATACTTTAACATATTTTCTTTTCTTTCAATTTCAGATTTTTTTGTATTTTTCATATAAAATTAAAAAGATATGCAGATGATCCACAACATTTGGCTCCACCTGGGGATAGTGTTTTCTGCCACGAAACACTAAGAACCTTCAGATCAATGCCTTCACTTTGGGCATGTAGTCAAAAATTTCTTGATGAAAAATATACAATGATAAGAAACCGGATATATACAATGATGAAATGACGGCTTCTAGTGTTGGAAATAGTGTTTTAAATACTGCCCATTCACAAGTAGTTCTACTGCTTCTCTGTCAAGAATTTCCAACATGAAAGTGTTATTTGTTCTGGCCTCAATGATTTTATACGGACCATACCATAAAGGATCAAATTTTCCATGCTTCCCTTTATCCTCTCTTCTTGTATCCCATCTTAGTACCAGATCTCCATTTTGAAACATGATTTCTTTTGATTTTCTATCGAAAATGGAATTCATTTTCTCCTAATAAGTGACCAAATTGTTTCTAACCTTATTTATGCTTTCACTCAATTCCATTACTTTATTCATTCTTCTAATCAGGGCATTAGGTTCCTCTTGAGCATCTTGAAGGAAAGATATTACTGGCCTTACTAACTGAGTGGGAAACAATGACTTGGTACCATATACTAATTCATAAGGTGACTTACCAGTGGATCTCCTAGTAGTCATCCTTACTGCCCATAAATCAAAGACCAGCTTTGAATCCCAATTCTTCTGGTGCTCATTTATTGTCTTCTTCAGGATTTTCACCAAAGTTTAATTATAGGATTCTGCTAATCCATTTCCTTGGGGGTGATATGTTGTAGAATGAGACAATATCAAATTATAAGTTTGAAAAATTTTTATAAACCTGACTGAGTTGCAAACTTGACTGTTATCTGTCACAATCTTCACTGGACATCCAAATCTGCTAAAAAATATTTTCCTCCAAAAATTTCATTACAACCAAATCATTTGTTTTTCTAGAAGGGACTGCCTCTACCCATTTTGTAAAATAATCTGTTGCAGTCAAAATCCATTTAAATTTCCCACTTGATGGTGGGTTTATTTCCCCAATGAAATCCAATCCCCGTTGTCTGAAAGGTTCTTCAACAAAAACATGGAGAAGAGGTAAAGGAGCTAACCTTTTCTTTTCTGCAAACAACTAGAATTTTTGACAACTTCTAACAGTCATGTATGCATCTACAAATAAAGAGGGCCAATAAAAACCTGATTTAAGAATCTTATGAGCAGTTACTTTCCAACTGTAATGACCTCCACATAAGCACTCATGATACTCTTTAATCACTTCTATGGTTTCCTCTTCTGTTAGACATAACAAAAACACACCAGCAGGATCTTTCCAATACAACTTAGCTTCAATTATAACATAAGGTTGAGCTTTAAGTTTCAAGGCTCTATACCTAGCTCTGTTAATTGAAGGTGGACAAGAAAGGAAACACAAATAATGAATAATATCTTTGTGCCAATTTGAACAGAGGAATTTATACTTAATTTCTACTCTTGTCTGAATGTGATTTGATTCTTCAGTGACTTCTTCTACAGGTGCAAGTAAATTGATTCCCAAAGCTTGGAAATTATATTCTATTAGCAATTTAGCCAGTCCTAGTCCTTTGACTAGCTTTGTTGGTTTGATATCTAAATCGTATTCTTCGATTTTAGAAATCCATTTCCCTCTTTTCCCTTCAACATCACTCTGTACTAATACATCCTTTACAACAGAATTAGGCACATATGCTACAATTTGAGAATGAAGTATATAAGTTCTTAAAGCCTTTAATGATTTAGCCAGAGAATATACTTGTTTCTCCAAGATATTATACTTAAATTCTGCATCCCGAAGCACTTTGCTAAAAAACGCTACAGGCTGCTCACTTCCTTCTTCATTTTTTTGTAGTAGCACAACAACAATTGTAGAGGAAGATGCAAATGAGAAAACTTGAAATGGCTTCAAGTAATCTGGATTGATTAAAACATGAGCTTCTTGGAGAGCTTCTTTAATTCTTCTAAAATATTCCCTTGCATCTTTGTCCCACTTTAATTCAGCATCCTTTTTCAACATATCTGTTTTTTTCCTGAAAATCTTAGCATAATTTGGAAAAAATCTCCTCAGCAAATTGATTTTTCCAAGAAATATTTGAATATCCTTCTTACTTCGAGGCAGTGGAATTGTCTGTATGGCTTCAACCCTTGCTGGATCAATCTTCACTCCTTGCTTTGAAATTATATGGCCCAACAATTTTCCTTCTTCTAGAGAAAACAAGGATTTTTTAGGATTCAATGATAATCCATATTTCCTACATTTTAAAAAGGCTTTCTCCAAATGTTGTAGGTGTTCATCATCAGAACTTGAAAAAATTGTAACATCATTAAGATAAATAACTACAAATTTGTCCCCTACAAACACAATATCCATTTCTCTTTGGAAAGTAGTTCATGCATTCATGAAGCCGAATGACATCCTGACATACATGAATGTTCCCCGGGGTGTAGTGAAAGAAATTTTCTTTTGATATTCATTTTCCACAACAACTTGATTATACCTCGAAAAACCATCAACCATGGATAACCTGTATGCTCCAGTTACTTTCTGAAGGATTATTATCCTTCAGTGAAGCTCTGTTCAAGTTTCTAAAATCTACACATAGTCTTATCTCTCCATTTTTCTTCCTGACTGGTACAAGATTGGAAACCCAATCTGAATATCTTAGAGGAACTATAATCTTTTCTTGTAAAAGTTTCATTACCTCTTTTTCAATTGGAGCCAACAATAATGGGTTAATTTGTCTGAGCTTCTGTCTATGAGGCTTAATCCCATATTTCAATGGGATTTTATGCTAAATAATATTTTTATCATAGGTTTTCAGATCTTCATATGACCATGAAAATACATCTGTAAACTTCTTGAAAAGATCTACATACCTTTCTTTGTATTCCTTTGGAGCTCCTTTAAATAGTTTGACCATTTTAGGCTCATGTTGAGTTCCTAAATTACAGTCCTCCATTTCTCCATCCTGGGCTACCTTTTTCTAGTTTACTGCCACATTGTTAGCATCAAACAATATTTCAAGAGTTACTAAACCTCTTGGCAAAATATTATGTTTCAATTGAATGATCTTCTGGTCTCCAATTGTCTGCTTCAGATTTTTAGGCATTTCACCTTGATCACTTTCATCCACTTCTAAATCAACTTGACTGTCTTCAAAATTTCCAATCATTGTCAAGAACTGGTTAATCTGCTCATCATCCTTAAAGACTTTCCAATGCTTTACATTATCAGGAATTGAAGGCCTGTGTCTCAACTCAATCTCATATCTCAACCTTGGATTTATTGGTGGTTTGAATGTACTGGCTGTGACTGCTAATGAATCTACCATTATGTTCTCTTCTCTTGGAATAAAATGTAAATTAAAGGCCTCAAAATAATTTTAAACTAGATCCCATACCTCATTTCTATAGGACCTCAATCTGGGATGCTTAGTCTGACACCAATTCTTAATTTTCCTTATGATGAATTTAAAATCACCAAAAATAGAGATAGAATGAATTTCCATCTGCTTAGCTGTTTGCAGACTTAAAATAAATTCTTCATATTCAGCTACATTATTAGTGGATTCGAATTCCATTTTGAAAGAAAAAGGTACAAGGTTACCTTCAGGTGATACAAATATAAATCCAGCTCCGGTGCCCTCCTTAGAAAATGCACCATCGAAATAACACTTCCAAAGCTTATTTGAATGTAGCTCCTTATGTACAATGGCTGAAGGGAGCTTCTTTTGTGAATCTTCAGAAAATTCTACATCTTCATGCAGCATGAAACAAGAGAGATCCTCCTTCTCTTGACCATAAATGGGGGAATTACCTGCATCTTTCTTGGTAGTAGTTTTCAAAAATCTGGTTTCTTTGTATAACCTCCTTTCCTCCCCATTAAAAATAGGAATGATAGCATATGTGAAATCTAATTTCAAAACTCCTCCAAGTTTTCCCCCCCAAGATCTAGACAACAACATACCAAACCTGGCTGGAATATCTGCTACTACCACATCCGTCATAATACTCTTAGCTGGAATTTGGGCTAAGGAAACAACTATATCTTTGATAAGACCCACACACTTCACCCTTTTTGAATCAAAGGAATAAAGGTCTCTATATAGCTTGGTAATTTGAAAATTTAACTCTTTCATCACAGACAGTGGCATTAGATTATGTGATGCACCAGAATTTAGCATACAATTATGTAAAATGAAATCATGCAACAGAACTGATATATAAAAAGGTGGAACAGAAGAGTCTACCTCTTCAATGTGAGGTCCAAAAGTAACCACTAGTTTCTCTTCTTGCAGATTCACTATATCACCCACTTCATCAGACTGAGATAAATTAATAAACTCTACAATTTCCTTCTTATAACCAGGTGTTTTGACCAACTCAAGAAGTGGCACTTGAATCTTCACTTTTTCTAATTCTTTTGACAAACTGAAAGTTTGATTTTATTTTGTCAACTTTTCAGGTTCGTCTTGGTTTCTGTTTGAATTTTCAGTTTGATCAGAAACAGCAACAATCTTATCCAACATATTAGGATCATTATGTTTTATTTGGGAAGCATCATCTTGTTGTTTTTCTTTTTCTTTATCTTGATTCATGGGATGCTTCCCCTTGTCTGATATTTTAATTTGGTTCTTTTGCAGTGGAGTCACCATTGGAGTAGGTACTGATTCTGATTCTTTCTCTTCATCATCTTGAGTTCTCAATCTCTTCTTTGACCTCAAAACATATTTTTTATGCAATTATGATTGCATAAAATCAGTGAACTGTTTACAGTAATCATCCATTTCTTCTTGATCAAATGAGATATTAGTTTCTTTACTTTCCTCTTCATATTCTTTCTCAATTTCTTCTTCTGATTCACCATCCTCCATATTCACAACAGAAATTTGATCTTCATCTTCCTTTTCATTATCATCAATAGAACGTGATGGTGTTGCCTCTATATATAAAGGTGCCTGCACTTGATCTTGATCCTTCCTTTCTCTTTGCCAAATCTGTAGGGGTTGTTTTCTGAACTGGAGATTAAAAACCCCTCTGTTTTGTTTTGCAGGTTTATTGTTGTCTATTTCCATCTTTACTAATTTTTTAGAAAAAAAATTTATGACCTTTTTCATATCATCTATCCTCTGACCTTGAGATGAGGCTCCTTCTTTATCTTGAACTTTCCCAGCAGCAAACATATTTTCCTCAATCTCTAAGGCATCAGTTTGAATCTGTTCAAGAGTGGGGGATCCTCTTTCTCTCAATGTAAAACTAAAATCCGGATCAAATGCTCTAGCAAAAACAACCCTTGCTCCAATAGGAGGAGGTTTCATTTCCACAGGCAGACTATTGTACAACTTATTAAATCTTTTGACAAAATCACTCATACTTTCATTTGATTTTTTCTTTATAGCATTAAATTTTGTTAAAGAATAACCATGGTCTCTTTTCTCACCCCATCTCTAGATGAATTGTCTTTCTAATTCACCCCAATCATTAATTGAACCATTGGGTAATCCTTTAAACCATTTTCTTGCCTCTCCACTTAGAGACTATACAAAAAGTATCATTACCACATCAAAATGTTCTACATTAAATTTTTTTGCAAATGTGTAGAACAAGGGCAAGTGTTGTTTTGCAGTTATTTCATCTTCACCAGTAAATCTATGGAGCAACTTGAGATACTCTTGAGGCATTACATTCATTGGTTGGGGTAGATTTAATGGTGCATATATATTCATCAAGAAAGTAGGGTATGTCATGTTTATGCCCTGATTGACTTCTCCTTGAGCGGGGGTAAAATGGATACCAGTTGTAGGTGGGGATGAATGAGATGGAAAAACTGATATAGGGATAGGTGTATGAACAATAGAAGAAGAACTGGAAACTGTATAAGGTTGAGTTTCTGTAAGAGGAAATGATACAAACTCAAAAGATTGTTGTTCTAGCATTGGTTCTTAGAAATGAATGGGTAAAGGTGAGGATTATTTTTCCATGAAAATGAGTTTCCGAGAAATATCCTTGGACAAAAATGTATGTGAACTGTTGCTTGGTGCAAGCAGTGTGGCATCAGGTGTAGAAAATATTTTTGTTTTCTGGCCCTTCTTTGAAACTAGCTTTTCTGGATCAGATAAAATAGGAGCTTTTTGCTGAGAGGTTTTTGACCTCGTGTGAGACTTCTTAGGAGCCAGAATTATTTTAAGGAAGCACAACTTAGTATTTTCTCCTCTCTGAACAACCAGAGGAAATATGAAAAAAACCCAGGGAAAACTTTGAATCTTCGGTCCCCGGCAATGACACCAATTAATGTTGTACCTTAAGAGACAATCCCTTAGCTATGATAAGGAATCAATGCTTAAGACATTTTATAATTATGTCAAAAATTCTTTATGTCTCTGTTTTATTAACCCTCAAGTATTTATAATCACACCCTTAAATATAAAATATTATGAATGCTTTGCAATGCTACCATCTGTTAATGTTGAACGAAATGACCGGAAGAAAATGTAAGGAGAAGTCTAAACTGATATGCTGCTTTATACATAAAATACCATTCCAAAGTTCGGAAGAAACATGTGAAAGAAATAGTTAAAACAAAGGAGCGCCAATTAAGGTTTTTAACTCTCATACATAGAAGTAAGAAGAGACCTACTACTCATAACCTTTTTTTATTCATAGAAGGAAATACATAATGAAAACTGGAATACATTTCAACATAAACAAATTGCCAGAAACTTGCTTACTCATTCATTAATCTTTGAATCTTTGAGTACAAAAATATTTGTCCAGGAGGTCCAAAACTAGGCACCTTCCTTCCTCTTGAAAATTACATTAAATACGGTAAAAAATAGTTTGGAACTACTGTAACCAATTCTAACTACCAAAACTACTTCATGACTTCGAAGGCTGTATATTACATGCCTTGAAAATGTATTTTTACAATTACATTGGCTTCAGAAAATAACATAAAGTAAGTATCCTAATCTATAGGAATTGTTGATGACGTGGCTTCTTTTCCTTGATCAACTGATTTTTCTTTCTTAGTTATAACAGGAGTTTGAATGATTTTATTCACTGAACTTATTTCACCTTTGTTTGCTACCTTTCATGGGCTGGTGCTGAAGTGAATTATGTATTTACTCTTGCTCACGGCCTTCAAGAGCACCTTTTCTTTTTGTTGAAGAAAATCCTTTTAACAAGCCAAATGAATATGCCTCATTCATGGAGAAAAACCCTTTTTTCCTTGAAAATGATGGAAAGAGAAATGGTGGGCCACGGGAATCGAAATCACAAGCAGAAGAGGAGCGAGAATGTTTCGGGTAGAGGAAGTCGCAATATGCGATGAGCGATGAAGCGATGACCGTCCGATCAGGAGGATTGATGGTCTAGATGAAATCGGCACGCCGCAAAAATGAAAAGATGGAGCAAAGGGGTAGCGAAACAATGAAAGTGCACCAACTGTTGGATCTGGGGGAGCTAGATCAATAGTTCAAAACATATCGGCAAGATGATTTGGTAAGTGATTATCGAGGAGGAAAATTGTTGGTGTGATGGAGTGAGAACAGTTAGGTCTGCAATATCAATGGCTCAGATCCCATCGGAGGGGAAACATAAGGAAGAAAAAGGAATAGGGGCGGAGCGAAGTCTGATAGTGCGAAAAAGGGCTAACACCTGAGGCCGACAGTTGTGGGTCTCGACCGCATGAAGAAAGGAGCTGAGAAGTTAAATCCGCGGGGGCTTAAATTTTCGCTTATGAAAAAGTTAGATTTTAAGGCCGAAATGGGGGTTTGTGAATGTATTTAAAGGTTCCGATAGATATAAAGAAGGGTTAAAACCCAACAAAAATGACTTTTATTGGTTCAAATGGGATATAAACTAACTGAATTCTTCTCCTGCACATCTATTTTCCATTCGACATATGACGTCACTGTGGGGGGTCTCGGGGTACGGCCGAGAACTCCGGCCAGTGCCCCCACAGTTGATATCCACTGATGATCTCTATTGCCTCCGCAGTCAACCTAGACAACTACGGAGGCACCCATTTCGTTAACTATCGTGCTGGTAGTGCCCACGGGTTGGGTCATCCGGTTCAAACTTTGAATATTAGCACTCTCCACCGATTGAATTGATCGACCTTTAATCTTCTGATACAAAACCCACTTGTACAAAGTTTAAAACAATTAAATTTTAATACATCAAACTAAAAACATTTTCTTTTTATGCCAAAGTATAAAAATATAATACTTTAACAAATTTTATTTTATATCAATTTTAGATTTTTTTGTATTTTTAATATAAAATTAAAAGGATATGCAGATGATCCACAACACACATCATCAACAAATAATAAAAGCCTCGTTTGATTCAACATCCGTCATTCCAAAGAATTTTCAAATTGGTGATTTGGTATTGAAATGGGACAAAGCGCATGAGGAAAAAGGTAAACACACAAAGTTTCAAAAACTCTGGCTAGGTCCATTTCAAATAATTGAAGAAATAGGCCCATCAACATTTCTATTGCAAGATTTTTTAGGCAAAAAGGATTCTTTGCCTATTAATGGGAAAATTTTAAAAAAATATTTCTCATAGGAGGTAACACCTTCTATTCTTGTATATTAGTGTCTTTAGCTTTTCTCTTTTAAAATAAAAAGTTGTTTAGTATTAATATTTGGCTTCTCAAATTTGATCTCAGATGATTTTCTTTTGATTTTTCTTTTCGCTTATAAAAAATGAAAAATGTTTAAGGAAGGAAAATCGAAATATTTAAAAGAAAAATTGATTTTATCTTTCTGAAAAATAAAATTTCACTGAAATCAATTATTCTTTGATGAAATCTCATCTTCATAGAGCCTGAATATTCCATTTATCAGTCAAGAAAAGAAACTTTAACATAGTAAAGACCTGTTTACAGAAAAGCAATCTGAAACTCGACTTTATCATCCAGAATCTTAAAAAGATCAATGATTCACCCCATCTAGAAAAATCTTATAAATTCTCAAAAGGAATTCAAAAGAAAATACAAAAATGCTTAGAAGAAAAAACTTAAAAGATAATAAGTCTCATTACGAGCTTTTTTACCATGTTCATAAGGAAATAGTTAAGCTGACATTACCAATATTGTCTACCAAAACAGGGTAATGACTTGAGATTATATCAAAAAGGGCAAGGGGTCTCATCAAGAGCCAGCTTGATCAACTTAATTACTACTAGTGGGTGGCATTGTCATCATTTGGTTACCAAGCCAAGACAATGGATTTTAAGTAAACAAATTAATAGATAAAAATAAAATTCTCAAAAATCAGAATTTACTTCTGAAAATTATGAGAAATACTGGATGGGACAATGAATCATTGCTGGGTAAAATGTAACCCTGCCAAAAGCTTAAATTTCCTATTGAAACACAGGCTCTATCTGTCATAAAAGAGTAAATTTTTATAAAGCTAATCTGTAAGGGCCACCTACTTTATCTTTTTAAACTGAGTAAGGACTGATATAGATTTTCATACTTATATCCTTAATAGAGGAATTCTTATGAATAAGTGAAAAAGAGAAATTTTCATTGCTTATTAAGATATTATTTATTTTGAAATTTCATTCCTATAACTATTTTATTTTCAAAAAAGCTTAGAAATTCCAAAAAATTCTTATCAGAGATATCTGGTTCACCCAAGTGAATCGCAATTTTTTGTGCTATATAACAACCCCTCATTTATTTTTATAAATAGGGACACTTTAGAAATAAATAGGAAATTCTTTTATATTTCCTAAAACAAAAAAAAACTTAGAAAAATAGATATTTTTCTTTTTCCACCTTATTATTTTTTAACACATCGCAAATCAGATATCTTATGAATTCCAAAAGAGAAATAAAACTTAAGATATGTGAATGGAGATATGCACTCAATATTCTCTGAAGATATTATTTAAAAATTTTCAAAAAGCTTCAATTGTCGTTATATTTACTTTATCGCACCGCACTTCACTTAGTCAGTCAAAAATTTTAAAAGCAAAATGACATAAGTTGTGACCCCGCAGACCCGATGAGAAGATAAACTAATAAATATAAAAACTTCGGCTATCGCGACCACTTCAGTTTTATAATAAATCTCAATTCGCATTTCGCTAAACTTATAATATACATTTAATTGTTATCCTATAAAAATTGCGATCTGCGATTTGTGTAGATCGCATTTCGCAGCCTTTAAGGGTAATTATTACAAAAGGTTATAAGTTATAATCTGTGATATGCGCACCAACGCCATTTAATGAATCAAGCATGTAAAACAACTTGTGTCATGTCAAAATGAAATTTAAGATCTTAACAACTTTAAAGTGATTAATAGATCTTACATGTGGAGATATATGAATATTAATTCAGAGATTATGAATGATGATTGATATTATATTTTAATAGATTGATATCTTCTCACGTATGTTTGAAATAAATGATTGATTTATCTCTTTGATACTCCTTACTTGTAAAAATTCGCTCTGCTTTCAGGAAACTAGTTAACGGGTTGAAGAAGAGAAAAATGAACAAAAAGGGAAAATAAATTTCTCAGATGTCATCCACTAGAGACACATATATGGCTCCATTAATTTCAGATACCATCTGCAACAAATATTGCGGCAGTTCGACATGGGAATCAATGTATAAAATTTTTGAAAATGAAGGACCAAGGCTGATAAACAAAGTACCAAGGCTTATAAACAAAGTTTCTTCGACAGGCACTACTTCTACCTCCGACACAACTCTTTTTGACGTTACATGCTCATACATTCACAGGATAGCTGCAAGACCAAATATTCTTCCTTATATAAACATGGTTAAGTGGGCAATTGACCACTTAAATATTGAGGATAGAATGTTCAAAAATTCTAAGGGAGAAACTAAGGGTTCTTTTAGGGCCGAAGAGTTAATAGAAATGTACCATCTACCACCCCCACAGTAGAAATATGACAAAGAATATTAGCAGAATTTTAGAGGAGAACATCCATATCTTATCAAAGTCATCCAAGAATGGAAGGATAACCAGGGGAAATTGAAGCAAGATAAGTTTGGTATGCACCCAATTTCCTAAATTCATAATCCTTACTGTTATGCTTCTAGTATGTTATGTAGATTATTTTCCAAACCAGAAAGCACTAGATTCTCAAGAGACTGGGTTACCCTAATTGATGCAATCATCAATTCATCTATTTTGAATTGGGAAGACATTTTATCCAATAACCTAGCCAAACATATAACTGAATATAGGAATAAAAGAAGTATTTCACTCAGAGAAATACCTCCCTTTTATATGTCTGCATATGTCATGGATGCTATCTATTTTACTTCCAGTTCTCCCACCATGGGATGGAAATGGACCACCAAGGACCCTACCTCAATTCATATTTACCATAGAGAACTTTGGGATTCAGATTTCCACTTACACTTCTATAAAGTTTTTTATGGAGTCATATTGCCTATACACCAGATGATTTTTAACAAAAGGGCTCCTAGGGTTTCTAAAGAAGCCAATGCATACATTCTCCCAGTAGCTAGATGTTTTGCTGCAGAGAATTTTACATATATTAAAGTATTCGGGAGTTATGATTCTCCCAATGTTTTACCCTATTATGTTCCCGATAAGTTACTTGCAAAATAAATAGCCTATCATCTTGTCAATGGTGTTACGAAACAACTAAAAGGATGGTAAAAAGGCTATTTGGCCTAATTTACCTCTACAATGTGGCACCTTTGCTTTGTCTAATATAAGCCATACTTAGAAGGAGGTTCCCAAAATTCATTTGTTGAAATTGGCATTTATGCCAAGAAGATTATACAACCCAAACGATGTAATTAAAAATTACATCACAGAGCTTAAGATGAAAATTTTTGTAAGGGAGGAAGATGGATTTGATGATCTTTTCTAGGGCATGGAAATATTTTCAGATATTATCAAGTATGTATCTAGTCAAATAAGTCAAAAGGATGCTGAAGCTTACTAAGCATACAGAAACAAGAGACTAGAAAAAGTCCCTCTCAATTTGTTAACTATTGAAGATGAAAATAAACACAATCCAAGTGTTAGTCTGGATGATGAAATAAATAAATGTCTGAAGATGAATCAGGTCAGTCACAGCAGAAATTTGATATTTCAGATCACTCTGATGATGAATCCGAATCTAAGAAGGAAAACTCAGAAAAGACAATTGACCAAGTCGTTCAAGAGATAGAGATGCTAGAGGAAACAAGAAATAATGGGACATAATCAAATTCTCAAGCAATTCAACACAGTCACAATAGGCTATATTAGTCCAGTTTACCACAAGCAAAAGATCTTATAAATGAATGGGAGGAATTTTCTGAAGCCATAAAAACTTCTAAAGAAAATCCCAATACTGATCAAGAAACAAGTTTCCAGACACCTGAGCATTCAGAGAAGATAGTGGAGACTATTAATCCACTACAAAGAGTTCTATAAATACAGGATAAAGAAATCATACCGACCTACCCCACCGATCAGATAGTTCTACAGATTGAAGATATTCCTTCATTAGATATTTTCTACGGTCCTAGTGAAAATGCTGCAGTTAAAAGAAATAAAAGAAGGAGAATTGATGCAAAAACTCCAAGGCCGACAGATGAATCAATTGATGTACTATGGAAGTATTCCTCAGATAACCCAACTGAACACCTAACCAAATTATCATAGTATGCAGGCGCGTACGCTACTGCTATTGTCGATAAAGCTACTGAGGTTAGAGTGTTATTAAAACAAAAGGAAACCAGAGCACAAGAACTTGAGAGGTTGTTGAATGAAGAGAAATCCAATTCCAATGAGCAAGTCAAAGATAACACAACCCAATTTCATAAAGATATTGAAGGCCTCAAATTGCAGCATTGGACAGAGATTGATGAAAAACAAGCACAACTAGAAATATCAATGACTAAGTTACAGAGTCAACCACAATTAGAACAATTTATCAAAGAAGCACTTGATTTAAACACTAAGTTAAAGAAAGAACAAGAAGTGTTTTTTCATCAAGCTTCTATGATTGATTCTTATTGTGATTCAAGTAAACAATGATCTAGCAGATAGAAATTCAGAAACTTGAATGTGAAAGACTTGAGAAGAAAATTGAAGAGCACATTCAATGGCAAGTTTCAGATTCAGGAAAGCAAGCTAATCTACCTGAAGTAGATAAGCTTCATAAAGAAATTATATTCAAAAAATCGGAAGCACAGATCAAACAGGCAGAGAAAGCAGTGACAAAGACATCCAAGATTTCAAGTGAGATTAATGAATCTATGTATGAGCAACTGTCTAAAGCAAAACTTCTTAAGGAAAACACGTCTGATGTGTTTTCAGAATCAAGACAGGTAGAAACACAGTGGAAGAAGAGGGAAGACACACAGGAGGAAATGATTAAAAAGGTAAATAATTTTGATCAGGAAAAATACTGGAATTTTATGATCAAAGCTTACCATCAGCATCAAACTCTGCAGTCTCTTACAGATTCAACAAAAAGATCCCAGTCAGCAATCTCAAATGCTATTTTTAAGGGACAGATCCGATCAAGGATATCTCAGCCAGCTCAGCTCAAATCAATGTTAGATATTTTCCAACTTCATGAACACATTCAGAAAGAAGGGAAAGACTCACAAAATCATAACTATTAGTTTAATTTCCTAAATTGTAGTTTAAGTTAGCTTTTTGAGGAAGGTTGTTTAAAACCTCCTCTATATTTTTGTAATAATCTATTTTAGTTTATAGTTAGTTTAGTATTTAAACCCTTCTCATGCATTTAGATAAGGGTCTAGAAATTTGTCAAAATCATTTGCAAAGAATGCACTATCATAAGTTTGTGAATGCTTTGATGAATTAATGGAACACATTTTGTTATCTTTAGCAATTAAAGTTGTTTAACTGATGTTGCTCTACTATACTCTTTAAATTGCTCAAAAGTGAGAAGAAGCATATTCATTGCTGTCAGTTTACATGAGTAGAAATTCGTACATATGGTACTTCCATTCACTTGAATTAAGTCTTACTTTATAGATTGACAATTATATTTTATTGCATTATATATTTGAAACATTATCATATATGAATATTACATGCACTTCTATTCTAATATTTAGCTATGGTTTCTTATTGAATATGTAATCACACTGATAAATGCGATATTTCTTTCACAATTATTCTATGCAAACTACTTTTTTAGAAGAATCATTTTACATATATTTCATCTCTTTTGAATGTTAAATGATCTATATTACTAATAGTTGAAAGATATAATTTTAGATCACATAAAGGAAAAACTGCCAGTGTATATATTAGATTAATAATTTAGATAGATGCATATAGATTAAAATCATTGTCCACTTGCATTCTATATTCACAACACCCTCAAAATCATCCTTATTGGGAAACTGGTCCCATTATCTCTAGTCGGAGCCACTACACCAAACGGAAATGGAGCTGATTTAAGGTCCGGCCCGGGATATTTTCCCCATGTTTTGGCAACAGAATTCTAAGGCCTCAACAAAATATTACAATGCAAGTCTGGTAATGTGAGCACTGGGGCAGAGCAGAGGTGATTTTTCAACTCTACGAATTCCTTATGTTGAGATTTAGACCAAAATATTTTTTCTTTCGCTCCTCCTTGGTGACTTGAATCGAGGGCCAAGTGATATGAAAGAATGCCATCACGAACCTGTGATAGGCCCTAAATGACATTTTTTGGGGAAACCACCTCTGGTGAATGTGAGTCAGAGACTCGATATTCACTATTAGCAGTTGGAGTCCTCGAATAGATATTTCTAACGATGTATCATGTGCACTCAACTGAGATAGTATGCAAAAGTTACAACCTCGGGAAATTGATGTACCAATTTACCTCGACGGCGCCCATAGTCTGGAATTTCATCTTTTGGGGTTAGGTTTTTTTGATGTTGAGGGTTTTCCATTGTTTCTCAATAATAAATAGGACTTCGAGCCTCATTTTAACATAGTTTAGAGGCATCTGTCTCAATCTCAAATGGTTGTCGCAAGTCTGGTAATGTGAGCACTGGGGCAGAGCAGAGGCGATGTTTCACCTCTATGAATGATTTCTGATGAGATTCAGACCAAAATAAATTTTCTTTCACTCCTCCCTTGGTGACTTGACTCAAGGGCCAAGTGATATGAGAGAATCCAAACATGAACCTGCGGTAGGCCCTAAATGACATTTTTTGGGGAAACCACCTCTGAAGATTATGAGTCAGAGACTCGATATTTCTTGTCAGCAATTGTAGTCCTCGGATAGATATTTCTAACGATGTATGATGTACATAAAACAAAGATTTTATGCCAAAGTTATGACCACGGGAAATTGATGTACCAATTTACCCTAACAGGGCCCATAGTGTGGCGTTTCATCTCCTAGGGTCAGATTTTTGGATGTTGAGGGTTTTACATTGTTTCTCAATAATAAATAGGCCTTCGAGCCTCATTGTAACACAATTCAGAGGCATCTATCTCGATCTCAAATGGTTGTTGCAGGTTTGGTAATGTGAGCATTGGGTCAGAGCAGAGGTGATGTTTCAACTCTACAAACACCTTATGTTGAGATTCAGACCAAAAGAATTCTACTTTTTCTCCTCCATTGGTGACTTGACTCAACGACTAAGTGGTATGAGAGAATCCCAAGACGAACCTGCGGTAGTCCCTAAATGACGTTTTTTGGGGAAACCACCTTTGGCGAATATGAGTCAGGGACTCGATATTCACTATTAGTAGTTCTATTCCTCAGATAGATATTTCTAATGATGTATCCTGTGCGTCAAAAAAATATAGTATGACAAAGTTACGACCCCGAGAAATTGATGTTAAAATTTACCCCTACGGGGCCCATAGTTTGGCGTTTCATCACCTAGGGTTAGGTTTTTGGATGTTGAGGGTTTTCCATTGTTTATCAATAAAATATAGGCCTTCGAGCCTCATTGTAACACAATTCATAGGCATTTGTCTCGATCCAAAATGGTTGTTGCAAGTCTGGTAATGTGAGTAGTGGGGTAGAGAAGAAGTGATGTTTCAACTCTACAAACACCTTCTGTTGAGATTCAGGCTAGAATAAATTTTCTTTCACTCCTCCCTTAATGAATTGAGTCAAGGGACAAGTGATGTGAGATAATACCAACACAAACTTGTGATAGACCCTAAACAACATTATTTGGGGAAACCACCTTTGGCGAATATGAGCTAGAGACTCAATATTTGATGTCAATAGTTGCAGTCGTCAGATAGATCTTTATAATGATGTATCATGTGTGTCAAATAGATATAGTATGCCAAAGTTATGACCTCAGGAAATATATGTACCAATTTACCTCGACAAGGCCCATAGTTTGGTGTTTCATCTCCTAGCATTAGGTTTTTGGATGTTGAGGGTTTTCCAATGTTTCTCAATAATAAATAGGCCTTCAAGCCTTATTGTAACATAGTTCAGAGGCATATGTATCAATATAAAATGGTTGTTGCAAGTCTGGTAATGTGAGCACTGAGGTTGAGCAGTGGCAATGTTTCAACTCTACAAATGCCTTATGTTGAGATTCAGACCAAAATAAATTTTCTTTCACTCCTCCCTAGGTGACTTGACTCAAGGGCCAAGTGATATGAGAGAATCCCAACAAGAAATTGTGGTATGCCCTAAACAACATTTTTTGTCAAACCATATCATGCGAATATGAGTTAGATACTCGATACTTGTTGTTAGAAATTGTAGTCCTCAGATAGATATTTCTAAGAATGTATCATGTGCATCAAACATATATAGTATGCCAAAGTTACGACCCTAGGAAATTGATGTACCAATTTACCCCGATGGAGCCCATAGTCTAACATTTCATCTCCTATGGTTAGGTTTTTTGATGTTGATGGTTTTCCATTGTTTCTCAATAATAAATAGGCCTTCGAGCTTCATTGTAACACAGTTTAGAGGCATCTATCTCGATCTCAAATGGTTGTTAGAAGTTTGGTAATGTGAGAACTGGGGCAGAGCAGAGGTGATGTTTCAACTATACAAATGCCTTATGTTGATATTCAGACCAAAATAATTTTTCTTTCACTCCTTCCTTGGTGACTTGACTCAAGGCCAAAGAATCCCAACACTAACCTATGATAGGCCCTAAACGATATTTTTTGGGGAAACCACCTCTAGAAAATATGAGTCGGAGACTCGATACTTTTTGTCATTAGTTGTAGTCCTCAGAGAGATCTTTATAATAATGTATCATGTGAGTCAAACAAAGATAATATGCCAAAGTTACGATCTTATGAAGTTGATGTACCAATTTACCCCGACAAGGCCCATAGTCTAGTGTTTCATCTCCTAGGGTTAGGTTATTGGATGTTGAGGGTTTTCCATTGTATCTCAAAAATAAATAGGCCTTCTAGCCTGATTGTAACACATTTCAGAGACACATATCTCAATCTCAAATGGTTTTTTCAAGTCTGGTAATGTGAGCACTAGGGAAAAGAAGAGGTGATGTTTGAACTCTACAAACACCTTATGTTGAGATTTATACCAAAAGGATTTTTCTTTCGCTCCTCCTTTGGTGACTTGAGTCAAGGGCCAAGTGATATGAGAGAATCCCAGCATGAACCTGAGGTAGGACGAAATGACATATTTTGGGGAAAACACCTCTGATGAATATGAGTTGGAGACTCAATATTCACTGTCAGAAGTTGTATTCCTCTGGTAGATCTTTCTAATGATGTATCATGTACGTCAAATGGATATAGTATGCCAAAGTTACGACCCTAGGAAATTGATGTACCAATTTACGTTGACGAGGCCCATAGTCTCGTGTTTCATCACCTATGGTTAGGTTTTTCGATGTTGAGGCTTTTACATTGTTTCTCAATAATAAATAGGCCTTCGAGCCTCATTGTAACACAATTCAGAGGTATTTGTATCGATCTCAAATGGTTGTTGGAAGTATGGTAATGTGAGAAATGGGGTAGAGTAGAGGTGATGTTTCAACTCTACAAATGCATTCTATTGAGATTCAGACCAAAATAATTTTTCTTTCACTCTTGCCTCAGTGACTTGACTCAAGGGCTGGTAAGTGATATGAAAGAATCCCAACATGAACCTGCAGTAGGCCCTAAACGATTTTTTTGGGGGAAACTATAGAAAATCTCTAACAAAGCTCTGATACCATGTAGAAATTAGGTAGAATATATATACTAATGGATTCATTCTGATCATGTAATGTACTAAAACAAGATACTGAATCCTTCTACGATATTTTCATAATATAAAACAAAATCGTTCAATCACATGCAAGTAAGAGAAAGGAAATTATCAATCACACAACACAAGTTGTATCTAGGGAAAGGACCTACTCAAAACCCCTTTATAATATATTGTACATAGTCAAAGAATCATGAAATAATAAAATGATTTCTAACACCGAGAAAATCCTACACTCTCCTAACTGCTTCACTCTGAACCTGCTCAAAATTGACTAGCAATTCTTAAGCAAAACTGACCAACACTTAGCAAATTCTCAGCCCCTACTTAGCCGAGCCTTGCTCACGCAATCCCTAGGAAATTAATCCCTATTAAATAGTATAATCAATCTTCCTTGACTGTGAAATCCCTATGGATCCTTCCTCTAACTTTATAATTGCGCCCGAGAAATTTTCTAATAACACAACTAATAGTTAACTTTCCTTTAACCTCTGCCTTAATTGGGTCATCATCATAATTGTCATGCATGCAACTATTAATAGTGAATCATCCATTACTTGGTATATCACTACCTGTGAATTAAATCTAATTTAATTCACTTGACCTCTCACTACCTCATCACTCAGTTAGAACTAGTTAAACTGATTTTAACTCAATTATTTTGAGTTAACAGATTATACTCACACCACACTAGTGCTACAACTGTAGCTGGACCCTGAAAATAATAGAATCACTCTACATGCCTCACCTTGGACCCTTAACTCGAATTTATTGAGCTAACTAAGTCTATCTCACTTAGTTAACTCATACAAGTTGCTATGAGATGATATTACAATTTACTTTGAATTTAATTAAGGGATAATTAAATCAAAAGCCTCACATGGTAGCCATTTATGGGTGCCATTTTCTGGATTTTGTTTCTGGATGCCAATTTTAGTGTTTCTTGTTGCAAATTTCAAAACTCAAACAAGAAAGGAATCAATCTATCCCAATCTGGTACCTTTGGAATGTTCTTGCATGCAACACTTCTCTAGTGTTTTTTTCACATTCAACTCCCCTGAAACTTAATAGCCTCCAAAAAATTGAATTGATATAATGCATATGTCATCAGAGTCTTCTAACTGCTGGTAGCTATTACACATGTCTACTGGACTCTTTGAGCCACTGTTGACATATTCATTCATGCACTTTGCATTGTAGCCAACTTTGATCTGCGCTACAATATCCAATACCTGTCACTCTGATTTTTGTCCTCCTGACATCTGACTGCATCAATCTAATCGATCCTTCCTGCTACTACTGTACTATGGGATCCTCGTAGCCAGTTTTGCTCCATAAGACACACCATCTCAAAGGACCCTACCCAAATTTCTTCCTAGGATTAACTCTACACATCGTCCCACCTCACACCTGGAGGTATAATTGCATGTACTCCCTCCACCTTTCTGGATTGAAATTCCCCCCTCCTGGAGGTCTATGCTTGAGTGGAATCTTCCACTAGGTCTCCTCTCTGCTTCTCCAATTGTGGCTTCTCATTAGGGGTATTTTGAGGTCTAAAATGGGCCTCCTAAAGAAATTATAAAATAATAGTGGAAATAATCAGATAAGATTTGATTACATCATCAAATTTTAGAGGGAAAAAAGAAAAATCTACTTTTTCAATTCATATTTTCAACTTATCTCCCAAATTTTTTACTAAAATTTCGAGTGGGAGTACTCTTTGGATGTAAAATTTAATTCTTCATCCAAGGAGTACCCATGTTGCACATTTTCGATGGATCATGCAACAAGAAAAATGAGAAATACATGAAAAACGTGATCGTAATCATGTTTTTAATGTATTTCTTATTTTTTGTGTAGCGGTGTCCATTGAAAGTATGCAACATGGGTACTTCTTGGATGAGGAATTTAATTTTTCATCCAACAAGTACTCCCGCTCGAAATTTGAGTAAAAAAATTGGGAGAAAAGTTGAAAATATGAGTTGAAAAAGTAGTTTTATTATTTTATTATTTTTTAATCTTTTTACCCATTTACTTAAAAAATGGTGAATCATCCCCCATGGTTGACATCATCATCTTGAATCCTATTGGTTCTTATAAAGTTTATTTTTTTTGTACATTTTTCTTACGAGGCCCATTTTAGACCTCAAAATTCCCCTAATGCCACAAGCTTCTGAGACTACTTCTGAGGCTGCATGTTGAGAGATAATTTCTCCCTTTCAACCACCAAGTCATTAACCATTGTTGTGCTCCTCAATGATTTGCATGCATCCTCAACCTCAAGAGCATACATGTTCTTGACTCTTGAACAGATCTGCTTCACCTGTCCCATGGCTATGTGTTTAAGGAAAATTTTTCCTTTTCTAAACATCACCTCTGTAATATTCCTAAATTAGCATATAGCTAATTGGAATATTAATTTTTCTCTTTTCATTTAGTTAGATGAATAAATGGGTAGGGAGACCCATAAATATCTTTAGTAGGCATAAAATCCCTCTTAATGTGAAAAGGGATCATCTTCATAACTGGATAAAGCACCTTCATATGTGAACAGGGGCTAATGCATGTGGACAAGGTTAAGTTGACCAAGTCAACAATGATGGTATGGAGGGAGTGAATCATCAATAGAGATAGCCAGTGTGAATGTGGATCAGTTTAGATAGTAAGAATAAAGCCAACTTGGGTGTGAAAGGAGACAATGCATGGATACTAAGTCAAGGTTGACCAAATCAAATAGCACTGTAAATGAGAGAGTGGAGCTATTGGAGACAACGTAGTTTTGGAGGAGGTGTCTTTGCATGGAAGTAACCTCAGAAAGGAGTGGGCCCCATGGTGAGGAAGCTCATCAAATATATAATGGATGGAATGGTAGCATATAGGGCATTCAAAATATTGTTTATGTTTGAGTCTTATAACTTATTGCATGCTTCAGTTGTTTAGCTGGGTTTGTTGTACTGTTTAGTACAAGGGTATTCTCATGCGGGAATTCCCTACTCTTTCTTGGAGGACTTGTTGAAAAAATATAAGAGGAGGATTTTGGGCTTCATTTCCACCATTTGGCATTGGGCCAAGAAGTCACCTACAACCACAGTGCAGTCTCTTAGAGGAACTGCGTTATTTTTCATGGTGTTGCAATGGAAGGGTCAAAACCCCTGATTGTGAGCTAGTTTCTTAGTGAAAGGATCAACCTTTCACCTGGAGAGCTAATAAGGAGGAGCTACAGCCATTTATTTGTTTTCTTAGACAAATTTATGCAGAGCTTTAGTCAGAAAGCATGATTCAACCATATATCTACAGCATATACTTCTTGTATCTCATGTCTATCAAGAAACCCTTGACAGGTTATCTTCATTAGGGGAATTTTGAGGTCTAAAATGGGCCTCCTAAGAAAAATTTAGAACCAAAATAAACTTTATAAGAACCAATAAGATTCAAGATGATGATGTCAACCATGGGGGATGATTCACCATTTTTTAAGTAAAAGGGTAAAACGATTAAAAAATAATAAAATAATAAAACTATTTTTTCAACTCGTATTTTTAACTTATCTCCCAAATTTTTTACTCAAATTTCAAGCGGGAGTACTAGTTGGATGAAAATTTTAATTCCTCATCCAAGGAGTACCCATGTTGCATACTTTCGATGGACCCTGCTACATGAAAAATGAGAATTACATGAAAAAACGTGATTGCAAACATGTTTTTCATGTATTTCTCATTTTTCGTGTAGCAGGGTCCATCAAAAGTATTCAACATGGGTACTCCTTGGATGAGGAATTAAATTTTTCATCCAACGAGTACTCCCGGCTCGACATTTGAGTAAAAAATTTGGGAGATAAGTTGAAAATACGAGTTGAAAAAGTATTTTTTTCTTTTTTCCTTCTAAAATTTGATGATGTAATCAAATATTACTTTATTATTTCCATTATTATTTTATAATTTCTTTAGGAGGCCCATTTTAGACCTCAAAATTCCCCTAATGGGAATTGTGTAAAAGAGACTAGATCTCAGTTTTTTAGCTCTCTTGAGTAATATATTAGTAGATCCATTTGTCTCTCTATTTCTGTAGTATAAACCCTCATTAAACTGCGCTGTTACTGGCTTCATAATTTCTGTGTTGCAGTGTTCATGGGGTTGCAGTGTTTTTAGGCTATTCTGGGCTTGGGAGGCCCATTTAACTATGAAAAAATGATTTGTTTTTTTATCTCCTTGCATATTTGGTTGCTATAATGTATAAAAAAATGGATCCATGGGATTTTCTTGACTTTTATAGCATGATTTTATGAAAAAATCATTTTTTGTGCCTATATTGCTGATCTTCCCCATTTGGGAATATTACAGTGGTATCAGATCCTAATCTTAGCTCAACCTATGAGTTTCAGCTAATATGATATAAGGAGAAGAAGAGAAGAAGAAGAGATCTAAAATTATGGAAGGAATGAGCTTTGTCTCATCACTTTTTAGATCTATGAAGAACCTCTCCAAGGAGGTTAAGCAGATGAAAGTGGAGAGATACAATGAGACCTCTAGGGGGTTTCAAGAAGAGGAAGGCCCATGTACTTCTTATCAGCAGAAGAAAGAACTAGTGTTGCATAGATCTCCAAAGCAATACACTATGCCCTTTCCTTTTGAGGAAGAATACAAAAGGCATAGAGATGGAGGACACTTGGAACACAAAATTCTAAGTGAATACCTGGCAGAATATAAGTCTCAACCTAGAACTTTCAAGGAGAATCTAACTCTCCCACAGTTCATTCAACTCATGGAAGAAAGAATACCTTGTAGCAATAGATTCCTATTGCCTACATTTGATGGGTCATCCACATGTACAGTAAGAGCTTTGGGAATGAAGTTAGATGCATTTTTCCTGCTACATCCAGTATTAGAGAGAGAAGCTGTTGAGATTGTAACACTGCACCTTGAGGGTGAAGCAAACATTTGGTGGTTCAAACATTTGAGTCATGCAAGAGTGACTGCATATGCAGATTTTACTCAAAGGTTGATCAAGGAGTTTGACCAGAAGAAAGCAGAGGAGAAGAGGCCTTCACCACCACTTGATTCAAGAGCACTTGCTTCAGGAGAAAGAACCCTTGCATCTTTGCATCTTTGCAAAGTGGTCTTGATCTCTTGACATGTAGAGTACCATGCATTATTCTAGAGATGCATGAGGAGGAGGAGACTTATACCAGTGCTGATGCAGCCATAGAGGAGCAGCCATCATCATCATTATTTGGGGAAGTCATCACACCAGAGGAAGGAACTGTTGTAGCAGTACAAGATGTTCCCAAGCTTTACCAAGGTATGCATATGTTTCCACTTTCTGTTATTTCAGCACATCTTATGGAGGGTTGTGGGAATATGCCATTGCATGACCGAGGGTCAAAGAAAATTGCTGATTTGGAGTAGCAGACTATCACTGTGCTGAGGACTCTTGATGTGTTCAAGGAGGAGATATACAGTCATCCTAGTAAATCATTGTTGAGTTGCACACAACTCTTGCGGTTGGAGTGTATAATTTTGGAGGATGGGTTGAACATTGTCCTGAGGAGAGCAAGGAAAAAATATGTGCTCAACATTGAGCATAATCTTGAGACAACATATGCACCATCGTGGAGATCAGTAGCGCTGTCATTGAGCAGTAGTGATGAGTTGGGGGCCCAACCATTATTGGAGCATTCCAATGACCTTTCTACATGCATAACAGAGGATAGGTATATGGTTGACGAGAGACATCTTATCTTCCATTGTTATGATGGATATTTCTTGATGGGCACTTTATTGCTCAATGTAAATATTTTTCCTTCAGTATATTTGGATCCTTATGGGATCAACTTGGTCATTGAGGAATGGTCTTCATTTGAAGATCTCCAGGAGATTGCATTTCAACATCCCATGAAATGAAAAGATAGAAATATGATTTGGGAGGATGGTATTATCCATTGGAGGGATACCAATTTTGAGTATGATGATAGGCCTTCACCATTGGTTGGATGGGTGATGTTGATGAGAAAGAGGCTAAAAAGCCACTTGCAGATCTATGACATAGGGCAAGAGGAGGCAAGGCTGCATTGGCTACTCTTGAAAGAGTTTGGTCATCATGAACCACATTATATTTTGAAGAGTATGTTGGTGGTTGGGATTTGGCATGGCACTTGCATCATATGGAAGCAGGGAGTTTGGGTGCATTATGTTGATATGGAATTCTTCATATCAATCATCATGTTTTCATCTCATGATTTGTATGATGGAGGTGTGAGGAGGCAGTAAGAGCTATGGTTGCTTTGGCTACTCTTGGGAGAGTATGGGTTGTATTTCTCCCATACTTTGCAGTATGTTTTAGGAGGAAGGAATGGAACAATAAAAATGCAAGGAGGCTACCCTTCAACATTGAAGGATCAGGAGGTACTTCCACATAGGAAGGAGACTCCCTCACATAACAACATGATGGTGGATGACTTTGGCATATGGCATGTCAAAGAATGGATTCATGGAGTGGCAAGAGCCTTATCACTAAGGCCAACAACGCTGTTACTTGGGACTATGGATCTATTTCTGGAGTGTTCCAAGGGGAGTATGCATCCCTTCATTTGAAGACCTTTATGAGGAGATTCACATGGGAGCGCTCATCTAAGGACCTCACTTTCGGCCTACTCAAAATGCATGGTAAGAAATGTATTTCTATACTTATTGATCATTTCATAAAGTATTTGCATTCTCTCATCATCTATGTAAAATGCATTTCTCCACAAGAGGGAAATATTATCTTTGGGTTTCATGGTCATTCTAGGACCAACATTTGTGGTAGAGATAGCCCTTCTTTGCATAACTTTGGGCAACTATGGTGTTATTATTGTTATGATCAGTTGATATATCATGCCATTTACTACCTCATAGTAGATGATCAAACATGCACAGCTAGCAACTTGTTGGGAGACAACTTGCCACATGATGTTCTAAAACAGGAGTTGGTAAAATTGCACTGTATCCATTGGGGAAAAAATTGGTACCATCCAAACTTGCACATAACCTTCAACAATTTTCTGATTTTGACACCACATGGGGGTGATGTACCATTCACTTTGTATGGGTTGGTTTGGGCTCATGAAACTAGAGGAGGGGTCTTTGGACATCCTGTTGTCCTTTTGTATCTTAAGGGAAAAAATATTGCAACCCAATATCAGCAAAATCTCTACACTTTCCATAAGTGGAGAGAGAGACAGTGTGGGGTAGGCCATTTTGTCTACCATGTTTAGTTATGCAGCCCACCTTATATTGCAGGAGCAAAATGTGGAGGATATTTTTCATGAGTTACAGGGTAACATGGAACCAGTCTTTGGAGTCCCAAGACCTAGCCTTCCTGAACTCAGAGAGGGATCTCTCTATTGGGCGCAAAGGATGTGTTATTTTTGCTTTAGGGTTTTGATTTTAGGCTAGTTGTTAAGTGTAGGGTTTGTTGATTGTTTTGGTTGGGTAAGATGGTCAAGTGGAATAGGTGGAGTGAGAAGTCTTTGAATCATTGGGCTATGGAGTCAATGAAATTCATGAGTGTCTCAATGATGAATCAGAGTGTGTTGCAGAGCCAATCTAGCAAGGTAAATGGATCCTTAAGGTAAAGTGTGAGGTGTAGTGAACATCAAGTTTTGGAAAAAATAGGAGGCCTTAAATACATATAGTTAAAAGCTACAACTCATGAGGTAGGGCAAACCATTAAGCCTAATGAAAAATACTTTACTGATAAATATCCAAGATAAACATTCCACTAAAACATAGAAAGCATAAGAGCTTCTAACTTTAGTAAATTCACCTTCAGAATTTGGGAAAACATGTAAGATAGCACAATAAATTGATCTATGAAGAGGGAACTCCTAAACATCATAAATTAGGCTATAAAGAACTTTGAAACAAGTTGGTAGACATGGAAAAAGGGCAAGATCGAACGAAACCTATCTGACTTAACCTAGCAAACAATATTCCAAAGAAAGGTTTCAAGATAGAGTTTTGAAAGCTTCAAATAAGCAGGGCATACCATGAATCATACTTGTAAACTATCATACTAACCATACCTGAAACAAAAACAATTTTAGGTGGACCTAAGAAGCAATCAATAATTCCTTGAGATGACCAAACAAACGAAAACATCAAAGCTATAACAAACAGGAGGACTGAGGTGCCTCAAAGAGCATGTCTCAACCTATAATTTTCTTATTTATAGCAACCAAGAAGGATGAAACATAATGAGAATAAGAAAAATTAAATAAATTAAGAAGACATCACCGTTCACCAAGCTAAGGAATCTTGCAAAAAATCTTCTCCATCATCAAGCCAAACAAGCCATTCATTAACTTCACAAAACCAACTTCTTCTCCAAGCTCATAGAAACCATGTATTTCTCTCCAAGTTCATCAAAATCCAACAAAATACATGAGGGCCTCATGCTCTATTTATGTAGCAAAGGAGGACTAAAACCCTAAATATGGTAGGAAAATGTCAAATTCAACCATACATGTCATTTATGGCCAAGAGACCATGTAAGGCCCAAGGCACATAATATCCTAAGAAATAAATGCCAAAATAACTATTTTCACCTAATTCTAGAGTGTTTTGCCTCAAAAAACTAAAAAATATCAATTCGCAATAAATGAGTGTGTTTTATTGACTTTTGGTCCAAAACACACTTGGACAGTCTCTGTGCACAATGCCACTTCAGCAGAAAATAGGGTCGCTTGTGACTATGTTTTGGATCCCTTCTTGATGGATTTAGCTCCGTGATGGCTCGTTGGAAAGCCTGATGAGTCTACTTTCCAAAAATTCTTGATTTTTACTAAATGAGTGCCATTTTCCTATCCTAAAACCCATTCTCCCAACACTACTCTGTGTGCAGCACCTTGCCTGAAAATGAGGCAAAATGGTCAAAATTTTGGTGTTTTTTGACCTTTTGGGGGGTCAAAACTACTCCAGATGATCTGAAATTTTGTGAGAAGACTGTTGATGATGAGAGGAATCCAAAAACATAAATTTTTCGAGCTAAGGATGCACCAAATTTGTGCTTAGCACCAAGTGTGTTGCGCACAGAGGCCTCAAAATTTCAAAAACACAACATTTTGTTCAATTTGGCCCAAAATTTGTGGATAGGTACCTCAAGAGGTCTTGAACACTTGTTGAGAAGACTCAGCCAAAACTCCAAGGCTATCATGCTTTTTTTTCTCCTTTAGTTTTTTTATCTCCATGAGGGCCTCCTTCAATTTGGCACAAGCAAGCTTGTTTTTCTTTACATAGTGCTTGGTCATTTTCTTCTGGAGAGCAAGGCCCCTTTTCACCTTCTTGAAGTGCTTGTGCTCATTCTTGTAATATTGAATGACCTGTTGTGCCATCTCTAAGTCTCTTTCCCACTCCTTCAGTTGTGCTTCTTTGGTTAATATTAACAATCTGGTGGTCATCTCTTTGTCCTCATTGCCACTGTCTAGATCAATGAATTGAGGCTCTTGAGTAGTCTTCTTGATTATCTTACTCCTCCTCACCTTTACCTATTTCTCACCCCTTTCAATATTTTCCTTTCCCTTTTCCAATGGTTTGATAGCCGAAGAAGGGATGGCCCTTTACCTTTTTGAGGCAGAAAACACATCTCTCTTCCATCTATGGTATGTGCATGTGAGAGGAGTGATTATGGATTTGGTAGTGTCCTTATCCTGGATGTGACCCTTAGTGTTTTCATCAGCTTTTTAATTTTTGTCATGGCTTCCATGAGTCACCTTATGCCTCATTAGGTAACTGATTTCTTGATCTTTAGCATCATTATCATCATTATCTTCCTCACTGCGTTCTATATTGTCACTTTGGATTTTAAATTGATCATCAGCTTCCGTACTTGCCTCACTTTGGTTCTGTCCATCATGAAGGTCCTTTTCTTCATCATATTCTAGGGTATCTTCACTTCCATCATCATTAGGAGGTTGATTTATGTCATGAAAGTCATGACAGTTGTCATGACTATCATGACTATTACTTTTGCTGTATGTTTTCTCACTGACTTTCCTATCAGTATCATTTCTTTGGTCACTACCTACTTCTTCAAATTCTGTTTGAGCCTCATTATTTCCTGTCCTTGATCTTCTATTTCCTCATTGTCACCTTTTGTTTCTTCGTGTTCATTATCTTGATCCATTTTGTCATTGTTTGCACTACGACTGTGCTCACTGTCATGCACATGCACATTTTTCTCTTGGCTATCACGTTCACTTTCTTGATGACTGTCACCCTCATCATTGTCTACACTATCTTCTTGTTCTTCATCCTACTTATCAGCAATACCTTTTTCTGTACTTGGTAGTGATTCATTTGTATCATCACCATCACTGTTCTCCTCCAAGTGCTCACTGCCTTTGTCTTCATGACTACCATTTTCATATCTCTCCTCCTTTTCATCATCATCCTCCTGCTGTCCCTCATTAAACTCTATGTCTGCCCCACTGTTCTAATTATTTCCACCAACATTTTCTTGTTCATTATTGATACTATCACCTCCTTGTTCCTCATTTAACTATGTATCTACCTCATTGTTTTCTTCATCTCCACTGTCATCTTCTTGTTCTTCATTGCTACTACCACCCCCTTGTCTATCATTACCACTTCCATCATCTTTGATTAATGCATCAGGAGAAGAAGAAAGAGGTAAGTTTCTTTGTGGAGAAGGCATAGGTGGAGGTGATGGAGGAGTGGAGGTAAGTGAGTGTGAAGTGGAAGGAAAATTTTGCTGAATGAAGGCTTGGGGATTTGCAAGTATATCATGTGAGATGAAAACTTCCCAAGGGATTCCCTGCTGCTCTAGCTAGTGAAAAACAATCATCTTAACCAAGGAATGGTGAAAAAGGCTTTGCATTTGGTGGGCATAACTCCTTTTCTTTACTACTGAAGCCATCTTGTAAATGCTCTGGTAGAGATAATATGGTAGGTTTAGCAATTTAACCCTGGTGAAGTGCATTAGAAACCTTATGTGATATGAATAAATCCTGGAGTACCTACCCTCACAAGTGAAGTAATTGATAATCTGCCTCATCAGTAGGGCATATATCTCTAGCAAGTGGGAGAAGGGGAAAAAAGTCTTGCAACCCTCTTGATAACTAGGTTTGAGGAAGGGCTCATAGTAGCTTAAGGCAAATTTATTCTGTTTGAACCATCTCTCACCAATATTTGGTATTCCTGTGGCTTTAGCAATGGATTCAGATGATAGTTCAAATTTTACTCCTGCTAGGTTGACTTGGTGGTTTTGTAGGCTAAGAATTAACAACCTAGTCAACTCTGAGTGGTTTTGGACCTACTTAACCTTCTCACAGAACTGATAGCATCCTACATCTTGAAAAAATGCAAGGATCATGGGAGAAGAGGTGATTTGAATGGTATCTAAAGGTTCAAATCTGTTAGCCTTTCCTCCCTTGTGTTTTGGCTTGATAGGCCTTTGGCCTTCATCATTACTGGTACTGATCTCTTTTCCGGACATGGTGGCTAATTATATCCTTGAATAAAATAATTTTTAGCTTGGTGAGAGCTTTATGTCTAGGGAGGACAAATGAGTGATGGTGAGGGCAGATTTTAGCAAATGAGGGCAAAATGAACTAAGTCTAGGAATTCTTTCAGAGTTTAGGAGGAGGATTAGCTTGTATTGAGTGTATTTATGCTAATGACAACACTCCAATTGGTAATTATTTCCCTATAAGGTTAAATATTTGATTGCCATGAAGAGATTAGGGTTTGGTCAAATTTAGGTTTTTGATATTCTCCTTTGATTATGAATGAAACAAAATCAATTTGGAGGGAAAAGAAAATGACTACCAACCTTTTCTAACTCATGCAGGAGCCTAGGGAAAACTTGAGGAGGAGAAAAAGTGAGTTTGAGCAATTTTTGGAAAATTTAGCCAAATCTCCTTTGTGCGTAGCACCACTTGGCAGGCCGTTCTTGTTGGGCCTTCCCTGTGTGCAGTGCCGGGTCAGGTCGGGCCTTCCCTATGCACAACACTGTTCAATGGTGGGAAAGTCGGGCCCAAACTGGGTCTGTGCATAGCGTTATAGCCTGTGCGTAGCGCCGGCCCATCGGTGCATAGCACAGTGTTTTTTTGCACTGTATCTGCCTCCTCTATGCACATCGTTGATGGCTCTATGAGTAGCACCTCCGTCGGTGCATAGCACCTGAAAACTTCAACAAGTTTTGCAGAAAACCCTATTTTTTTTTTTTCAACGACTCTCCTTCTCTCCCGCAAAGACAAAAATGTGGTGGAAAGAGGAAAAGAAGACCCTTACACTTATTTTTGAAAAATAATTTCATGATCAAACCCACTTTCTAATGTTTGTTTGCCCTTTTTTTTTTTCACTGTCTTTTTGGTCCTTTTGTCATGTAGGTGGCAGAAATCTAAAAAAATGGTTTTTGCCTTGGCTGGAGAATCTTGATGCTTCTCTTGGATTTACAAACTCTTTAACAAGCTTAAACTGTGCCTCTTGCCCACATTTGGAAACATGAACCAGTTCTTTAAAAAGCAAGAGTTCTTTTGACAAAGTTTTGAGGAAAAAGTCATTCAGTGAAATTAGTCCTCCTTAAAGGTTTTTTCCCCTTTATCTTTTCATGAATTTCAACACTTGTAAATAGAAAACTTGTGATCATTTTGGTACCTTCACCATGGAGTTTTCAGCCTTGTATCTTTATGCCTTTGATTTCTTGGTGGATGAGATTGAAAAGAAGAATTCTAACATTCCTTTAACTGACATTCTATCATGTTTTCACTGTGAAGCAGTGAAAAACCTCTTGGTGTGAAAAACCTAGCAGTTGGCATCAACAATTCCTATAGTCTTGATACGTGCCACTATTGTGATAAACATTAGGTTTCTTTGACCTTATCAATATTCCTGTAGGTAGCCATCTTTGACGGTCCTGCAGAAGTGTCATTCATGGCTAATATATCTCTTGCAGAATATACTTTTGATAAGGAAACCATTTTGGAGGCTTCTTTTCTTTTTAGACCAATTACATGTTTATTCCTTTGATGATTTTGACAATGATATATCTCTCGAGGGAAAAGTTAGTTGTTTAAACCATTTTGTGTCTCCCCTTGGCCACTTCTGTTTTTGCAGGTGCCTACACAACCTTTTCCTTTGATCTCTTAGTGCCTTTTTTGGAATTTTGACACCTTATTTTCCCAATAGTAAACTCATGCTCAGTAATGTTTTTATCCTTTGGAACTTTACCTTATGTATGCCTCCTTTTGATCCTTTTTAATGCCTCTGAATGTACTTTTGAGAAGTTAGGCCCTCACACTGATACTGTTTGTCATTTTTCCTTTTGGTGAGGTGGAATTAGTTCTTCTTTGTCAAACCCTTAGAGGGCAGCCTGAAACCCTTTGAATGCCATCTGCTATTATGAAGGAGGATTTATCATCATTTTTTGACCAGTTTGTCATTCTTCCCAAACACCTAAGTTTTAGGGCTGTTAGAAAAAAGTAAATATTGTTGTCTTCTAAGTTCTCTAAAAACCCTTCAAACTCATTAATTATTTCTAAAAATATTCAATGTGCAATGGATGGAGTTGAGGTGACCTTTGTCCTTGTAGCCCTTGTACTGATTCCTTGCACTAGTTCACTTTTTTTTCCAAATCAGTCACAAACCCTGATTCTTTTCAAACATAGGCCTTGTTGCCTTCTCTTTGTTGTTGATGGTATTCTTGTGATGATTTTCCCATTACCTTACCTCTTTCTAGGTTGATGGAGATCTCAATCTTTGTGCAGTAATGTGAGCAAGGGCAGTTGTCCCTTGCAGAATTTGTGCACTAAGCCAAGGAGGCCTTTCTTTGAATGACCCTTTGATCAATTTTTGACAAAGTTACTTGTCCCTTTTCTTCTTTGAATGACCCTTTGATCAATTTTTGACAAAGTTACTTGTCCCTTTTCTTCTTTGAATGTAGTCTCTTTACATAAGAAAAAAAAATATTTTAGGATACCAAATCCACCTTATGACTTGTGAAACCCTAGGTGACCTAGTGGAAGGTTCCTTGGACTTGGCTTTGGACTAAAAAGTTAGATTTTTGGGTCATCAAGTGTAAAATAGAGTTTATGATAAACTGATGTATTGAAGATCCAAAATCCATTGTACTTGATTTATCTAAAGAGCCTATAGAGACTGTTAACACTGGAAAATCATACAGCAGAATACGACATCAAGTAATGTCGAGCCCAAGGATTTACAGGACAGGGATACATTATGGAATCAAAAATATTGAGAATCTCTAAGGTTTTGAGAAATTCAAGATTGAACTAGTCATAAATGCCTGAATGCATGATTTTTCCTTCGAGAAGAGCACCTTCTGTGTGCACTAGAGCTCGATAAGCATGCATTCATAGAAATGGAAAAAATTCCCTTTCTGGGACCACAAGAAAGAAAATGATAGTTTCTCCTTATGTGAAAGCCGCCTAAGGACAACACTAGCACCTCCTTAGGCCTTGTGTGAGCACACAAAAGCATATTTTATCCCACAATTGAATATTGCCCCTCCCTTGGGTCACTATCCACCGTGTACCAAGGGAGGGAAGGAGGTTTGAAAGCTCACCTATATAAACCCTCAAAGAGATGAACAAGGTGTGAGCACAAGGTTATGCTGGCCAAAGTTTCCCAAGAAACACCAGATGTTTGTGTGAACCAAGGAGCAGGAGCTGAAGAAGAGGACTCAATTGTTGGCCACCCAACAATTTCAGTCCACTGCAGCAGAGAGAGAGATTTGGACTGCGTCAGAAGGTAGAACTTGAAGGACAAACATCCTTGCGTCAGGTCCTAGAGCCTCTGCCTAGGCCCTTCGGCAAGTGGGTAAGATTTGTATTCATTCCAAGCATTCAGTGAGAAGAAGGCCATCGAGTTGTTGTTTACCTTGTTATTGTTTGGAACTCTCTATTTAGCTTATTTTTGTGTTTTTAGTTTTACTTTTCAATAGAGCATACTTAAGTGTATTACTTCATTTTAAGTCTTATACTTCTGAGCTCCCCCAAAATACTGCCTGTTACTTATGGTTTAGAGAAAAGAACACATTCTCTAGATGTGTGTGATTTCATACACCCATGTGTTGAATCCACCACAACAGGATTGGCGACTCCACTGACGTGTTTCAAGTTTATGTGGTTGTGCCATTGTTTGCAAGAGACCCTTAGTCTATGTTGGACTGGAGCTGACAGTCCTCAGACCCATCTTGTAGTCCCGAGACTCACTGAGGTGACAGATTGAAGAAGGCAGCTCCTAATTTTTTACTTTCAGGAATTTTGCGCACTATTTTTACACACAGACACGCAGTGCGTGCATTCAGGAGTGACATGTGTGTAGGAAGGCACACCTGTCAGAAGGTTGTGTGCGCAATTTGCAAAGAGATTTTTTCTCCCTATCTGTTGCATTTTTTCTGCTTGTAAGTGTGTTAGGCAGCCCCTAATGTATCTACCAACACCTGTGTTGATACCCCACAGCTTCTAAATATTTATTTTTGCTGCTTTTTGTAGGAATTTAGTTAGTTTTCATTTAAGTTGATTTTTTGCAAAAAGTACTCACATAGTTTAAGTAGGGGGCGAATTAACCATTGCTTTTCGAACAATTTATGTTTTTGTAAATTCTGGTATGCACACTTAGTTTAATTAGTCCAAGTAAGTGGCTCATGACCACACATGCATAAAATAGTGTAGAAATTGCTTAGTTTAAATTTCAATTTTTGCATTTAGGAAATTGCGGGACTAGGATTTAATTGCAAGTTAGAGTAAGTAATATATGTTGTCTTTGCACCATTGGGTGACCCTAGACAAGCATATGAACACTCTATATTTTTTATTTGACATCTCCCTTTATTCACTCACATAGACTAATTAGGAGGTTTTGAAAGCGGCCCATTATCCGCAAACGATTTTTATTTGAGCAAGGAACAACATCACATAGTTTAACTAGGGGACATTTGTAAAGGATCACCGATATCCATATGTTAAATTTATGATATTGTTCACTCACACACATTCACCCACTAAGAAAATAAAGCCACCTAAAAATAACTTAAACCAACTCACTAAAATCTCCCCACAAGGGCCACAAGAGAAATTATAGTTTAAGTTAGGATCAAGGGGGTAGGCATCTAATAAGCCGCCTTGATCACGCTTCAAATTTGAAACATAGAAGTTGCATTTTAGGGAGCTTAAAATCCACCTATCAGCCCATAGAAAAGAAAACCCAAGCGCGGCAGAGACCCAATTCAGACGGCGTTAGGCATAGGCGTAGTGCGTGCGGTATCAGTTGGGGCTACCTAACCCATCTGATACTCGGTATTCTTAGCTGACTACCAAGAAGCCCAAGACTCGAACACTCACATGGGACGGTGGTTCTTAGTGGCAAAAAATAGGGCATCCTTTACCCTATAGGTGACGATGCAGGCAAGCGCCATACCCTCTACCCTTACCTTGGTTGATTCTCTTCAACTGACTGGGGGTGTCGCCAGTTCTTTTGAGACGTTGTGCCAGCACTCGCAAGAAATCCTCTCAAGGTCTAGTTACTTTTGAGAGTGTGAGGACGTTACTGGGTCTTCTATGTTTTTGAGTATCATGCACAAACAAACAAAACTATTTTTTTCTTGATTGATCACATAGATTAAATTAAAGGAAAAACCGTTTCTTTTTCGATTTGTTTTATGTATGTGGCCACAAATTTGACGTGATCATAGACTCAATCCGCTCAAAATTTTTTTCCAAAACCTAACTTGGATGACCCTCAAATAGTTCCAACAGAACATCATCGGTCCATGTGTCTTTTGGACCTCCCCCCATTAACGGGAGAGGTTCCAGGTCTTTCGTTGTTTCAGCGTCAAAGACGGAACATTGCTACAGTGGTTGGTTCCTCCTTTCTTGGAGAAACCTTTGTTGGGAACCCGAACTAGTCTCCCAGCACCACCCCGCACATCACTCCCCCCTCTTCCCCTAGGGGGCAGAAGAGTGCATCCCATACCGGAAGCTAGCTGAATGCACAACTGGGTACGTCACAGAATAACCCTCGTTCTAACCAGAACTTCATGTCTTCACATGTTGCCATGGTGTAAACCTCTCAGTCATCCTTCTTAGCGGCATTAAATCTACCATATTTAACCAAGCTCACCAATGACCCCATCGCACATGACCCCAATTGGCCTCCCATGCCCACGAAGCTCCCTTCAGACATACCAAATTTTGAAGGAAAGCAAGCGGAAGACCCAGGGAATCATATAATGACCTATCACCTGTGGTGCTCATCGAATAGCATCATTGACGATACTATTTGATTGAGGCTATTTCAACGCACTCTCATGGGAGTGGCCGCGAAATAGTACGTTAAGAAACCCCCTGCTTCACACAGAACCTTTAGCACCCTCACCACTGCGTTCCTCACTTACTTTCAGCTACCTATTCACCATGATTTGGGAATGGAATTACTGACTCATTTCAGACAATCTCCCTCTACCCACATTTCTGAACATCTCCATGAGTGGAGACGACATCGTAGCTTATGCAAAGCTAAACTCGATGATCGAGTCCTTTTAGATTTATTCTTGAAAAATCTGATGTCGGAGATTTCAAAGGATGTGGTGCAACGTAACCCCACATTCGAAGAGGACGCAATCAGTAAAGTCCAGCAGCTTAAACTAATCTATATGCAATCAGGGTACATATACAATATCCTACCTAACGCCCCACGCCTACAATCTTATCAAGAATTGCTAGGCGCGTTGAACTCTGCAGACGGACTTATTGGGTCAATGACCCAAGGGTACCTAGGCAGCAGCAGTCAGAATCCCAGTTATACACATGGGTCTACCTAGGACATGTCTCAACTCAGATTTCAAAGTCATCATATGCAGCAGTAAAATTTGATTAATAGGGTACCCACGTATCACCAAGGAGGACCTTACCCTCCGGCCGGGGGGACCTAGTACGCAGGAAGAAAAAATGATGGGAGAGCTCCCCTCCAACAACCATGTGCAAATATGGGACAAAAATATGCTCAGTCCCAAGCACATAACCCACCAACGTAGAAAAATGCATAGGTGAACTTTGTGCAGTCATCCCAAGATCAACCACACCAGTATGATCAGGAGAATTACCCTCCCAACGTGGTCAAACAAAAGGTGAAAAGCAAACCCAAAGGGAGCCTTGGACTGGGGGGCAATAACCAACAAAACCCACCATGACCCTAGCCTAGAGATAACTTCAACTGGAGCCAGAACCAGGAGCCAAGCAATACTCAAAAGCAAGTCAAAAAGCCACCTCTACGAACAAACCATTCTTGTTCGATATGTGGTGAGTACGGGCACTATACTCACCACTGTCCTGAACTCCCTAAGCTTAAAAAGCTTCAGATTAACTGAGGACAAGGAGGATCTTCCCAGACAACTACATTCATGCAAGAACCCTTCCCCCATCAAGGAACGGTCAGCACTCAGCAGCAAAACCCCAACGATTCCAAGAAAAATAGCCATGAAATTTACATGACCGGTGAAGAAATGTTTTTTCAAACCTAGAATCGCAGCTACGACACCCCACCAGACACTGGTTCGTCAGGGGAAAGTACAAGCGTGTCGACTACACCTTTGAACATTCCAAATATTCCTTTGGAACCATTGCCAAAAATGGTTAAAGGGCCTAATAGGCGAGCAGGTAACTACTCCAAAGCAGCCCACAATTACAGCATCGTAGATGATTTAGCCTAGTCACCTACTGCTATGTCCACTTTGGAGGTACTACAGTCGTGCTCAAAGCAGCGGAAAGCCCTACTTTCAGCCTTAGGCGTTGTCGACCTCGCCAACACACGCATGATGGCTTTAGATTTAGAAAAAGCCACCCCTAGGCTTCCCTCCATGGTTGCCTTTCAGATACTAGTATCTACATAATATCACTATTCACCGATGTGTCATAGATGAGGGTGCATCATGTCAAAGAATTTATGGCAGAAGTCAGGAGCCTCGGAACTCAAACCTTTCGTCATCACACTTAGGGCATACAACAGTTGGCCCTCCACCCTCGTCGATCTCTTCCAAAATGTACTAGTCTACTTAGCTGGTAAAACAGTCCACATAGACATCGAAGTCTTGGGTGCTCACTTGGATTACAATATACTCCTTGGGCGAAGTTACATGTACGCCATGTCTGCCATAACATCCTCCATTTTTCGCATCATGATGTTCCCCCACGAGGATCGAATCATTACAGTAGACCAGCTGATGCACACTGAAAAGCATTCCTTGACCAATATAGATATGGTTCTACCTTATGTAGACACAACCACTGATGATCTTTTATGGTATCAAGAATATGGCCCTGGCCAATTCAAACCATCTTCCGTCCTAGGATCCTTCCTAGGAGATCCTCCTATTATCCCTAGGGTATCACCTGATGCCATAGGGGCCCCGGTGTGCATGATGTCCACATCAAGCACTGAGGTTAGTTAGGACATGGACTAAAGCAGTAATGACACTGAGGCATCAGCTACTACAGCCTCCATAGTCTATGTTTCCTCCCAAACTCCTTTCCAATTCCCACCTCCTGGCTTCACCTCCAAGCAGGTCTTGGAAACACTGGTACTACCCAGCATATCATTCGCTTTCACAGTGTGGTATCTTATTCCCCCTCCAAGAATGCCAGCTACCAACTTTACTGCATTTGGGTTACAGCCCCCCGGTCCCGAGGGGCCCCAACCTACCCAAGTAGCAGCCGAAACTGCCCCTGCAAGGGAATCCCCACTGTGAAGCCGGCAACCATGATAAAGAAAATCACCAAGAAAGGAAAGAAAGTGGTGACCCCCACCATGCAGCGGGAGTCATCAGCTTGTGCTATATGTGATGTCATAGGACACCCTACTCACATATGCCCGGAGTTGGACGAGTTAAAACCACTCCTCGGCTGTGAGGCAGGCACCTCAAAACGACATTCCCATAAAAAGTAACTTTCCACCAAAATTACAGGAAAAATGCTGCGTACCAATCACACATGTGCCCTATGTGACACCTACGGACATTATACCCACCATTGTCAAGAAATACCATGATATATGGACGCTTTACGTGCGGTCAAGTGATCCTATCAAAAGGATCCCTCCATCCAAGCATCTGGAAATGAACCGCGTACCATCTGGTACCTACAGGAGGAACGATAGTCACCAGATCAACAACCATTTGTCCCTCCTCCCCCCAAGCCACCATACACCAACCAGGGAAAAGGAAACCTGGTTGCCTCATCCTCTTCAGTTATCAGGCACATTGGTTACTGCAGACGGTTTGGTCAAGTCTTTGACCTAAGGTCACCTAGGTAGCAGTAATTTGTATTTGGGGAGATCCTAGACAGGGGGCACTAACCAATAATGCCCTCCCCCATGATCTCAGTCCGGGGGCAACCACAACTGAAATCAAAAGTAGGAGCCAAGTAACAGCTCTCAACAAATGGAGGCAATGCCACACATTTTCACTCCTGAAGAAATATTTTTTTCAAGTGCCGACAGGTATGCACCCTCTTATCTTCCTTTCCAAAATTCTCATGTTTTTCAAAAATATTGGATGAAAAGAAGATGCTTTCACTTGAGGTAGTTGTTTTTTGTAGGAAGAACCTGCAAACCATTCACAACACCCACCACCAAAAGATTCAGAGTAGGTATCATTCTACCCTCAGCATGATAGAGTCCTAGAAAAATTTGCATATATTGACATCATTTCTCCATCAATAATAAACCATAGGGTCGTCGTACCCGACCACATTTATCATCACCTCACCCTACATATGATAAACGTTCGCGATGGTCGGTAGAGCTTCCCCTCCATGGAGATCATCATCCCAAGTAGACCATTCATCACCCCACAAGTGACACCATGGCCATACCATTTTTAGTCCTGGAAGCACCTCATGCCCATCCATATATCATGCATAAGGTCAAGTTCACCATTCCAACTCAACCCCCTTCCTGGACGACTGGGTTGTACAAGCAGAATGAAATCACTCCTCCACGCATCACATTTGGCTCACCATACCTCCATCAGCATTAATCCATCTACGACATCTTCCACTTCATCAACCCCACACATGAGACCAGCCAATGGGACCCCTACCCCCAGCAAAACACCGTCCTCACACCATCAAGTGAGCGACCCTCTTTCATGTTTTTGGGTACCCGTCTTTGTTTTTTGTACAAACCAAACCCCATTATTTTATTCTTTTTGTACAAAAAGCACAAACAATGCCCTTCGCCTCTTCGCCTTCATATTGCACTTTTTCCTCCCATGGCAGCAGTCCCCCATCTCCCTTAGTCGAAGTATTTCATACCCTCCATGCATGCACCATTACGAAAATCATAGCTAGTTCATACCCACCGTGGAAGTCCTACCGACTCCAGGGATTTTTTCCCTTCAGAAAATACCTATGACTTTCGCCAAGCTACTCAAATATACTTCGACCTCGGGCCATTGAATCTCCATCATCCGTTTTCAGCCACCACTCACCAACATGCGTATGTTAAACCCATTATGGTTTGGTTGAGGCTTCCTTTTTGTCGACATCAACACCTCTTTTCCAAAAAGGAAGCAGTACCTTGGATGACCCCTCCCCATGTACAGGGTATCCTCGGGTGGCACTATGGGAGACATCATTGTCCATATATGTCATTGATCCTCTTGAGATTCGACTACAGCAAAAGCTTTCATGTCACGATGGTATCGTACCTTACAACCATTGCACTTTGATCAAGATCCGTCGAAGACCTGTGCCTTTATAAGCATCTCTAACAACAATGCTTACACAAGAAGGTCCCAGCCAGTACATATGCATACATTGTGCAGTGATCTGCTATACCAAGATTACGCATATAGGCACCACATTCCACCTATCGTCAAATACAAAATGCCCCTGAGGGCGTCAGCAGTTTTCGTCAACAACCACCAACATCACTACCACAGTACTGACATAGACAGCACATGTATATGTCAATTTTGTTTAACTAGCCATAGCATCATGAGCATGTGACATGCCTGCCTTGTTGAAATTTTGCAAATATGTTGTATATTTTGTCTACTTGTAAGGGGTCCCCTAGGTAGTGGGTATCTCGGACCAGGTGCAAGATGTTGTCCTTCTACACGCGAGCCTCACTCTCACTCTCTCTCTCTCTCTCTCTCTCTCTCTCTCTCTGCGTACGATACATAAAAGGAACTATAATTTATTTCGGCTATACAGTTCTTCCTAGATGTCACACATTAGGGGGCAACTGTTAACACTGGAAAATTAGACAGTAGAAAACGACATCAAGTAATGTTGAGCCCAAGGATTTACAAGACAGGGATACATTAGGGAATAAAAAATATTGAGAATCTCTAAGGTTTTGAGCAATTCAAGATTGAACTAGTCACAAATGCCCGAAAGCGTGTTTTTTCCTTCGAGAAGAGCGCCTTCTACGTGCACTGGAGCTCGATAAGTGCGCATTCATGGAAATAGAAAAAAGTCCCTTTCCAGGACCACAAGAAAGAAAATGACAGTTTCTCCTTATGTGAAAGCCACCTAAGGACAACACCAGCACCTCCTTAGGTCTTGTGTGAGCACACAAAAGCATATTTCAGCCTACCATGGAATATTTCCCCTCCCTTGGGTCACTATTCACAATGTACCAAGGGAGGGAAGGAGGTTTGAAAGCTCACCTATATAAACCCTCAAAGATATGAACAAGCTGTGAGCACAAGGTTATGCTGGCCAAAGTTGCCCAAGCAACACTAGCTATTTGTGTGAACCAAGGAGTAGGACTTGAAGAAGAGGACTCAATTGTTGGCCACCCAACAATTTCAGTCCATTGTAGCAGAGAGAGAGAGAGTTGAACTATGTCAGAAGGCATAAATTGAAGGAAAAACATCCTTGCATCGGGTCCCAAAGCCTCTGCCTAGGCCCTTCGGCAAGTGGGTAAGATTTGTATTCATTCCAGGCATTCAATGAGAAGAAGGCCATCAAGCCATTGTTTACCTTGTTATTGTTTGGAAAGTTTGTTTGAAGAGTAGTTTTGCTCCATCAATTTTAATTGGTTCAAAATCATATTTTTCAATTTTTGGAGCCTTATCATTGATTGGGATCTTCTTATTCTCATCTCCTCAACTGTTTTCCTGCAAAACAAATAAAAAACAAAATTAAAATGCAAAAATAAAATCAAAATGTTAAATCTAGAAATTAAAATAAATCCAATTAAAACTTAATTAAATAAATAATTGAAAGAAAATATAAGTTTTCTTTTGATGTATGTGTTGATATAATTGGCCAAAGATAACATAGACGAATGGATCTGCACTCATAAGAAGTTGTGGCAAATTAAAATGCAAAAAATAAAACTCAGAAAATTAATTTTTTTTGAAAAATTCATAGCTTGATATTTTTCTTAATTTTAGACCCAATAAATGCTCAAATCTGGAAATGAAACCTTTTTAGGAATAATCTCCATCATTTTATTTTTCCAATGAGCTATCATGGGCCTCATTTGGCCAAGTAAAACTCCATTTATGAGCCTCTAAAGTTGGTATATTAAAATTGCCAAAAAATTGGAATTTTTGTTGCTTGGGCTAAAAAAAATAAATTTTTTAAATTAAATTCTAATCCTAAATTAGATTATGATATTTAATTAATTAATTATAATTAATTGCAATTATATTATTCATCTAATTTAGTTATAATCTAATTCTAAATTAAGTTATAATTATCTATTAATTAATTTATAATTACATTATTAATTTTAATAAAAACTAATTGAAAAATACAATTAAACTAATTAATAAAAAAATTATTTATTGATTAGTTAAAATATTAAAATATTATATTAATATTATAATTTAAATTATATTAAAATTATAATAAAAATATTTTAATTAAAATATAATACTAATTATAATATTATATAATATAATTTATTTTAATTAATAATTCAAAAAATATAAAAAATGCACACCACATGGAGAGAGAGAGGAGTGGAGGGAGAGTATGGAGTGATAAAGGAGTAATAGAGGAGAGACTGTCAGTAAAGGAAAGTGACGCGGTTGGTAGAGGTGAGGCCAATCGCAATCGCAAAGTCAAAACTTATCGCAAACCGCACTTGGAGATGGGTAGCGATGACTGTTTGGCAATAAAAAGTAAGATATGCGATGTGCATGAGAAGTGAAGGAGTGGTAGGCAAGTAACGTGGCAGTCAGGGATCAAATCAAAAATTGCAAAGTTAAAGGTTTATCACAAATTGCAGTTAGAGACAGTTAGCAGTAAATGTTTTTGCAATAAAACAATAAGATATGCGATGTGAATGATGTGGGAGGTCTCATATAATATCGCATCGGCTTTTCAGAAAGATAGCATATGAATATGGTGAAGATTTCTACAATGGCCGATATGCGAAAAGGTAAGGGGTTCTCCCAATAGGTTTTAAGTGGCGATTTGTAATGTATAATGTGGTAAGGTTAATGTTATGTAACACGCTTGTTCGGTGTGTGGGTGGAGCTATAATCATTAAAATGAATAAGTTAACTAAAAAATAAAATGTTTGGATATTGGGGAAAAAGATGAAAATAATAAAAAACGAACTAAAATTTTAATATTTACAATGAATGATTATTTTAACTATGAGAATTGAAATATTGGTACATTTATACATTTTTAACCCAAGCGAGAAAATAATCAAAACTTCAAAGGAGTTCCATTTACAAACCGTTTGACCAAATGAAGTGAAATAAGTATCGTTGGAAAGTTTATGAAAAACTAGATTCAATGAAACAATCAAAATAGAAATCCGATAAAAATGAAAAATGAAAAAATTACAAAATAATTAACTTAATCAAAATCCTAAAAGGTGTTTAGTCAAGAATTTTGTTGAAAGGTCCCCCATTATTTGAAGTACATAAGTTAAAAATGGGGGGGTTGTGTTTTATCACAACAATGGCAACATGCGAGAGAAGAACCAGTTATTTATGATTAAATATAATTAATTTAAATTTACCCAAAGGTTTAAAATAATGGAAATCATGAAATCGTCTAACAGTAAAGCATTTCCATAGGTCCCACATAAATAGATTAAGCAATATAAGTTTGTAAAGATAAGTACTTAGGACAAACTCGAGTAAAAGTGATGAATCCAAATTTGGGGAAATTTGTTTTTTAAATTTTCCTCATGTGAAAAATAGAAGAAGGTAGAGATAGGAGTTTTTGATAAAGCTTATATCCATTTTAAGATTGTCTCTGACATCGCTTCGCTGCCAGTGAGCCTGAACAGTACCCCGGTGCAGTTGTCTTTTATGCCATACAAGTCTAGTCCCATTGCTAGCGAGCATCCATAGCCCCGACGGATTTACTTGTATTTCCCATGCTTCCTCTTTTTATCACTCTTTTGATAAGCACATTTGTAAGCTTTTTATTTATGATGTATTTGAGTGAAAGAGGTGGGATGGTAATAGAGATTTTATGTTTAATGGACATAGTGCTTTCATAATGTTTGCTCCAAATTCTTTCCCTGCAACTATCAATCAGAGGATTTTTATCTGGAGGGGTGGGAGGGATTCATTGAATTAAACTCAAATCAGTTCTTTCCTTGAAAAAGTAAACTCAATCACTTAAAAATGATGTGTGTTCCTCCATGAAGAATATTTAAAGCAAGATGTCTTTATGGTTCCATAAAGATATGCCTTTAATGATAAATGAAATTCAATTAAATGGATAGAGTAAAAGATTTCCCATGTATGTAAACAACTGTAAGGTAAGAGAAATTATTTTCACATAAGTCATGGAAAAATCACCAAAATAAAATAAAAAATGAAAGTAAAATAAAAATAATTCCTAAACTAAAGTAAGAAAAGAAATCAACGAATAAAAAAAAAATGAAGAAAGGAAAATTAAAACAAAAACAAAATTTAAAAGCTAAACTCTAACAAGATCGTTTATATGAATTTCTCAACAAAGGATTATAAAAGAAAAAAAACATATGTACGTTCATTCCTATGTTGAGATTTTTAATTATTTTTTATCTTGCAGAGTTATATAAAAATGAGGCTCTCAAAATGTAGAAGGTGAAATAGCAGTTATGATAGATAATATGTTGAATGAGAAGTTTCTGCCTGTTGAAAATTTTCTTTTTAAAGAAAAACCTACATAAAAGTATCTTAACTATTTTCTAATAAAAAACAATGCTTAAAGAAACAGACTAAAGGTTCAAAAACTCCCCAGTGAAGCTGATTCGATGAGGATTATTACAGCTTCTCTCAAGAATCTCAAAGAGTAAAAGAAAATGAACTTATCTAGTAGAGGTGCGAATGATTCATGAATACCTATAGAAACAGAGCTGAAGATCAGCAAATACTACAACAAAAATGAAGAAATGTGAATAAATGAAAGTGGGCACATGAAACTTACCATTGAAGAACTGCATTTAATCTTACCTGAGAAAGATGATTTTCTCCAATGCAAGTTAACTTGTTCTTTAATTAGAATTAAAAGCATGAAGAAGTTTTATTGACCCAAAATCATTATTTTATTACATCTAAAGTAAAACAAGTAGTAAACTAAAAGAAAGCAATGTTTCATGTTCAAGGAATCAGAAATATCGAATCCATTAGAAATGAGGATGAAGTTATGCTTCTTTATGAATTGTAGCAATGAATGTTCTTTTTGTTTATTCTATTCTAAATTTATATCAGCCCCAAAATATTGAAATTGATTCAAAATCCTGAATAATGTAATAACATATATAGAGGATTTGAATTTTTATATGATAAGTATGGAGAAAAATTTAGAATAAAAGAACATAAAAAATATGAATTAATCATCTGTATATTACCTTGCTAAATTTTTTGCATCACGAGATTCTTTACTGTGCATAACTTAAAATCTGCGACTTCCACTTTTTCCAATATGTGATTGAGAACTTTCCATAAAAATTAAAAGATAATGGTGGAAAGCCAAATATTAAAGTTTATCGCAACAAAAGATCTTGCAGACAAAACTTCATTTAAGTTTAGTGATGCAATATAAATTTTGCAATGGAAAAGTTGCAATATGAGTATGTGTGATGGGAAATTGCAAGGGATGAATGTGATATCGAAGAATAGTCATATTGGAAGATGAATGCTTGTGAATGAAATGAAACGCCGATATTATTCTCGCGATAATGAAAATGCGGTAAATGACTAATGCAACGTGACTACAAATATCGAAATATATGCGTGGAACATTTGTTTTGCAACCCGTACAAATAGTGATCAATTATGCATGATTGCACTTCACATCTTTTATAATTTACCTAACCGCAGATTTCATAAATTAACACTTTCGCAATTTTGCAGTTTTCACAATTCGCAACGAACTCCACATCGCTCATTGTAACTTTTATCGTTTAACATATTACTTATCTCGCGTGATATGCGATCTGTGTGTCATTGCATTGCAATCTCCTTACCTTGTATTTTATTGCATCGCAACTAATATAATTTACCGGGCGAGGTCTTAACAATAACCAGTAAAATTGCCAATATGTGAAATGTAATTTCGTTGATACGCCGATGTGCGATGAAGAATGGACCTGATATTTTTTATTATATGAATTTTAATTTCATATCGGATCTGGGACATAGGAACTTTTAAATATATGCCCCTACCAAATTTGTGATTGAATGGACGCGATACTTTTATGAATCTTTATTTAAATTTTATATCGGGTTTGGAATTGTGGGGTCATCGCAATATTTGAAGAAATCAACTATCGGATATATGAAATGCAAAATGAGATATGCTACGTAGCATTTTATGAGAGAATGAGTGAAAAATACATCAAAGCTATTTCATCAACAATTTTATCAGTAAATGCTAAGAGCTATTTCTGATGGAATATTGCAATGCAAATTGTTGTGATATAGATGATACGATATCAGACAGAAAGATCATCGGAGATTGGAGGGAATGAGAATATTGGAGGATCGGGGATTTTTGGTGTATGCTTATTTCAAAGTCTCCGACATGCGAATTGTGATGTATGATGAGCATATGTGGGGTCAATTATTTCTTTAAAGTATTCAATTCAAAAAGAAAGTGAGATTTAACTTCTCTTTATATTAAATAATCCTTTAATAATTTAATTAAATGTCAAAAATTTTGATTGGAAATTAATTTTATCAGAACTTTCTTATAAAGAGAGTTGTGAAACAAAATGATATTATATGATTCCTTCGACAATTTATTAAGTCTTATAAGGATTTAAATGAATATAATCAAAATTAGATACCCTTCAAATTTCAGAAAAAATCATAAATACTTCCCTGAACATGTTGTGGATTTGAAAAGATCTAACTGCTTTCTTATCTATGATCTACACAATCAAGTTAATGAAGACCTGCAAGCAAAATGAAATAGAAATAAGAAACAATTTTTGAAAGAAAAATAAACAATATGACGATGAACTTGTAAACACATACCTAGAAGAATTTTGATTGTAAGTTTACCTCATGAATCTTCAAATTCTCGCAAATTTTCTCAAAATTTGCATAAGTTCAACACCACCTTCTTATTTGAATCTAAAATGCTAAGTAATGATTTTTTTCAAATTACATCATTTCCAAAATTTCATCAGAAGACAAGAGTGGTAAAAATGAGAATTTCTTGTGAATAAAAAATTGACAAGTAGTAGGAAATTCTTGGAATTTCTTCATGTATGATCAATGTTATGAATTTTGAGAAAAAAGAAGGTTGAAGGCTTGACAGATTAGTATGATTATATAATTCAAGAGCTTCTAAAATTCTCTAGGTTTCTTTTCTATAATTGAAATAGGATGCCCAAAATAAATTGGATTCATTACTTGTTTTATTGAAAATCTGAAATAATGAAATACATGCAAACAGAAAAGAAAATTAATCTATTCCTATTTCTAACTCAATGAAGGAAACATGACTAGGTATAGTCATACTTCCGATGTAACCATGTAAGCATTTTAATTCCTGCATGTATGTACAGGTCAAACATTATTAAAAATGAAAATATAATTAAACTACAAAAACTAAATCTGAAAGCAGAATGTATCTTTATTGTTAGTAGCTTATTCACCATTACCTTCTCTTGAAATGCCCTTTCCAACTGAGTTTCAATTGGATCATAGAAATTTGGATGGATTTCCATTATTGAGTGGGAGAGGTTTGAAAGAGAATATGACAGGCCAGGTTGAAAAAAATATTTTTCAGCAACAATGGCGTGTGTGATTTTTCTAGTGTTATGTTTAAGTGATAAATTATTAACGATTTTCCGTGAAGGAAAACTTTCCAAACGTCTTTCAAATTGATCAATAAAAAATGAATGGAAGTTTGATAAATTCAATAGAATATTATTAATTGATTTAGATTGTTGGTCATAAAGTAAAAATACACTCTCTTTTTGGCACTGGCGCTCTTGAGAAGTAAGAAGTAATTGATAAGGAATGAACATTAATTGAAATTGGAAATTTAATAACTTTCGATGTTCACATTTATATTTTGAATATTTATTTTTCCCTTTAGGTAATGCTTCAATTGAGTGTTCAATGTTGAGCTTCTCAATATGCCAGCACAAAGTATCTAAAAATCTAAGACTAAAAATAGAAAATAAATCTGAAGTTAAAATTAAATGTTGAAAAAATAACAAAATTGAATCATAGTTTACACTAGTGTTACAATTATTGTTACAACACAATTGAGAGTGACTTAAAGTAATTTCCTCTTCACAAGAATTGGGCAGAATAATGCAATTAGAGTGATTGTTGATACCCACTTATGAATTAGAGAGAAGGATATGTCTTTGAATAGGAATGCAAGCTTGATCATCATATAAATCATAGATTGAAATGGTTTCTTGAATGCTGAAATCATAAGTATGATTATTTGTTTGAAAATGAGAACTATGTGGAACAATTTCTAAATTAGATTGTTCTTCATTTTCACATATGATTAGACTTTGATCATGAGGATTCAATTGTAAAGAAGACAAATCAATATCTTCCATGTAAAAGTAGCTATCATAAATTACCACAAGACATTCATTAGAATTACCTTCGATCTTATTCAATGTATCAAAAAAAGAAGGAATATTAAGATCATGTTCATTAATACCAAAAGAATGATCATTAATTAATTCTCTATCTTGATAAAAACTAATCAAAATTTCATATAGATCATCTTCTCTGTTTTCTAAAACATTTTTAACTGTAAGAGAGGAAAAATTGCTATTAGAAATTATTAGGATAAAGAGAAAAATATGAATATGAAATAATGTATTTGAAAATGTCTCTATTTGAAAACTCTTGTGCATTTTCTTCATTGTAAATTTCATATTTAAGATCATTTACTTGGGTAATTGTGCTTTCTTGAAGAATTTTTCTTTGTTGATCTGAATTGGAATTTTCTCATCATGAAATAATTCAGAAATTTGTACAACAGATTGTATATTATTAGAAACTTTAATTGTTGTTGGTACTTGCTAGATTATGATTTAATTTTTTGATTATTAGCATACTGATTTTCAGATTTTAAAATGGTATCTTCTTCAATACTGCTGCTAATATTTTCTTGCAATTTATCAGTGAAATTTTTTAAACTTTTTGATTGAAATTCATTGACATGTAAATGTGCACCTTGATATTTCTCAATACTATAAGAAATGTTCAGAAATTGAAGGAATTGATTATACACAATAGAGGCTTCTTCATCATTATTTGTTTGTACCTCTATATTGTAATTTTCACTTATGTCAATGAATTTAAAAGGAGATTGATCAAAGTTTGAAATAATTTCAAATGGGTTATGAATGGAAGGAAGAGAGAAAATATGTTCAAACCAATCTAATAATTCTTCTTTCGAAGGTTTATCTTTAATTTTAAATTTTAAACAATTTAAACGAAATTTGATGGTAAAATCAATTAAAGACTCACCTTCAAACCTTTGTAGATCTTCAAAATCGTCACATACCTATTTGTATATATATCCATCAAATTTACAAATGAATATTATAATAATTTTTTCCCAAATGTAGATTGAGGCAATTCGAAGTGATTTACACCAGTTTATGTCTTTTGCTAAGAATGTAAGAGTAAAAATCCTGCATAAAATACCTTTATCGATTTCATGACAAGCATAATTTGAAATTTTTTGAATGAATTGTAAAGCATGATTAAATGCGGAAGTATTCCTCTTACCTTTAAACTTTACATGAGAAAAGTGGCTTACTATATCTGGTGGAGTATTGGAAGATGTTCGTCCAGAAATACAACTCCAAATTAGAAGTTCTAAAGGAGCCATTATAAAAAATAAAATATTAGAATACTAAGACTCCAAAGGAAAACAAGTCTCAGGCCCTCCTTCTAGCGCCAAAATGTTGAGGCCTCGAAATTCGCTGCAACAATATGGGGGATGACCACCTGGTCCGGACCTTAAAGTAGTTCTTTTTCTGTTTGGAATGGTGGCTCTGACTAGTTTAACTAGGTCTAGCTACCTTCTCTCAATCTCCATTGGCTTAAAATATGACTTTTATCTATTAATGGGAAAGAGACATTAGATCATTTATCTTGCCGATCGAACAAGAAAGTGATCCTTAAGCTAATTTGGGCTTACCCAAGCCACAACTAAAGTTTAGCCTCTCCGTGAAGATGAATTTTTAGGGATGTAGAATTTAATATAAATGCAATATTATTCTAAGATGCAAGAAAAATAAACTATTTTAATCCTATCTCAATTAGGCAGATATAGATCTATTCCAACAGAGAGCAAGATGTTTTAAAATAGTTGAGATTTAAATATGTTTGTTTTAAATGAATATCAAGCTAACGAAGTAGTTCAATTAACTGATATTGTGAATACCAAACACATTCTATTTAGAGACCTCTTAACTGAAATAATCAATCAACAACACTAAGGAAGTAGTTCTCAAAATGATATTGATAATTTAATCAGTAACTTGAATAATTAAACAATAACATGCAGAAATAGTTCACAACATATCACTATTCAATAAATAAGTTTTATAAGACATATTTCTGAGTAAATAGTTACTCAAAAATCAGAATTCAACCCATAAGAGTATAGACAAATAATAACAAAAATTGAGGCAAATTACTCATACCAATAGAAGTGCACAAGTATGCGAGTAAATTGACACATTTATGTTATCATAACATGAAACTAGCATTTAAAATAATAGTATTATAAATACCAAATTATTAAGTACATTTCTCCAGCTCCAGTCTCTAACAGTCTTTTACAATGCTTGAACTTCTACTTTCAAAATTAGAGCTACAGTAGTATAAGACTCTGTTCATTATACATAACTCAGAATGTAAAAGAAAAACCTAAATAATCTCTAGATCTGAGATTCCTCTCCTCTCACCCTACACCTCTAAATCTTCTAGACAATAGTGCCATCAAGAATTCCAGAATTGCAGAGGAGACAAGCCTCTATTACATTTTGATATCTGCTATTTATAAAATTTACAAAAGGATTTCTTCATAGGAAAGTTTGTTTGAAGAGTGGTTCTTCTCCATAAATTTTAATTGGTTCAAAATCATATTTTTCAATTGTTGGAGCCTTCTCATTGATTGAGATCTTCTTATTCTCATCTCCTCAACTATTTTCCTGCAAAACAAATAAAAAACAAAATTAAAATGCAAAAGTAAAATCAAAATGTTAAATCTAGAAATTAAAATAAATCCAATTAAAACTTAATTAAATAAATAATTGAAAGGAAATATAAACTTTATTTTGATGTTTGTGCTGATACAATTAGCCAAACAGAACATAGACTAATGGATCTGCATTCATAAGAAGTTGTAGAAAATTAAAATGCAAAAAGTAAAACTTAGAAAATTAGTTTTGTTGAAAATTCGTAGCTTGATCTTTTGCTAAATTTTAGATCAAATAAATGATCAAATATGGAAATGAAATATTTTCAGGAATAATCTCCATCATTTTCTCTTTCCAATGAGCTATCTTGGGCCTCATTTGGCCAAGTAAAACTCTATTTATGAGCCTCTAAAGTTGGTATATTAAAATTGCAAAAAATCTAGAATTTTTGTTGCTTAGGCTAAAAAAAAATCAAACTTTTAAATTAAATTCTAATCCTAAATTAGATTATGATATTTAATTAATTAATTATAATTAATTGCAATTAGATTATTCATCTAATTCTAAATTAAGTTATAATTATCTATTAATTAATTTATAATTACATTATTAATTTTAATGAAAGCTAATTGAAAAATAAAATTACACTAATTAATAAAAAAATGATTTATTGAATAATTAAAATATTAAAATACTATATTAATATTATAATTTAAACTATATTAAAACTATAATTAAAATATAATACTAATTATAATATTATATAGTAAAATTTATTTTAATTAATAATTCAAAAAATATAAAAAAATGCACACCACATGAGAGAGAGGAGGAGTGGAGGGAGAGTATGGAGTGATAAGGGAGTAATAGAGGAGGGATTGTCAGTAAAGGAAAGTGATGCGGTTGGTAGAGGTGAGGCCAATCGCAATCGCAAATTCAAAGCTTATCGCAAATCGCACTTGGAGATGGGTAGCGATAACTGTTCGGCAATAAAAAGTAAGATGTGTGATGCGTGTTGGGAGTGAAAGAGTGGTAGGCAGGTAACGTGGCAGGAAAGGATCAAATCGCAAATTGAAAATTTAAAGGTTTATCGCAAATTGTAGTTAGAGACGGTTAGCAGTAAATGTTTTCACAATAAAACAATAAGATATTCGATCTGAATGATGTGGCAGGTCCCATATAATATCACATTGGCTTTTCAGAAAGATAGCATATGAATATGGTGAAGATTTCTACGATGGCTGATATGCGAAAAGGTTAGGGGTTCTACCAATAGGTTTTAAGTGGCGGTTTATAATGTATAATGTGGTAAGGTTAATTTTATATAACACGATTGTTCAGTGGGTGGGCTGAGCTATAATCATTAAAATGAATAAGTTAACTAAAAAATAAAAAGTTTGGATATTGGGAAAAAAGGTGAAAATAGTAAAAAATGAACTAAAAGTTTAATATTTACAATGAATGACTATTTTGACTATGAGAATTAAAATATTGGTACATTTATACATTTTAAACTCAAGCAAGAAAATAATCAAAACTTCAAAGGAGTGTCATTTACAAACCGTTTGACCAAATGAAGTGAAACAAGTATCGTTGGAAAGTTTATGAAAAACCAGATTCAATGAAACAATCAAACTAGAAATCCGATAAAAATGAAAAATTACAAAATTACAAAATAATTAACTTAATCAAAATCCTAAAAGGTGTTTAGCCAAGAATTTTGTTGAAAGGGTCCCATTATTTGAAATACATAAGTTAAAAATGGGTGGGTTGTGTTTTACCACAACACCTTGAAAAGTTTATCTTCCTGATGAAAGATTGTAGTTCTTTAATGTTTCTAGGATAGCTGATTTGTAATATGCCTTCAATCCTTTTGGGGTCTATTTTTATTCCTTCTTCTGAGATGATGTGACCTAGGAATTTTCCTTCTTGGAGACCAAACAATGTTTTCTTAGGATTCAAGGAAAGGCCATATTTCCTACATTTTCAAAAAATTTCTTTAAGTGAATTAAGTGTTTCTCATCAGTTTTAGAGTAAACAATGACGTCATCAAGGTAAATGACTATGAAGTAGCATATGTCTTTGGAAAAAGTTATATCCATGGCTCTTTGGAAGGTGGCCCCTACTTTCATCAATTTGAATGGCATTTTAACATACATGAATGTACCCCAAGGGGTAGTGAAGGCATTTTTGTGTTGATCACTCAGGAGTACTAGTACTTGGTTGTAGCCGGAAAAACCATCAAGTAGGGAGATCCTCTTAGAGCCAACTACCTTTTGAAGTATGTGATCCATTTTAGGCAAGGGGTAATTGTCCTTTAAGGAGGCCTTGTTCAGATTTCTAAAGTTAATGCAAAGTCTAATCTCCCTAGTCTTTTTCCTAACTGACACAAGGTTGGAAACCCACTCTGAGTATCGAAGGGAAACTATGATCCCGAAATCATACATATTTTTTATCTCTTTCTAAACTAAAGGTAATATAACATGGTTTATTCTTCTCAATTTTTGTTTGAAAGGTTTCTGATTCTCTTTAAGAGGAATTTTATGTTGAATAATGCCTGTGTTATATGATTTTAAATCTTCATACCCCCATGCAAAAAAATCTCTAAATTCTTGAAAAATTTCAATATATCTTTGTTTTACATGAGGAAGAAGAGTTCTGGAGAGTTTGATCATTTTAGGTTCCTTTAAGCAGCCAATGTTACACTCCTCTAAATCATTTTCTGTGGATTCCATTTTTGGTTTCTTAGCTACATCATTAAAGTCAAAAATCTCTTCTAATGTCACAAGGCCTCTTGGTAATGTATCATATTTACACTCTAAAACCTCAAGGTCCCTTTGGTCGGGATCCTCAAACATTTCTGCCTCACAAGGATGTGTAAGCAGGTTTATATTAGCAAAAGGTGGCAGCTATGTTTCTAACGTCTTTTCTTTTGTAGAAACATCTTCCTCATGCCCTAAACTTGGTTTAATCAATGAAAATTCATTCCTAGATTGTAAAAAATCATCAATTTGTTCATCACCCTCAAACACTTTCCAATAGTCAATGTTATTGGGCACTGTAGGCTGGTGTTTAACTTTGACAGTGTATTGTTCACTTGCAAGTGGTATTTGGCAGTTGCTAGCAGCAAAGGCAAGCTCATTTGCAAGACTATTTTGGGCTCTAGGAATGTAAGCTAGTTCTTATTTATCAAAGGTTTTGAGGAGATCTAAGGGTGCATTTATGTATTCTCTCAAACTTGGATTCTTAGCTGAATACTCACCTCTGATTTGTTTAATGATTAGTTCAGAATCTCCTTGAGCAGATATTTTCTTAGCTCCTAAGTCTTTGAGCAAGTGTAAGCCAAGGAGGAGAGCCTCATACTCTGCAATGTTATTAGTGCACTGAAAGTCTAGTTTGTAAGAATGACCTTCATTAGTGTTATGTATCCAGACACCAACCCTTGATCCAGCCTTGCTACAAGAACCATCAAAGGTTATGTTCCATAGTGTTTCTATTTCATGTTCGCCACTTTGTTGTTGTTCGGGGCTGCTAGAGTTTAGGATGATGTGTTCTTCAGTTGAGGATATATTTGGTTGTTTTGGTAGCACTAGATCTTTGTTATTTTCACTTACTTGTTCCCCAATGTCATTTTCATTATACAAGATGAATGAATCTAAGTCCGAATGAATGGAATAGATAGGGGTGTTGTTGGGCCTATCCAAATTACTCACCATATACTTCATGTGTGACTCTCGGTAAAGTTTTCTTGTCTGGTTGAAAACATGGATAGTGGCATAGGACATATCTAGTTGAAGGTTTCCCTGAAGTTTGGCTCCCCAAGATCTAGATAAAAGCATTCCATACTTAGGGGGAATGTATGCCACCATTATGTCCATGACAAGACTTTTAGCAAGTTTTTGTGCCAGGTTGAAAAAAAGGTTTTTGATTAGTCCCAAACACTTGACCCTACTCCGAATGAGTACAAGTCTTTGTAAGGTTTAGTGATTTCTAGGCCTAAGATTTCCATCACAACTTTAGACATGAGGTTGTGTGAGGCTCTAGAGTCCAGCATAGTATTGTGTAAAATTTTTGCATATATGTTTAGACTGATATAGAAAGGAGGGACAACTCCTTATTGATACTTTCCTTCAACCTTAGGTATGAATAATAATATAGGACCGTCATCAGTTAAATTTATTGTGTCAATATCATTTCCTAAGTTCAAGAATTTCAACACTTGGGATTTATAGACTCCTTGGGTTACTAGTTCAGTCATAGGCATAGTTTTCTTAATTTTGGCAATCTCCCCCTCAAAACTAAAATGGATTTGGGTCTTAGGCATACTTGCATCAGTTTTATCAGTCACAACATTCTCCACAAGTTTGGTTTGCTGATTTTGATCAGGGGTTTTAGATAACAGAAATTTTTGGGCCACTAGTAGAGGTACTAGGGAAGATTTTGTCACCACTTTGTTGGCTAATTTTTTCTCTGTTTGGGTCACTTTTGTTAGTTATTCTATTTACATTGTCTGTTGTTCCCTTATGACTGTTTTCTAGAGCTTTCCTAGCAACAGTATCAATTTGGTGCTTCGTAGAGGCTTCTTGGTTTCTTTTGCTCCTGAGGTCATATTGCCTATGGACTTCCATAATGGCATTTTCCAGTCCTAATTGGTAATCTTTAGAGTTTTCACAATCTATTTGAGTTTGATCAAAGTAAAAAAGACCTTGTTCTTCTTCTGTGAGAAAAACATCATTTTCATTATCAGAGCTTATTAGGTTTACATTGTTCTCTTCAGTTTCTTCAACCACTCTTCCCTCTCCATTTACATAATTATCTTAGAAAGGTGGCCTAATTTTTTGATCATTTTCTCTTGGCCATTTTTGGGGAGGGTCTCTTCTGAAGTTTTGGTCTCTATTTATGTTTTGGGAATTAGCTTGGTTGTCTTTAGGAGGTTTCTTTTCATTTAATTTTATCTTTTGTATCATTTTCTCCATAGTTCTCATTAGGCTATCTAATTTAGAGTCAGATGAGGAGGTTGAGGGCATGGTTTCATCTTTGTAGGTCACTCTCTTTTCCGATCTCAACCTAGCTCTTTTTTCAATTAAGTTTACCTCTGCACTAATAGCTACTTTTTTCATTTCTTCTAATGCTTCAGGGTCTCTTTCTCTTAATTGGAAAGTCATGTCAAGGTCAAAACCTTCAGGAAATTTCACTAGTGCTAGGCCTTATGGAGGTTGCATGTGAGGTGGGAGGGAATTGTATATAGTGTTAAACCTGGTGAAACAGTCTTGCACACTTTCCCCTACATTCCTTTTAAGATTGTTATATTCAGACAGGATTTGGAGGGCATTTTTCTTGATTTACCACTTGTTTATGAAATTTTGGTAAATAGAAGGGAGATCATGTATTGTGTGAGGAGTTAATGCTTTGAACCATTTTTTTGCCTCTCCTCCTAAGCTTTGTGCAAAGATACTCATCTTAATGGTTTCTTCTTCTATCTCCATGTAATCAAAAGCATCATTGATTCTATCTACATGTTGCTGGGAAGTGATGGATTCAGCCCTTGTGAAATGAGGGATCTTGGACTGATAGTCATTTGGCAAAGGCACTAGGGGTTGAGGTAAGGCCAAGTAAGCATACCAAGCTACCATGATGGGAACTAACAGATGGTTTACAAGTGGAGGGTTATTGAAAGGAGGTGTATGATGAAGTGGAGTGGTTCACACAGTGGTGGTATGGATGGGTGTGGTGGAAGTACTTGGACCAATGAACTAATTTTGAGTATATTTGGTATGGAAAGAGTTGAAGTGATGGAGAACCTAAAATTTAGGTGGTGTGGAAGGAGAGGCTTCTCTACTAGAACTCTGTTGCAAATCTTAGGGTTCAATGTCAGTTTGGTCAATATTAGTTTAAGACTTGTTTATGAAGAGGTTCCTTGTATGGTGCAACTCAAATTGGGGATCTTGCAAAGCGGTAAGATGTTCAGGTACAAATCTTTCTCTATGGATGGTCCTAACAGTGGTTGAGTTTCCAAATCTAGAAGTTTGCCACAAAATCTTCTCTGGGTCATCAGCTATGTTGGGAGGGTTTGGCTCTGGATGTGATCTAGTACTGATCCTATGTGAAGCCAGATTTCAAATTTCAAAATTCAAAGAGGCTAAAAGTTTTAGTACTATTTTCTAAAGGCTGACCTCTCTTAATGCTTGGTAAACTCTTACAGTATATAAGTGGGTTCATAAACTTCTTAGGGTTGGTTTGAAACAAATCTAGGAATTCAAAAGAGTGGTAATGAAGTAATAGGCCTACTAGAGGCTAGTGGAGTCGCCAGGTGGATATTTTTTGTTGTTTTAAGAATGTATGTTTATGGTCCACCATTAATAACTAAGAAGAAACCAATCTAAGGGTTTTTTAGGGTTTTCTGAGTTCCTATAGGTAGTCCTAAGGTTTGCAAGAGTGTCCTATAACTGAGTCATAATTTTTCTAGGATGGTGAAACAAATAGAGTCTACTATATGGCTGATAGTTTGAGTTCTCAATGATTTGATAAGTGTATCTAAAGTCCTAAGGGGTACTTAGTTTTTCACTGAATCAGAAGGTCCCACCGTGATCACCAGAATGTTAGTGTGGCGATGAGGTGGAAAATTCACTGGATACTCCTTAAAAATGGATTCTGGATTTTTTAAGGAATGTTTAAGCATGAACATACTTAGAAGGTCCCACCGTGATCACCAGAATGTTAGTTTGGCGATGAGGTGGCAGATAAACCACCAGATACTATCAGTCAAGGGTTTCTAAATCTTTTAAGTAATATTTAAGCATGAACATACTTATAAGGTCCCACCATGATCGCTAGAATGTTAGTGTGGCGATGAGGTGGCATATTCACTGGATTTTCTAAGTTAAATTGAGGGTCTAAAGAGTCTAAAGAGGTATTCAGGAAACTATATACTCAGAAGGTCCCACCGTGATCGCTAGAATGTTAAAGTCCCATGATTTTGCATATTGGTAGACCAAATGACAGGGTAACATGGAACCAGTCTTTGGAGTCCTAGGACCTAGCCTTCCCGGACTCAGAGAGGGATCTCTCTATTGGGTGAAAAGGATGTGTTCTTTTTGCTTTAGGGTTTTTATTTTAGGCTAGTTGTTAAGTGTAGGGTTTTTTTATTGTTTTGGTTGGGTAAGATGGTCAAGTGGAATAGGTGGAGTGAGAGGTCTTTGAATCATTAGGCTATGGAGTCAATGAAATTCATGAGTGTCTAAACGATGAATCATAGTTTGTTGGAGGGCCAATCTAGCAAGGTAAATGGATCCTTAAGGTAAAGTGTGAGGTGTAGTGAACATCAAGTTTGGGAAAAACTAGGAGGTATTAAATACATATAGTTAAAAGCTACAACTCATGAGGTAGGGCAAACCATTAAGCTCAATGAACAATACTTAAACTGGTAAATATCTAAGATAAACATTCTAGTGAAACTTAGAAAGCATAAGAGCTTCTAACTTTATTAAATTCGCCTTTAGAATTTGGGAAAACATGTAATATAGAACAATAACTTGATCTATGAAGAGGGAACTCCTAAACATCATAAATCAGGCTATAAAGAATTCTGAAACAAGTTGGTAGACATGGACAAAGGGCAAGATTAAACGAGACCTCTTTGACTTAACCTAGCAAATAATATTCCAAAGAAAAGTTTCAAGATAGAGTTTTGAAAGCTTCAAATAAGCAGGGCATACCGTGAATCATACTTGTAAACTAGCATGCTAACCATACATGAAACAAAAACAAGTTTAGGTGGACCTAAGGAGCAATCAAAAATTCCTTAAGATGACCAAACAGAGGAAAAAATCAAAGCTATAACAAATAGGAGGACTGAGGTGCCTCAAAGAGCATGTATCAACCTATACTTCTATGATTTATAGCAACCAAGAAGGATGAAACATAATGAGAATAAGACAACATAAACAAGTTAAGAAGACATCACCATTCACCAAACTAAGGAATCTTGCAAACAAGCTTCTCCATCATCAAGCCAAACAAGCCATTCATGAACTTCACAAAACCAACTTCTTCTCCAAGCTCATAGAAACCATGTATTGCTCTCCAAGTTCATCAAAATCCAACAAAATACATGAGAGACTCATGCTCTATTTATGGAGCAAAGGAGGACTAAAACCCTAAATATGGTAGGAAAATGTCAAATTCAACCATAAATGTCATTTATGGCCAAGAGACCATGCAAGGCCCAAGGCACATAATATCCTAAGAAATAAATGTCAAAATAACTATTTGCACCTAATTCTAGAGTGTTTTGCTTCAAAAAACTCAAAAATATAAATTTGCAATAAATGAGTGTGTTTTGTTGACTTTTGGTCCAAAACACACTCAGACAGTCTCTGTGCGCAATGCCACTTCAACAGAAAATAAGGTCTTTTTGTGACTAAGTTTTGGACCCCTTCCCGATGCCAGATTTGGCTCTGTGATGGCTCGTTGGAAAGCCTCATGAGTATAATTTCCATAAATGCTTGAGGGTTCCTAAATGAATTCCATATTCCTAGTCAAAAACCAATTCTCCCAACACTTCTCTATGCGCAACACCTTGCCTGAAAATGAGGCAGAATGGTCAAAAATTTGGTGTTGTTTTGACCTTTTGTAATATTCCTAATTTAGCTTCAGCTAATAGGAATATTAATTTTCTTTTGAAATCTAGATTCATGAATAATTGAGCAATGAGGCTCCTAATTTTCTCAACTATGAATAAAAATCCTTCTTAATGTGAAAGGGGATCATGAAATAACCAATTCAAGCATCCACATGTGTGAAAAAGGTCTAAACTATGTGGACAAGGTCAAGTTTGAACAATTCAACATGATTTATTCTCAAAGAAGTGGATTCTAAGTAAAGCCAGCTCAATGTGAATAGAGATCAATCCAGCTAGATAAAATGAAAGCACCTTGAGTATGAAAAGAGACAGGGCATGAAGAATCAATCAAGGTTGACCAAATCAACAAATCTTTCTAGATACATTGTACCATCTTTATGGACATCGCAGCTTTTGTGGAGGAGCCTTTGCATGGAAGCAACCTCATGGTGGGTGGGACCCTTGGTGAGGAAGCTCATCAATTATATAATGAAGGAGATGGAAATCATATGGAAATATTGGAGATTATATTTTCATGTGGTCTACTTAGAATTCTTGCATACTTGGTTGTTTAGATAAGTTGCTGCACTGCTTAGTGCAAGGGTTTGCCCGGGTGGGGACTCCCTACTCTTTCTTGGAGATCTTGTTCAAGAAATATAAGAGGAGGTTTTTGATATGAATTTTCCACTACATGGTGTTGGGCCAAGCATCTGCCTTTAGCAAAAACATAGTCCCTTTAGAAAACTGCATTATTTCTTAAGGTGTGCAGTGGAAGTGGTTAAAACCCCATTTTGAGGAGCTAGTTTCCCAAGAGGAGGATCAACCTTTCTTTGGGAAAGCTAGAGGAAGCATCTACAGCCATTTCTTTGCATGTTTAGCTATATTATGCATATTTTTATCCATACAGTGTTATTCAGCCACAGATTTGCAGTATCTTTCTCTTTTATAGCTTTTCTGTCAAGAAACCCTTGTCGGGTCTTCTTGAATCTGTATAAAAGAGATTAGATATCTGTTTTTGTACCTCATTGAGAATTCTAATAATATTATCATATATATTTCTCTATTTTATGAGTTAACCTCTATTTAGACTATGCAGTCTCTTATGCAGCAGCTCCGGCATTTTGCAGTCTTGGGGTTTTGGCAATTTTTAGCTATCTTGTGCATGGGAGGCCTGTTTAACTAGGATAAAGGCATTTGTTTTTGAAAATATTTTGCATGCATGTACTATATTTTTAATTATAAGGGACGCAACCATTATTTTCCACTGTTATAACTCAATATTCAGAAAATAACGTTTTTGAGGCAAAAATAGGTGCTTTTCCCCACTTGGTGAAATGTGTAAAGGCATAGTTTGTTGTTGTGATTTTTATTATGATGGATATGTATTCAAACACACTACATGAGTTGGTTACTTTATATTCTCCAACTTTGGAATACCTTAAGGTATTCTTATTTTCTAGAAAATTCCAGATTTGGAATATTATAGTGGTATCAGAGCAACAATCTTGGCTCAGCCTGTGAGCTCAAGAATTATGGAGTTTTCTCCTAGGGAGGAGGATATTTGAAAAAGAAATTAGAGCAAACCATTTTTTTTTGGAGAAAAGAGGTTCTCAAAACTTCTCTTTTCAAATTTGCAGGGAAAAAGAAAGGGCATCAAATAAAGGAGGGAAACACATGAAGATCCCTCAACAAGATCTATACGGGAGGAAGATTCTGAGTCCTCATATTTTGGATATGAGAAGTCAGCCATATCATCATATCTACCATGTTCTATTAGAAATTTCTTCATGAAGAGGAAGAAAGGAGATGTGCCAAAGAAAGATACTCTTTGTGATTATTTCCAGGAATATGAAGCTCAATATGAGGAGTTTAAAGATCACTTGAATTTCCAAGGGTTTTGTCGAATCAAGGAGGAAAAGAGCACAAGGAGAAAGAAGAAGGGTTAGGGTAGATTCTTTCTATCCACTTTTGATGGATCACCTCTATGTCTAGCTAGGGCTTGGGTGAAGGAGCTAGACACCTTTGTGCAGCAACATCAAGTTTCAGAATTTGAAGCCATCAAAGTAGTAGCGTTGCATTTTGAGGGTAAGGCCTATGTTTGGTGGTTGTTTGAATAATTTTCCTTGAAGAATGAAAATACATCTACTTATGAAAATTTCATTAAAATATTAGTATATAGGTTTGATGATATTTCATGTGAAACATCTTCTATTGCAACTATTAAACCACGTCAAACAAAACTTTTGCATGAGTTGGGAGGGTCTATCTATCCAAATCCATTTCTGAAAACCAATGAAGAGGAGGTGAGCTTGTTTTATACCTTGCCAAGGGCAAGACCTCCTTTATATGAAGGGATTTCTTCACAAAAGGAAGACATGAATATTCCTTCTTCAAAAGAGGACCAAGATCTAAGGTCTCTTGTTGAAGGTAAGGCAACTTCAACTAGTGAAGGAGAGAAAGGAGAGGCAGGAGAAGATAACATAGTCATAACAAGGGAACCTCAAGCTCCTCATGAAGAAGAGGATGGAGCACTTGCTCCAAAGAAAGAAACTCTTGCACTCTTGCAAGGAGTTCCAAAAGGTCTCACACATAGAGCTCTTGGCATAACACATGAGCAGCATGTACCTTCATTACCAAATGTTGAGATCTTGAAGATAAGAGAAGGAAAAGAGGAGGAATGGCATCACAAGATGTAAATCATGTACCCTTATCTATTTCAAATTTTGCAAGAACAAAGAAGGCAAGAGGACTTATGCAATAAAGGTAGGGGAAAATCTGTCCACCTACATTCACATCCTACTCTATGCCTTGTTGCCTTTTTGCAAGGAGACATTTCAACAGGAAAACCTCTCGATTGGAGGGAAACTAAAGTGTTCTCTCAACTATATGAAGCAGCAACCTATTTTCTTAAAGAGGGAACCTTGGAAGGAGCCACTACAGTGCCAAAAATCATTGATGGGAGGCTAGGAAAATTTATGAAATTGACATTGTTTTCTTCCATTCATCTATTTTCGTTGGAGGGAATAGATTCAGAAATTTGTGCTGATATGAGCATAGTATCAAAATGCTACTCCATAGATTTTGGGCAGAAAAGGATACTCCAATATATAATGAATATTTCTGAACATAAAAAAAAAAAAAAAAAAAAAATAAAAAAATAAAAAATAAAAAAAAAATAAAAAAAAATCATTTTTGTATGCAGGAGAAAAATTGTAGAATTTTTTGAGAAAGAGAACCTTTCAAGGGGAGGGTGACTTTCCTAAACTTCAATCTTGTCTTGAGCAAGATAAACTGCAAGAAAGGTAGCAAAAGAAAGTTGGGAATACTCCAACATGTGACTTTGAAATCAAGCATGTCAAGGAGGAGAGCCATCACATGACAAATGCATCATTTCATACTTCTACAACGCTGTCTATGTTGGGAAGCCTAGACCCTTATTGGGAGTCCCAACAATTGATGGAATATTATAATGGCCTATTCACATGTAAGGTTCTTGATGGGCAAGAAATGGATGGAAAGTATAAAGTAGTTAATGGAATCATTTATGTTTATGATCAGATCTACTTAACTAAAGATTCCAAGCTCAAGAAAAAATTACTTAACACAACCTATGAGGTCCTGCTTTCAAATCCCACTAGTTTCATTAAAACATGTCATACTATCTCAGATGGATTCATGTGGGAAAATTTCAAAGAGGAGATGCACTCTCATATGATTAAGTGCATGGATCATTTTTTGGTTGAGGAGGAACATAGCTCTTGGGAAGAGTTATCATTATCACTTCCTTATTCATTGAGTGTGAGAGGGAGCTCATCCTTGAGCTACCTTGCTGATTTTAAACAAGTGTATGACAAAAATTATATTTTTGAATCTCATGATGTATTTATTATATACTTGTACTTTCTTAACACTCATGTGCAGGTCTTGGCTCCAAGAGGGGCACTTTTTCTGATGGGCTTCATGAGCCACTTTGGGCCATGAACAATGGTGATGTTGGCCATTATTTGGGAGATCATGGAGAGATGATGTACTCCTCATGGTGTGATTCATCAACACCAACAATCATACACCTTCTCCAAGCATGCAAGAAGGATGGGGCAACAAACAAGTGTTGGGGAGAACGCTTTTCATATCATATTCTCTGGGATTTAGGAGGAAAACTACGCTGGTTGCATATGAGGGACCATTGTCCTTCTCCCTTATTGTATATGGAAGCTACCCTGATCTTGCTTATGATCCCACATGGTGAAGATGTTCTTATTTTTGTTGGGAACATGGTTGGAGGAGAGACACATTTGTTGGGTGTGTCTTTGGGGAAAGAGATTCCCTACTTTTTCTGCACTACATGTTCCAAGGGGAGCATGAGAAACTATATGGCCACCATTGCATACCACTTGTTCCTTTATGATGTGGACCATATGTTTGGCTGGAGCACTTGGGGCATGCCTCTCATGAGCAATTGGGAGGAGCTTTCCTATGAATTACCAAGTTGGAAGGTGATTCATTTTATTTGGATGATAGCATGGAGGAGGGGGGCCTCCATTGATGATTAAATTCCCCATGATTGTCATCACTTCTATCTTGAGAAGGCCATGGATCAGCAAGAAGGTTTCCATAACAACCTTCCATTCTTTCATGATGAGGGCCACTGGGTGTATTCACCAAAGGCCAACTTGCACACTTGGGAGGAGCCATTGGGAGATGGAATTTTTTGCATAAATTTTGAAGCAACGGAGGAGACTATCGGATGAAAGGGCCACAAGAGGAAGCGGGGAGATTTTACAGCACCCTTGTAGTTGCTTGAAGAAAAACAAAATTTGGGAGGGGGAGACTGTAATATTCCTAATTTAGCTTCAGCTAATAGGAATATTAATTTTGCTTTTGAAATCTAGATGCATGAATAATTGAGCAAGGAGGCTCCTAATTTGCTCAACTATGAATAAAAATCCTTCTTAATGTGAAAGTGGATCATGAAATAACCAATTCAAGCATCCACATGTGTGAACAAGGTTAAACTATGTGGACAAGGCCAAGTTTGACCAAGTCAACATGATTTATTCTAAAAGAAGTGGATTCTAAATAAAGCCAGCTCAATGTGAATAGAGATCAATCCAGCTAGATAAAATGAAGGCACCTTGAGTATGAAAAGATACAGGGCATGAAGAATCAGTCAAGGTTTACCAAATCAACAAAGTTGTCTAGATACATTGAACCATCTTGATGGACAACGTAGTTTTTGTGGAGGAGCCTTTGCATGGAAGCAACCTCATGGTTGGTGGGACCCTTGGTGAGGAAGCTCATCAATTATATAATGAAGGATATGGCAAGAATATGGACATATTGGATATTATATTTTCATGTGGTCTACTTAGACTTCCTACATACTTGGTTTTTTAGCTAAGTTGTTGCACTGCTTAGTGCAAGGGTTTGCCCGGGTGAGGATTCCCTACTCTTTCTTGGAGATCTTGTTCAAGAAATCTAAGATGAGGTTTCTGATCTGAATTTTCCACTAAATGGTGTTGGACCAAGCTTAAAACTTCAGCAAAAACACAGTCCCTTCAGAAAACTGTGTTATTTCTTAATGTGTGCAGTGGAAGGGGTTAAAACCCCATTTTGAGGAGCTAGTTTCCCAAGAGGAGGATAAACCTTTCTTGGGAAAGCTAGAGGAAGCATCTACAGCCATTTATTTGCATGTTTAGCCATCTTGTGCAGAGCTTCATCCATATAGCATTATTCAGCCACAGATTTGCAGCAACTTTCTCTTGTATATATTTTCTATCAAGAAACCCTTGTCGGGTTTTCTTGAATCTGTATAAAAGAGATTACATCTCTGTTTTTGTACCTCATTGAGTATTATAATAATATTATCAAATATCTTTCTCTATTTTCTAAGTTAACCTCTATTTAGACTGGTCTCTTATGCAGCAGCTCCGACATTTTTCAGTCTTGGGGTTTTGGCAATTTTTAGTTGTCTTGAGCATGGGAGGCTTGTTTAACTAGGCTAAAGGCATTTGTTTCTAAAAATATTTTGCATGCAGTTCTATATTGTTCATTATAAGGGACACAACTGTTATTTTCCACTGTCATAACTCAATATTCAAAAAATAACGTTTTTGAGGCAAAAATAGTTGCTTTTCCCCACTTGGTGAAATGTGTAAAGGCATAGTTTGTTGTTGTGATTGTTATTATGATGGCTATGTGTTAAAACACACTACATGATTTGATTACTTACTATTATCAAACTTTGGAATACCTTAAGTTATTCTTATTGTTGTAGAAAGTTCCAGATTTGAAATATTACACCTTTTGGGGGGTCAAAAATGCTCCAGATGATCTAAATTTTGTGAGAATACTGTTGATGATGAGAGGAATCCAAAAATGTAAATTTTGTGAACTGAGGATGCACCAAATTTGTGCGTAGTGCTGAGGGTTTTGCCCACAGAGGCCTCAAAATTTCAAAAACACAAAAGTTTGTTCAATTTGGCCCAAAATTTGTGGAGAGGTCCCTCAAGAGGTCTTGGACACCCGTTGAGAAGCCTCAACCAAAACTCCAAGGCTATCAAGATTTTTTCCTCCATTAGGTTTTTTTATCTCCATGAGGGCCTCCTTTAGTTTGGCATAAGCAGGATTGTTTTTCTTTACATAGTGCTTGGTTATTTTCTTCTGGAGAGCAAGGCCCCTTTTCACCTTCTTGAGGTGCTTGTGCTTATTCTTGTAATACTGAATGACCTGTTGTTTCATCTCAAAATATCTTTCCCACTCCTTAAGTTGTGCATCTTTGGTTAAGAGTAGCAATCTAGTGGTCATCTCCTTGTCCTCATTGTCACTGTCTAGATCAATGAATTGAGGCTCTTGAGTAGTCTTCTTAATTCTCTTACTTCTCCTCACCTTTACCTGTTGCTCACCCCTTTCCATATTTTCCTTGCCCTTTTCCAATGGTTTGATATATGGAGAAGATATGGCCCTTTGCCTTTTTGAGGTAGCAAACACATCTCTCTTCCCTCTGTGGTATGTGCATGTGACAGGAGTGATTATGGATTTGGTAGTTTCCGTATCATGGCTATGACCCTTGATGTTATCATCAGCTTTTTCATTTTTGTCATGGCTTCCATGAGTCACCTTATGCCTCTTTGGGTCACTTATTTCTTGATCTTTAGCATCATTATCATCATTATCTTCCTTACTACCTTCTATACTGTCACTTTGGCTTTCAAATTGATCATCAGCTTCTGTACTTGCCTCACTTTGGTTCTGTCCATCATGAAGGTCCTTTTATTCATAATATTTTGGGCTACCTTCACTTCCATCATCATTAGGAGGCTAATTTATGTCATGACAGTCATGAAAACTGTCATGACTATCATGACTATTACTTTTGTTGTCTGTTTTCCGACTGACTGTCCTATCAATATCGTTTCCTTGGTCACTGCCTGCCTCTTCAAATTTTGTTTGAGCCTCATTATTTCCTTGTCCTTGATATTATGTTTCCTCATCGTCACCTTTTGTTTCTTCATGTTCATTATATTCATCAATTTTTTCACTGTTTGCACTATGACTGTGCTCACTTTCATGGTTATGCACATTTTTCTCTTGGCTGTCATGTTCACTTTCTTTTTGACCGTCACCCTCGTCATTGTCTTCACTATCTTCTTGGCCTTCATCCTGCTTATCAACAACACCTTTTTCTGCACTTGGGAGTGATTCATTTGTATCATCAACATCATTGTTTTCCTCCAAGTGCTCACTGTCTTTGTCTTCATGACTGCCATGTTCATATCCTTCCTCCTTTTCATCATCATCCTCCTACTCTTCCTCATTAAACTTTTTGTCTGCCCCACTGTTTTCATTATTTCCACCAACATCTTCATGTTCATTATTGCTAATGTCACCTCCTTGTTCCTCATTTAACTCTATATTTGCCTCATTGTTTTCTTCATCTCCACTTTCATCTACTTGTTCTTCATTGCTACTGCCACCCCCTTGCCCATCATTACCACTCTCATCATCTTCAATTGATGCATCAATAGAAGAAGAAAGAGGTAAGTTTCCTTGTGGAGAAGGCATAGGTGGAGGTAAGTGAGTTTGAAGTGGAAGGCAAATTTTGCTGAATGAAGGCTTGGGGATTTGCAAATATATCATGTGAGATGAAAACTTCCCAAGGGATTCCCTACTACGCTAGCTAGTGAAAAACAATCATCTTAACCAAGGAGTGCTGAAAAAGGCTTTGCATTTGGTGGGCATAACTCCTTTTCTTGACTACTGAAACCATCTTGTCAACGCTCCTGTAGAGATAGTATGGTGGGTTTAGCAATTTAACCCTAGTGAAGTGCAATAGAAACCTTATGTGATATGAATAAATCCTGGAGTACCTCCCCTCACAAGTGAAGTACTTGATAATCTACCTCATCAGTAGGGCATATCTCTCTAGCAGGTGGGAGAAGGGGAAAATAGTCTTGCAGCCCTATAGATAGCTAGGTTTGAGGAAGGGCTCATAGTAGCTTAAGGCCAATTTCTTCTGTTTGAACCAATTCTCACCAATATCGGGTATTCCTGTGGCTTTAGCAATGGATTCGGATGATAGTTCAAATTTCACTCCTGCTAGGTTGACCTGGTGGTTTTGTAGGCTGAGAATGAACAACCTAGTCAACTCTGAGTGGTTTTGGACCTGTTTAACCTTCTCACAGAACTGATAGCATCCTACATCTTGAAAACATGCAAGGATCATGGGAGAAGAGGCGATTTGAATGGTATCTAAAGGCTCAAACCTGTTAGCCCTTCCTCCCTTGTGTTTTGGCTTGATAGTATTTTGGCCTTCATCACTACTGGTACTGATCTCTTCTCCGGACATGGTGATTGATTATATCCTTGAATAAATTGGTTTTTAGCTTGGTGAGAGCTTTAGGTCTAGGGAGGACAAATGAGTGATGGTGAGGGAATATTTTAGCAAATGAAGGAAAAATGAAGTAAGTCTAGGAATGCTTTCAGAGTTTAGGAGGAGGCTTAGCTTGTATTGAGTGTATTTATGCTAATGAAAACACTCCAATTCGTAATTCTTACCCTAGAAGGTTAAATATTTGATTTCCATGAAGATTAGGGTTTGGCCAAATTTAGGTTTTTGATATTCTCCTTTGATTATGAATGAAAGAAAATAAATTTGGAGGGCAAATAAAATGACTACCAACCTTGTCTAAATCATGTAGGAGCTTGGGGCAAACTTGAGGAGGAGAAAAAGTGAGTTTGATCAAATTTTGGAAAATTTAGCCAAATTTCCTCTGTGTGTAGCATCACCCAACAGGTCATTCCTATCGGACCTTCCCTATGTGTAGCACATGTTGGGTCAGGCTTTCCTTGTGCACAACGTCGTTGAATGGTGGGAAAGTCAGGCTCGAATTCGGCTTGTGCGTATCGCTACAACCTCTGCATAGCGTCGGTCGTTCGGTGCATAGCGTAGTTCTTTTTTGCACTGTATCTGCCTCCTCTGTGCACAACACCGATGGCTCTGTGCGTAGCGCCTCTGTTGGTGCGTAGCACCTGAAAGATTCAACAAGTTTTGTAGAAAAGCCTAAAAAATGTTTTCAATGGTTCTCCTTCTCTCCTACAAAGACAAAAATGAGGTGGAAATAGGAAAAGAAGACCCTTATACTTCTTTTTGAAAAATAATTTCATGATCAAACCCACTTTCTAATGTTTTTTTTCCCTTCCTTCTTTTTCACTGTCTTTTTGGTCCTTTTGTCCTGTAGGTGGCATAAATCTGACAAAATGGTTTTTGACTTGGCTAGCCCCATCTTGATGCTTCTCTTGGATTTACAGACTCTTTAACAAGCTCAAACTGTGCCTGTTGCCCACATTTGGAAACATGAACCAATTCTTTAAAAAGAAAAAGGTATTTTGACAAAGTTTTGAGGAAAAATTCATTCAGTGAAATTAGTGCTCCTTGAAGGTTTTTTCCCCTTTATATTTTCATGAATTTAAACACTTGTAAACAGAAAACTTGTGATCATTTTGGTACCTTCATCTTGGAGTTTTCAGCCCTGTATCTTTATGCCTTTGATTGCTTGATGGATGAGACTGAAAATAAGAATTATAACCTTCCTTTAACTAACATTCTGTCATGTTTTCACTGTGAAGCAGTGAAAAACCTCTTGGTGTGAAAACCCTAGCATTTGGCATCAACAGTTCCTTTAGTCTTGATATGTGCCACTATTGTGATAAACATTAGGTTTTTTTGACCTTATCAATCTTCCTGTAGGTAGCCATCTTTGAGAGTCTTGCAGAAGTGTCATTCATGGCTAATCTATCTCTTGTAGAATATACTTTTGATAAGGAAACCATTTTTGAGGCTTCTATGTTTTTTAGACCAATTACATGTTTGTTCCTTTGATCATTTTGACAGTGATATATCTTTGGTGGGAAAAGTTAGTAGTTTAAACCATTTTGTGTGTCCCCTTGGCCACTTCTATTTTTGCAGGTGCCTACACAACCTTTGACTTTGATCCCTTAGTGCCTTTTTTGGAATTTTGACACCTTATTTTCCTAATAGTAAACTCATGCTCAGTAATGATTTTATCCTTTGGCACTTTACCTTATGTCTGCCTCCTTTTGATCCTTTTTAATGCCTCTAACTGTACTTTTGAGAAGTCAGACCCTTGCACTGATATTCTTTGTCATTTTTCCTTTTGGTGAGGTGGAATCAGTGATTCTTTCATTAGGGGAATTTTGAGGTCTAAAATGGGCCTCCTAAGGAAATAATAAAATAATAGCTAAACCAATAAAATAATATTTATGAATTCGCAATTCACTTTTTGCACCACAATCCATGTAATCATAGTTAAATTCAATTCAAAAGTTGTACCAAAATAAAATTAATAAAAAAAATTGTATTGATGTGACTACAAATATGAATGAGATTTTCAAGAAAAAGTCATTATCGTTGAACAACTAATGCATTTGTCCTTTGTACTTAAATAACTTAAAATAAAATATAAATATAAATTTATAAATTCTTAATTATATTATATGTTATTAATTAAAATTTATATTATTTAAATTGTATAATAACATGTAATTAATATGCTATATAAAAATAATATAATATAATATAATAAATGTATAGTGATATGCATTGTTTCTTTCAAGAAATATTAAATGACAATAATATATTTTTATTCAAAAAGTGTGAAATGATATTTATTATGAGTACTTTACTTTGACTTTAAAAGTACTTAGAGCACTACCATGGTTAACCATGAGTTTTTATCATCCATTGACAATGTGACAAGTAAGTACTTTTAACTCAAGCAATTCCACCTCAACCATTAGGGATGATGTCATCCCATAAAATGTGATTGGTTCTCATAAAGTGAATTTTGATTATAAATTTTCCTTAGGAGACCCATATTAGACCTCAAAATTCCCCTAATGGTCAAACCCTTAGAGGGCAACCTGAAACCCTTTGAATGCCATCTGCTATTTGAAGGAGGCTTTATCATCATTTTTTGATCAGTTCGTCATTCTTCCCAAACTCCTAGGTTTTAGGGCTGTTAGAAAAAAGTAAATAGTGTTTTCTTCTAAGTTCTCTAAAAATCTTTCAAACTCATTAATTATTTCTAAAAATATTCAATGTGCACTGGATGGAGTTGAGGTGACCTTTGTTCTTGTAGCCCTTGTATTGATCCCTTGCACTCGTTCACTTGTTTTTCCAAATTAGAAACAAACCTTGATTCTTTTCAAGCATAGGCCTTGCTGCATTCTCCTTGTTGTTGATGGTCTTCTTGTGATGATTTTCCCATTACCTTACCTCTTTCTAGGTTGATGGCCATCTTGATATTTGTGCAATAATGTGAGCAAGGGCAGCCCCCTTGCAGAATTTGTGCACTAGGCCAAGGAGGCCTTTCTTTGAATGACCCTTTGATTAATTTTGGACAAAGTTACTTGTCCCTTTTCTTCTTTGAATGTAGTTTCTTTACATAGGAAAAACAGATATTTTAGGATACCAAATCCACCCTATGACTTGTGAAACCATAGGTGACCTAGTGGAATGTTCCTTGGACTTGGATTTGGACTAAAAATTTAGATTTTGGGGTCATCAAGTGTAAAACAGAGTTTATGATAAACTGATGTATTGAAGAACCAAAATCCAATGTAATTGATTTATCTAAAGAACCTACAGAGACATTTTTGAGACCATCAATGCTCGAGGTATTTTTGGGAGACACAACAGATCTATTTGATTGGTGGCCTTAGGTGGCAGTGGGGACGTTTAGGCAAAATAAAATAGAGGATTTGGGCCAAAGGAGACAACATATAGACAAAATGAGTGACATGAGCCCCTAATGGGTTTTTTGGGACTGTTGAGTAGAGCTTGACATGTTGAAATGATAAAATAGTGAAAAATTATCTTTAAGGATGATGAAGGCAGTGAGATTTCTAGAATTTGTTAGTCATCCGTATTTTTCACTTGTTGGTGATGACTAGTTGTTATAGCCAAGTTTTCTAGCAGCTGATCAAAAAATTTGTCAAATTTTCCAGCTGGAAAACACCCATAAACATTTTTTCCCTCCTAACTTTTCAATCATCCCATGACGAGATAAAACCTCATTATCAAGCCCTATCTAGCCTCAGCCATACTAGCTTGTCCATCAGCTCCAAAAAAACAATCCAAATCTGTCCAAGAAGTCTCCCCTAACTTAGGTAGTGGCGCTTAAGGCATTTCTCCCTTGGAAAACTATCCTAAAAGCCAAAGAACCTCTATCTACTATCAACCAGTCCTAACAGACCTTCCTATTCTGCAAATAAAGTTTGGTTACACCCTTAAGTCGCGCCACTAACAAGCCTTGAAGTCTCAACAATTCATGTGCCATAGGTCAAACTGATATTAGGTAGTTTTTACAGTGTTTCAATGGATCTTTGAAAGAGAAAAAGTGTACTAGTATTCCAGAAGACAATATTTAACTCAACATGAGAAGACAATTGCTTCTCATGTGGTTTTTGAGCCTGGGGTGCAGCTACAGGGCAGAGAGTTATTTCATCAAGCTCTTGCAATCATAGTCAAAGGTTAGTGAATCATAAATGACAAGAAATGCTTTACAGATACTAGCCAAATTGCTTGTGATGTATAAAGAGACACAAAATTATTTGAAAAGTAGGATTACTTATCTCAAAAAAGTGTCCATCATGACTTATTATCAATTTTCCATCTTCATTCACTCGTGCATGAATAGGGAGTGAAAGGAAAGATAACACTGTTTAAAAAACTGATGAAATGGCATCACTGAGAAAACCTCCTTCACTTTACAAGCAGAGGGTTGAAGACTGAGAAAACCTCCTTCATTTTACAAGCAAAGGGTTGAAGACTGAGAAAAAGGCCTCCTTCATCTATAAGTAGAGGGCCAGGGATATCGTTTGATTTTATGGTTTTCACTGTTTGAAAGGCAAATTTTAGGTGAAGTAGGAAAGAAACTGGAGGTTTCTGAATAGAAAATGGTGTTAAAAGCAGAGGCAAAGCAGTGGTGCTTTTAAAAATTTGTTTACATAAGTTTCACTATTATTGAAATACAATGTGAAGCTAATATGGTGATTATCAATGAAGAGATATTGTTAAGCAAGTGGCCAAAGAAGTAAGATAGTCTTGGTCTCAAAATGACTTCTGCCATCAAATACAAATAAAACCACTAACAGTGTATTCATAAATATTTCTCACTTGGTTAAAATAGGAGTTGAGAATAACCCAGGCATTTGTCAAAAATAGGCCCCTTCATTACAGGTAGAAGGCTCACCATTATGTGAAGATGAAGAGCATTCATTTGTAGTATGGCTTATTTTTAAAAGGGACTGTTGTCAAAATGGTAAAATGAATGAAAAATTCATTATCCTTGCAGAATTCCTTCACAAAGGAACAAAGGGACAGTTTCTCAATTTTACAATTTAAACTTCAATTTTCCATCCCCTGCTATATCTCTATAAAAATTGAAGACTTGATCACTTTGTCAATCTAAGGTTAGTCAGTTGCCTTGATGATGGAAGCTATTTATAGTAGAGTTTTTCATTTACAAATTCAGGTGAGGTTCTTCACCCACAGTCAAGAGAAAGGCTCAAAGTAGCACCTGCCAGCTCAATCAGTTTCACAATGGTCATGATCACCTTCAAAACATCAGGAGCATAAACTGTCAGTTTAAGTTTTAAAAAGATGAGTTATCTCCTTGCAAGAATGGCAAAAGATGCTTCAAAAATCATTGGTATGTTTTTTGAGCAGAGTTTTCCTTTGAAAAGGTCATTAAAAAGGTGAGCAGTGGAAGATACTGTCAAATTAATTTTTAAAAGGTTGAGCTACCTCCTTACAAGAATGTCAAAGAAAACCTCACATATCATAATGTGTCTTTCAACATGGTTTCTTTTTCAATGAGAAAAACACTGAGAGATGTTCACCTTCAAAATGGCTTTCTCACTGTGAAAAAGGGTCACATGTATAAGGATCTCCAAAAAAAGTCATCCACAACACTTTAGAGAGGCCTGGTCGAAAGATTGGGTTTATTTTATTTTTAAGATTATAAGTGATAAAGTCAGGTTTCATTTGTTGTTTTGCAACCAACACCTTTTTCAAAAGGGACCTTCAAAACCCTCATAAATTAACCTCAAGGGTAATCGACTCTTTCGACTTTAAGCGGTTAAAAGGACCGTTGCAAGCCCATTTGTAATTTTATAAACGCAAACAACACCTCCTCCTAGCTGCTCAATGGACCGAAGAAGCGTTTCAAGCGAAAATTTGCAGAGTTTGAAGTTTTAAAACTGCGCGGCACGCCTGGAAGAGTGCGCCGTGCATTCAGGAGCAAGTTTACAAAGGATTTACATTACTACACGATGCGCCTGTAGCAGCACGCGGCATGCCTGTAGGTGCGGTCACAACTGCCCGAAGGCCGACCCGACACCCTATCTATTGTGCAGCGTTTTTCTATTTCAGCATGCCGCGCATGTTTAAACAGTGAAAACACCTCCAAAAGGGTCTTGAAGCTGCTCAACTCTTCAAGAAAATACCACCATCCATCTTCGAGGTATTTCTATTTTCCTCCCTGGTGTATTCAAGTTGCTAAATGGGTGATTGTTGCCATATTTTCAAGAATAAATGGTGATTGAATAGAGAAGTTCTTGGTATAAAGCAAGGTGGTTGTTACGATATTGACAAAGATTGTTACCATGGGAAGCTAGTGGAGTGTTTATATTTTTTTCAAAAGGCCTAAATTTTTTTCAAAACAAAGTAATCAAACATATGCTGGTGACTCAAAGAAAACACAGTGTTATAGGTTTTCAAATGGTTGAAGGTGTCCTGATGGTGGTAGGACAAAACTAAACTCTGTCAGCCAAGTGTAAGGTGAAAACAATGTTATAATGTGGAGGCAGTGTTTGAAAGGAAAACACAGTGTTTGAAAGGTGACATCAGTGAGCCTATTTCGAAAACAGTGGTCTTAGTCTGAATGCCTTGGCCCTTCAAAAACTACCTCCTTTGAATGAGTGAAACAGTGAAACTAGTGCTGCCTCCTTTGTCCCATAAAACAAAGTGTGGTGAGAGATTCTTTAAAGTCATTTGAAGGTGTTTTTTTTTGTCTACCTGGGAATAAGAAACAAGTGTTCCTAAGGTGAAACAGTGAGCCTAATTTAACAACAGTGATCATGCTTGAATGCTTTGTCACTTTCAAAAGTCCTCTCTTTGAGTGTCCATATGGCTGTATATGAGACACGAGCCATCAAATACAAAAGGAGGCCTCCAAAGAACAAGTGAGATTGGAAGAACTCATGGGTGATTTCGATGAAAGCGAAGGAAAATATCAGCCCAGGTGAAAGAGGCCAAGAACCATGGGGCTCAGAAAGGCCCTTGAGAAACAAAAGGAAGAAGAAGATGCCCTTCTCCAATCTACCCCTCTCACTGCATTGTTCGAAGAAGAGATAGAGAACAATCAAGAAGCATGGCTTGAGAGAGTTAATGATCACTTGGAGAAGAAATTGGAGAAGGAAAATAGGGACTTGGACCTTCAACGGAGGATGACCGGGCATTATAAAAAGCTCAATCAGTTTGCCCGGCGGAAGTTGAAGGATGCTCAAGAAAAACTCAAGGAGGCTAAAGGGAAGCGCCCGACACCAAAATTGAGGAAAGACACCTCAAGGCTCCAAATTTTGGCCTTTACTTCACAACATGTTTTTGAAAACCCTTTAGGGTCATGCTCGCCAAGTTTGGGCGAAATTCGACATGTTTTGGTTTTTTGTCATTTTTGGGTTTTTGGCCAAAACTCATGGGCATCGCCATTTCAGTTTGGTGCATCATCAAAGGATGAAAATGGTATCATTGGATGCCATAATTTCAGGGGCACATACTCAGTGATTTTCAGAATAATTGAAGATCATTTTCTCCCCCAAAATGGCGAAAAACACTTGCTTTTTCTACACTCTGCCTCGTTTATCAGCAAGGCCTATTTTTTGGTTTTTTACACATAGGTCTGTTTTTGGAGGACTTCCCGTGGTTAGTTGGGAGAAAATTAAACATTTTTAGAAATTATACACTCAGAGCTTCCCAACGAGCCATCATGAGCCTCGTTTCGACATCGGGAAGGACTCCAAAGGTTGCCGGAAAATCAGGGGACCTTTTGCTGATGTATTTTTTGAGTATTTTTGTAAAAATTGAACCTTTCAAAAGTGACTTTTCTTCATGTGTGTTTAGCTATTTTTGTACATGATAAGTTATGAAAAGTCAATATATTTTCCTTTTTTAGCATTTTTGAGATATTTTATTAGATATTTCGTGCCTTGGGCTTTGCAAAGCCTCAAGGAAAAAATCAGATATTTTGGATAGGCCAATGAGATTGAAAGTTGAACTAAGAGGTTTTCCTCACTTTGGCCTATATATTCCAAAGGTTTTCATTGTAAACAGGGCTGAACTTGATGAATAGAAGCAATATATGGTCATATAAGCTTTGGAAGAAATACTTGTCTCATGCTTTTGGATAGTTTCTTGGATGTTCTTGGATGATGAAAGAGGATTGTTGTTGGATTCCATGACTTGGTAGAGTGGTATAGTGTCTCTCTCTCTGTTTGTTTCCTTGTTTTCATTCATAATGCCATGTTATTGCTTGCTATAAGACATTAGAGAATAGACTTGAGACATGCCCTTGGAGGCACCTCAAGTTTCCATTTTCTTTATAGCTTCCATGTTTTCTTCATTCTTAGTCACATTAAAGAATTCTTGATTGCTCTTTAAGAACTTAAGAATATTGTTTGCTTGTTTCATTCATGGTTTTATGCATGCTAAGTATGATTTACAGTATGTCCTGCTTACTTATGGCTAGCCATAGCTCCATCTATGAAATTTATCTTTGACTGATTGGTTGTCATTTGTCGAACCAAGGAGGTCTTGTTCTGATATTTCCCTTTGCCTAAAACTATGCAATCTTATTTTCAAAGTGCCCAATAGTTTGAAGTACTGTGTTTAGGCATTCCATCATAGTGATTTGAGTTGTTTGTCTGTCTTAAATGTATTTCCCCAAAGTCTGATAGCCATTTCCCAAAGTTAGAGAGTCATATATCTCTATGCATGGCTTGAATGTTTATTTCTATGTGTTGATAAACTTATAGTTATATTTCTCATGATTAATGGTTTGCCCTACCATGTTTATGTCAGCGATTAAACTAGTTATTCTTGAAATCCTTTTTTATTCACAAACTTGATGTCCATTTCATTCTATTTTGCCCAAAGATCCATTTTACCTCGAATCAAATCAACCCTTCAACAACCTTGTATAACCATCTGAAATATTTCTTGACCTTTTCGACCCCATAGCCCAGTTGATATGATATCTTTTTACCTATCTTATATCTTTGATCAGTTTCATCCCTCACAACCCAAAACCAAAACCAAAAAAAAAACTTACTTCATAACTAGCCTAAAATCATAACACAATAAGCAAACACACAGATATCCCTTACACAAATAGAGAGAGCCCTCTCTGAGTCCAGGAAGGCTAGGTCCTTGGGCTTTAAAGACTGGTTTGATGTTACACTATCATTTGGCTTGCCAATCAACCAAATCACAGGACCCTAACATAATGGCGGTCACGACGGGACTCTGAGTGATAAACAAACTTAGTTTCCATAAACCTTTAGAGACCTTTGAGAATACTATCTGATTGACTTATCCCACTGCTCACTAACATGATGGCGATCACGTTGGGACTCTGAGTGATAAACAAACTTAGTTTCCCTAAACCTTTAGAGACCTTTGAAAATACTATCTGATTGACTTATCCCACCACTCACTAACATTAATGGCGATCACGGTGGGACTCTGAGTTAGTGACAAACTAAGTATACCTTAGAAATTCATAATCCCTCAAACTAGAAGTATTATCCGAGAGTAGAATCTAGTTGTCTCACCATCCTAGAAAAATGATGACCCAACTATACGATACTCTTACAAACCTTAGGTTGCACATAAAAACTTAGAAAACCCCAAAAACATCCCTAGATTGGCTTTTTATCAGTATTGGTGGTGGACCATACACATATCTCTAAAAACAACTAAAAATATCCACTCGACAACTCCACTAGCCTCCAGTAGGCCTATTACATCACTAGTCCTTATAAAATCTCCTGGGAATGCATTAAGAAATCCCAATCATACTGATGGTGGACAACATAGTTCAAATCCTCCACCTGGCGACTCCACAACCTTCATTAGACCAAAAGACTCCACTGGTAGAGAACTTTAGACTGATTAAAAAGACATAGTGACCCTATCTGATTAACAAATATGGATCCAAGGACACAAAGGAGATATGCTCCGATGAGCAGAGAACATATCCTTGGATTCCCACACAAAATGCCTAAAGACGTAAATTAGATAGAAAACCTACCTATCTTTCGAGATGAAAAGGTTGATGACCCATTGTTACATCTCATCAATTTTCATATACATGTATGGAGGTTAAAGGTTGAATGGCATGAGGAATGCCTCATGAAAATTTTCATCAGTACATTAGAAGGAAAGGCAAGACAATGGTATGAAGGTCTAGAACTTGGCATCTTGTTTTTTTGAAGGATTTCCACAAAGTATTTTGTAAACACTATATAGGGCATTATCCATCTCTATCATTGGCTGAAAATTGTTTTGATCAATCTTAAGACCTCATACAACACCTTGTAAGCATTGATGAAAACTTAGGAGATTGGCATCCTAAGGATTATATAGAGGAGATCCAAAATTTTCTTACCCAAACTAACCATAAAGATGACCAAGAAGAGTTGATCTCAGATGAAATCCATCAAAAAATAAGAGAGGATCCACAAGAGCTCTTTGAAAAGGTTGAAACAAATAACAATCCATCTGCCCTTCCTTGTAAAATACAAGAGGACATTCAGCCACAAGATCAACTTCCACAAAATATGGATAGCAATTGTTGCCCAATCTAAAGAAAATAGAAAATACCTCGTCCTTTAACTGAAGATGAAATAGATCAGATGTTATCCACTACTGCCTTACCTACTAAAGAAATTGCTCATAAATAAACAATAGAACAAATTGTTGTTGAGGTTGAAATACTTCCTGAAAAAGACATTCATCCTTGTGACCATTCAAAAAAGGAAGAGAGACATCATAGTTCCACCCAGAAGAAGAGAAATACACCACCCCTTTCAACAAAGGAAGAAACCAATGAAATCCTAAGCATACAGCCAACATCCAAACCTTTTTGTAAAGAAAATATGTATATGTGTTCTACTGCTGATTTATCTACTAATGCATTTTCTCATACTAAAAGTATAGAACAGATTGATGCTGATACTAAAATTTCTTCTCAAGAAGACCTGGTGCCAAAGAATAGTCCTACTCATTAGGATAATGGCTCACAAACAGGAATCATCTCACTAAATCAGGGTATACTGAGATTTCTTGAAGGTAGCATAACATTACTTTTTGAAGTTGCCAAATCAGATAATCCTAAAGAGGGAGAAGGGATTCTTTCTCAAAAGAATCCCAAGGTTAGTCAAGTAAAGGAGGGAGTAATCCTAAATGAGGGATATTTCTCAAATCCTCTAGGCCAGTTATTATTTGAAGATCCCTTTGCTATTTCCTTAGAGGCCTTTAAAGAGGGAGTAAAACATGCCAAGAACAGTTTGTGGCAGAGCTTAAAGAAAATTTGGAGCACTACTGTCCAAAAACAAGTGAGGTGGAAGTGGCCTTTTCATTTCTTCAACATCATCAAAGAGCTGAACCAAGATCAACCATGCAATCATCTACTTGACTGGCTATATTGGAAAGAAGAGTTCACCAAATGAATGTATGTTGTGTATAGTTTAGAATAGGATAGATAGATAACTGAGAAAAATAAGCTCAGCCTTGTGAGCATCTTTTCAGTTCTAGATTGTTTTGAAGAAAAAGTGAAAAAATAGGAAATACAAAAACAGTAAAAAGCAGAAAAAGAGGGTGGTTTGAAAAATAGAAAAAAGGCCCCATGTTCAAAAAATAGTCATTCAAAAAGTGCGCAAGTCTAAATGTCGTCACTACTGCTCAAATGTCTTGTTCAATTATCTAGCCTAATCATAGCTGAACATGTTTTAAATTTATTTGCTGATAAGTTAATGAGTGGAAAAGATGGTCAACATTGTGTAAGCTTGAATTATTAAAGAGCGTAGATTAGGAAAAGATACTGGTTCCACATGCTCAAAACAAAACCAAAGAGGAAAGCAGGGATGCAAAACAAATTGTGTATCCCAGCCTTGTTTTCCTAGTTTTCAATTTATGCAAAATAAAATTTGTGTGCATCTTGTCTTTCGTGCCACAAGTACATGACAAATCAGACTGTCTAATCCTGATTTAGTCATTTTTCAATTTCATGTTGTAGATTATAGAACAAAATCTTGTCAAAATGTCACCTTAACCTTGATGGGTTGATCTAGCATAGGTAGAGTAATCAAGGAGTTCATCAACTTAATTTGGACTCTTTGCTAGACATAAGTGGAATTTTAGATAGGTTCATTTTTTTTTTTTTAAATATATTTCTGTTGGGTTGCTAGTCCAAATGCACCCAAAGGAAGAAAAAATGTTAGGAAAGATAGTGGGATAGGTAGAAATATCATTGATGCTAATCATGCTGTCAATTTTCAGAAATAACATCAAGGAAGAAAGATATTTGCGCCAATCGATAAAGGCACTGGTCTTCATAAGCCAAAGATTTGAAATTCTGGACACCTCCTGAAAAGGAGCTGGCCTCCACAAATGGAGCCACTGTTAGTCATCAGTATTTTTCACTTGTTGGTGATGACTAGTTGTTACAACCAAGTTTTCTAGCAGTTGATCAAAAAATTTGTCAAATTTGTCAACTGGAAAACACCCATAAACATTTTTTCCCTCCTACCTTTTCAATCAGCCCATGACGAGATAAAACTTCATTATCAAGCCCTATCTAGCCTCAGCCATACTAGGTTGTCCATCAGCTCCAAAGAAACAATCCAAATCTGTCCAAGAAGTATCCCCTAAGTTAAGTAGTGGCGCTTTAGGCATTTCTCCCTTGGAAAACTATCCTAAAGCCAAAGAACCTATATCTACCTATCAACCAGTCCTAACAGACCTTCCTATTCTGAAAATAAATTTTGGTTACACCCTTAAGTCGTGCCACTAACAAGCCTTGAAGTCTCAGCAATGCATGTGCCATAGGTCAAACTGATATTAGGTAGTTTTTACAGTGTTTCAATGGATCTTTCAAAGAGAAAAAGTGTACCAGTAATCCAGAAGACAGTATTTAACTCAACATGAGAAGACAGTTGCTTCTCATGTGGTTTTTGAGCCTGGGGTGCAGCTACAGGGTAGAGAGTTATTTCATCAAGCTCCTGCAATCACAATAAAAGGTTAGTGAATCATAAATGACAAGAAATGATTTGCAGATACTAGCTAAATTGATTGTGATGTCTAAAGAGACACAAAAGTATTTGAAAAGAAGGATTACTTGTCTCAGAAAAGTGCCCATCATGACTTATTATCAATTTTCCATCTTCATTCACTCAAGCATGAATAGGAAGTGAAAGGAAAGATAACACTGTTTAAAAAACTGATGAAATGGCATCACTAAGAAAACCTCCTTTAATTTACAAGTAGAGGGTTGAAGACTGAGAAAACCTCCTTCATTTTACAAGCAGAAGGTTGAAGACTGAGAAAACCTCCTTCATTTTAAAAGCAGAGGCTTGAAGACTGAGAAAAAGGCCTCCTTCATCTATAAGTAGAGGGCCAGGGACAAAGTTTGATTTTAAGGTTTTCACTATTTGAAAGGAAAATTTTAGGTGCAGTAGGAAAGAAACTAAAGGTTTCTGAATAGAAAATGGTGTTAAAAGCAAAGGCAAAGCAGTGGTGCTTTTAAAAATTTGTTTACATAAGTTTCACTATTATTGAAATATAATTGAAGCTAATAGGGTGATTATTAATAAAGAGATATTGTTAAGCAAATGGCCAAAGAAGTAAGACAGTCTTGGTCTCAAAATGACTTCTGCCATCAAATACAAAGAAAACCACTAACATTGTATTCATAAATCTTTCTCACTTGGTTAAAACAGAAGTTGAGAATAACCCAGGCATTTGTCAAAAATAGGCCCCTTCATTACAAGTAGAAGGCTCACCATTATGTGAAGATGAAGAGAATTTATTTGCAGTATGGCTTAGTTTTCAAAGGGACTGCTATCAAAATGGTAAAATGAATGAAAAATTCATTATCCTTGCAGACTTCCTTCACAAAGGAACAAAGGGAAATTTTCTCAATTTTACAATTTAAACTTCAGTTTTCCATCCCCTGCTATATCTCCGTAAAAATTGAAGACTTGATCACTTTGTGAATCTAAGGTTAGTTAGTTGCCTTGATGATGGAAACTATTTATAGCAGAGTTTTTCATTTACAAATTCAGGTAAGGTTCTTCACCCACAGTCAAGATAAAGGCTCAAAGCAGCACTTGCCAGCTCAATCAGTTTCACAATAGGCATGATCACCTTCAAAACATCAGGAGCATAAACTGTCAGTTTAAGTTTTAAAAAGATGAGTTATCTCCTTGCAAGAATGGCAAAAGATGTTTCACAAATCATTGGTATGTTTTTTGAGCAGAGTTTTCCTTTGAAAAGGTCATTAAAAAGGTCAACAGTGGCAGAGACTGTCAAATTAAGTTTTAAAAGGGTGAGCTACCTCCTTACAACAATGTCAAAGAAAACCTCACATATCATAATGTGTCTTTCAACAAGGTTTCTTTTTCAATGAGAAAAACACTAAGAGATGTTGGCCTTCAAAATGGTATTCTCACTGTGAAAAGGGGTCACATGTATAAGGATCTCCAAAAACAGTCATCCACAGCACTTTAGAGAGGCCTGGTTGAAATATTGGGTTTATTTTATTTTGAATATTATAAGTGATAAAGTTAAGTTTCATTTGTTGTTTTGCAACCAACACCTTTTTCAAAAGGGATCTTCAAAACCCTCACAAATTAACCTCAAGGGTAATCGACTCTTTCGACTTTAAGAGGTTAAAAGGACCATTGCAAGCCCATTTGGAATTTTCAAAATGCAAACAACACCTCCTCCTAGCTGCTCAATGGACCGAAGAAGCATTTCAAGTGAAAATTTGCAGAGTTTGAAGTTTTAAAACTGCGCAGCGCATCTGGAAGAGCGCGCAGCGCATTTAGGAGAAATTTTAAAAAGGAGTTACATTACTATGGGACGCACCTGTAGAGGCACACGACGCGCCTATAGGTGCAGTCACAACTGCCCGAAGGCTGACACGACACCATGTCTATTGCGCGGCGTTTTTCCATTTTAGCGTGACGCGCATGTTTAAACAGTCAAAACGCCTCCAAAAGGGTCTTGAAGCTGCTCAACTCTTCAAGCAAAGACCACCATCCATCTTCGAGGTATTTCTATTTGCCTCCCTAGTGTATTCAAGTTGCTAAATGGGTGATTGTTGCCATATTTTCAAGACTAAATGGTGATTGAATAGAGAAGGTCTTGGTATAAAGCAAGGTGGTTGTTACGATATTGACAAAGATTGTTACCATGGGAAGCTAGTGGAGTGTTTATATTGTTTTCAAAGGGCCTAAATTGTTTTCAAAACAGATTAATCAAACATATGCTAGTGACTCAAAGAAAACATAGTGTTATAGGTTTTCAAATGGTTGAAGGTGTCCTGACGGTGGTAGGACAAAACTAACCTCTGTCAGCCAAATGTAATGTGAAAACAGTGTTATAATGTGGAGGCAGTGTTTGAGAGGAAAACACATTGTTTGAAAGGTGACATCAGGGAGCCTATTTTGAAAATAGTGGTCTTAGTCTGAATGCCTTGTCCCTTCAAAAACTACCTCCTTTGAATGAGTGAAACAATGAAACTAGTGCTGCCTCCTTTGTCCCATAAAACAAAGTGTGGTGAGAGATTCTTTAAAGTCATTTGAAGGTGTTTTTTTTTTTGTCTACCTGGGCATAAGAAACAAGTGTTCCTAAGGTGAAACAGTGAGCCTAATTTAACAACAGTGATCATGCATGAATGCTTTGTCACTTTCAAAATTCCTCTCTGTGTGGTAAAAAGCAAAACCAATGCTGCCTCCTTTGATCCATGAAACAGAGTATGTTATGAAAAGCTTTTAAGTCAATTGGAAAGTGTTCTTGTCTACCTGTCCATGTGAAACAGTGAAATACAATAGGAGTTTTTTTTATTGGGAAGGGTGTTTTTTTTTTACAAGGTTTTCTTGCTTATACCAAAACACAAAGGATCCTTGTAACCTTACCCAAACACAGTAACAATTTGACTATGTGCTCGTTATTTTGATAATTTTTTGTTGTTTGGCACAAAAGAGAAAAAGCAGTGATTTGTAAAGAGCAGAAGGTTGGTGTTAAAGAACCATTTCACATAGCATTTGAAGCAATTTTCCTTGGTCAAACAGTGACTAACAAAGAGGACAGAGTTGTGTGCTTGAGAAAACATTCCAAAATCCATTTGAGGTAGCTTAGTGTTACAGAGAGCATTCAAAACAAGATGCCTCCCAGGCAAGACAGTAGGAGCAGCTTGCATAAGAGATTTGACCCTGTTTCCACTGAAGAAGTGAATGCCCACCCATCAGTCTTGTTCAATTTCCATGAGGTTGGGTGTTTATATTTTTGTCAAAGAGTGAAAGAGGTGAAGAAATTTTCCCCTTTGACACATCTTTGTGCTTTGAGGTTTCAAGAGAAACATTTCCAGCTGGTAGGCCTATATTTCAAATTCTCTCCAAGGTCCATCTCCAAGGCAACTAAAATCCCTTATGTCGGGGAGAAGTGGTTTAAACAAAGCCACCTGGACTTAGAAGAATACAAGCCCTTTCTAAAGCCTGAGCACAGAGAATCATGTCCTTCCATTTTCCCTTTCTCTTATCTTTTGATTAGCTACGCCCCCCTCATGAATATCATCATGAAATACTTCACTTGTGAGGGGATATTCTCCCGATTCTATGCCTATATCATTCGATTGCTCATGCGTTTCATGAGGGCCAAATTGCTAAATCTTCCTTTCTTCTTACATAGAAGCATTGAGAAAATGGCCTCCACTATTCAGAAAAATCCTCCCTCATAGTAGACAGCTTGCCTCTTCCATCACTCCCTCATCAAAGTCATCATTCTTCATCAGCTAGAGAAGAGGGAGGTCTCTTGGGATACTTTCATCACCCATCCGGATTTCTCCACTGTCCCTCTAGTTCATACATCTCCTACTCCTCCTATTCACCATCCTTTGCCTTCTTCTAGCAAACATATTCCCAAGAAGCTCAAGTTTACCATAGAACAAAAAAAAGAGCATGAAGAGGGAGAAGAGCATGAGCATAGTGAGGAAGAACAAAAAGGGGAAGAAGAGGAAATTGATGATGAGCATCATCACAGTGAGGCAGAACAGTAGGGGGAAGAAGAGCATGATGATGAACAACATCATAGTGAGGCAAAACAACATACTCCTGAAGATGTGCAACACAGTGAGGGTGAGAAGACTCATGAATATGCTGAATAGGGGTAGCCACAACATGATGAACAGAGGCAGCTACAAGATGATGAACAACATCCTCCTAAAAAGGAACAATAGTCTCATGAAGAAGAGGGGAAGTAGCATGGAGATGTGCAACACAGTGAGGAGGACAACCCTCAAAAGGAAATGCAAAAGGACAACCATGGTATCCATGAAGAAATCCAAGACAGTGGAAAAAATGAGGAGCAAAGTGACAAGGGTAAAGAGCCCATGGAGCATGTGCTAGCTGCCTCTCCTAGGCAAGAGGCCATGCTCTCTTCTCCAAAAGTGGCCAAGCCCCGGACATCAAGGAAAAGGGTGCCTAGAGTTGTAACTCCAAATGTGACTAGGGCCCTCTGAAGCAAGGGAAAATTGCCCAAGAATCCCATGGTCGAATTGTCCAAGAGGAAGAAGACTAAAAGAGCCACCCAAAGCAAAGGGAAGGACAAGGAAGAAAGTAGTAATGAACAAGAAAGGGAATTCGACACCATCCAAATCCAAAGTGATGATAGTGATAATGAAGCCCAGATTCTAGAAAATCTCTTGATCCATAGAGAAAGCCAAATTGATGCTTTGAGGACTGATCTTGATAGGGCTCGGAACTTCAATCACTTTTTGCAAGTTCAAAACAAGCAGATGAGTGTCCATATGGATGTATATGAGACACGGGCCATCAAATAAAAAAAGGAGGCCTCCAAAGCACAAGTGAGATTGGAAGAACTCATGGGTGAGTTCGATGAAAGTGAAGGCAAAGATCAGCCTGGGCGAAAGAGGCCAAGTGTTGAAAATGCAACAAGATGATGGAGCTTAGTGAAATGAAGTCGCCTTCACTAAGTGGGCCTGCAGGCTATTTTTGGCGCAAAGTCTATTTTTAGACTATGTCTATTTTTAGACATATGGAGCATGGTCTAGGAGTTGCAGTATGCTATTCTTGGATGATTGGTCGAGTTGGTAAAAATAGATGGACCTCTATTTTTAGACGTACAGGTCGAAGTCTATTTTTAGACTGCCTGTCTAAAAATAGGCCAGTCAAATATTATTAGCCCTTAATAATATTTGGACTCTAAACTTCAGTTTATTCTCTTACAGCACTTTAGTTGGAGCTACGGATGTGGCCCATGCATCTGACAGAAAGAATTACGCTATTCCTTGGGGTTTGGTGAGCTCATGCATGGTTGACTTCAGTTAGGACTTCAGTGGCAGAAGTTTGGTGGAGTTGATGAGACAGTTGGTGGAGTTGTGTTCGGTTTAACTTAGTTGAATTGGTTGAGATTAGTTTAACTAGCTAATAAACTAGTAATGAGTGGAGTGAATTAAATATTATTTAATTCATTAATTAGTAACTCATTATTCAACTCAAGAACACATCAGTTCACTACAGTGCATGGACAGTTCAGTGGAGACCAGTGGAAGAGGTAGATGAAAGGGTGAGTTTGCTATTAGTTGCGACAGCAGTTGTGCATGAGATTTGCACAAGAATTGGAGGAGATTTCCAATGATGATTGCGCAGTTGGAGCCAGTGAGATTCGAACTTGGATCTCTCATTAGACCAGCCTTGATTGCGCAATAGAGGCAGGCAATTAGTGGATGAGTTTTGAACCTGTGACTTGTTCAAAACTAAGCTAGTTTGTGTGTAACTTTTGGAGACAGTACTGAGTACTTGTGAGGAGTATTGTACTGAGATTGTTACATGTTCTCTTCTATTATAATATACAAAATAGCTGGGGGTTTTCAGCTATAAGCTTTCCTCATTACATATTGTGTTTATGTGCGCATGCAACTATTTCTATTTTCCACAAATTGTTGATCAATTGTAGAAGAGGTTATGTGTTATGCATGAATTCGAATTAATGTGTGACCAGGATAATCTCAGTGGATAAATCTTCATTATTCAGCAAATTTCTACATGGTATCGGAGCGAATTGATCATCAGGATCTATTGCAGTGATTACAATATTATTTCGGTAGACAGAGTCTGTAACGGGCCAGGTAGCCTCTGGATCCATCCTTTCTCTGAAAGGTGATATATCCAGTAAATGCCCTTACAGTCGATCTCTGTGCTAGAAATAATTTGTTCTCACAAATCCAGAAGCAGTTGAGTTTTTGAGTTTGGAATTCGAATTTTGCAGCAGTTTGTTTTCTTGGTGCCGGAGTTGAAAATGTCTTTCAACGGTTTGCGACTCGAATATGCTCTTGAAGGCAATTCGAATTATGTTGCATGGAAATATCGCATGGAGGCAGTATTAGAAGATAATGGACTGAAGGAGTTCGTAGATACGGATGTCCAAAAGCCCACTGATCCTGCTGAAGTCGAGGCTTGGCAAAAGAAGATGGCGAAATGTCGAAGGATTCTGTTGGAGGGCGTGAAGGATCACATTGTATCCAGCCTGCATGGAAAAGCTTCTCCATATTTGATGTGGAAAGCATTGACAGATATATTCCAGAGTAAGAGCGACCAAAGGAAGCTGGCGCTCAAGGATAAGCTCAGAAGCATTAAGATGGAGAGAGGCGACAGTATCGCCAAATACCTCACGAAGTTCATTTAGTGCAGAGATGAGCTGGGAAGTGTGGGGGTGACTGTCGAAGAATAGGACATGGTAGACCTGGCTATCCTTGGTCTTTCGAAGGCTTGGCATTCCTATCAAGATAGTGTCAATGGTCGGGAGAAGTTTCCAGGATGGGAGCGACTTTGGGCGGATCTCATGCAAGAGGAGATAAGGAGGACTACCAGGGACGGATCTTCATCAAAGGTATCTGATGAAGAAAATTTCACTTTGGCTGCCAAAGCAAATAAGGGGAAGAGCAAGAAGGCTTCTCAGTCTGGTGTGAAAGGTGTGGAGTACTAAAAGGTATGCTTTTGATCATTATTTCAAAGGGTTTTTTAAGAGAATTTAGAACTCTTGTGTCATGAATTTGGGAATTAATAAGTAACCATAACAAAACATGTGAGAATCGATATACAAGACTTAGCCACTGATAATGGTTATTTTCTATACAGGAAAAGGAGAAAACGAGGGATTGCCGTTCCAAAGGGAAAGACAAAGTCGAGATAACTGCTGTCTCTCTGGACGAGAACCGAACGCAAACAAAGAGAAACAAATCAAAGCAAATCGGCTCGGAAAAGAAGGAGAGGACACCAGCTCAGCGCAAAAGAAAAGACAGGATGAAGAGTTAACAGTTTGGCGAATCCCTCAGGATCTTCGATCCCGAGGGATCGCTGCTTTATTTACCTTGTCACTTGGACATCTCCGCCGTCGTCTTTATATAAAGAGACAACACTATTAGTTTAATAGAGATAGGGAGATGTAGAGATGAAGAATACGCTTTTATGTAATTTCTGTAAAACATCAGCTTTGATTATTAAGTTTCGTTGAGAACTGGTTCAATGTATTTTTGACCGATGCATTAATGGAAGTTTGGTGATTATTTCATCTCTGCGACTGGATTAACTTCAAGCGGTGTATCCTTGGAGGCTAAGGGCCCGGCCCCGAAGGACACTTGCTTCTGTACCATTACGACTTTACTTCTGTGTGGTTTGTTTATCATTGTTATTTGTTAATTTGGTATGTTTTACAAGTTCATATTACATGCTCTGTTAAAGGTTGAATCATTGAAGTTTCTGTAGATAGAATCGTGTGTTGACTCCGCATCAAGTTATTAATCCTTTCAAGAGTTCATTACATGTTCTTACTGTTATGTTACAGAGCTGTCATATTAACGTTCGTGTTGTGTGCAGTATTGTTCTATAATTCGTTAATTGATTGTTGCTGTTCCTTTAGTGAGATTTGTGTGAATCGCCTTTAGAGTGACAGAATGTTCTTTGATTGCAAAGAGTGTATAGATTGAGTTTGGTTATAACCCGCGGGACTTAGTTATTCAATTGTTGTTCCATTTTAGAGTTGCTGTTCCATTTCAGAATTGTGGTTCAATCCTTTATTCGCTTTGTTGTTTCATTTACTTGCAGTTGTTGGTTTGTTGTGAGAGATGATCTAAGGCTGTAGTGAGCAGTAGCAGTCACTGTCTAGCTCCCAGGCTCGTGATCTATGCTCTAGTTCCTTTTCCATCAGTTTCTGAAGGGATGGGTTATCATTGCCGAACCCTTGACTGATAAGTTATTGAGTTTTTTGAGTGTGTGATTTATTTCTTTAAAGTAATTTAATTTCAGTTAAGCATCCGTTTACTCTTGTATTTCTTAAGCACTGTACTACTAGCATTACTCTGACAAATGAGCCTCGGATTGAGTCACTCTTTGTAATGACAAAACGCTCTCGGGTTGACATATTAATGTGAGGTAACTAGAGGTGAAAGAGACCCTTTTTATAACTCCACATTTTGGTGCCGTTGCCGGGGAAAGAGTGTAGCCATTTGTCTTTTTCAGAGTAGTGTACAAGCCTGCTAGGGAGGAGTTGGATCCTAAAAACGGAAGGTAAGAACCTACGTGCAGAGCATGTAAAAGACCTGCTCACTATCCGCTTTCCTAACAGATTTGTTTTTGCTTGTTTGAATAGAAGTTGGTAGTTCATTTTTTTGAGTGCATGACTAAGCAGAAAAGACCAGAAAAGAATATCAAACCCCCATCCAAACTTGAAAAAGCTAAGGGGCCGGTGACCCTTGGCCGAACGACCTTCATAGACGAAATCTATAAGAAAACAGAATCTCAGCCATCAGTAGGCCTCAAGAAAAACATTTCTAAGCCACCTACTAGTTCCCTTCAGGCCACAGGATCACCATCTGTAGCCTGCGCTGAGGTGCATAGTCAAACTGAAGAGCAGGACTTTCAAGAAATTGAAAATTCTACTCCAGAATTATTGCAGGAAGGGAACTCTAGCAACTTTTGTGAGGGAGAAGGAGAAACAGGGGAAACTAAGGAACCAAAATCTCCTCTTGAAACAAATCAGCCATTAGATAGCCCAGATAAAGGAAGTGCTGCGAAAGTCATTGTTGAAGAGATTCAATCTCCTCAAACACCTGGTATTCCCATTATTCCAGATAAAGGAAGCGCTATTAAAAAGATCCCTGTCAAAACCGTTCCCACCCAACCTAGGAATACCCTCCTAGATATCCCAGAAGGTTACTGGCATATATTCGATCCCATGGTTCAAAACCAACCAAACGCTCAAAACCAGCCAAACACTCAAACCTCTACATTACAATATCCTATAGTGGATTCTGCAGCAAATGCACCCATGAAAGCTATCCCTCTCCAGCATATCCCCACATTTCACGGACTCACATCAGAAGATCCGGATGCATTCCTATTCGAATTCGATGTGTTATGTCGGGGGTATGATTACACCACCGATCCCCAAAAATTGAAATTATTCCCCTCTACATTGAAAGGGGCTGCTTTAAGATGGTTTATGGGGCTAGGTGGCGGGGTCATCAACAATTGGGATCAAATGAAAGAATCCTTCTTAAAGAAATATCAGGATTATTGTAGGTCTAGAGAATTAAAAGACGAAATATTTCAAATGATAGCCAGACCAAATGAAACATTAGAGGAGTATGTGGAACGTTTTTAGTATAATTTACAAAGATCTCCTTATGCATCGCTACCTTTACCTGATAATGTGTTAAAAACTGCATTAATGAGGGGCATGAAGGAACAATGGATTGAAACATTAAACATTATGGGCAAAGGGGATATTTATCAAGAAAATTTTACTGACATCCTTGATTTATGTATCAGGAGTTCGAGAGGCAGCACAAGAATAAAACCGACAGAATATGATCGGTTTGCAAGAGATAACAAAGTATCAGCAGAAGGAGTAACACGTGCAGAAATTGGAAATTTATTAGAAAATTTTAAAACTCATATTATGGGGACACTAACTACACAACTTGATATTGTGCAGGCTAAACAGAAGCAGCTGGAGGCAGAACAGAATTTGGCAATCTTCTGCCCCCGATGCAGAAAAAAACACAGCCACAAGGAGTGTCCATTAGATAAAGTCCAAACATGCACCATCTGTACAAAAGATCACCTTACGGAGAGCTACCCCTCACTTCCTGGATTGAAAGCGGTATATAAGGAAGCAGAAGAAGAACCAGAATCGGTGAATTCGATCAACCAGAGCCGTCCGTGGCAGCCAAGACAACCTGGTATGTTTCCAGACCCAAACTCTTTCTTTCAAAACCCACAATATAATGCTCAACAATATGGTATGTGGCAAAATCAATCTCAACCCCCATTTACAAACTGGTCACCACAATCGTTTCCTTCTTCAAATCCATGGCTGAATCAAACAAGCCAAACTGGTTGGCCGAATTTCCCTTATACTCCACCATATTGGCAAAATGGCCCATACCCTTCACAGTGGACTCCCTCTACTTCACAAAGTTCACCTTGGCAGACAAGCTGGAAAAGACCAATGTACCACCTAGCTGGAACTATTCCGCTCCCTCAACCTACTTTGCCAGCCTTACAACAAAATCCCCAGTCTAACTTGAGACCGCAACTCCCAGCCCAACCCGATCCCAATCCAAATAACAGACAGGTCCAATCCATCCAAATCATAGAATCACCAGAAGCAGGACCCGACTTAAGGGAGTGCAATGACCTTCAGTTAAGATCTAGACGTATAATTGAAACTGAGGGAGATAAAACAGTTCATATTGAAGATCAGTTACCCAGAGAACATCAGTCACAACAAGAGGATGTAAATAAGCAACAAACTCATAATCAAGCAACCACATCCTCTCCTCCGTTCCTAGAACGATTAGCCATACCTCGATCCATACAATATCCTGACTTTGACATTCTGGGAGAATTACAAAATCTGTACATAAAAATTCCATTCCTCCAAGCCATTCAAGACATTCCCATATACGCAAAAACTATAAAAGAATTGTGCATAAAGAAACCAAGGAGGAATATAAAAAATAATCCAAGAGTCCAAGTAGTCGGTACTTTATCTGATCTATTGTCTGGAAGAGAAACACCCCTTAAATATGAAGACCCCGGGAACCCAATTATAACTGTTCAAATTTACGGTCAGACCCTGTCCAATGCCTTAGTTGATATAAAGGCTGCAATTAATATTTTAACAACCACAACTTGCCAAAATCTCGGCATTACATCTGTAGAACCCACCTCCACTCTGTTGGAATTGGCTGATCGATCTGTGGTTAGACCAGAGGGTACTCTACATGATGTCATGGTCTCTGTAGAATCCTGGGAGTATCCAACCGATTTCCTGATAATTAATCCAAAACCCGACTTGATGGACATCCGCTAATTTTAGGTAGGCCTTGGCTTGCCACTGCCGATGCCTACATTGGCTGTCGGCAGGGAAATATGACCATAACCAGAGGACCGAATAGCAAAAATTTAGTTCTATATCCTCCAGCGCAGCCAAGTGTCACAATGATTAAAACTAATAAACACCCTGTATCATACCTTACCGATAACATCAGATCTCCATTAACTATACAAGAGGCACTCGATTTCAAAGATCAAATAGAAGACGATGCCATTAATAATTTCATTACTCAAACTGAACCTCGCACACAGTGTCACATGATAGAAGCAACATTTGATAATGAATTGGAAGAAGATCCCCTGAAAGATATTCATGACCAAACGATACCTGTTACTTCTGTTGCAAATAGTAAAACTGTGGAAATTGCACCGGGGAAAATTTTAAACATCAATGCTAATCTCACACCTGAACAAGAAACAAAGCTCATCCATCTGTTAACAAAATATCAAGAAGCATTTGCATGGGACTACCCTGATATGAAAGGAATCGATCCCCAGTTATGTACACACCACATTTATATAGAAAAGGATGCCAGACCTGTGCGTCAACCGCAAAAAAGACTTAATCCCCATCTAAAAGATGTCGTAAAAACTGAACTTCAGAAGCTTTTAGATGTGAATTTTATCTACCCTATTTCTGATAGTAAATGGGTCTCTCCACTTGTGGTAGTACCAAAGAAGAACGGGAAATGGAGAATTTGTGTGGATTATAGAGAACTAAACAAGGCAACACAAAAAGATCATTTTCCTCTTCCTTTCATAGATCAAGTATTGGATACTTTAGCAGGGAAGAAGTTCTTTTCTTTCCTGGATGGCTTTAGTGGATACAATCAGATTCAGATTGCCCCTGAAGACCAGGATAAAACTACCTTTACTTGTCCCTGGGGAACATTTGCCTATCGAGTTCTACCTTTTGGCCTATGTAATGCTCCTGCCACATTTCAAAGGGCCATCCTTAGCATTTTTACAGATTTAATAAATGATGGACTTGAAGTTTACATGGATGACTTTACACCATATGGAGATGATTTTGATCCAGCTCTAGACACCCTAGAGAAAGTCTTACAACGCTGCATTGTCACCAGGCTTTGCTTAAGCAATGAAAAATGTTTTTTTATGATGACTGAAGAACTTATCCTAGGACACTATGTCTCAGCAGCCGGCATTCAGGTAGACCCGGCCAAAATCCAAATACTTTTGCTTATTCCCACTCCTACTACTCAAACAGAGGTACGCAGTTTTCTTGGATTTTCAGGTTATTATAGACGATTCATAGAGCATTATTCACACATTGCTGCTCCTTTATATGCACTAACTGGTAACGTTGATTTTCTTTGGACAGACAAATGTGACCGTGCTTTCGAGGATCTAAAGAAGCTGGTATCCACAGCCCCAGTCCTTCGAGGACCAAACTGGGACCTACCATTCCAGATATCATCTGATGCCTCAGATACAGCCATTTGCGCAGTCCTTGGGCAGGAAGAGGATAAAAAACCATATGCCATCTATTACATTAGCAAGAATTTATCCCCTGCTGAATTGAATTACACTGTTACTGAAAAAGAATTCCTAGCTGTAATACATGCTGTCAATAAATTTAGACATTATATTACAGGCTACCCTGTTATCTTGTATACAGACCATTCTGCTATAAAATATTTAGCAAATAAGCCTGTCACAAATGCCAGAATATCTCGATGGTTAATCTTATTGCAGGAATTCGACATCACAATCAAGGACCGCCCTGGCAAAGAAAACCCTGTAGCCGATTTTCTTTCGAGAATACTAAAATCCAGCGATGCAGCAGCAGTGGAAGATCAATTTCCGGATGAGCACCTGTTTGCTGTTGCCGTTAAAACACCCTGGTATGCTGATGTTGCCAACTACCTCGCAGTAGGTAAATTACCAAAACATTTAACTCCTAATGAGCGCAAGCAGATCATTCAGAAAAGTTCTAGATTTTCATGGATTGGAGGCTATTTGTTTCACACAGGAGCAGACATGCATATAAGGCGATGTGTTAGAGAGGATGAAATCTTTGACATCGTAAAAGCCTGTCACGATGGACCGTGTGGGGGGCACTTCGTTGAGCGTAGAACTGGACATAAAGTATTGCAGACAGGATATTACTGGCCTACGATCTTCAAAGATGCAAAGAAGTTTGTCCAAGCCTGTGACAGCTGCCAGCGAGCAGGACGACCTGGTCAAGCTGATGAGATGCCTCTGAAACCACAGTTAGTCATCGAACCATTCGAACGGTGGGCTCTTGATTTCGTTGGACCCATCAACCCCTCATCAAATCAGAAAACATATATTTTGGTGGCAACAGAATATGTCACCAAATGGGTTGAGGCAGAAGCATTACCAAGAGCCACAGAGGACTCTGTCATACAGTTCCTGTTCCTTTTATTTGTTCGTTATGGCCTTCCTAGGGAAATAGTTACAGATGGAGGACCACAATTTGTTGGGCATAAATTATCTGCAAAACTTAACAATTATCATGTCCAGCATAAGATCACTACTCCATATCACCCACAGGCGAATGGGCAGGTAGAAAGTAGCAATAAGATAATAGAATCAATCCTCACGAAAACTATTGCATCACATAGGCGTGACTGGGCTACCCGACTACCTGAAGCACTCTGGGCCTATCGAACCACATGGAGGAGCACCACTGGTTACTCACCTTATCAACTAGTGTTTGGAAAACAACCTATTTTTCCCATAGAATTCAAAATCCAAACACTGCGAACAGCACAGGAAATTGGCCTAGACTTAACTGAGGCACAACTCAATCGACTACAGCAGATCAATGAATTAGACGAAATTCGGCTCTCTGCACTACAAAATACAGCATTAATTCAACAGCAGCGAGCCAAATGGCATGATGCGCTCATCAAGAACAAAGTCTTCCACGAGGGAGACTGGGCTCTGTTATACGATTCTTGGTTTCAGGACTTCCCTGGAAAACTTCAGACTCGATGGTTGGGACCATACGAAATCCAGAAGGTGCATGACAACGGAACCCTTACTCTAATCACCATTGACGGTTCTGGATATGCATTCAAAGTAAATGGCCACCGAGTCCGTCTCTATCGCAAACCACTCACCCGGGAATCCTTCTGCCAGCAGCTACGCCGAGACACTGATATGGAGATCTTAGGAGAGGAAGAGAAATCTTCCTCACCTGTAATTCATTAAGGGTTCATTTCTTTTTGCAATTTGTACATAAGTTCTTGTTTTTTTGAGTGGTTCTTGTACATAAGTTTGAATTAAATATTTTCTTGTCATTTTTTGCTGTTCCTTTTCTTTTACAGAGTTTGATTTTTGCTTTTCTAATAGCATATGCGTGTTTGTTTCTATATGTTGGTTTTTGCTTGTTTTGCTGTTCCTTTTCTAAAGGAACAACATTCGGGATCTCTGCTGTTCCTTTTTCAAAGGAACGGCATTATTACATTTTCCGCTGTTCTTTTTGGTTACCACTGTTCTTTGTCTTCAAAGAAACAACGTTCTTTTATTGCTGTTGTTCCTTTTTCAAAGGAAGGGCATTTTGAGTATTTTTATAGTATTTTTGTTTTTGCTGTTCCTTTTTCCCCAAAGGAACGGCATTTGCATTTTTTGCTGTTTTCTTTATCATCTGTCGTTGTTTCTTTTTCAAAGGAACACCACTCGCATACTTCTGCTCTCCTTGTGAAACAGCTTATTCTTTTGCTGATCTAAATTGAGGATGCTTCTTGCCCGTCTTCTTTCTAGTCTTTAAGATACAGCTATGTATTTGTGCAATGACATATAAAATCACAACATACCAAAATCTGCAAACCATAAATCGCTATATCTATAAGGCTCTGCATTAGTAAGAGGACAAATGGAAGGACATACTTATCTTTTACCTTTTGTTGACATGGTTTTACTAATTTTGCCCTGATTGGTTATCTTTATCATGCTGATTCCCTTAAACTTTTTTTTATTAGTACTTGGGAATAAGAGCAAAGAGTTTATATCCTCCTATTGAGATAATAAGACTTCTTCCACCATTCCTACTCTTAAGGAGTGTTGAGCCACCCTTTGTGTATAAGGAAAAGTATTCTATGAAAAAGGAAAAAATATGTGAACATGATATGTCAAGTGTCAAATGCAGGATAGGGGGTCTCATCGAGAGCCAGCCTACCATGATCATGAGGATGGAAGTGAAGTGGCATTCCCATTCTGGCCACCACACCAGGGATATGGTCAAAAAGGTATATCAAATAAACAAACCTTGGAACAGGAGGTCTCATCACGAGCCGGCCTGCCCACGTTTCGCTCTTTCCTCGTGAATGGCATTATGGTTAACTGGTCACCAAGCCAGCATAATGGTCTACATTTTGATATAACAACATTCCTAAGTACACAAAGGATTATGGTTCCGAGGGTAAAAAAACAACTCTGCCAAGGTTATGGACACCTGTTGGCAGCAGAGTACTGTTAATGGTATTGAAGTCACCTTGCTTACACCAATGGGTAAGATACTAATACTCTTTTGTTTCTTATATCCGAGCAACTAATCATATGTCATTTCCCGATTTATATATCGCATGAATATTTATCATTACCAATCATGGCAACGGAAGTGACCATGACTACTTGAGATTGGCAAGTACGATACATGCCCTATCCATCAGCCTCAAATCATAACACAGCAGCCTCTTATATAACACGCGATCCATTCTCCGCCTCGATTTCGGTAATCTGTTGTCCTTTTTCAACATGGCATAATTCCATATGCTGTTCCTTTCTGACGTAATTGCAGACCGGGTGCCGCTCCTTTATTTTCCGGCTGGGACAGCCTATCACATTGCGGGGGGGGAGGTTCACCTCATCATTCCCTGAATTACGTGTCAAGCTCACCATTCGAGAAAGCTAGCATACGACGGTTTGGCATGGTTTAACGGCATGGCATTTCTATTTTTGTCACAAGTTACTTTCTGTTGCACTGTTGCATACTCTGTGTTTTTTCGAAACCTTGCTGTGTTTCATACAGAAAACGTAGTTGCCGTTCCATTTAGAATCTACAGTGAAACTATGGGAGGAAGAGAAATTCGAAGCGAGCCTCAACAGTTGACGATATCTGCTACTGCCCGGGAGATCCTGGAAAGAGCAGGATGGTTGAATTATTTCAATCGCCTACAGGAGTCCAACGAAACAGTGGCGATGGAATTCTTGCAGAACCTACAAGATGATCACTCCATAGTAAGAGGGAAGCGGATAGCGGTTACTGATGACATAATTGCAGAAGTTTCAGGACTACCAGCCACCGGATCGGTATGGACATTAAAAAAGGAACGATTACAGAAGGTCATGGAACTGTTCCAGGACGAAGGCCAGAATTTGACAATTAAAGGGAAGGGAGTTCTGCCAGCAACCCTAGGTGAACCCTGGACAGAGCTAGCAAGAACGGTGCAGAGTTATATTACTTGCGAAGGAAGAAAAGACGTGGTAAGACCACGACACCTTAAACTTTTAGTTGTTTTAAAGCAGAGATGCTCTGTGAATTTACCCGCACTCCTGAACTCCTTACTGCATGATGCTGCACAAAGTATGAAAAAGGCACAGCACGTAGAATCAATCGTTAGTCATCATGGGTTGATACGACTAGTTGTTAGTTATGGTCTCAACCAGCAACAGAGCAGCTGGGAAGAGTTGATTGCACAAATTGAGGGGGGATTAACAGAACCATCCCCAAAACGCAGACATTCTATAAGCACACCGGAGTGTCCGGCAAAACGTGGAGAACATGTTGCTAGTACATCAGAACAACCAGAGTTACATCAAGAATCGGCAAAGCATAAGCATGCCATTGATTCACCCGAGCAACCAGAGGAACCCAGAAAATCAGCTCGGTTAGCTCAGATGAGAGGAAGCATAAATAAGCCCAGAAAATCAGCCCGGTTGGCTCGGATAAGAGGAAGGCTGGAAAAGCTTCAGGGAAGCACCAGCCAACCAGTGATAATTGAAGATGAGCAACCCGAAGAAGAAGCAGCCGAGCCTTCGGGAACAGAAATAGAAGCAGAAAATGAATAGGAGGAAGAAATGGGACAGCAGGAGGATAGCCCATTACAAGACCTACTGGGAGATGATGACTTGGCCGCAGTCCTAGCCAATATGAGTAAGTATGGTCAACCTTCTAGTTCAGAGGGCCCCCACGACAAACCTCAGGAAGAGAACATGCCTGTTCATGATGAAGAGGAGGAAAATACTGAACGGGAACAATCTGTTCCCATGTCACAAGAGGAAAATCTAGAGGGAGTAGGAGAAGAAACATCATTTGCTCAGGAAGAGACAGAACCAGTCGAGGGCCCTACTCCAGAACAGCCAGAGCAGAGCAGTGAAGAAGAACCCCAAGAGGAAGATTTAGAAACCAGTCATGATCCAGTCCGCAGCAGACAGACTGCTGTTCCTTCGAAGGAAACACTGGAAATTAAGAAGTTGCGAAAGGAACGGAATAAATTGTTGAATACGATAACCCAGCTCAGACAACAAATTAGGATTCTGAAAAAGAACCAGAAGGTAAGAAAGACTGGAGGGAGGAAAAAGAAGGCCAACAAGCGGCCTGCTGTTCAAAACCCTACTGAGAATCCAGCTGCCGTTCCAATTGATGCCGAGGAACAGACGGGTGTTCGCGTTAAAACAGAAAAGGATGATACAAGCGTCAGTGACAAACAAATTCAGATAGAGGCACCACCCTCAGGGGTAATAAGGGTTCTGAACTCCAAACAACATAACAAGAAAGTTCAGGTAAAACTCCCGGCCTCCACTGACCTATGGAAGAAAGATCCGAAAACAAAAACCCTGCATAAGATGGTGAAGCAAGCCCAGCAAGAAGCCGAATAGCTTAGAGAGCAAATGGTTCCCTGAGAAAAATATGAAGAGTTACAGCAGCAACTAAGGGACGTCAGTCAATCCAAAAGCCAGGCCTTTGAAGGCTGGAAAAAGGAACAAGAGGAAGTTGCACAGGTAACCAGTAGACTAAATACTGTTATCAAACAGATGAATGACTTGTGTTCTTTATACAATGATGTTTTAGCATGTAGGGCCCCTGCTAAAAACTATGCTCTATTTTTATTAGAACGGTACTTACAATTAAAAATAAAAGCTGTTAGAGCAGGTACCCCAATACAAATTAACACTGTTAATGACTTTATAGACTGCTGTAAACATTATGGAGTGAAAGTCCAGAGGTTGTTGTGTGAACTTTATTTGCACGACCTTGTGCTAAGTCAGGAGACTGAATTAAACCCTGGCCCTTTCATTGGAGACATCCAATTCCAAGCATTCATTTCATTCGGGGTTAATCATATTAAGTGGCTCAAAGCCTATGATACTTTCCAGGGTCAGGAAAATGGTCTAGATTTACGGGTTAGGGCTGAGCCTAGGAACCCAGTACAGTTGTGGAGAGTTCATAGAAATCTTATAACGGCTCCTGGTGCCATTGAAACATTAGGACCTATGCATGAGGCACTCATTCAAGAGAGTTTAGAGTATTTTCTCTCTATCAAAGACTTGGCCATTAATGCAGCCAAATTTCGATATCGAATCTCTGATCCACACATCCAGCTCAGAGAACCATTTAAGTATGAGAACTTTGAGTTAGCTGCCGACCGTTTGAACCTCTATGGCGAGACCATTCTGAAAGCAGGATCATCCTGGTTAAGGTATAGATTTCGCACTCCAATTATTTGGCACCCTGCACCCGGATACCAGGCCCTGTATGATATGCCTGAGGGACAAACAGGTCAGTTCTTTGACTATCTAATCACTCAACATGGTTGTAGGCCTCCGCATGAGACTCCTTCTCCAACATATTCTCTCACTGCATTACATGTCAACTACAATGTTTTCATGAGGACATGAAACAAGGTAAGCAGGGGGGTGTGTGGAGTACTAAAAAGGTATGCTTTTGATCATTATTTCAGTGGCTTTTTAATAGAATTTGTGAACCTTTTTGTGTCATGAATTTGGGAATTAATAAGGAACTATAACAAAACATGTGAGAATCGATATACAAGACTTGGCCACTGATAATGGTTATTTTCTATACAGGAAAAGGAGAAAACGAGGGATTGCCGTTCCAAAGGGAAAGACAAAGTCGAGATAACTGCTGTCTCTCTGGACGAGAACCGAACGCAAACAAAGAGAAACAGATCAAAGCAAATCGGCTCGGAAAAGAAGGAGAGGACACCAGCTCAGCGCAAAAGAAAAGACAGGATGAAGAGTTAACAGTTTGGCGAATCCCTCAGGATCTTCGATCCTGAGGGATCGCTACTTTATTTACCTTGTCACTTGGACATCTCCGCCATCGTTTTTGTATAAAGAGACAGCACTGTTAGCTTGATATATATATAGATAGATATAGAGATGAAGAATACGTTTTTATGTAATTTCTGTAAAACATCAGCTTTGATTATTAAGTTTCGTTGAGAACTGGTTCAATGTATCTTTGACCAATGCATTAATGGAAGTTTGGTGATTATTTCATCTCTGCGACTGGATTAGCTTCAAGCGGTGTATCCTTGGAGGCTAAGGGCCCGGCCCCGAAGGACACTTGCTTCTGTACCATTACGACTTTACTTCTGTGTGGTTTGTTTATCATTGTTATTTGTTAATTTGGTATGTTTTACAAGTTCATATTACATGCTCTGTTAAATATTGAATCATTGAAGTTTTTGCAGATAGAATCGTGTGTTGACTCCACATTAAGTTATTAATCCTTTCAAGAGTTCATTACATGTTCTCACTGTTATGTTACAGAGCTGTTATATTAACGTTCGTGTTGTGTGCGTTTCTAATGAATCAATATTGTTCCATAATTCATTAATCGTTGTTGCTGTTCCATTAATATGATTTGTGTGAATTGCCTTTAGAGTGAAAGAATGTTATCTGATTGCATAGAGAGTATTTGAGTTAAGTTACAACCCGCGGGACTTAGTTATTCAATTGCTGTTCCATTTTAGACTTGCTGTTTCATTCCAGAATTGCTGTTCAATCCTTTATTCGCTTTGCTGTTCCATTTCCTTACAGTTGTTGGTTTGGTGTGAGAGATGATCTAAGGCTGTAGTGAGCAGTGGCAGTCACTGTCTAGCTCCCAGGCTCATGGTCTATGCTCTAGTTTCCTTTCCATCAGTTTCCTAAGGGATGGGTTATCACTGCCGAACCCTTGACTAATAAACTATTGAGTTTTCTGAGTGTGTGATTTATCCTTTGAAGTAATTTAGTTATCAGCAAGCATCCGTTTACTCTTGTATTTCTTAAGCACTGTACTACTAGCATTACTTTGACAAATGATAGCCTCGGATTGAGTCACTCTTTGTAATAACAAAACGCTCCCGGATTGACATATTAATGTGAGGTAATTAGAGGTGAAAGAGACCCTTTTTATAGCTCTACAAAGGGTAAGAAGTAAGACATGTCCAAGGTGAAGTGTTTTCACTATCACCAGCACGGACACTATGCCACAAATTGTCTGCAGAAGAAGAAAAATAAGAAGGCTGCTGGATCTGCAGCAGGAGAGGCATTGGCCTCCCAGTTTGAACTGGATTTTTCACCGATCGCATGCTTGGTCTCAAGTGTGATGGGATCAGTATGGTTCTTGGACAGTGGTGCGTCATTTCACATGACAGGAGATCGGGATCTATTTTCAGATCTGGAGGAAAAATATCTTGGAGTGCACATCGAGATGGGCGATGATGGTAAATACAGTGCGACCGGTATCGGTACCATTTCCTTTGAGAGGGAGTCTAGTAAACCCTTCGTATTGAAGGAAGTATTGCATGTTCCAAGATTGATGAAGAATCTGATCTCTGTGGCAATGTTGGAAGACAAGGGGTATGATGTGGTCTTCAGCGAAGGAAAGGCTTTCCTGCGCAGTAAGACAACTGGAGAGACCCGGAAGATAGGGGTTCGAGTCAAGAACCTTTATCAGTTGCAAGTAGATGGCTGCGCAACAATGGCATGCAAGGTGGGAGAAGTGGATGAAGGGAAAAATAGGTCCTGAAACTATGGGGACACTCCCCAGCGGAGTCGCCAATTCTGCTATAGGGTAAACTGCTTGGGTGGTTGGTTTTCGTATATCCCTCTCAGGGCTTTCCGGTGCCCGAGGCAGACAGTAAGATTAGCTATGATGTTCACAAAGATGGCATGAGCATGTTCATATTAGCTTGAAATGACTTGAAGGAATACAATAGAGAATTACCTCTTTGACAGCTTTAGAATCCTTTGGAGAGCGCTACGCAGCAAAGCAAGAGTCCTTCTTCACCGGCTCCAAATCTGGGTCCTGCAATCAGTCAAAGCACCCGCATAATTTCTAATATAACAAGTATTCTATCAATTAAATCAATAATAAACATCTAGATTATACACATCTGAGCCATTCATATCATACTAAGCAAATATTGAAACAACAATATAACATTAAGCATCGAATGGACAAAACGAACATAGTTCTATTGATTTTGAAAGAAGGAGGATTACAACCATCGGTTGTACCAAGCCCTCCTCAGTCTCCCAATCTCTCTTCTCTATCAAGTGAAGAAGTCCAAGCCAAAAAACTCTCTAGGAGCCTCTTTGACTCTTGGCCTTCACAATGTCACACTATTCTCTATTCCACAAGTATACAAGAACTTTTGAGCAATCCTTCGACCCTCAATTAAGAGCCTTCAGCTCCTTCTTATAGGAGAGGGAGAAGGCCATTGTTGCCCTTCTCTTTCCACTAGTTTGGAATGGAAAAGGCTTAGATGTTTCCTTGATCTCCATGCTTTTGCCTCTCTTGGAGTTGAGTCTTCTATGGCAATGACCAATAATGAACTGGTGCTTCTGCAGTTTCCTTTGTGCACTGACTCCTTTGTGAGGGAAAGTCGGAGATTCAAATCTTTCTCCGTGCTCTTTTCCCAATTCAAACTTAAAACATGGGTAACACGTCTCTCCAGTGTAAACAGAGCGTTGCCCTAGCCACTAACGCGGCCAATGTATTGCTTGCCTGCGTTATAACGCTCTTGTTCTGTTCTATATATGCGTTACCCTGGCAGAAATAGGTTTAATTTAGGTCTTTGTACTTCTTCCATATTTGTCTTCCCCTCTGAGCTGATGAGGAGGTATTTCGACCTGTAACAATTAGTCGTGCATATTTATTTCAAGAATGACTTGACCACAAAGCATGCCTTTTCTCCTTATTTTTCAAGCTATGTTAAAAATGAAAAAGGATTTGAAGTGCACTTTTATCCCTTTTTCAAGCTTCGATAATAGAGAAAAAGGAACTCCTGGAGTCTTCTTTCAGCTCTTTTCAGACTCCCATAATGTGAAAAGATTGCCGAACACTTATCATTTCGAGCTTGTTAAAGTAAATGAATTGATATCTACTCAGTATAAGTTTAACCCTTTTCCGGACTGAGATGGATTATTTACGAAAAGGGAATACCTTGGTTAAACATGACCAAAGAGGTTCTTTCAGATATTATTTTACACTTTTTTGGATTTGAGAGACAAATTAACGAAAAAGTACTTTTGGAGTCCTCTTTCATCCCCAACGGAGTCGTCAGTTTGTTGGGCCAGAATTGTAATCTACGGATAAAACATGCTTCCCTAGACTGGTGTCTAGTCTAGAACAATAGGTGAAAGACTGCACTACCCTTTTTCCTAACTTAGAACAGATACACAAAGAGGATTGGATGCTTACTTGTTTCACTCGCTTCGAAATGACTCCTTTCTGTCACTTCCACTACAGCCTCAAATTCAAGCGGTTTCAAATAGCTGAATGCTTCCCACAAGAAAGAGCACTAAAACAACAGAAGATACAATAATCTAGATATCTCTTCAAGTTAATTAGCCAAATTAGTTAAGCATACACTACATTCATCAACTAAGATTCTACAACATGGAAAATCAAAGTAAAAATGGATGCATGTAGGGAAAAACAAGTACTCTTTATTGATGATAGAAGGAGAGGTTAAAACCTAGTGACTGATTCATCGTGACCTTCCAGCAGAGTTCCCTAGTCTCATCATAGCATAAGTCTCTCGACCAGCAGCTCCACAAATCAAACTCTCTACTGAAAATTCTCCAGCATTTCTCTACTCAAATTCTTCCTCCTTGAACACTTAGCTTTGTGTTCAATTTATAGATGAACTGCACGTTTTTTTGCAATAAATTGCATTTCAAAAATATGTAAGACATGTTTTCTAGTCATGTAGACGTAAAATGGACACTTGGATCTGAAGCATGACACATGTGAACCCTTCTAGAAGACATTGGCCAAGTGGAGATTTCGAAACAATGAGAATTTCGCTCCCAATGTGACCAACGCACCTTTGATTAATGTCGGGAAGTGCTTTTCAGAGGAGCCTTGAATGGAGCTACCTGCATATGCAACACACTTAGGCCCCTTAGAGCCTGCATTGGTGAGCTACCACATGTTTAATAATAAGCTTCAAATCATGGAAAAGCCTTGCTTTGATGAAAATATTGTTTGATTCATGAATGTTTCCTGTCTGAGGGCATATAGCAACTGAGATGATAGGGAATGATAGACCCTTCAATCATCAGTCCTAGATATGATGCCCATTTAACTAGGTCATTGGGAATGGTGCCCAAATTGACCTACAACAATTGCCCCCAAAAGCATGAGATCCAAATAATAAGAATATTTGATTGAGATTATTTACACTGTGATGAGACTGGAAACAAAGTGGAATGGTCACCTGCATCAATCTTACAATAAATTACATCATGATAAATCCTTTATTGATCATAATTGCTGAGGGTAGGCATTCCCATAGTCAGCACATAAAACAATCTAATAACATGTACATAATTTAGAAAGTCATCTACATTGGAATGTTTCCTAGATGCAGACATCGCCTACAGATATAGGCCCATGTTTGGATGACAATCTGTATGTAAGGTCACTGTACAGATGATGTGTACAACAATCCTAAACTCGCAGACTAGATAGCTGAAACTAGATTCGGGGTCTTCTTATCTCATTCACTCGATATTTCGGGTACAAGTCTAGCCACGCGAATATATGATTTGTCGTCGAACATGGAAATACATCGTTGGATTAACAGCCAATAATGAAAGCTGTTAACAAATGCGAGAGAACCACCATAAATGAAAATGGCCATCAAGGTATTGCAATACATTTCGTAAGGTGTGAATAGATGATTTGATGTCGAACGCCAAACAAAATCTTTCGGTCAAAAGTCCGGAAGCAAGGATCTTGTCGATGTTGTAACAAGCCTCATGGTACTAGAATTTGATGTTTCTAAGTGAACTTCCTGGATATTGATTTGTAGTCGACACGAAGTCACCTTATTACAAAACTGGAGTTACTGATTTCGGATACAAGAGTATGACTTGATATAGCAATTGTCAGGGATGACGGTCATTAAAATGAAGGTTTATAAGTATTGTAGATGGATGAGGTCTTAATCACTAGATGAATTCTCTTGAACATATCGGCGACACTGTGATGAGTTGGTAGCATTGACCCAAAACCAAAGTGAAGGTATGATGAAATATTGGTGTGAATGAATCGTCAAGATGATTACCCAACCCAAACAGTCACAGAAATGGAGTGAAAGAAGTGTCATGTTAAAGAGCGACTTGCTACCAAAAATAAACTTTGCTTGCTTTTCCCAAATTTTCCCTGGTCATTTGTCGATCAATACCTCTTTATTTTTTAACAAGCTTGAGGATGATAACATTTGCTTGATCTATAATTCAACCCTTCGGGCGAATAAAGAATGAAGTATCACTATTGAATAATTTAACGAGTCTAGAGATGAATGAAACTTGATTCTTGTCATGATTGACAATTCTGTCACTATTTTATGTTTTAAAGAGCTTAACGACAGTGATAGCCCGGTCCTTTTTCGTGTTTAGAGAGTCTAAAAAAGAGGACGAAAGAGGAATCCAAAAGTAATTTTTCATAAATTTGTCTCTCAGATCCGAAAAAGTGTAAAATAATATATGAAAGAACCTCTTTGTTCATGTTTAACCAAGGTATTTCTTTTTCGTAAATAATCCATCTCAGTCCGGAAAAGGGTTAAATTTATACTGATTAGATATCAATTCATTTACTTTAACGAGATCGAAATGACAAGTGCTCGGCAATATTTTCACATTATCGGAGTCTGAAAAGAGCTGAAAGAAGACTCCAGGGGTTCCTTTTTCGCTGTTATGGAAGCTCAAAAAAGAGATAAAAGTGTGCTTCAAATCCTTTTTCGTTTTTGACAAAGCCTGAAAAATAAGGAGAAAAAGCATGCTTTGTGGTCAACTCATTCTTGAAATAAATCTGCACGACTAATCTATTCATCATTTGTATTTCCTATTCAGAAACAACATAAAATGGATTAAAAATACCTATTTCATGATAAAAACATAATAAAACAATAGTCATAGCAACAAATTTAACTTGCAAATAATTAAATGACTAAATAAAAAGAGTTTTACAATTCATTTTTACCATTCCATATTTACCATTTGTATTTGGGAGCTTTGAACCTGATTTTTCCCCTGAACTTCAGCAGTCGATTGCGTGTAATTGGTAAGAATTTTTTGAATGCCCCCTGCTAGAGCACATGTCGAATGCCCCCTGCAAGAGAATATGCCCCCGAAGCTTCATTTCATTCACCTAAGTAGAATATTAGTTACGAATAGCTGGATGGAATGAAGTTTCATTACAGGGGAGGATTTGTTTCATTTTTTAACGAGCTTGACACAGTAAAAGAACTATGCTCATGAACTATTTCATTTTTTAACGAGGTTGACACAGTAAAAGAACTTTCCTCAAAGGTACTTGTTTCATTTTTTTAATGAGGTTGACACAAGAAAAAAGAACTATCCTCATAACTATGTTTCATTTTTTAATGAGGTTAACATAGAAAAAGAACCATCCTCATAATGCAGTTGGAGTATTGAGTGTGCTCTATAAAAGACGTAATCTAAAGGAGTCATCATTTAAGGAGTTTGATGAACACCACAAATGATAAGTTATAACATGCGTTGACAGGTCTTCTCCAGGCTTTTCGTTGAATTTAGGATTTTTTTGCAAGTTAAATTTATTGCTATGACTATAGTTGTATTATGTTTTTATCATGAAACATGTATTTTTAATCCATTTGATGTTGATTCTGAAGAGGAAATACAACTGATGAACAGATTAGTCGTGCAGATTTATTTCAAGAATGGCTTGACCACAAAGCATGCTTTTTCTCCTTATTTTTCAAGCTTTCTTAAAAACGAAAAAGGATTTGAAGTGCACTTTTATCTCTTTTTGAGCTTCGATAATAGCTAAAAAGGAATGCTTGGAGTCTTCTTTCATCTCTTTTCAGACTCCGATAATGTGAAAATATTGCCGAGCACTTGTCATTTCGAGCTCGTTAAACTAAATGAATTGATATCTACTTAGTATAAGTTTAACCCTTTTCCGGACTGAGATGGATTATTTATGAAAAAGGAATAACTTGGTTAAACATGACCAAAGAGGTTCTTTCAGATATTATTTTACACTTTTTTGGATCTAAGAGACAAATTTACGAAAAAGTACTTTTGGAGTCCTCTTTCGTCCCCAGCGGAGTCGCTAGTTTGTTGGGCCAGAATTGTAATCTACCGATAAACTACGCTTCCCTAGACTTGTGTCCAGTCTAGAAAAATAGGTGAAAGACTGCACTACCCTTTTTCCTAACTCAGAACATATACATAGAGAGTATTGGATGCTTACTTGTTTCAGTCGCTTCCAAATGACTCCTTTCTGTCGCTTCCACTACAGCTTCAACTTCAAGCGGTTTCAAATAGCTGAATGCTTCTCACAAGAAAAATAATTGAAACAACAGAAGATACAATAATCTAGATATCTATTCAAGTTAATTAGCCAAATCAATTAAGCATAAACTACATTCATCAATTAAGATTCTACAACATGGAAAATCAAAGTAAACATGGATGCATGTAGGGAAAAACAAGAAGTACTCTTTATTGATGATAGAAGGAGAGGTTACAACCTAGTGAATGATTCATCGTGACCTTCCAGTAAAGTTCCCTAGTCTCATTACAGCATAAGTCTCTCCACCACCAGCTCCACAAATCAAACTCTCTATTGAAAATTCTCCAACATTTCTCTACTCAAATTCTTCCTCCTTGAACACTTAGCTTTGTGTTCAATTTATAGATGAACTGTAGGTTTTTTTGCAATAAATTGCATTCCAAAAATAGAAATACATTTTTTCCTGGATGTGTAGATGTCAAATGGACACTTGGATCCAAAGCATGACACATGTGAACCCTTCTAGAAGACACTGGCCAAGTGGAGATTCCGGAACAATGAGAATTTCGCTCCCAATGTGACCAACGCACCTTTGAATGTTGGGTAGTGCTTTGAAGAGAAGCCTTGAATGGGGCTACCTACATGTGTTGGTGAGCTCCCACATGTTTAATAATAAGCTTCAAACTATGGAAAAGCCTTGCTTTGATGAGAATCTTGTTCGATTCATGAATGTTTCTTGTCTTAGAGCATATAGCAACTGAGATGATAGGGAATGATAGACCCTTCGATCATCGGTCCTAGAGATGATTCCCAGTTAACCAGGTCATTGGGAAAGGTGGCCAAATTGACCTGCAATAATTTCCCCCTAAAGCATGAGATCCAAATAATAAGAACATTTGATTGAGATGCTTTACACTGTGATGAGACTGGAAACAAAGAAGAACAATCACCTGCATCAATCTTACAATACATTACATCATGATAAATCCTCTATTGATCATAATTGCTGAGGGTAGGAATTCCAATAGTCAGCACATAAAATAATCTAATAACATGTACATAATTCAGAAAGTCATCTACATTGGAATGTTGCCCAGATGCAGACATCGCCTATAGATATAGGCCCATGTTTGGATGACAATCTGTATGTAAGGTCACCGTACAGATGATGTGTACAAAAATCCTGAACTCGCAGCCTAGATGGATGAAACTAGATCCAAGGTCTTTTTATCTCATTCACTCGATCATTCGGGTACAAGTGTAGCCATGCGAAGATATGATTTGTTGTCAAACATGGAAAGACATCGTTTGATGACCAGCCAATAATGAAAGTTGTTAACAAATGCGAGAAAACCACCATTAATGAAAATGGCCCTCAAGGTACTACAGTACATTTCGTAAGGTGTGAATAGATGATTTGATATTGAACGCAAAACAAAATATTTTGGTCAAAAGTTTGGAAGCGAGGATCTTTTCGATGCTGTAACAAGCCTCATGGTACTGGAATCTGATGCTTCTAAGTGAACTTCCCGAATTTTTATTTGTAGTCGATAGGAAGTCACCTTATTGCAAAACTGGAGTTACTGATTTTGGAGACAAGAGTATGACTTGATATAGCAATTGTCAAGGATGACGGTCATGAAAATGAAGGTTTATGAGTATTGTAGATGGATGATTTCTTAATCACTGGATGACTTCTCTTGAACATATCGGCGACACTCTGATGAGTTGGTAGAATTGACCCAAAACCGAAGTGAAGGTATGATGAACCGTAAGTGTGAATGAACCGTCAATATGATTACCCAACCCAAACAGTCACGGACATGGAGTGAAATAAGTGTCATGTTCAAGAGCGACTTTCTACCAAAAAGAAACTTTGCTTGTTTTTCCCAAATTTTCCCCGGTCATTTGTCGACCAGTACCTCTTTATTTTTTAACAAGCTTGAGGAGGATAACATTTTATTGATCTATAATTCAACTCTTCGGGTGAATAAAGAATGAAGTATTGATATTTAATAATTTAACGAGTCTAGTGATGAATGAAACTCGATTCTTGCCATGATTGACAAGCCTGTCGCTATTTTATGTTTTAACGAGCTTAACGATAGCCCAGTCATTTTTCATGTTTAGAGAGGCTGAAAAAGAGAACGAAAGAGGACTCCAAAAGTAATTTTTCATAAATTTTTCTCTCAGATCCGAAAAAATGTAAAAGAATATCTGAAAGAACCTCTTTGGTCATGTTTAACCAAGGTATTCCTTTTTTATAAATAATTCATCTCAGCCTGGAAAAGGGTTAAACTTATACTGAGTAGATATCAATTCATTTAATTTAACGAGCTCGAAATGACAAGTTCTCGGAAATATTTTCACATTATCGGAGTCTGAAAAGAGCTGAAAGAAGACTCCATGGGTTCCTTTTTCGCTATTATCGAAGCTCGAAAAAGATATAAAAGTGCGCTTTAAATCCTTTTTCGATTTTAACAAAGCTTGAAAAATAAGGAGAAAAAGCATGCTTTGTGGTCAAGTCATTCTTGAAATAATTATGCACAACTAATCTATTCATCAATTGTATTTCCTATTTAGGAAAAAAATCAAATGGATTAAAAATACATGTTTCATGATAAAAACATAATAAAACTATAGTCATAGCAATAAATTTAACTTGCAAATAATGACTAAATAAAAAGAGTTTTACTATTCATTTTTACCATTCCATAGTTACCATTTGTATTTTGGAGCTCTAAACCTGATTTTGCCCCTGAAATTTAGCAGTCAAATGCGTGTAATTGGTAAGAATGTTTTGAATGCCCCCTGCTAAAGCACATGTCGAATGCCCTCTGCAAGAGAATATTCCTGCCAAGCTTCATTTCATTCACCTAAGTAGAATATTAGTTACTAATAGTTGGATGGAATAAAGGTTCATTACAAGGGAGGATTTGTTTCATTTATTAACGAGCTTGACACAGGAAAAGAATATGCTCATCACCTATTTCATTTTTTAACAAGGTTGACACAGTAAAAGAACTTTCCTCGAAGGCACTTGTTTCATTTTTTTAATGAGGTTGACACAAGAAAAAAGAACTATCCTCATAACTTTGTTTCATTTTTTAATGAGGTTGACACAGAAAAAGAACCATCCTCATAGTGCAGTTGGAGTATTGAGTGTGCTCTAGAAAAGACGTAATCTAAAAGAGTCATCATTTAAGGAGCTTGATGAATACCACAAATGATAAGTTATAACATGCGTTGACGAGTCTTCTCCAGGCTTTTCATTGAATTTAGGAATTTTTTGCAAGTTAAATTTATTGCTATGACTATATTTTTATTATATTTTTATCATGAAACGGGTATTTTTAATCCATTTGATGTTGTTTCTAAACAGGAATGACTAGCCCTGCAGATTTATTTCAAGAATGACTTGACCACATAACATGCTTTTTCTCCTTATTTTTCAAGCTTTGTTAAAAATGAAAAAGGATTTGAAGCGCACTTTTATCTCTTTTTCGAGCTTTGATAACAGCGAAAAAGGAACCCCTGGAGTCTTCTTTCAGCTCTTTTCAGATTATGATAATGTGAAAAGATTTCCGAGCACTTGTCATTTCGAGCTCGTTAAAGTAAATGAATTGATATCTACTCAGTATAAGTTTAACCCTTTTTCGGACTGAGATGGATTATTTACGAAAAAAGAATACCTTGGTTAAACATGACCAAAGAGGTTCTTTCAGATATTATTTTACACTTTTTCGGATCTGAGAGACAAATTTACGAAAAAGTACTTTTGGAGTCCTCTTTCGTCCCCAGCAGAGTCGCTATTTTGTTGGGCCAGAATTGTAATCTACGGATAAACTACGCTTCCCTAGACTGGTGTCTAGTCTAGAACAACAGGTGAAATACTACACTACCATTTTTCCTAACTCAGAATAGATACACAGAGAGGATTGGATGCTTACTTGTTTCACTCGCTTCCAAATGACTCCTTTCTGTCGCTTTCACTACAGCCTCAACTTCAAGTGGTTTCAAATAGATGAATGCTTCCTGCAAGAAAGAGCACTGAAATAGAAAAAGATACAATAATCTAGATATCTATTCAAGTTAATTAGCCAAATCAGTTAAGCATAAACTACATTCATCAACTAAGATTCTACAACATGGAAAATCAAAGTAAACATGGATGCATGTAGGGAAAAACAAGAAGTACTCTTTATTGATGATAGAAGGAGAGGTTACAACCTAGTGACTGATTCATCTTGACCTTCCAGCAGAGTTCCCTAGTCTCATAACAACATAAGTCTCTCCACCAGCAGCTCCACAAATCAAACTCTCTATTGAAAATTCTCTAGCATTTCTCTACTCAAATTGTTCCTCCTTGAACACTTAGCTTTGTGTTCAATTTATAGATGAACTGTAGGTTGTTTTTCAATAAATTGCATTCCAAAAGTAGGCAAGACATGTTTCCCAGTCATGTAGATGTCAAATGGACACTTGGATCCAAAGCATGACACATGTGAACCCTTATATAAGACACTGGCCAAGTGGAGATTCCGGAACAATGAGAATTTCACTCCCAATGTGACCTACGCACCTTTGAATGTCGGGAAGTGCTTTGCAGAGCAGCCTTGAATGGATCTACCTGCATATGCAACACACTTAGGCCCCTTAGAGCCTGCGTTGGTGAGCTCCCACATGTTTAATAGTAAGCTTCAAACCATGGAAAATCCTTGCTTTGATGAAAATCTTGTTTGATTCATGAATGTTTCCTGTCTTAGGGCATATAGCAACTAAGATGATAAGGAATGATAGACCCTTCAATCATCGGTCCTGGAGATGATGCCCAGTTAACCAGGTCATTGGGAATGGTGCCCAAATTGACCTACAACAAAGACCTCTAAACCACTTCTTAACTTCTCCTGTTAATGTTTGTGCAAATAAGCTCATTTGAACATCTGAATCATCAATATCATGAAGTTCAAAAAAATATGTCATTTTAGTTATGTGTTGCTGAGCTGTATAATGGGTAGTGGCATCAAATTGTGGTATCTTACTCTGATAGTCTTGAGGCATATCATGAAGTTGTTGTGGTAAGACTAGGGGAGCATACCTAGTAGCCATAGCTTGAAGTTTAGCTTGGCTAGGAGGTAAAGTAGAAGTGCTTGGGGCTGAACTGGAAGTGATAGCTAATGAACTAAAAGATGTAGTTGAGGTGCTGGGAAATGAAATTGGAATATATATGGAACTGCTAGGGAATGAGGATGATGTGTTTGAAAAATAAAAAGGTAATCTAGTGGATATAGTGGATGAAATGTGTGGTGGAAATAGTACTCTAGGTTGTAAAGGTAATTTAGCGATAAATGGATCTATAGATGTGGTGGTATTGGAAGCTATATATGATGTAGCATCATATAGATATGAGTCTACAACCGGTATTATGGTGGAATGTAATTGTGAAACTAAAGGCTTAGTGGTATAGGCTAATAATTGAGCTAATTCAATAGCTTCATCAATATCTTTGAGAATAGTAGTATTAAGTTCTTCAATTTTAGTCTGATATTCAACATTCTTTGATTTATATTCTACTGTAATATATTTATGTTTTCTTTCCAAGAATGAAATAAAAATAGGGTCTATAATAGCATTATAAAGATCACTTTCAGATTGAATTCTAAACAAATAATGCTCAAATTTCAAATAAAAATCTATATCTTGCAAACTTACTAATTCTTGTGGTAATGAATTGACTCTTTTTAATGATACTTCAGCTTCTAAATCTTCTAACTGTTTTTTATTTTTACCAATTTGGTCTGGGTTGTCTACTATAACAACAGGTTTAGGATCCAAGTTAGACCTGGTATAATAAACTTTCCTAGAAGCCAGAATTACAGTTTTTAATACCCACAACTTATAAAATCAATCTTAAAGTAAAAGGATGAATAAAAAGATTTCCTTTAAGACTAGTTTTATGACTGAGGATTGATTATTTCCCCAATATGGTCGCCAGTAATGTTATCACTCTAGTCATTCTAAAGTTGTGAGATTTTTGTTTTTAGTCAAAGAATACTAGAGGTAACCACAAACCAACTTCAAACTCTAGGATCTATCCTTCCTAGGGTTCAGAGAGGGCTCTCACTTTAAAATTTAATTTTGTTTCAATTTGTAAATGTTAGGCCAGTTATGAATGTGCAGTTTTGGTTTGGTTTTGGTAGATTTGGTGAAAAAAATCACTTGAAAGGATGGATAGTGGGAAATATGTTTTGCCATTGGGCTAAGGAGTCAAAATCAAGAAAACAGAACTAGAATCAAGGCCAAAAGGTCAAATGTTTTCAGGGCAAGATAGACAACCCTTGAAGATCTTGGAATTTTTTTTTATGGGGTGATATGATCGAGATAACGGGCACTTAAGAATATTTTGATCTGGAAAATGGAAGTAGTAGGAAGAGGTAAAACGAGAGAGGGAGCAATTAAGGGTTCCCTACACTAGTAATCAGAGGAAAATATATAAATGATAACTAGTTAAAAACAGGGTGCTCTTAACAAATCCTGTAGTAATGCTCCTAGTTATTCATTCAGGTTTTTAGAAAAGCATAAATGGATGTATGTAACAAAGAAAGATAACAATGACAAGTAAGGAAATACTTCACTCCAAATAACTCATCACAGGAATCCTAAAGTATGATGCCAATTGGTTTGATCCAGCCCGCTACTCGAATTTTGACAAACAAAAAACCTTTCAAGTCCAACAAGAAATGACTATAACAATCTCCAGCAATTTTATTCCACACAAAATACTTCTAAAGATGAAGTATTTATACATAGTTATTTTACAAAATATCCTAGAAAACTTCTAGTAATTATTTTAGGAAAATAAAATATCTTTACAACAATAATAGAGACAGTTGCTTAAAAAATCAACAAGCTATCCTATTTATCCAAAGGAAATAGAAACTGTTTTGAGGATAAGATGCAGTTGGCTGCCTTGGTGTCCTCCTTGTTGGCTCTTAGATATTTTTTGGAATCTGATCTACCTTGTCTAATACTCTTTCTTAGATACTCTTTATTCACTGATACTCTTTAACCATAATAAAAAATTGTTTACTGCTGTAAAAATATTTTTTGATTGTAAATCAAAAAACAGTTTTCTTCCTTCTTTCATCTGTTTGTCTTTTATCCTTCATAATAAATCTATGAGTGCTTTCCAATCCTCATCTTTAGTAATTTGTAATTTCTTTAATTTCCTAAACTTTTCATCAGCTTTAGTATATCTAGCAAAGGTTGGCTTGATGACAAAAAAGTGTTTTATCTCATGTTGCAAATAGAATAAGTCTTCAAAACTCTTGAGTAGCACTTTTCCAGTTGGAATGCCTTGACCTTGTGGTTTATTTACCCGTTCTTTTGCAAAATCTCTAATTTTCTTATCATAGTCATTCTGATGCATTAGTTTATCATTAATGACCATAATGTTAGGCAGTCTTTTTTGCCTCAAATTTGTAAACTTAACCATAAATCTGGTTATGGCAATATTCATACTCTCACACTTTTCTTCTAGTTGCCTCATCAAATTCTTCTTTGTAGTAACTTTCCTAATTTCTAGGATAGTTTCAGTCTTGTCTGTAATCAGGGAAAATTTTAGGGATGGGAAATTATCTTGAAGTTTAAAAAATTGGCAAATCTCACTAGTCCCTAATATGAAAACTATAAAAATTGTATTCATGTATTTGTAAAATTATTCAAATTTATAGTGATATTATATATATTGTCGATATAATGTTTGCGGTTTTTAACGTAAAATAATTTTATATTGTAAAATTTAGGCGAATTGTTCTTATAAAAAAATGGAAATTGACGAATATTTTTTTTGGAAAAAGCATGGAAAATTAGCCCACCTGTGAATATTAGCCCCTAAAATTTTCCATGTTCTTAATTTTGAGTTCCTCTAACTCCTTTCTATTTTTGGTGTTAAGGAAGGTGATCAGCCTTAAAGCTTGCTCTAGTTTGTCAGCCCGTTCACTTTGAGTCTTTTGAATTTCTGCTTGTGCTTTTAGTAATAACTCTCTTTGCTCAAAAATTACTTGAATTGAAGGCCACACATCATGGATGGCTTCAATGACATTATTCCAAAGGTGATTTTTGATGTATGATATTTTCTCCTTTAATGCCGATTCCTTCTGCAATTTTTTCAACTCTTCATTCAGTCTGATGCCATTTTGTTCACGTGTCTTTGCATTTATCTGAGCTAATTTATTTGACTTCTCAAGATTCTCTATCACCTGTTTCAATCTACCGATATCATTTGTCTTTAGAGACATCTCCTCCATAGCTTTTACTATTTTGATGGCTTCATCTGTATGTTGAATTGTTGTTGTAGATGATTCAGTAGTTGAGATTGTTGAAGAAGTTACTGGCACTGCAGTTTCCAGTGGTTCTTTGGGTGCCAAATTTTCAGCTAAAGTTGAAGGCAATGTTGTTGTAATTGCTGGAATAACTGTAGGAATCCATGTTTCTTTCACTATTTCCTTCTCCTGGACAAGTTTTTCCATCTGAATCTCCATCTCCTTAACTTGGGCCGTCAACTAAAAAAATAATTCATCATGTCATCTTTTTCATTATGTTGCTGTATGATTTATTTTGTTTGAGGATGTTCACTTTAAGGAAGTTTGATTTGTTTCCTCAAAGTTGCTATATCTTCATTTTTCTTATTTACCAATAATTTTGCTTCTTTGATATTAGCAGGGTCATATCCTACCTAAAAAACTAGTTCTTCTAAGGCTTTTATCCTTAGATCCTTGGAATACAATGAGGCTTTGTCCAACTTCATCTAATCTTGCATGTTGGAGATGGTGTTTTGGAGCTTCTGAGCACTCATGGCTTTATTTTTGACAGTAGAATATAGCATTTCTAAGCTCTGTCTATGGAACTCAATTTGATCAAGAGCATGGATATTATTTGTCTGGACTTCCAAATCAACTTTCTTATAATCTGCCACGGTCTTTAAAGTTTTGACTACAGGCTGTAATACTGACATGATTAGATTTTGATTTGAATAATCAAATGAAGAAAGGAGCATGTTTTGCACACTTTGAGTTTGCTTGAGATATTGAGAATAAATATTATTTTTTATCTCTTTATTCTTTAGTTTGATTTGTTTATATTTTTCTTTGATATCCAAATCTTTTTCCTCAGTCGGCGATGAGGAAGAGACTTCCATGCTTTTCTGCCTTTCCATCAACTGTGTATATTCATTGTTGATTTGTTATTCATTCTGATTTTTAGTAGTTGGCTCATTGATAACCATAGTAGCAACATTGGTCTCTGGAAAATCTATATTGATATTTAAAAGCTCTGTTTCTTCCACATCAATGGTTACCTTTCCTTTACCTGCTGAATTTAACTTGGGCATTTTTTTATATATGAGCTTGAACTTAGTTTTGGTTGTAGTATATTCCACATAGGCTCCTTCTTCCCTTACTCTTTTAGTGGACCTTTCTGGCTGATTTGGAGTCTCTAAAGTATGAATAGTATTACTTTTTTTCACTGCATCTGTTAAGGTATTTTTAGTCCACTCAATCTAATTTGCAAATTTTTCTATTTCTGGTTTTTCTTCATGGATGAAGGGTGTTAACTTGCATTTAACCCTTAGCTTGATCAGGATCCCTTGTGGATCATAATTCCAATGAAAACTTTCAACCAATTTAAATTCCAATGGTTGCATTATTGATTCTTTCTCTGCATCCCTGTGATTGCAGGTGAATGGCCCTATCTTATTCTTTAGTTTGAATTGAGATTTCTTCTTGACTACCATGAAATTTATGGAATCAGAGTTTATGATCTGCCTGATATACTCCAAGGAAAATATCCTCATTGAAGGATGTTTGGGTAATTCGTAAGGTAACAAATTTGACCCAAAGAATCTGATCTTAGTATATTTTTCATAAAAATACCAATCACCAAACTTAATATGCTCTTACAACTACAATATATTTTTCATTTCTTCATTTATTGTTGGCTCCTCTTATTTGGTTAACATTGTGATCACTGGATGTAAAAATAGCTCCAAAAATTATAAATATGTGAAATCTGCACATTCTTTTCTGAGCAACTATTTCCAGAAAATGACAGATAGAGGATTTCCCTCTATGTCAATCTTTTGGAGAGTAACTAGATAATTATCTGATTAAAAGTATAAAAACATATGGAAAATGAAGGAAGTATATCTTAACACTCCCCCAATTTGCAAATTAGTCAATTGATAATGAATATTATCTGCAATGAAAATAGCATAATCAAAGATTACTGATGGTGGTTGACCTAGGGAAAAAGTGGATAAGAACCCCAAGATGGACTCATCTGTGTGTTCATCAGTAAAAATATGTAAGGATGAAGGAAAGAATGGAAATCACATGTCTTGAACCTTAAGATAATTTAGCAGTAGAATATGGGGGATTTAGCTTAGGAATTTCTACATGCAAAGGCATAAATGTCTGAAAAATCATGAAACTCTTGGGAAAATCTAGGCCAATATATAACTTGGTCAGGGCCTCTATAGATAAAGGGACTGCTTGGGGGTCAGGCTGAAGCTGTAGCATTTGGTTAATTGGTTCTGCAGTAATGGTAAAATCGCTTCTTTATTGGCATTTTCAATGGCTCTTTGCTTAGACACATAATGTTGATGACATAACCTAATGACTTCCTGGCATGGGTGAGTTAAAGGGACAACATATTTGGGCAAGTAGGATTCCCAAATATGGACCTCTTATTCATTATCTAAAGACTTCTTATAGCACCAATGACGGATATCTAGGAGGTTAAATTCAACAATGGGATCTGCTATCTTGTAATCACTTGTAATATTCCCAACTAGCCCAAGCTAATGGGAATATAATTTTTTTTTTCAATTTTCTGTTTCATGAATAAAATTGTAAAAGAGGATCAATAAAACTCCTAATCAACAAAATAAATCAATGCCACATGTGAACATAGCTAAATCTGGGCTATTTACATAAGCATAGTTAGGTGTGAAAGAGACTAGATCACTTGACCATTTCAACCAAGACCAAATCAACAACGATGTCTAGATACAGTGAATCTCCTAGATGCACAGTGTAGTTTTAGTTGGAGGCTACACATGTGAATGGAGCTAAATCATTGAGATGGTTTAGGGTTTGACAAGACTTTCATCCTATAAAAGGAAGAGGAGGAAAATAGAAGGAGGTTGTTGATTGAGTATATTTTTTAATATATTGTCTGTTTAGACATATATCATTCTTTGTTGTTTAGCTGAGGATAGTTTTGTTTCGCACTAGGGTGTTCCTGTTCGGGAATCCCACCTCTTCCATTGAGTAGCTCTTGGAGGAGTCTTTATGATCTTGTCCACTATCAGGCATTTGGCCAAGATCATCTTCCGAATACAACATAGATCATGTTGAGGGTTTGGTTTTCCTTGTAAGTTACAACAAGTGGAGGCTAGATCTACTCAGATCTAGGCCAATCTAGTGCCTCTTTTCAGTGGGAAAGCCATCTATCCCCTTGATAAGAGAGTATTAGACATTTTTAGCTGCATTTTCAGATCTTGGCATCAGGAAAAATCAGTGCTAGAGCCTACAACATAGTTTACCCTCCAGAACTGCATTATTTGAAATTGTATAGTTGCAGGGTGTTTTGGCACACATTTGGAGGAGAGATCTTTGGTGTTTGGGTTCCGCCCTTCACTATGGTGATCCATGGATTAAATTTTGATCCATGTTTTGTTCAGATCTAATCTACTTCTACTGTATTCATCTTCAGAAATTTCTGAATACTACTACAGATTTGCAACTTTAGATCTCAGATCTACTCTTTGTGTCTCATGTTTTGCTCAAAACCCCAAGGGGAATTTGTAAAGGAGCTCTTCTAGTGTACAGATCTGATATGGATCTAATATTTTGTACACAGATATGCTCTAGATTTGGAGTGTAATATACAACTACTGCAGCTCTTAAAAATAACGTTGTCAAGCTATTTTTCAGTCAATACATGTGTTGCAACCCCTCTTTTTGAGGAATTTCTTCTATTCTTGTCTTCTATATTCTGTCATACATTGTATGGGCCTTAATATGGATCTAATTTATTGCTGTATATATGAATGTTTAGCTTTATTATTAGTGTTCGGCTGTTTTTCAGAAGAAAAAAAAATGTGTTATTTTCCTGTAGTATTGTTGCATATTGTTGCAGCCCCATTCTTGGGTGTTTTCCAGCCATACTAGGTGTGGGAGGTCTGTTTACCTTACCTAGATTGATTTGTTTTTTCTCTCCTCTTGGATTTAGATGCTAGATCTCAAGATCTAAGGGATACAAGAGCTGAAAACTCATTTTAGTGCACATACTTCTGAAAAATGCGTTATTCTAGTAGGTAGTGCTAAATCTTCCCTTTTGGGGATATTACAGTGGTATTAGAACAATCATCTTGGCATAGCCTGTGATTTTCTTTCTTAAAGAACCAATATGTCTTCAGAAGAAGATGAGCCTCTCACTGACAGAGAGAAGAGGTACCTGAGAAGAATATAGAAGAAATTTGATTACACCAATGATGATAAAGACAAGGGAAAAGCCCCAGAATTTGGAAGTGATGAAGATGGGAAGGAGTTTGCAAAAACCCTTCTGAAATCCATGCAAGATCTTGCTAGAGAGATAAAAGAGATGAGATTGGATAGGATCAAGGAAACTCCTAGGATATTTCATCCTGGAGAAAGCTCTGGCATGTCTCACCACTGGAATGATCAACCAGTGAACTAGCCACAAGTTCCACAACGCTCTACTATGCATACTTTTTTGGCTGTGGAAAATGAAGGGCCTTATCAGAAAGCATCCCTTGAAGACTACTTTGAAGAATATGAGTCTTAGAATTAGATATTCAAGGACCACTTGATTTTTCAAGAGTTTTTTCACCTCAAGGAAAAAATAAGACCAAGACATCAGCATAGAGATGGTGGATTCACTCAGAATCATGATCGACATCACTCTATGGGCAGATTCTTTTTACCCAAGTTTGATGGGTCATCCACTTGTTCTGCCAAAGCATGGGTAGAAAAACTAGATATCTACTTTCAGTTGAACAAAGTCCTGGAGATGGAAGCTATCAAGATTGTAGCATTGCACTTTGAAGGTGAAGCACACAGTTGGTGGTTCCTTGGGTTGTCTACATTCGGTCATGCCAATGTGAATGCCTATTTTGAGTTTACTAGAAGAGTGGTGGAGAGGTTTGATAGAAAGGATCGAGAAGCACCTTTCATGAGCCTTGCAAAGTTGAAGCATTCAGGCAATACAATGTCTTATATCTCTGAATTTTTGAGATTATATATTATGGTTCCTGATTTTTCTGCAACAACGAGGGTGTACATGTTCATCGATGGCTTAGATGAACCTCTGCATGGGTTGGTTAAATCTACCAAGCCCACAACCTTGCATGATGCCATTGAGAGGGCTAGATAACTTCAAGAAGCCTTGCCAAAAGAAAAGGAAAACTTTCAGAACAAGCCCTCTTTTTCCTCTAAAGGAAAGGAAGAGAAAGTTGCTCCTTCAAAGGAGAGCTCATACAAGAAGCCTCTTGATGATGAATTCTATAGAGATCTAAGGAAGAGGAAGATATGCTTCACTTTCCAAGAACCATGGGTACCTATACATCCATGTTCTGCTGGTAAAGCACATTATATAGAGGTCTTCTCAGATCTTGAAGAAGATGAAGATGATGAGCCAAGGAGGGGTCACAACGCTGACAATGTTGAAGGAGATCCACCACCATCAGGAGATGGGAATGGAGAATTTTCTCCTATTGGAGGAAATCTTTCATCTTTGAGAGGATTACCTAGGTAATTGACCTTAAAATTTCAAGGCTCAATCATGAATCAAAGGGTTTCTATATTTATTGATAGTAGGGCTACCCAAAATTTCATTGATTCCCATCTTGTGCAAAGGAGGGTAATACCCACTGATAATTTTGAGGGATTCTCTACTTTGGCCCCAGGAGATAGAAAAATGCAATGCATGAGTTATGTCCCATCACTTTTAGTCACCATGGGATCCTACACTTTGGTGGATCACTTCTTTGTAGTTGACATACCAGACACCAATGTTATTTTGGGTGTTCAATGGTTGATTACATTGGGAAAGTCACCACTGATTAGGAGGCTTTGCAAATGGAATTGGTGGAAAAGAATAGTGGTGCACCTAAAATGATCAAAGGCATGCATACTTAACCCTCACACAACACTTCCATGCAAAAAAACATAGATGGATTTTCACAGTGGAAGCAAGGACCTCACTATCCCTTCTATTATGTTCATGAGATTTCTGCAAGGGACACTCTTATCTAGTGGCAAACCACCTGGGAGGCCACCTGAATTAGTTTTGGTGAGATATATCTCACTAATTTATGCTCCAAAATCAGATCCCAGAGGGATGGGAGCATTATAAGACATAGCTACAGTGCTGGGAGGCTTGGGCAAGCACAAAAAGGAGGGAGATTTTCTTCTCTCATCATCATCACCCACCTTCATTTCTGATTCTGCGCTTTTGGAGGAGAAGAAGGGAAGGTATGTCCTTCCTACTTATACCTTTGGCATAATATATGTCAAAGAGGAGATCAACAACATGGCAGGCATTCCTATTGATGCATCATCAGCGCTATCATTGTTGGGGAGTGTAGATCTATATTGGGAATCCTAGTTGTTGGTGGATTATTTCAAAGATCTTCACACTTGTATGATGCTTGATGACCAGCTGCATGAAGAGGGCTATCTATTCCATGAGGGAGTCATTTATCATCATGATAGGATCTTCTTACCTAGAGCCTCCAAGCTTAATGAGATGATGCTACAAAGGGTCTACAAAGAGTTTTGTTTCAGCCCTAGCTATTCTATGAAGATATACAACACTATCATGAGATGCTTTGAATGGGAAGGCTTTGGAGGAGAGCTACATTAGAATGTTATAGAATGCAAGAGCTATGTGGAGTTGGGGTAGCCAAAGGACTCTATGCAAGATTCATTTCAACCATTTATTCCTTCTCTTGAAAGGGGAGAAAAATCTATGCACAATTTCATGTGTAGGAGAGACATTGTTGGTGAAAAATATGATCATGTAATGCAAGTTTCATTTTTTGATTTGACATATTATTTCAAAATGTTTATGTAGGCCATGACTTCAAAGAGGAGTGTTGTATCATCTAAATCTCATGGCAAACATTGGGCCACTAAAATTTCTGAATTTGGCCACTCCCTTGTTGTGCAAAGGGAGATTCTCTTCCATGATGGGTGCTTCCCAAAGGCACCAAACATATCTCACATTTTCAGCCATGGTGAGATGACTTGTGCAGAAATCAAGTGGTGGGGAAACCACTTATCATACCTTGATCTGGTGCAGGCAAGAGATGCACTGCGCTGGTACCATATGTGGGCCTATGACCCACCTCCTCATGCTCAAATTTATGTTTGTATATATGTAATGATGCTTCCATACTTGGATGATATAGTTGTACTTTTTATGTGATTGTATGGAGGGAGGATGGGAAATTTGTATGTACCACATGGGATGGAAAATCTCCATGGACCTCATGCTACATGTTTTAGAGAGAGCATTTCTCCAACCATGTTTGTTTCTGTTAAGTTTTTGACTCCTTATGGGATGGATTATGTACATCTCAGATGACTTTGGAGGAACAATTCATGGAGGCTTGGATTGGTGAACACCTAGCTTATGAGGAGAGTTTGATATTCGATGGTGTCACCAATGGAGGAGTAGAAATGTTGCAGCACTCACCCTATCAGTTGCTTGAGGACAAGAAACATTTTGGAGGGGAGGACTGTAATATTCCCAATTAGCCCAAGCTAATGGGAATATAGAATTTTGCTTCAATTTTCTGTTTCATGAATAAAATTGTAAAGGAGGATCAATAAAACTCCTAATTAGAAAAATAAATCAATGCCACATGCGAACATAGCTAAATCTGGGCTATTTACATTAGCACACTTAGGTGTGAAAGAGATTGGATCACTTGACCAAGTCAACCAGGACCAAATCAACAACATTGTCTAGATACAGTGAATCTCCTAGATGCACAGCGCAATTTTAGTTTGAGGCTACACATGTCAATGGCTAAATCATTGAGATGGTTTAGGGTTTGACAAGACTTTCATCCTATAAAAGGAAGAGGAGGACAACAGAAGGAGGTTGTTGATTGAATATATTTCTGAATATATTGTCTGTTTAGACATATATCATTCCTTGTTGTTTAGCAGAGGATAGTGTTGTTTAGCACTAGGGTGTTCCTGTTTGGGAATCCCACCTCTTCCATTAAGTATCTCTTGGAGGAGTCTTGCTAATCTTGTCCACTATTAGGCATTTTCCCAAGCTCATCGTCTAACTACAACGCATATCCTGTTGAGGGTTGGTTGTCCTTATAATTTGCAGCAAGTGGAGGCTAGATCTACTCGGATCTAGGCCAATCTAGTGCCTCTTTTCAGTGGGAAAGCCATCTATCCCCTTGATAAGAGAGTATTAGATCTCTGGAGCTGCATTTTCAGATCTTGGCATCAGGCCAAATTAGTGCTAGAGCCTACAGTGCAGTTTACCTTCCAGGAATGCGTTATTTGCAAGTGTACAGTTGCAGGGTGTTTTGACACACATTTGGAGGAGAGATCTCTGGTGTTGGGGTTCTGCCCTTCACTATGGTGATCCATTGATTATACTTTTGATCCATGTTCTTTTCAAATATGATCTAATTCTAGTGTATTCATCTTCAGAAATTTCTAAATACTACTGCAGATCAACAACTTTAGATCTTAGATCTACTCTTTGCGTCTCATGTTTTGCTCAAAACCCCAAGCGGAATTTGTAAAGGAGCTCTTCTAGTGTACAAATATGATATGTGTTGGGGTCCTATGATTTGGAAGATTGGAATACCAAATGACAAGGAAAAATCAGAACCACTTTGGAATCCTAGGATCTAGCCCTCCTGGATTCAGAGAGGGATCTCTCTATATGTGTTCAGAATGATATACTTTTAAAGCTTATGATATGATATTAGGCTAGTTATGAAGTACAAGGGGTTTTTTTGTTTTTTTTTGGTTGGGAATCATTAACTGAGAAGGTCATGTGAAGTGTGAAGGAGGGAATAAATTGAAGGATATCTCAGCATGGGAAGATAGGTGAAGAAAAAGTGTCAATCCATTGGGCTATGGAGTCATAAAAGGGTTTAATTACATAACAACTATTCAAGGGTTTCCATAGGGAAAGTCATCTATATCAAAAGATATCTTTAAGTTTATTTTGTGGTATGGAACATTAAAAAGTGTGGTGAAAGGAGAAAACATATAAGAAAACAAAGGGAAACCTAAGATCAAGTAAGGACTTTGAACCTATCCTACTTTTGGCATACTCTCAAGTGAAACATTTAAGATAATCATAAAAAGTAGCCTAAGATCATGTAAGGAATTTGAACCTATCATGCTTTCGGCATACTCTTAAAGGAAATCTTCAAAAAAAATATTTAAGACTAAAGACGAGAAATGTATAACCATAAAATTCCTTGATTAGGACTCTACTTAGAATGCAATGAAAATATCATTCAAGAACAACATCTCAAGTTTTACTCAGCAAGACGTGGGCTCACCAACATTCCTTAACTGGTTATACTCTATTAAATTATCCTCAAATACACAATTAGTAGAAAACATAGAGATAAATCTTATCAGTGAGCAATAGGGTACTTTAGAAGTAAATCCTAATCTATATTTGATGTTCTTTATCAGAGAAAATGGACAGTATGGAAACATAAGGGGAATAAAAATTACAGTAAGAAAAACATCACCAATAATATAGACCAGGATCCTGTAAATCTTCTTGTTTATTTGATGAGAAAAACCAGTCACATACTTTGAGTCCAAGGGCTTTCTACAGTCTGATACTTCTCTTCCCAGCCTACTATATTACAACTACTCAGCTACTTCCACTCAATAACAGTTCAAACAATCAATAACTTTCCAACCCTTTACAATGAATCTTCAATGAGTACTTATAGGTGAATGAGGAGGAGAAGTGAAAGAAGTGGTTTTAAATGATAATTTAAGACAGAATAGATGTGCATCGGACGCTCCATTCTACTCAATGAATGCTATATTAACTTATGAACCACTCTAGTTGCTTTGGTTGACCTTTGGGCTTTTTTAGGTAGGCTGGCAATAACTTCTGAGCTACATTTGGCAAAATATCTCTGACTGTAATAACTTTGCATGTATCTTTGAGAAAAATAGGACTGCAGGTGTCATTTTTGGTTTCCGGAGGAGTAATTTCTTCAATGATTTGGCTTTTGAAGTGGTTCTTTGCTGATTTGTCTAACTTTAGTACTTTAAACACTGATATTTAGCTTTTAATTTTTTTTTAAAGGCTTCAGTAGGCCTTCTCGGATCATCTTTGTCTTTATACTACGTCTTTATCTTTAACTATGAGTTTAAGCATTTAATCTTCAAATTTATGCTTCATCACTTTATCTTTATTCTTCTGATCTCTGTCTTCAGTGTTGGCTACACAAGTGGCTTTGGCACACTAGAGGGCACCAAAGCTCATGAATCATTGTTTAAAACATGGAATTAACCCTGCTAGTCCCTTTTTGCCTTTTTTTTGGCCACGAGGATCGTGACCCTCAGCCCTGAGCCACTGTAATTGGCTATGGGAAGACTTTATATCCTTTCCGCCATGAAAACCTGCAACACACACAAATTGTTAAAATAAAACTTGTGATGCTTGAGTTAAACTGTTTCAGAGGACTTGGTGAGGGCGAAGGAGTATTGCGGAGGAAGAGAACAGTGTGCAGATGGAGGGATCTCACAGGTGGAACATGTGAAATGGTGGTTTTTTGAATATCGGCGCGAAAATAGTGATGGTGGTGTTGCGCAATACCGGAGTGGTATTTTCATAAGGTTCAGGAGGTTAGCAGTTTTGGGCATTTTGAATGTGATATGGTTCATTTCTCGACATGTGGCTTCTACAAAACCGTCCATTTCGCGCTCGAGATGCACGTTCGGGAGGTTTGGTGGAATGGAGTGCAAAACAGTGCACAAACAGTTCAATCTGGAGCTGTAGATCCAATGGCAGAGGATCAACACAACAGGCAGACAGATGTGCAGGAGAAAAGGTGGTGGGACCAGCAGCCTAATGTCTACTATTTTGGCATTTAGCGAGGTGTGCGCGTCAGGAGAAGGAGGAGAAGCGGGGAGCGTGGTAGCCATTAGATCTAGGAGATCTACGGTGGAGATATATTGCGGGGGGACCAGGGGGTACGGGCCATTTTCTTGGCCTGTGCCTCCACAGTAAATCTCAGCCGTAGATCTGAGATCTCCCGTAGTCATGTTGGTCAACTGCGGGGGCACCAAAGGGTTGACCTGCGGACCGAGAAGTGCCCGTGGGTGGAGTGGAGGAATGGTGACGACTGTTGGATCGAGTCGATGGATGGTGTAGATATTCCATTAGGGTGCGCAGATAATAAACATTGGGGTGGAGTGAGGTTTGAAGGGGGGAGGGGTGATAACCATTAAATCAAGATGATCAACGGCTGGGATTATCTCTTGAGAGATATGATGCAGGAGATGGAAAAATAAGAAATGGAGGGGCTAAATGAGGTGGAGAATATTTTTCAATGGGGGAGTAAGAGGACCAGGGTTTTATGGTAAGAGGAGTTGTGGCTTTAGCCCCAAGTTTGCGGGTTTTGGTCATATGAAGAACGGGGCTAAGGACTTAAGCCCGCAGGGGCTTAGGGCCTAATGTTTTTAAAAGGGCGTATCATAGGCTAAAATGAATTTTTCGAGCCTTTTTAGAAGTTCCAATAGGTATAAAAAGGTTTTTTAAACCATTATAAAGGGATTTTATAAGGCTTAAAGGGGTTTTATGGGAAAATGGGGGTAAATGTGGGTTTTTTAGAGGAATAGATGAATGTTTAGGGTGGGTGAAGATGAGTAACAAATAATGAAATGGAGAGGAGATTATGAAGGTGAACTTGATGGAAAACAATCTGAAAACAACCTTCTTTTGTAACAGTAGGACTAATTTTAAGGATTTTGAATAAAGGTTTATCAATGAAATGGATTTCTGAAAGATAATGAACACATAGAGGCTTCAAGAAGTCACAGATTTTGTATGAAATTTGTTTCTTGAAGGCTAAAGACCTGTTTTAGCCATCTTTGAATATGTCAAAATTATGGATGGCTAACAATATGGATCTAATATTTTTACACAGATCTTCTCTAGATCTGGAGTGTAATATACAGCTGCTGCAGCTCTTCAAAATAACGTTGTCAAGTTATTTTTAAGTCAATACATGTGTTGCCACCCCTCTTTTTGAGGAATTTCTTCTATTCTTGTCTTCTATATTCTATCATACATTGTATGGGCCTCAATATGGTTCTAATTTATTGTTGTATATATGAATGTTGAGTCTTATTATTGGTCTCTTGTTGTTGTTCAGAAAAATTGTGTTATTTTCCTGTAATACTGTTGCATATTGCTGCAACCCCATTCTTGGGTGTTTTCCAGCCATACTAGGTGTGGGAGGTCTATTTACCTCACCTGGTTCAATTTGTTTTTTTCTCTCCTATTGGATTTAGATGCTAGATCTCCAGATCTAAGGTATCCAAGAGCTGCAAGCTCATTTCAGTGCACATACTTCTGAAAAATGCGTTATTCTAGTAGGTAGTGATGAATCTTCCCTTTTGGGGATATTACATCAGTATCAGCTAATGGGATATGTTCAATGTATATGACTGGGGGTTGTAAAGGATTGACCACAATAACAATATTTGAAGTCATGGCATGGGTTGGTTTAGGCACTTTGGAAGATTCAGGTTTGCTAGAGCTCTGCTTTTTATGCATTTTTGGGCTAATTCTGCAAGTTTAGACAGTTTGCAGAAGTAATTTTCACTTTGATTAGAGCCTTCTTGGATAAACAGGTGAAGTATATTCTTTTCTTAGGGTTTTCTTTCAAATTAGATCTATCAAAGAGGTTTACAGGCTTTTGAACTAGCTTAAAACAAAAAACAACAGTTTCCTAAGTCTCTTACTGAGAAATAGGGTTGAAAAGTCTATTGAAATTAGGAAAAGAGGTTTGGGATACCTTCAAAGGTTTTATGGTTTGATTTAAATCTTGAAATAGTTCATAGGATTGGAAAAGCTCACATTTTTCTCTCACAATAGCGCGCAACAATAAAACAGGGTTCATAGAAAAATTTTGATAAGGTTTGGCTTGTTTTTTGGGCTTTTTTGACAGTTTCTTTTAATATTTATGGATATCTAAATGAAAATTTTCCTTAAAAGGATTTTTAAATGGAAAACAAGCTTAATTTGAGGAGAAAACTTGTTATGCATAGGTATAGGGGCTGAAACAATTCCTGCGGTCTTTTCAATAGGTCGAACAACTCCTGTCTGATCTTCTCAGTGGTCTTCAATGGTTGTTGGTCAGGTTTTGCAGGCTTAGTGGCTTGAAAATGATGTAAAAGTATTCGTTTTAATAGTCAGGGGCTTACACAGAGCTTATGCGCAGTAGAAAAGTAAATGAACGTTGTTTCGTATGTTTATTGGGCATTTTTTGGTTTCATTAACTCTGCAATGAATGATGATCACATCGGGTGGGAAGGGCGGTTTCAAGCTTCAGGGATCAAAAAACATAGTGGTTATCACACGAAATTTTGGCAGTAAGTGGTTTCGGCTTGAACCCATGCAATCCGATGAGAAATCGGCATGTGGAGGAGATATAAAGTCGTCATACCGCCCATTTCGCGCAGAAAAGGAGCGGGGATGATCGCGCATATTTTTTACACGATATTGGATTTCCGCTGTCAGATCTGGATTTCATTTTCGAACAGCCTAGATTGGTTGGGAAGGTGCGTCGGAATGAGAGTGGGGCTAGGGTGTTCATATGAGCGGTGGGAATGACTTAAACTTTATAAAAATGCGGTTTAATAAAGTTTAAAGTTTAGGCATTATGAAATAGGTGTGGGGCAATGTTTTATATGTGTTAATAAAAATTTTAACCAATGTTTCAATGCAGGCGTGGGTTTTATTATTTATATGGTATAATAAACCTTTATCAATTGTTTAAATACCATAGGGGGCGGATATAATTTTTGAATTAAAACATTGTGAAATAATTCAATTATTCATATATGAGTGCGGGTTTATTATTATATATTTTTATCAAATGTAATTAACACTTGTTTAAACTACATGGGGCAGGATATTTACATATAGATATTTTGACCAATGGGTTTGTAGGGCGGGGTTTTATATTTGCGCATGTGGAATATTAAACTTTTGTCTAAGCTTTAAAATAAAGGTTTTGGGGGTTTATTTTAAATATAAGGGAATTAATAACATACGAGTAGGTGTAGTTTATGGATTTAATAAAATAGGTTAGAAGTTGGTAATTAATATGAAATGAAGGTCTAGGGTAAAATGAAAACAAAATAAATGTTAACTCTAATTTAAAGTGGAAATCATAGACAAAGTAAAGCATTGTTGTCTTTTTAATATTTCACACTTTAACTTAGGACAAATGTATTTTTAGGGTTTATGAATAATTTTTTTGAAAGGGAATGAGATTAGTTATTCAGGGTTTAGCTTTTACTAAGTAAAAATAGGTTTTTACTTAGGAACAAGGGATTATGATTTATGAATGAAGGGTAAATGTTGATGAATGTGGGTCTGGTGTGGGAATTCAATATTTTTAACTAATCAGTCATCGAGCCTTGGGTCTGGTCCCAACAAAAGTCAGAGAAATGCTCTGAGCCTTTTTGACTGATAGTTTAGAATACCGAATACTTGTAGGGGAGGGGAAATTAGTGATTTTTGTCCAATGATGTGTCATTACATGATTTCTCAACTGCTTTCTACCTACCCATATTTATTTCTAACATTTTTTCTTCATCTTTATAGGTGCATTTACGCTTGCAACCTTAATACATTTTTCTTTCAAAGCATTAAACTTATCTAAGTCTACCTTATTTCATCCGAGGGCTCGGATTAAACTGTTGAGCTCCTCATTATTCTCTACCTATCTACTGATTTGTCAAGTTTAAACTGTTTGAAAAATCTTTATTCTCTATCTAAAACATGAAATTGAAAGCATGAAAAGTTAAGATTAAACTATTTAACTGATCATGGATTATGACATTTATTGGCACTCTGCACATAATCATTATTCTTGTAGTAAAAGTAAAAGTAGTGGCATTTGGATTATCTCACTTTCATGTCTCATTTCTCTTTTGTTTTTCTTTTTGGGGTCTATATTTTCCTAAGTCCTTTGATCTTTCTTTTAGGACTTTTTACCCTCTTTTTGGCTTTTTATTATTTTTCATTTTTTCAAAATATGGGAAAAAAACTTGCAGAAAGCAAGGTATGTACATATTTATAAGACTATAAAAGTAAATTAAAAAATTTATGAACCCTTTTATTATAGGACCCTAACATTTTCCTCTTGGGGATATCCTGGGTTTTCCTACTTCTGAGGTAATACTGCCTATGAACCTCCATGATATCATTTTCAAACCCTAGTTTGTATTCTTAAAAATCCTCATATGTTCTTTTAGTTTGGTTTGAGGAAAATAGGCCTCGTTCTTCTTCTATGAGAAAAAAAGTGTCCTCATTATCAGAGCCTATTAGATTCACAAGGTTTTCTTCCAGCTCCTCAGTCTCTCTTTCCTCTTAATCTACATAGTTTTCTTGGAAAGGAGGCCTGATTTGCTAGTAATTTTCTCTTTGTATTATTTGAGGAGGATCTCTTCTAAAGTTTTGGTTTATGTTTTTGTTTTGAGGATTTGTTTGGTTTTCCCTAGGGGGTGCTCTTTCATTTAAGTTGATTCTCTCCATCATCCTTTCCATTTTCCTAACTAGACTGTCAATTTTAGGATCAGATGTGGAGGCCATAGGTTCCTCTTTGTATGTAACCCTCTTATTTGTTCTCATTCTAACCCTTTTAGTAATTAGATTTGCTTCTACACTTTCTACTCCTCTTTGCATGTCTTCTAGGGTAAGGGGATCTCTTTCTCTTAATTGGTAAGCCATTTCTGGATCAAATCCATTTGGAAATTTTACTAGGGCTAGGTCTTGTGGGAGTTTCATGTGGGGAGAAAGTGCATTATATACACTATTGAACCTAGTGAAATAGTCTTGAACACTCTCCCCAACATTTCTTTTAAGGTTCTCATACTCTGACAAGATTTGAAGAGGATTTTTCTTAGTATCCCACTTGTTTATGGATGTTTGATAAAGGGAAGGGAGATCATGATTGCTATTAGGAGTTAAGTTCTTGAACCATTTCTTTGCTTCTCCCCCTAAAATTTGGGCAAACATTCTCATCTGTATGGTCTCATCTTCTATTTCTTGGTAGTCAAAAGCATCATTCATATTGTCCACATGTTGTTGGGCAGTTGTAGGATCAGTTCCATTAAAATGAGGGATTCTAGATTGATAGTCCTATGGCATAGGCAGTTAAGGTTGTGGTAGTACCAGTGGGGCATACCATGCTGCCATGATGGGAGGTAATGGAACCCAAGGAGGATTTATAATAGGAGGGTTTATGAGTGGAGGTGGAGGATGAAATGGAGTGGTTTTCACAGTGAATGTATGAGTGGGGTAGTAGATGTACTTGGACTAGCTAGCTGATATTGAGCAGATTTGGAATGAAAGGAGACAAAGTGATGGAGAAGCTGAAGATCAGGAGGAGTGGAAGGAGAGGCTTCTCTACTAGGACTCTGTTGTAAGATTGTAGGCTCAAGGTTTGTCTGGTCTATCCAAATTTAAGACTTAGTTCTGAATAGGTTTCTTCTATGGTGTAAGTCAAATTGGGTATCGTGCAAGGATGTAAGGTTTTCAGGAAAGGAACTTGCTTGCTGAATTGGTCTGGCAATAGTTGAATCTTCATTCTTAGAAGTTTTTCTTAAGATTCTTTTTGAGTTATCAACTATAGCAGGAGGGTTTGGCTCAGGGTGAGTTCTGGTGTTGATTCTTTGTGAAGCCAGATTTCAAACCCAAAAAACAGAGAGGCTAAAAGTTTATTAGAGTTTTGAAAACAAACCAGTCTATAAGAATACTGAATTCACATAGTATGTGACTGGGCTTTATACTATTAGGATTAATTAATACATTCCCAGAGAAGTCTGTGAGAACCGGTGGAGTTAGTAGGCCTAATGAAGACCAGTGGAGTCACCAGGTGGATGATGTTAATTATTTTGAGGATTTTTTGTTGTCCACCATCAACAATTGGATATCAATCTTGAGATATTTTTGGGTTTTCTGAGTTCTTTATATAACACTAATATTTTAATGAGTGTTCCCTAGTGGAGTCGCCATTATTTTAGGTCCCTATAATTTGTCAGATTGGTAAGACCAAATAAACAAGGGTAACATCAAACCAACTTTGGAGTCCTAGGACCTAGCCTTCCTGGACTCAGAGAGGGCTCTCTCTATATTTGTATAAAATATATAACTTGATTGATTTAGGATGTTGATTTCAGGCTAGTTAAAATGATAGGGTTGTTTGTTTTGTTTTGTTTGGTTGGGTTTCTTGTTAAGAAGAATAGATAGAGTAAGATAAATTCAAACCAATGGGCTATGGGAACTGTGAAAGGTTTGAAGAGTATAATGACAAATCAAGGGTGTTTCATAGGGCAGGTTAAAAAATCCAAATGGATATTAATATCTTATGTGGGCGTGAAATGAACATTAAGTTGTGAGTTTCATAGGTTTAAAGGGAAATTAAGGATCCTTTAACATATACTAGAACAAGAAGAGTCTTTAAGATCATTATGCTTAAGAAAGAGCCAAAGGACAGGGCACACCATAAACATCTTTGGCCTAACTTTATCAAGTAAACTTTAAGACAACAATCTAGAAAACCCTAGAGAGCAAGGAACTCCTAAATTCTCTAACTATTCACTTTCATACAAAGAAAACATTTAAGATAGAAAATAAGTGATGATTAAAGAGCAGGGAACTCCTAAATTCTTAAATCAGACTTTAAAAGACCTTCAAAGTGACCATTCAAGATGGACCAAAGGACAGGGAAAACCATAAACTTCTTTAGCCAAGCCCTAATAAGTAAACTTCAAAGAAAGGCCTTAAAAACAATGTTTCAAGCTACACCAAAGGACATGGCATACCATAAAATTCTTTGGTTTGAATCTTATTAAATCATTTTCAATAAAACAAGCTAGGTGGAATAAAAAATCAATTAAGAATTCTCCAATCAAACCCAGCAGAGGAAAAAATTTAAACAACAGAGAGCAGACAGACTTAAGATGCCTTTAACAACATATCTTAACCTAAATTTTATGCTTTGTTATAAGAGAAAGGATGAAAAATATGAAAAAATAAGGAAACAAGTATAATATGAGAACAACATCACCATTTAACAAAGTTCATGAATCCTGTGAATGTGCTTGCTCCATTAAAATTTAGACCAAAACAGTAACAAAGCTCCAAAGCCAACTTCTTTACAACTCAAAGTCTATGTAATATTTAGCTCAACAATCAAAAAATAAAAATTATGAAGCATACATGCAGTATTTATCTGCAAAATGAGGAGGTGAACCCTAGCTAGGGTTTCATATGTCATTTATTACATATTTAATGCATTTTGACCTTTGAGACCATGCAAGGCCCAAGGAAAAATATTTGAGACTCATTCATTGCAATAATAACTCCTGACATAACTTCTAAGCTAACTTTGGAAAATGTTTGAATTTAATTCTTCTAAATAAATTTTGCAATAACTCCTAGTAAGGGCACAGCTCCAAGGTATAGGGGCGCAGTGCCAGTGCAAATGCGCAGCGCCAAGGCAGAAAAAATGGCCTGTCTTGCAGCCAACTTTTGTAGGCCTTCCCGATGTCCAAATGAGTTCAATAATGGCTCATTGGAAATGTATCTTAGTCTATTTTCCAAATATTCTTTCACTTTTCAAAATGGTGCCCATATTCCTTATCAAAAATCACTTCTCCCAAGAATTCGAGACGCACAGCGCCAATGCCAAAAAGAGGGCAGAAAGGTAATTTTTTTGAAGTTTTTGGCCTTTTTGACGGACCATTTTTGCTCCAAATCTTCTAAAACTTTATAAAGTTTATGTAATTACCATTAGGAACATGAATATGCTGAAATTATGCCATTTGGATGGCCCAAAAAATATTGGCTCTGCGCATTTGGCCAATTTTCTACAAGTCAAACTGTCAAAAATTCAAAATGTGCACAAAAGTCCCAAAATTTGAATTTAACTTGATGATCAAGGTTTGTAGGCTTGGAGGGACACCTCAACAATGATATTGAGCTTCTCTTTCTCTTTTTCCTCAGTCAAATTCCAAATCTTTTCATGGGCTCGTTTGAGCTTGGCCCTTGCAATCCTGTTCCTCATGGCATAATTTCTTGCCATCTTCCTCTACATGTTAGTGTCTCTCTTTGCCTTCTCTATTTGACCCTATAAATTCAAATTTTCCCTCTCAAGCCAAGATTCTCTATCCATTCTAATATTTATGGCAAGCAACTCACTTGGAGTGAGCTTCTCTGCCAATTCTTCCTCTTTCTCCCTTTCCCGGGTTAAAGCCCTCTTCAGCCCAATGGTCTTCTGTCTCTGTCTAGGAAGCTGATCTTCCTCATAGTCACTACCATCAAAACTGCCGAAGGTCTCATCTAGAAAAAACTTGGCTTTTCTGGCCTCTTTTCGAGCTCTGATTTCCCTGACCTCACTGATGGCCTACTTTGTCTTCAACTGTTGATTCTCTAGTTCAAAAAAGTTAATCAAATTCTATGCCCAACCAAGATTAGCTTGGAGCTCACTAATCTTGGCATCCTTGATTTTGGTCAACATATTGGTAATTCTCTCCTCATGCTCATCTTCAAGTTCAATCAACTGAAAATCCTGCTCAGTTTCATGTTTGTCCTCCTCCTCAACAACGATATGCTCTGTAACATTTTCAACCTGATTTGTTGATGAAGAAGACATGGCCCATTTCACCTCAAGTGAAGCAAACACATTCCTATGGCCTCTCTGATAGGTCAAAGGAAATGGCTCAATATCATTCATTTTAGTGCCAGCTATCCCAATATATCTTTCACTACTTGATGATTCGGTATCATGATATGAGGGTGAAGGGTTGTGGAAAGGTGATGAGGAAGGATCAATATGAGGTGACTAGATGTGAGTGGGTGGTGAAGTATGAACAACGGGATGTGATGAAGAAGTTGATATGGGAGGATGAGAAGATGAATGAATATCCTGCTAATGATGGCCAGGTGGAATATTGAAAACTTCATTTGTCATGAAGGTATCCCATGGAATTTTTTTCTGCTGGAGCTGATGCATGACCACCATCTTGATGAGTGAATGATGAAATAGGCTTTCCACTTGCTGAGTATAATCTCTCTTTTGCATAATGTAGGCCATTTTTTCAATGCTACGAAAAAGATAATATGGTATATGCAGCATCCCAACCCTAGTGAAATGCATAAGAAGGTGGATATGGTATGAGTAGAGGCAGGAAAACCTTCACTCACCAGTGAAATACTTCATTATTATCCTCATCATGGGTGCATATCTATCAATAAGATGAGAAAAAGGGAAGATGAACTTGTGGTGATTTTTATACCTAGGTTTGAAATATGGTTCAAAATATCTCATGTCCATATTTTCTTGTTTGAACCACTTCTCTCCCACACTAGGTATCCTTGTAGCAGTTTCAATGGCATTAGTGGACATCTCAAATGTAACCCCGACAAGATTGACCTTCTTGTCATGTAGATTGATGACAAATAGTCTTGTCAGCTCTAGGTGATTTTGGACTTGCTGCACTCTCTCACAAAACTCAAAGCAGCCCACATGTTTAAATCAAGAAACAGTAAGAGGAGATGCCATGAGTTCCCTTACGGTTATGGGTTCAAATCTATTTATTATTCCTCCCTTATGATCATGTATCCTTGGAATTTGTGCCTAACCAACCATGCCACTATCTTCTTCCTCTGACATCTTTACCCTATTTTATAAAACCCTAGGGCACAAGTTAAATGAGATGAGGGGAAGGGAATGAAATGGCAGTTTTGAAAAAATTAAGGGACTGAGTGTGAATGAAGGGAATAAATGAAAGGGAATGGGTGTTGTGACAAACTAGATGAATGAAAACCCTCAAGAAATGTAATTACCCTTGTTTATGACTGATTTTCTTTAAGGAGGATGAAATAGGGATAAAACAGTGATCTCAAGAAAAAAAATTAGGGTTTCCTTTAGGGTTTCATTTTCATTCAACTAATAGCGGTAAAATATCTTCAAAGAAAGGTTTATGTTATGTACTTAGCACTCAAGAGTGCTTGGAGGACTTTGGCAAAAATTTGGAGAAGATTGATGTGATTTGAGTGGCCCCAACCCTTGGCAACCTCCTTTGTCCAGACGCACAGTGCAAACCCAAGCGCACAGCGCTAGTCTCTGAGCGTGCAGCGCTAAGATAACTTTCACGAGTTCCTTTCTGGAAAGGGCGCAACACCAGCTTACAAGAGTGCAGCGCCTTCAGAAAATGTGTTGAGGAAAATGGGCAAGGGCACAGTGCCAACTCCCAGGCGCGTAATGCCAATGAAACTTAGCACAATTTCACCCAAAAACTCAAAAATTATTTCTTGTTGAGTGCTCTTGATGTTTTGAAAGGTAACAATGGTTCTCTTGAAGTGTGAAATGGGCTTTTATATGCTTTTGGATTTAATTTAACTTTAGAAAACCCACTTTCTAATGTTTTGAAGTCTTTTTCCTTTTTCACTGATACTCTTTGATACTTTTTTACATTTGTAGGTTGATGAAGTCATGAAGTTGGCTTTTTTTTTGGTCATTGAGGCTTGACATGTTCATTTTGAAAACTTTAGTATTCAATCACATATTAGCATCTTCAAAATCTTCTCTAGTTTCCACCATAAAGTTCAACTCATCTTTTCCACCTTCTCTGGCCACCTTTTAAAAACCCTAAGTGTCTGTAGTTCTTTATAGCAATCATTAGTGTTTTCGTCTAAGTTCTCTATAGCCCTTTCAAGTTCATTCATTTCTCTCCAGTTCACCTTACCTTTTTTTCCATATTCCATCAATATTTTCTGATAGACTTTCTTCATGTTTAGCCTTGTGTTCTTCCTCCATGTCATTTTCCTACAAGTAATCACTGCTTTGGCACTCAAATGGACTAACATCTTTATAACCCTTGTCACATACAAGACAAAGTCTTTCCTCTTTCCCTTGTTGTAAATCGTTTTCATTATGGAGTGGACAGTCTACATCATCAGTACTTTCTGTTGATAAATATTACAACAACTCTACAGAAGTGCCAAACTTTGTCCATTTTTCTTACTTGCAGGTTCTAAACTGAGAACATAATCATTTTTGGAAATTTTAGGTCCTTCTTGAATAACCATTTCTTGACATTCTATTAAATCTGAGCCAGATTCTAGCAAAGGAAAACCGGTGCCTGAAACACCCAAGGATGACCTTGAAAAATGTAAAACCCTAATGACCTGATGGGAGTGATTTTTGACCTGATCTTGAATGAAATTTCACTTAAAAAATTTCAAGTGAAAAGAGCATTTCCAGAAGTGATATTGTGGTCAAGGGGACATGGGAATGTGTTAGAAACAAGAATCTTAGAGGGAGGATGGAGCTTATTGACATGGGAAAATGGGGGAAATGAGGTTTTAGGTAGGAAAGAAGGATGGAATGAGAAGTATGAGCCCATAATTAGTATTTTAAGAGCAAAAGGGTGACTTTGAGATGGAAAACTAATAGATAGGGAAAAATATTTTATTAAGATAATGAAGGCAATGAGATTTCTGAAACTCAAGATATTCAAGGAATATTGTTTTTAGAAAACTATAACCATTCTATCTTCATCCAAAGATAGTGAAAAATACTAATGACTAACACCAGCTAATGATTTTGATACACAAGACCACATAATATTCATTTCCTCTTTTGTGGGAACTATGATTCATGTTGTATACTCATCATTTTTTGGTTTCGAAGTTGCTAAACCGACCGCAATAGTGGTACCATCACTAACTATGAAGAACCATTCCATCTTCACATTCTCAACTTCATTACATTCTACAGAATCAACAACCGAATCATTATCATTCTCATCATTCATCACAACTAAGACGAACCTCCTCCCTCATGGCCTCAAGAAACCTGGTTCAATATTGGATAATATTTTTCACTCATATGAAGATATCCTTGATGTTGTGACAGAGCCCATGTGGGCTGTTAGTCATCCATAATTCTGATGATATCCAAAGATGACTAAATTTCCAATCCTAGATTTCTAGAAATAATATTTCAAAGAAGAATTATGAGTTCTAGAAATCTCACTGCCTTCATCTTTCTGAGTCTGTCAGTTCACCAAAATATTCATCTATGTCTCCTAAAAAGGTTATATTGTTGTTTCAAAGAAGAAAGCTCATTTCAGGCTATTTATCCCTATTTTTATTAGTCCATTTTCCTCTGAAAAATAGCCCATTTTCACTTTATCAACTCTTCATTTCTTCTGAAAAACCCCTCCAAACCATCATAACTCCTTTATATGGTTCGAAAACCCTTTTTATACCATTAAAATCACTTTTTTTTGGTTTAAAAATCCCTTTTTACCTATCTGAACTTCTAAAAATTGGCCTAAAAAACCCATTTTTTGGTCTTAAAAACAGTTTTTTCACAATTAAGGGCTTAAGCCCCCAAGGGCTTAAATCTTTTGCCCATTTTCCTCCATATGTCCTGGCCTTGAGACCAAGCGCTTAAAACTTGGTCCCTTCCGACATTCGCCCCCGGTCTTCCTTTTTCCCACCTGACCACCCTCTCTGCACCTTCTTAAGCCCTTAGCCCCTTATCTCTCTGCTCCCAGTCCCCTTACTTTTCCATGGGACCACTTCCCAGCCCCTTTCTTAAGCCCCCCTTGCTTTCTTTCTTCCCCCCCATCTGTTCATCTCTTCAAAACAATATATACCGTCAATCACATTGATCGAACAACCCAGACTGCATTCCCCTTCCCTGAATTATCCTCCCATCTGTCTTCCTTGATCGATCTCCATCGTCAATCACCCATGATCCAATGGTCCTCATTTAAAACCCACAATTCCTCTCCTCCCATCCCTTCATCTCCTGGACCATTCTCAACCATGGATCTTTGAGATCCAACGGCACTCGTTTAAACCCATCGCCCATAAACACCGTCACTACCAAACAAAACTACTTACGTCAGCCGGGGCCTACCACCCACTATGCAAAGCATCGCCCAACCCTAGCTTGACACCTATCTTCCACCATCCCCATTCACCATTCAACTCTCCACCATCGCGCTAATCATCCGCTGTTGGATCTACCTCCCCAGATCAACCGGCTCGTATGTGATATCGTGCGCATTTGCCTCCCAAGGTTTAAAACCTCAAATTCATGTGAAATAAGTGGTTTTTCTTAGGGCACATGGCAAGAAATGAATGGAATCGTGTTCCCCCAGGGAAAAACCACTAACTGCCCAACTACAACGCGAAAACCACCGGTGGTTTCCCAAAAAACCACTTTTTCCCATTTTCGCACCAAAGTCATTTTTAAACCTGGTTTTCGTGGTTTTTTCCATGGAAAACCTTCCCTGTGCTTCTCCCTCCCTCTGCACACACTCCATTAGCCTCTGTAAAGTAGTTTTAATACCTCGCGCAGGATTTTATAATGTGTTTGATGGTTGTTTGCAGGTTCAATGGCGGAGGAGGCTATTAACAGTCCAAGACAGTGCTAAGGCTGAGGATCATAGTCCTCAGTGGCCCAAAAATCAAAGAAAAGTTGATATAGGGGTTATATAAAAGGTTCAAACCCTTGACGGGACCCTGCACACAACAAAAAAAAGGAAGAATCACTGAAGTAAGAAGAAAGGAAAAGACAGAGTTTAAAGTTTAAAAAAAGGGGGGGGATAAAGGTGAGGTTAAAGGCCAAAGAAATAGAGATTAAAGGCTTAAAGGACAATTGAATAATAAAAATGTAGTAAAAGGACAGATGAACAAAAGTTCAAAAGAATCCGAAAGGTTCCAAAGACATAAAGATGATGATAAAAAAAGACAGAGGATTAAACGGTTTAAAGAAATCAGATAAAGTGTTAAAAAACAGCTAAAGGCAGTATAATGGATTATAAAGGCTAAAACAAATCAAGCCTAGACACACTTTTTGATTAAATTAAGGCAAGAAAGGCCTAAAAAGGCCTCAGAGAAATCAACACAGAGTAGTTATTCACTTGATAAACCTAACTGCCACCTATGGCTTACTTTATGTCTCAAAAGACAAATAAACAGTTATTAAACAAAGAAGATATTATAAACTATCAGAATAGTTAATGCAAATATGAAGATAAGGTTGCAAAGTCAATATTTTTGACTATTTCATCCTCAGGAAGTAAAGACAGATTTATTGCATAGAGAACTAGTTGAGAGACATTCCTACCTTATGCCTTGCATGGTTTTTAAGGATAGGAGTGCATTTAATTTGTAATTTATAACATTTTGAACCCTATATGGTTCCACCTCCTCATTTTCAGTATAAATACTACACTGGAACTCATTGTAAGGGGGGAATTTGATAACTCTTTGAAGTAATACATAGCTCTGCTGAGATTAAAAAAAAATTGATGTACTGGAACCTGTGGATGTTTTGACTTGTTTGTTGATGGAGAAAGCTCTGTCATTGGATCCATGAGCTTGGTTGTTGGTGAAGTATTCTAAATTGTTGATGTTTTTCATGTTTTCCATTCTGTTTTCATCAATTTTTGCTTGCAGTAGAGTAAAAAGTTTAGGCTAAGAAATGTCTCCTAGAAGCTCCTTAGATCTGTTTACTCTTCACTGTCTTTATGTTTTCCTCTGCTGAAGGTTTCATTAAATATTTTGACTGATTTTTAACCCTTATGCTTATTGATTTCATAAATAGTTCAATACAGTGGCCTCAAGAATGATTTATGGTTTTCCTGCTTGCTTGTTTCTACTTAAAAACTATTTTTGAAGTTCTCCCTTTAAAGTACACTGTCCAAAGTCTACCAAAGAGGTTTGTTTTGATCATACCCTTTTTTCTTGCTTAAATAGTTGTTTTAAAGGTCTTTATAGCTGTAATCAAAGATTTCTAGGAGTTCCCTCTTCTATGAATGTAGTTATTTGTGAATCTTGAATGTTTTCTTATCCTTGAAAGTGAAATCTTTGATGAAATAGAGCGTTCATCGACTCTTAGATTTCATTCTCAAAGTTTGTCTTGAAATTGTTATTTGCTGAATTGTAATTTGTAGAATTCATGGTTAGCCCTATCTATGGAAAAATTCTTCATGTTTAAATGATGTTTTAAGTCCCTTTGTTGAGAAGTACATACAATTAAGGATTAGTAATTGCCCTTAGTTCTAATTTTCATTCTAAAACCCTTAATGTTCATTTAATTTCACCTGAAAGACTTTGTAGATTCAACAACCAAGTTATATTTTCCCTTTGATACCCCTAATTCATCTAAAAACGTGTTACAAACTTCTACTTTACTCTATTTCCTAATGACTTAGAGATTTCCCTTTTCTATCTATGTTGCCTAGATCATCATGTCCCACAAAACAAACAAACAAACTATGCTTAATAACTAGCCTAAAATCAACCTTTTTCAAGCAAACATGTCATATATTTGCAAAAATATTGAGAGATCCCTCTCTGAGACTATGAGGGCTAGATCCTAGAGCTCTAAAGATGGGTTTATATGTTTCCTTTTCATTTTGTTTGCCAATCGGACAAATCATAGGATGCCAACATTCTGGCGATCACGGTGGGACCTTTTTGAGTAAAATTCCATAAAAAAGACACTCAGTATTCATTCAAGTGAACTATATATTTCTTCAAGCACTACCAGCATAATGGTAATCATGATAGGATCTATCTAAATCAGTGACAATCTAATTAACCCTTAGGATTCTAAGAGAACCTTATCAAACCTTGAAGAAATCAGTTGATAAGCCATAGAGTAGACTATGTTTGTTTCACCACCTTAGCTAAGTGTTGAATTAGGTATAGGACACTCTCATAACCAGAGAACCACATAAAAACTTAGAAAAACCCAAAAACATTTCAGATTGGTTTTCAAATAAACTATTGGTGGTGGACCATAAAACATTTTACCTTCAGAAAAGCTAAAAATTTCCACCTAGCGACTCCACTAGCCCCAGTAGGCCTATTACTCATTTAGTAATCTAGATTTCCTTAGGACTGTGTTAACCAACCCTGAGGAAGTTTAGAAACCTAGTCCCCTATTATAGAAATCATTGTGAGAGGAAAAATCTTGAAAAACAGTCTTAAAAATTTCAAACCTCTCTAAATTTTGGAAACTGAAATTTGGATTCACATAGGGTCCATACTAGATCCCATCCAGATCCTAATCCCCCTACCATAGTTGACAATCCAGAGAAGATTTTGTGGCAAACTTCTAGATCTGGAAAACCAACTACTGATAGGACCATCCTAAGAACAAGATCTGTCCCTAAAAATATTACAGTCTTAGAAGATCCTCACTCTGACTTACCTTACACAAAGAACCTATTCATAAGTAAGTCTCAAAGTGATTTAAACCAAGCGGACTCTAAAACAATAAATTCGCAACAGAGCTTTAGTAGAGAAGCTTCACCTTCTACTCCACCTGATTCTCAGCTTCTTCATCATTTCATCGCCTTCCATAACAAATCTACTCATCATCAGTTTGTTGGCCCAAGTGTTTCTTCTACTCCTATCGACACATCCATTGTTCAAAACACTCCATTTCAGCCCACTTCCCCTCTTGTTAATCCACCTCTGGTAAATCCCCCATTATTTGCTATCATGGCAGCATGGTATGCTCCACTTGTGTTACCACAACCTCTGGTACCCTTACCCAATGATTACCAATCCAAAATTCCCCATTTCAATGGAAATGAACCTACTACTACCCAGCAGCATGTAGATAAAATGAATGATGCTTTTGATTACATGGAAATAGAAGAAGATACCATTAAGATGAGAATTTTTTCTCAAATTTTAGGAGGAGAAGTCAAGAAATGGTTTAAAAAATTAGCTCCTCACAGCATAAATGATCTCCCTTCTTTATATAAAACATTCATAAACAAATGGGAAATTAGAAAAAAACCCCTCCAAATCCTTTCAGAATATACCAATCTCAAAAGAAACAGTGGGGAAGGTGTCCAAGAGTATTACACTAGATTCAATAGTGTCTATAATGCACTTCCTCCAGACATGAAACCTCCATTAGGCTTAGCCTTGGCTAAATTTCTAGAAGGCTTTGATCCTGAAATGGCCTACTAGCTAAGAGAGAGAGACCCCTCAACTCTAGAAGATATGCAGAGGGGAGCCTTAAGTGTAGAAGCAAATCTGATTGAGAAAAGAGTTACATACAGGGATGATACAATAGCATCAACCTCTTCATCAGATGCTAAAATTGATAACTTAGTGAAGGTAATGGAGAGAATGCTTGAAAAGATAAATCTGAATAATAGAGTGGCCCCTAGAGAAAACCAAAACAACCCCCAAAACAGAAATAGAAATACAAATTTCAGAAGAGACCCTAATCAATATAGGCAAAGAGATAATGACCAAAAGATTAGGCCTCCCTTTCAACAAAAATATATTGAACAAGAAGAAGAAAGGGAAGTTTAAAGATTGGAAGAAAATCATGTGAATCTGATAGGATCTGGCAGTGAGACAGATGTTTTTCTCACTAAAGAAGAACAAGGATTCTTCTCTTTAGAAAAAATTGAAAACAACCATGAAGATTCTGAATATTACAGATTGGGGTTTGAAAATGCTATCATGGAGGTACACAAAAAATACAATCTTAGAAGCAAAGGTAGCCCAGAGAGTTCCAGTGACAAAAAAACTAGTACTGCTATTAAGAAAACTTCAGAAAATTAGCCTAAGAAGACAACAAGTAACACCAACACTTTAGCCAAGAAAACTGATCAAAATAAGGACAAAAACATTCAGCAAAGTGTTGAACAAAGCTGCCCTAGTACTTCTGCTAGTGGCCCTAACAAATCTATCCCAAACAACAGTTCAAATAAAGATCAGCAAATCAAAATTGTTGAAAGAATTGTAAATGAAAAAATAGATGTAAATATGTCCAAAAAAATAGTTCCTTTCAGCCTTGAAGGGGAAATTGCCAAGATAAAAATCACCATACCCTTAGCTGAACTAGTAACTCAGGATGTATATAAAAAACAAGTTTTAAAAGCTTTGAATATGGGCAGTGACACTGATACTTTAAACTTGGTAGATGATAAACAAGAGTTATTGTTTGGTCCTGAAGTTGAAGGAAAATACCAAGAAGGAGCTGTCCCTCCCTTCTATGTCAGCCTAAATATACATGACAAAATCTTGCATAATTCCATGCTAGACTTAGGTGCTTCACACAATCTTATGCCCAAAGTAGTAATGGAAAGCCTAGGCTTAGAAATTACTAAACCATACAAAGACCTATACTCCTTTGATTCAAGCAGGGTCAAATGCTTAGGCCTAATCAAAGATTTGTGTGTCAACTTGGCACATATTCCTGCTAAGAGTATAGTAATGGACATAGTTGTAGTTGACATTTCCCCAAGTATGGCATGCTTCTATCTAGATCATGGGGAGCCAAAATACAAGGGAGCCTTCAAATGGACATGTCTTATGCCACCATCCCAGTATTTAACCAAACTAGAAGATTATATAGGGAATCCCACATGAAATACATGGTGAGCAACATAGATAGACCAAACAATTCTCCTATCTACGCCATCCATTCAAATATGGATTCATTTATCTTATATAATGAAGATGAAATCAGCCAACAAGTAAAGGAAACTGAAGGAGAATTTAGTCTACTAGAACAGTAAAATCTGACATCAAATCAAGAAAAGAACAGTCGAGATTTTAGCAACCTTGAACAGCAAAAAGAAAATGAAAATGATTTTGAAATACGTTGGAAAATAAACTTTGATGGCTCTTGTAGCAAAATAAGTGTAGGGGCTGGTGTATGGATACAAAACACAAACAAAGGATTTTCCTATAAACTGGATTTTCCATGCACAAATAACATTGTTGAATATGAAGCCATCCTTATTGGCCTATACTTACTCAAGGATTTAGGAGCCAAAAGAATATAAGTCCAAGGAGATTCTGAGATAATTATCAGACAGATCAAAGGGGAATATTTAACCAAAAACCCAAAACTCAGAGAATATATAAATGCTGCCCTTTATCTCCTAAAAACCTTTGAAAAATATGAACTCATTTTCAACCCAAGAGCTCAAAATCATCTGGCCAATGAACTTGCCTTTGCTGCTAGTAATTGCCAAATACCACAGAAAAATGAACAATCTGATATAAAGGTAAAAAACAGACCTGCAATACCTGACAGTGAGGATTAATGGCAAGTGTTTGAAGGAGACAAACACATAGATGATTTTCTGCAATCAAATAATGACTTTTCCATACCAACACCTACTTCAAGCAATGAGGAAAACTGTTTTAATGAAGAACAAATCCCTGAAACAGAGTTGTCTTTTTCTACTGATGTAAACCATTTTGAACATCATGTAAAAATGATACAATTCCAAGAGGTCTTACACCATTAGAACAACTTTTTGATTTCAATGATGTAGCCAAAGAACCAAGGATGGAGCCTACGGAAACAAACATAGAAGAACATAACATAGGCAGCCTAGCAGAACCCAAAATGATAAAGCTATCCATCACTCTCCCAGCTCATATCAAACAACAATATATAGAACTTTTCAAAGAATTTAAATATGTGTTTGCATGGGGATACAAGGATCTAAAATCATATGATACCAGCATCATTCAACACAAAATTCATCTTAAGGAAAATCAGAAACCTTTCAAACAAAAAATCAGAAGGATAAACCCTGTTTTATTTCCTTTAGTTGAGAAAGAGATTAAGAAAATGTATGATGTTGGGATCATAGTTCCCATCAGGTATTCAGGATGGGTTTCCAACTTAGTATCTGTTAGGAAAAAGACTAGAGAAATTAGGTTCTGCATTTATTTCAGGAATCTAAATAGAGCCTCCCTTAAAGATAACTATACCTTACCAAAAATGGATCATATACTTCAAAGGGTGGTTGGGTCTAAAATAATTTCACTGTTGGATGGGTTCTGAGGTTACAATCAGGTTTTAGTACTCCCAAATGACCAACATAAAACTGCTTTTACTACACCTTGGGGTACATTCATGTATGTCAAAATTCCATTTGGTTTAATGAATGTAGGGGCCACCTTCCAAAGGGCCATGGAAATAGCCTTTTCAGAAGACATAGGCTATTTTATAATCATTTGCCTCGATGACATTACTGTTTTCTCTAAAAATGATGAAGAAAACTTGATTCATTTAAGAAACGTTTTTGAGAAATGTAGGAAATATGGCTTATCTTTGAATCCAAAAAAGACACTCTTTGGTCTCCAAGAAGGAAAGCTTCTTGGCCACATAATTTTTGAAGAGGGAATCAAAGTAGACCCTAAAAGGATTGATGGCCTATTGAAAATCAGCCATCCTAGAAACCTCAAAGAATTACAATCTTTCATTGGGAAGATAAATTTTTTGAGATTCATCCCCAACCTTGCCGAGCTATTCAGAAATATCAAAAACATACTTAAGAAAGAGGTAGGTGTTAAATGGAAAATATAGGCTAAATAGTCATTTGAACTAGTGAAACAAGCTCTTACTCAAACACTGATTCTCATAAGTCCTGATTTCACCAAAGATTTCTATATCTTTTCTTTTGCATCTAAACATACAATAGCTGCAATGTTACTACAAAAGAATGACATGGGGCATGAAAAAACAATATCATTTTTTAGTAGGGCCTTAAGAGATGCTCCACTCAAGTATAACATCATGGAGAAACAAGCCTTAGCCTTGGTAAAAGCATTGAAAGACTTTAGAGTCTACATATTGCATTCTCACATCATTGCTTTTGTCCCACATACTATTGTTAAAGATATTCTAAGTCAAGACCCTGATGGTAAAAGGGGAAAATGGATTTCTGTTATTTTAGAATATGACTTAGAAATTAGGCCTACCAAAATAATCAAAGGGCAGGGATTAGAAAAACTCATGGCTGAGTCAAACTTTCAAGCACTAGATATGAATACAGTTGATGTCTTAGAAGAAACAGAAGAATTTACAGCTCCATTTATTGAAGAAAATTTTGTGAATTCACCTTGGTATGCTGATATCATATATGTGCTACTTTATTTGAATGCCCCTCCTTCTCTGTCTAAAACTAAAGCTATATTTTTGAGACAGAAAGCTTTCAATTATTGCATACTAGATGGGGTTTTATATTGGAAGAATGTTTTTGGAATATTTCTTAAATGTTTGCTTGAGATTGATGCAGAAAAAATCATGCATGAGCTACATGAGGGAGAATGTGGTGGGCATCTATACTGGAAGACTACAACAAATAAAATCCTCAGATCTGGTTACTATTGGCCCACCCTTTTCCCAGATACTTAGAAACTTGTCACGACTTGCCATAAGTGTCAAATTTTTGATGGCAACAGAAAACTCCTACCTTTACCCTTACATCCCATTAGTGTTGAGGCTCCTTTCCAACAACGGGGCTTGGAATTCATTGGAGAAATTCACCCATATTCATCATCCCAACATAAGTGGATCCTCACTGCCACTGATTATTTTACCAAATGAATAGAAGCCATACCTTCTAGGAATGCTACTGACTCTGTCATTATCAGGTTCCTTGAAACCAATATATTATCCAGATTTGGTTGTCCTAGAAAAATTATCACAGATAATGCTGATTCTTTCAAGTCTAAAAGAATGGTTGACTTATGTCATAAATACCATATCATCTTGGGTCATTCCACTGCCTACTATCCTCAAGGAAATGGATTAGTTGAATCCTCCAACAAGAGCCTTGTCAATATTATCAAAAAATTGTTGGAATAGAATCAGAAATCATGGCATAGTAAGCTTATTCATGCTTTATGGGGTGATAGATTAACCACCAAAAAGTCAATAAATATATCCCCCTATCAGCTGGTTGATGGCATGGATGCAGTCTGCCCAACATCTTTAGGAGTTCCAGTCATGAAACTCCTCCAAGAAGTACAATCTGAGGAAAATGATATGCAAAGAAGAATAAATTAGACGATTCATTTACATAAGTCCGGAGAGGAAGTATATAACAGAACACAAATACTCCAAGAAAGCATCAAGAAGTTATTTGACAATAGGACTAAAGAAAATGATTTCCAAGTTGGAAATGTAGTTCTAAAGTGGGATTCTAGAAGGGAAGAAATGGGAAAACATGGAAATTTTGAAAATATGTGGAAAGGACCCTACATTATTCATTCTATCAGGGGTCACAATGCATTCCTTCTGCAAGAGCTGAATGGAGAAGATCTATTTGGAGTTCCTGTCAATGGCAGGATGCTCAAACAGTATTTCTTCCAAGAGTCCTAAATTTCAAAGCTTTTATTTTTTCACTGTATATAACATTTCTTTTGAATTTGAAAACGGAAAAAATACAAAAACAATAGAAAAGAGAAAAGAGGGCAGATAAAAATAAAAATATACAGCCCCATACCTAAAAAAGAGAATTTTTCTGAAAGTGAGAAAATCTAAGTGCCAGTGAAAATTAAAAAATGATATATTGTTCAGTCATCTAGCCTAATCATGGTTGAACATACTTTAAATTTATGTTGGTAAGTTAGTAGAAGCACAGGTTGACAATATTTTTTCAGACTTGGCTTATCAGTAGAATAGATTATGATAAAAAGGAAATGGTTCTAACAAACTCAAAATATGAACCAAGAAAAGAAAAAAATAGCTCTAAATAGATTAAAACCAGAGCTAGAAAAAGAATGGAAGGATGTTTATAATTTTCAGATCTTAAGCCTTCACAATTTTGTTTTATTTTTCTGCAAATAAAGTCTATGTGCAGCTTGTGCATACAACAATAGACACCATAGCAGATCAGACAGTCTAATCCTGATTTGACTATGTTTAAATTTCCTATTTTAGAAATAGATAATAAAATCTATCAAACAGCTTAATCTTGACAAATAGTAGCTTAGGTAGAAAAATAAAGAGTTCAACAGTTTAATCTGGACTCTTGGAAGAAATAAGGATAGGATTAGATAGTTTATTTCTGTTTTCAAAAATAAAATGTAAAAGAGTTTTCTAGTTCAAATGCACTCAAAGGAAGAAGAGAAAATGCTAGAAAAAGTAAGATTGGGTAGGTAGAGATGTTGTTTCGAAGAAATTACATGTTGCAGATTGATAAAAGTTGTCCTTTTTAGAGAAAGATCAGCAAGAAAATAAGAAATATGCCCAATGGATAAGGCACTGGTCTACTGAAATCCAGAGATTGATAAACTGAGGTTCTAGACACCTAAAGGGCAAGTTGTCCTCCCCAAGTGGAGCCACTGTTAGCCATCTATAAATTATATTATATCTGATGATGGCTAGATCAGTCCATGAATTTCCAAAACAAACTTTTCTTGAAAATTTCTGAATTTTGGAAATCTCACTGTGTTCATTATCCCTAAGTTATCCATTTTCTCATAAAATTTCACTCATTTACTCCTATCCCAACAGTCTTTTTCCCCTTCAAAAGGACCTCTTTCTTTCATAAAAACTCCATTTCCTCTGAAAATACTCTTTTTTCCCTTCTCATTTAACCTTCATTTCCTCTTTAAAAAACCCTTTTTGAATCGATAGAACCCTTTTATTTGGTTTAAAAATGCTTATTTTACCCTATCGGAACTTCTAAATTGGCCTAAAAAACCCATTTTTGGCCTAAAAAGCAGTCCTTTTACTATTTAGGGTTTAAGCCCCGAGGGCTTAAATCTTTCGCCCACTTTCCTCCATATGCCCCAGCCTTGAAACCAAGTGCTTAAACACTCCGCGCTAGCCCTTGGCCCCTTTTCTTTCTCTCATGGTCTTCCTTCCCCCTTAATTTTCCACGGGACCACTTCCCAACCACTTTCTTAAAGCCCCTCTTCCTTTCTTTCTTACCCCCCATCTGTTCATTTCTTTGAAATGATATACACCGCCGATCGCATTGATCAAACGGCCTGGACTTCATCCCCCTTCCCTTTTTCCCTTACCCCACTCCATAAAAAATTGAGCTCGATCTCAACCGTTGATCGTGTGGATCCAACGATGACCATCATCCCTCTCCTCCCTCAATTATCCTCCCATCGGTCTTCCTATATCGATCTCCATCGTCGATCACCCATGATCCGATGGTCCTCATTTAAACCCCGCAATTCCTCTCCTCCCATCCCTTCATCTCCTGGACCATTCTCAACCGTGGATCTTTGAGATCCAATGACCCTCATTTAAACCCATCACCCATAAACACTGCCGCTACCAAACAAAACTGCTTACGTCAGCCGGGGCCTACCGCCCACTACGCAAAGCATTGCCCAACCCTAGCTTGACACCTATCCTTCACCATCCCCATCCACCCTTCAACTCTTCGCCATCGCGCTAATCCTCCGCCGTTGGATCTACCTCCCCAGATCCGACAGCTCATATACGATATCGCACACATTTGCCTCCCGAGGTTTAACACCTAATTTCTATGTGAAACTGGTGGTTTTTATCGGGGCACGTGGCAAGCGATTAATGGAACCGTGTTCCCCCAGGGCAAAATCGATAACCGCCCAACTACAACATGAAAACCACCGATGGTTTTCCAAAAACCACTTTTTCCCATTTTCGCGCCAAATTCATTTTAAACCTTATTTTTCACAGTTTTCTCCATTTCCTCCCTCTGCAGCATTCCTCCACTACTCCTCCGCCACTCCATTAGCCTCTGTAAAGCAGTTTTAAGCCCTTGAACATGATTTTATAATGTGTTTGATGGTTGTTTGCAGGTTCAATGGTAGAGGAGGCTATTAACAGTCCAAGACGGTGCTAAGGCCGAGGATCATAGTCCTCTGTGGCCCAAAAATCAAATAAAAAGAGCTAAAGGGGTTATATAAAAGGTTTAAACCCTCGATGGGTTATCAAACCCGTAGTGCACCAAAAGAAACCTTGCACACAATAGAACAAAGAAGAATCAGTAAAGTAAGAAGAAAGGAAAAGACAGAGTTTAAAGTTTAAATAAAAAGGGGATAAAGGTGAGGTTAAAGGCCAAAGAAAAAAATATTAAAGGCTTAAAGGACGATTAAAGAATAAAAATGAAGTTAAAGGACAGATGAACGAAAGTTCAAAAGAATTCGAAAGGTTGCAAAGACATAAAGATGATGATAAAGGCAGATAGAGGGTTAAAGGTTTAATTGGCACATTAAGGAAGAAAAAACATGAATAAAGAAATAGAACAAATAGGTTTAAGAAGGGATAAAGCAAAAGACAACAAAGACTATCAATTAAAAAGGAAAACCAAGGCTAAATAGATCAGGCCTAGACACACTTTTTATGATTAAATTAAGGCAATATAGGCCTAAAAATTCCTCGAATACATCAACAGAGCAGTTATTCACTTGATAAAACCTAACTGCCACCTGTGGCCTGTTTTTTGTCCCAAAGGGAAAATTGGCAGTTATTACACAAAAATATATTTTAAAATTTGTCAAACAGTTATTGTAAAAATAGAAAAAGGGCCTCAAAGTCAATCTTTTCAACTATTTCATCCTCATGAAGTAAAGACAGATTTATTACACAGAGAAGCAGTTGAGAGAAATTCCTACCTTATGCCTTGCATGGTTTTTAAGGATAGGAGTTCATTTAATATGTCATTAATAACATTTTTTCAACCCTAGATAGTTCCACCTCCTCATTTTTAGTATAAATACTGCACTGGAACTCATTGTAAAGGTGGCCATTTGATAACTCTTTGAAGTAATACATAGTTCTGCCGAAGTTGAAAGATATTTGATGTTTTCAAACCTGTGGATGTTTGGACCTATTTGTTGATGGAGAAAGCTCTATAATTGGATCCCTGAGCTTGGGTGTTGGTGAAGTATTCTAATCTGATAATGTTTTTCCTGTTTTCCATTCTTTTTTCATCACTTCTTGCTTGCAGTAGAGTAAAAATTTTAGGCTAAGAAATGTCTCCTAGAAGCACCTTAGACCTGTTTACTCTTCACTGTATTTATGTTTTCATCCGCTGAAGGTTTATTGAGTATTTTGACTGCTTTTCAATCCTTAAGCTTGTTTATTTCCGAAATAGTTCAAATAGTTGGTCTCAAGAATGATTTATGGTTTTCCCTACTTACTTGCTGCCCCTTGAAAACTGTTTCTGAAGTCTCCCTTTAAAAGTACCATTGTTTACAGTCTGCCAAAGAGGTCTGTTTTGATCTTACCCTTTGTTCTTGCTTAAATAATTGTTTTGAAGGTATTTATAGCTATAATCAAAGATTTCTAGGAGTTCCCTCTTCTATGAATGCAATTATTTTGTGAATCTTGAATGTTTTCTTATCCTTTAAGTGAAATCTTTGGATGAAATAGAGCGTTCCTCGACTCCTATATTTTACTTGAAAAGTTTTTCTTGAGATTGTTATTTGCTGAAGTGTGATTTGTAGAATTCATGGTTTAGCCCTGTCTATGCAAAACTTCTTCATGTTTAAATGATGTTTTAAGTCCCTTTGTTGAGAAGTACATATAATTAAGGATTCTTAATTGACCTTAGTTCTAATTTTCATTCTAAACCCTTAATGTTCATTTCATTCCACCTAAAAACTTTGTAGATCCAATAGCCAAGTTAGATTTTCCCTAAGATACCCCTGATTCATTTACAAACTTGTTACAAACTTCTACTTGACTCCATTTCCCAATGACTTAGAGATTTCCCTTTCCTATCTATGATGCCTAGATCATCATGTCCCACCAAACAATCAAACAAACTTGCACTTAATAACTAGCCTAAAATCAACCTTTTACAAGCAAACAAGTCATATCTTTGCAAACAATTGAGAGATCCCTCTCTAAGACTAGGAGGGCTAGATCCTAGAGCTCTAAAGACTAGTTTATGTGTCGCCTTGTCATTTAGTATGCCAATCTACTAAATCACAGGATCCCAACACCTTCTCATAAATAGCTTTCTATAAATACTTTCCTTTGATTGGACGAATTTCAAAAGTAATAGGTCTTCCTTCTTGCATTAAAACAACACCAATTCCATTTCCAGAGGCATCACATTCCACAATAAAGGTTTTTGTGAAGTCTGTCATAGCTAAGACCGGTGCTTGGCAAATTTCCTCTTTAATATGTTCAAAGGCCTTAGTTTCTTCAGAAGTCCATTAAATTGCATATTTTTTCAATAATGTTGTTAGATTTGTTGCTATTTTCCCATAATTCTTAACAAACTTGCAATAATACCCCGTTAACCCGAGAAATCCTCGCAACTGCTTTATGGTTGTGGGGACTTTCCATTCCTTAATGGCGTTAATTTTGTTAGAGTCTACCTTAAAACCCTCTTGAGATACAATATGACCCAGATAATCCACCTCTTGTACTCCAAAGAAACATTTGGATGTTTTTTCATATAATTTTTTCTCCTCCAATAGTTTGAGGACACTGTCAACATGTTGAACATGATCCTTCCAAGACCTACTATAGATTAGTATATCATCAAAAAATGCTAACACAAATTTTCTAAGGAATGGTTTGAAAATGGAATTCATCAACCCTTGAAATGTATAAGGTGCATTGGTAAGGCCAAAATGCATGACCAAAAATTCATAATGACGCTCATGAGTTAGAAATGTTGTTTTCGGAATGTCATCAGTCTTGATTCTAATTTGATGATATCCTAAACGAAGATCCAACTTGGTGAAATAAATTGCTCCATGTAATTAATCAATCATAGGAATGGGAAATTTATATTTAATAGTGAGCTTATTGAGCTCCCTATAATCTGAACACATGCACAATGATCCATCGTTCTTGTGCACCAATACTATTGTAGCATAGAAAGAACTTTGACTAGGTTGAATTATACCAACCTCTAGCATTTCTGCAGTTAAATGTTCAATTTTTCTCTTTTGGACATAAGGATATTTGTAAAGCCTCATGTTTGAAGGAAAAATTCCTGGAATCAAATGAATAGCATGATCATGATCACGAATAGGTGGGAGTCCTTTGGGAGTTTCAAACACCTTGGAATGATTGTCCAAGACTTTTTTGAGATCTTGAGAAATAGATGAGTTTGATGTCGGAAATTCTAGTGAGTATAATTGTGCAATGACACCTCTTTGTTATTTATTCAGAAGCTTTGTGATGACATTAGAGCTTACTATCTTTCCTGGCTTTCCTGCGATACCCCGTAATTCAATTTCATTTCCTTCCGAAAAAAATTTCAAGAAAAGTTCTTGAAAATTAAAAACTACCATCCCCAAAGATTGTAACCATTGTACTCGTAGTACATCATCAACACCACCCATTGGAATAGAAATCATTGGACTATTCAATACATATTCCCCCATGGTTAGCTTGATATTATGGGACTTTCCATATAAATTTATAGTTCCTTGATATTATGGCACTTTCCATATAAATTTATAGTTCCTCCATTTCCCACCATCACTTGACACTCTGGCGCTGGGTATAGGAAGCAATTCAATTCCTTGGCTACCTTACAACGAATAAAATTATGGGTACTACCCGAATCAATAAGCACGATTAAATTTTTCTTCTTGATATGTCCTTCTATATTGAGAGTTTTAGGAGTGGTAATTCCATCCAATGCATTATAGGATATGGTCGGATTCATTTCTTCTTCCTCTAGGGTTGGTTCTTGGTGTATATCCTCTTATTTTAAAGCTTCGTGTTCCTTTTATTCGTCCTCTACATAATCTATGTAAAATAATTTCTTCTCAACACACTTATGACCTTTAGTGTATTTGCTATCCCAACTATAGCAAATCCATTTTTCTCCTTTTTGTTCAAATTGTTGTGGTGTCAACCTTGTAGCTTATGGAAGTATATGATTAGCATCACTTCCATATTTATAGTTGTGAGTGGTAGGCTTCCTTGTCACCATAATTTTTCTTTCAATTTTTCTTGCCAACCTAAATGCCTTCTCCAATGTATTAGGTTCCCAAAGGTGGACCTCATGTTGGATGTTATCCTTTAGAGTCTCTATGAAGACATCAATCCAATGTTCCTATGGAATAATATTTACCGTAAAGTTGCAATGCGTACCTTTTGTGTGATTTGCGTATTATGGAGCTCAAATTATTGCTCCATTTTTAGTATCCAAGTTATAGAATCCTTGCCATCAAAATTCCTCATATCTATCTTTGGAATATGGTCGGTCTTAAGTCCAACATTAGAGTCTATGAAATCATGATTAATATTTATTTTGTTCTCATCTTGATTTTCCTCTACTACCTTTTCGCCATTAGGAAGCTTTTCTTGTGGCAACTTTTCCAAAGCTTCCTTTAGTAGCCCTCTGAATTCTCTTTATAATGCCACAGGTCAGACCTGATTTGGATTTTTCAAGACAAAGTTATGCCCAATGTCTGCTCAACTTAGTGTTCCTAAATTGATGTCATAAATTGTCAACCAGGGCTAGTAAACTGTTGAAGTGAAGTGCACTATATGTGCCTAGGTATATTCTTCCTACTTCGTTGTATTTAGTGTTTTTCTAGTGTTTTTGGTTTTGTGTTTTTATACTAAGAGGAAAAGAACTAAATTGTTGGCAAAGAGAAGTGACTGATCACACTAGAGCAGAACAAAATCTACTCTAGACTATGTATGACACCTAAGAACGGAAAATGTCAATCTACAGATTATAAAACTATTCAAGAAAAGTAACTCATAACATTAACTCAGTCCAATTCATTTCATTAGAGGTATGTTGTAACAACTTAAGAAAAGGATAAGTTTGATGTAATGAGGTTCTCTTTAATAAACAACAACTTACAATATCACAGAGAAAATCTTATCCATGGTTAGAAATTTGTTGGAATACTTTGAGAAAATATTATCTGCAATTTAGTAAGGAATCCTATGCTAACATAACTTATGACACTAGAATTAAGCCACTCTGCAACTCAAAATGTTACTATTAAGCCTCATTCAAGGGTTAGAGATCTCTTGGAATAGCTTTGGAAAAGGGCTGTTTGTAAAATTATGAGAAATTGTAGAATAGTCAAGAACTCAAAATGATATAACTAATTCTTGCCCATATGATGATGATGTGTTAGAAGAGATTAAGAACAAGAGAAGTTTGTAAATAATGAAGGCCTTTAAGTCTAATTTAACAGAACTAGAACACAACTAGCTAATAAAACTTGAAATACAATGAACAGAACTGAACTAAAATGCAATTAATAAAACTTGAAATGCAGTGAACAGAATTGAACTAGAATGCAATTAACTTCTGAATTATTACAGCTCTTTTCTGCTCAACTTAGTGTTCCTAAATTGATGTCATAAATTGTCAACCAGGGCTAGTAAAATGTTGAAGTGAAGTGCACTATATGTGCCTAGGTATCTTCTTCCTACTTCGTTGTGTTTAGTGTTTTTCTGGTGTTTTTGGTTTTGTGTTTTTATACTAAGAGGAAAAGAACTAAATTGTTGGCAAAGAGAAGTGACTGATCACACTAGAACAAAACAAAATCTACTCTAGACTATGTATGACACCTAAGAACGGAAAATGTCAATCTACAGATTATAAAACTTGTCAAGAAAAGTAACTCATAACATTAACTCAGTCCAATTCATTTCATTAGAGGTATGTTGGAACAACTTAAGAAAAGGATAAGTTTGATGTAATGAGGTTCTCTTTAATAAACAACAACTTACAATATCACAGAGAAAATCTTATCCATGGTTAAAAATTTGTTGGAACACTTTGAGAAAAGATTGTCTGCAATTTAGTAAGGAATCCTATGCTAACATAACTTATGACACTAGAATTAACCCACTCTGCAACTCAAAATGTTACTATTAAGCCTCATTCAAGGGTTAGAGATCTCTTGGAATAGCTTTGGAAAAAGGTTGTTTGTAAAATTATGAGAAATTGCAGAATAGTCAAGGACTCAAAATGATATAGCTAATTCTTGTCCATATGATAATGATGTGTTAGAAGAGATTAAGAACAAGAGCAGTTTGTAAATAATGAAGGCCTTTTAAGTCTAATTTAACAGGACTAGAATGCAATTAATAAAACTTGAAATACAATGAACATAACTGAACTAGAATGCAATTAACCTCCGAAGTATTATAGCTCTATCTCATTCACGTGTTAGTGATATATTGGAACAGTTCATAAGAATGAGATTGACTGTAACATTCGATGTAAGTGAACATAAAACATAAAGTTTAGAAAACTGCCTAAATTAGGAACGAAACAGAGCTAAAGTCACTTATCTAGAAAATATGCACAAAGCCTTTCGGATAGTAGGGGCCCTCTACCATCGGATTGGCACACGAATCTCCTCAAGATTGCTTCAGATCATGCATTAAAGTTGTACTTCTTTCATTAAAGGAAAACGCTTCAAAAACAGAGTATTACAGTCTTGGACAACTTAACAACAAAACATCAACTAGCTAACTGTCTCTCGGTTCACCGAGTTATTTTTATAAACAAAATACATAACTGTCATTGAGAAGAAATAGGGATAGGTGTCTTTTTCAATCAAAATCGAATTAGAACTCCTGTTGAGGCCTCGTACTTTGCTGAAGACATCTGCAGAGTCCTTGTCCTGGTAGAAGTCTACTTCTTAGTTTTGGTTTCCTCCACGTGCATAACCACTTGCAGATTTTTGCTCAGACTTCGTAGAGGGCAAGGAATGATGTAGGTGAGTTCTGGAATTCAACCATATGCATTTTTCCTTTAAGTGACACCTGTAACCTATGTGAACATAAAGATAGCTGCGGAATATGCGACTAGCTACAGAATGGCTACATTCTGTAGCTAGGCCTGATAAAAAATCACTATGACAACAAAACCACAAAAGTTTAGTAAGTCAGTCACTGCATGCATTATTAAAGTAAATTTAATCATTCCTATTGATATTTTAAGCCTACAACTAATAAAGGACAAATGGAATGGAGTGAAATTTGGTGAAAGGAAAGGACATCTTTAGGCTCAACATACCCCCACTGCAAAGCTTTTGCATGTCCGCATGTAATCAATCCATGTATTCTGAAACTTCTGCTAGGACATATAACTTCCTTTTTCTGCTTTGCTTGGTGTTCAATGGAAACCTAGGCTTCCTTATGACCAATTTGAACCTCAGGTTTATAAGTGCCCTACTCAAATTTTTGGTTTTCTTCTTCAGCTTCTCACTAGCCTTGTACAATTTTTCCATTTGCAGAGAAAGAGTTGTGTTCATATCACTTTTCAGCTTGACTTGCTCCCTTAAAATTTCATTTTCATTTTTTGTATGCCTATTAAGTATTTCCAATTCATATTTATCTCTTCTTAGCACTTTAATTGGAGATTCTTGTGGGCTAGGAGTTCTTCCTATGCTTTCTGAGGCTCTCTTTTCTAATGACTCAACATAATTATATATTTGTTGTTGGGCTGGGTCTACCTCCGAAGTTCCTGCATCAATATCTTCTTCGTATTGGTACTAAGGAGATCTGTCAGTTGGTGTCTCTTCATCTTCAATGTTTATGATTCCTGTTTGCTTAACTCCAGTCTTCTTCAATATGCCTCTAAGCCTATGGCTTCTTCTTAGTTTAGATGGTCCCTCACCTCTCTCCTTAGCATACTTTCTTAGTATCTTCTCCTTTTTAAGATGTTTCTTAATTTCAGCCAATTTTTCAGAGATAAACTCCTCACTGTCTTCTTGTATGGATTTACCAGTTTTAATTTCAACAGATTTGGAAATTTTCCCTCTCCTGCTTCTTCTTGCAAGTTTGCCTTCAGATGGAGTTTCTTTAGATCCTTCAAAATGATTCCTCAAGAGGAACTCATCCCAACTGTCTCCCACCTTTTTCAAATGATGCTCAATTAGGATTTTAACTAGGCCATGGTGATATAGGGTGGTTTCCAAGAATTGAACCCTCTTTTGGACATTAGAAGCCATTCTCTTTAGGCTATGGAGTAAGAAAAAGGGTAAATTGATTTCTTCATCTAAGAAATGCATCATAAGTCGAATGTGATAAATATATAGGGTACCAAACCTTCCCTCACAAGTTATAAATTTTTGCACAATTAGCAACATATTTCGCCATTTATTCTTCAATGCTGAGCTAGGAATGCCCTTCTTAAAAACTGAAATATCCATACCTGGTGTTTTTAACATCTGCCTCCATGCTTCATTGTGGAACTCTTTGTTTTTGAACCATCGTTCACCTTGCCTTGGTAATTCTACTGCTTCTGCAATGAAGGATTATGTGATAATGAACTTAACATCACCTATTTCAACTTATGACCCGTTGAAGGACCGGGCAAATGTCTTGGTAACCTCCTTATGGAATCCATTGAACTTTTCCAAAAACTGTAGCCACCCAACCTGCTGTAACATCTCTCTAATTTGTGGGTAACCCTCTAGGTATTTGGTTCCGACTGGTTCAGACCTTACAATGAGTCCCATGGCTTATTTTCTCTATCTTCAATTTACTGCTCCGTTACTGCTCTCCTATTAAAGGTAAAAATGGCTGTAGAGAGTTGTTTTCACCTCAAAGATGGCTTCTCTGTTTTTGCATATACGAATTGGCTACGGAAAAATGACATGAAGTGGTTATGGAATGAGTGAAATACGGTGAGGGTAAATTACACGAATAAATGAGTTTGAGAGCTGTCATGGAGTGAAAGACCGTTGAAAAATCTTGTGATAATTTCAAAATCATCACTGAATACTTCGGGTTAGTGACGTGACCTAATAGGTCACTTCAAGTACTAACCGTTAATTTTTAATAAATGATGATTTGATATGGCGGAATGGAAGGGATTTGTCCATGAATTTTATGATAGGCTTGATAGGCTTGATCAATACGAATAATCAAAATAACTCTATGAAACATACATATAAATTAACCATACTATAACTTTCATAATCTGTTATCATAATAATTTCACAAGTTACCTTAGCCCTTCTTTTTATTTTTGCTTTTTCAATATGCTTGGTCTTTTCTTTGAGAATCATTGATCTTTCAGTATTCATAATTCCTTTGATTTTGCTTGTTGACATAGGAGTGCAGGATCAATTTGCTGCTGAACAAGTGGTTGCTGGATAGTTGCTTGCAGGATATCTGGCTGCAGAATGTCTGGCTGCAGAATATACCTGTAGAAGCTTTGAAACATGGAATGAAATGATTTGAAACATGGATGGAATGTAGTATGGAATGAAATAAAATGGATCATGAAATATGGTGCAATGAAGCATGAGTGAAGTGAAATATGATGGAATGAAATGGATCATAAATGTGAAGTGGAATGAAATATGAAAAGTGGCCTGCAACTTATGATTTGTAATACTCAATTGTAGAAAGAGATCAATGTGGATAATCCAGGAAGTTTTTTAAAAAATGATCACCACATGAGTTTAAAAAAAAAAAAAAGAGATCAAATTTTGAAATAAAAATGATATGGTCCATGAAATGGAGTGAATGAAGTATGGATGGAGTGAATTAAATATGAATGAAGTGAGATATGATGAAGTGAAATGGATCATAAGTGGAATGTGATATGTAAAGTGGGCCTGCACTTATGATTTTATGATAGTTGCTTGCAGGAAAAGAACACTTTTTTTTTTTTTACAATTAAGTTGATGAAGAAGAAGGATTCTTCTTCATTAACTTCACATCATTGTTCTCTTGGAATCTCTTGACAAATTATTCTCTTGAAAGTGGCTTATGATACAGCTTCAATCTATGACCATTTACAAGAAAAGTGACCTCATCTTCATCTATTGTCCTGATTTTTATTGCTCCATTGTCAAAAAAATTCACAATTTCATATGGCCCAAGCCAATGTGTTTGGAATTTACCTTGAAAATCTTTGAACTTTGAATCAAACAAGAGGGCCCAGTCACCTTCTTTGAATTTATTTTCCTTAATGTACTTATCATGCCATCTAGTCCTTTGCTGCTGGACTATATTTGTTCTCTGGACTGCATCCTGTCTGATCTCATCCAATTCATTAATCTGCTCCAATCTGTGCTTTTGTGCCTCTGTTAGATCAAGTCCTAGCTGAACTTCCATTTTAAAAGTTTGAATCTGAAACTCTATGGGAAACAAAACTTGTTTTCCATAAACAAGTTCATAGGGAGTATGACCTGTTGTGCTTCTCCATGTAGTTCTATAGGCCCACAAGGCTTCAAGAAGCCTGTCTGCCCAATCTCTTCTATGTAAATGAACAGTCTTTGTTAGGATCCCTTCAATGACCTTATTAGTAGATTCCACTTGACCATTTTCTTGTGGATGATAGGGAGTAGATTTTCTGTGTCTGATTTTGTACCTCTCCACCATTTGTTCCACTATTTTTGATGTGAATTGAGCTCCTTGATCTGTAACAATTTCTCTTGGGACACCAAAAAGAGTAAAAATATCCTCAAAAAGAAAATTAACTACAGATGCTTCAGTAGCAGAAAGTAATGGCTTGGCCTCTACCCATTTGGTAACATAATCAGTGCAAAATAATATATATTTCTTTTGTCTTGATGGAGGACTAATAGGTCCTACAAAATCTAAAGCCCATTTTTCAAAAGGTTCAATATGTACCTGAGGCTACAATGGCATCTCACCTGAAGGAGAAGGTTTCCCTACCCTTTGGCAACTGTCACACCTTTTGACATACTCTTTAGCATCTTTAAAAAGGGATGGCCAATAATATCCCAAATGAAGGATCTTATAAGTTGTCATTTTATCAGCAAAGTGTCCACCACAAGGTTCATCATGACATGCTTTGAGGATCTCAGGCATCTCATCTTCTCGAACACATCTCCTAATGATAAAGTTTGGACCTGTTTTGTATAACTCATTAGCAACCCATGAATATTTTGCACTGTCATAAATGATCTTTCTTTTGTCTCTTGCATTCATTATTGAAGGAAATTTCCCTGAAACTAAATAATTAGCAATGTCAGCAAACCAAGGAGTTTGAGTAGAAATTGCAAAAAGATATTCATCAGGGAATTGATCTTCAACTTGAGTATTGTCTTTAATGTTTTGGAGTCTAGATAGGAAATCAGCTACTGTATTTTGTTTCCCAGGCCTATCTAGAATGGTGATGTTGAATTCTTGTAAAAGCAATAACCATCTTATGACTCTGCCATTAGTAATTGATTTGTTCATTAGATATTTAATTGCAGAGTGATCTATGTGAAAAAAAGTTTCATAGCCTGTTATATAGTGTCCGAATTTATTTATGGCATGAACAACATCTAAGAACTCTTTTCAGTTACAGTATAATTTAACTCTGAAGGAGTCAAATTTTTACTTGTATAGTAGATGGCAAAAGGAATCAGGTCTTTTTGTCCCAATACTGCTCCTAAAGCTGTATCCCAGGCATCTGTTGAAATATGAAAAGGTAATTTCTAGTTAGGTCCCCTTAAAATAGATGCTTCAGAGATTTTTGTTTTCAAGGTCTCAAAGGCTAACTGGCAATCAGGATTCCACTTGAATTCACAGTCCTTGGTAAGTAATTTGAAAAGTGGAGATGCTATCTTGGTGAAGTTTTCTATAAACCTTCGATAATATCCTGTAAATCCTAGAAAACTCATAACATCTTTTTGACAACTTGGAACAGATAAGTTAGAGATGACTTCAACTTTTGACTCATCAACTCTAATCCCATCTCCTGAAATGTGATGCCCCAAAACAATTCCTTCAGTAAACATCATAAAACACTTCTCATGACTTAGTGAAAGATTTGCTTCTTTACATCTCTTTAAAAAAATTTCCAAGTTTGCTAAGGCTTCTTCAAATGTGTTTCCATAAACTGTGAAATCATCCATATATACCTCTACACAATCATGTATTAGATCTGAAAAGATTCCTAGTACCGCCCTTTGAAATGTTGCAGGTGCATTGCATAGTCCAAATGGAAATACTCGGTAAGCATAGGTACCCCAAGGACAGGTAAATGTGGTTTTGTCTTGATCTTCAAGTGCTACTTGAATTTGGTTATAACCACTAAACCCATCTAAAAATGAGAAGTACTTTTTTCCAGCTAATGTATCTAACACCCGATCTATGAAAGGTAGGGGAAAATGATCTTTAAGAGTAGCTTTGTTTAATTCTCGGTAGTCAATACATACCCTCCATTTACCATTTTTCTTTGGCACAATTACCAAAGGAGAAACCCATTGACTATCTGAAATGGGATAGATAAAGTTGACATTTAACAATTTCTACAATTCTTCTTTAACAATTTCCCTAAGATTTGGATTCATCCGTCTTTGAGGTTGTCTGATTGGTTTACAATTTTCCTCTATGTAGATGTGATGAGTGCAAGTCTTAGGGCTTATCCCTTTCATATCAGTGTACTCCCATGCATATGCAGAAGAATGTCTTTGTAATATTTTGACTAGCTTTTCTTGTTGAGCTTTCTCTAGGTTCTTGTTTATATTTAAAGTTTTACCTGGAAATATCTCAATTGTAGAGCTGCCAAATTTATCCATGGAGTAAAGAGACATCTGTCTTGATGATAAAAACTCAATTTTGGATTCTTCTTGAAATTTTTCATGTTTGTATTCGAAGAGGATTCAAATTTTTCTAAGGTATTTAGAATCTGGCTATCTTCACTAATTTCTGAAATTGTGAAGAGAGGCTGTATGTCTTCTTCATCCTCAATCCATTGAGTATCATCTAATTCTGTAATTGTTTTTTCTGGAGGATACAAGTTAAATTTATTGTTTTAACTACCATCAGAGATGTACATATCACTGGATCTATAGCTAATGAAAGCATCAGATGTAGCTAACCAAGGTCTTCCTAATATAATAGGATGTCCTCCTAGATTATTCTTAGGAGTTAGGATCATAAAATCCACAGGATACTCCCAAGAATCTAGCGACACTATAATGTCTTCTATTACCCCATAAGGTTTGATCACAGATCCGTCTGCCAATTGTAACAATGTGGGTGTAAAAAGAAGATTAGGAAGTTTTAGTTTATCCATGATTTGTCTACTCACGATATTGATTGCTGCTCCTAAATCAATAAGTGTGTTTTGGATCTCAGTTCCATTGATGTGTATTTAAACAAATGGATTTCCTGGGTCTAGATACTTTGGAATATAAATCTTAACCATCATGATGTCTGCTATTTTTCCTGCCACTTGAATTTTCTTTGTCTCTTTGATTCTTTTTCCTGTTTTTTTCATGCTCAACTCCTTTATTGTCTTTGCTAAGATTGGAATTTCCTTGATAGCTTGTAATAATGGGATATTAATACAAACATTCCTTAGCTCATCTAGGAAATCATAATTAGGCACCATAATTTGTTTTTCTACACCCCTATCAATTTGTAATCTTTCTAGAAAGGGAGGTGTAGAGGTGGATGTTGATGGCTGCTCTAATATAGGAGTTGAAATTATTGGTTCTTTTTGTTTTGATTTTTCAATATTTGGGTCTTGAAAAGATGTGTTCTCTTCAAGACTTTTATTTACCCGTAGAGAATCTTCCTCAGAATTGTTTTGCTCTTGTATGATTACAGAAGGTTTCCTCTTTTCAAGTATTCTTCCAGACCTAAGTTGAACATCATTAAGGTCTAAAGGAGTAATCAAATAGGTTGGAAATTGTTGGCCTTCTATCATGTATGTGTTCTGAGGATTTTTATTGTTGGGGTTTGGTATGGGTTGGGCAGGTAACTGATTTTCTTTCTGAGGAAATGGTAATGGAAGTGGTGGATTTTGATGTTGTGGATTTTGAGGATTTTGTTGAGGAGGAAAATGTGGATATGGTGGATAGGATGGCGGATATTGATAGTACTGAGAGTATCTTCCATAGGGATTTTGTGATCCTTGTGCCCAAGTTTGAGATTGATTTTGAAATTGGGGCCAAGGTTGATGCCACGAATTCCAATTTGGTGGGGGTTGATTATACAGTTGATCATGGAATCCTTGTGGTTGAGGTCCCTGCCAAGGCCTCCTAGAGACAAAATTGAGAGATTTTGTGGAATTTGTAGGGGTTTCTTCTTGAAAGACAGCTTTAAGACCAGGAAGTGAAGGACAACTCTTGGTCTCATGTTTTTCTAAAAAAATTACACAATTCTCTACAACTTTTGCATCCAAAGGGAACTTTCTCAAGGTATGCTTCTTTCTACATTTGGGACAAAAGATTGCTAGGGCATCAGATTCAGCTTTTTTCTTGTTTTGTAACTTAAGGGTATCTATTTGTTCACTAATACTCCCTAGAACGTCATATTTGAATTGATCAAGCATATGTCCTATTTCTTCCCTATTTACTGTCCCAGAAGCAGACTTACTTGCCCTTGCAAGAGCAGGATCTCTTGGTCCTTTTACAGTTTTAGATTTACCTCTTGAAAGGTTGATACATAATTAAGCTATTTCAGGTAATGTGAGCTGATATATATCCCCTTTTCCCATCATATTAAGGATATCTAACCATTCATCCCTAATTGTCTTCAACAAGAGAGCTTTCAAAGTATCTTGGTCTAAGTTTTCTTTTTTTTCTCTCTTGATGTTGTAGTTAAACCTTTCCAACAGATCTTCCTTATTTTCATCCTCTTTTTGTAGCATTTTAAACACTTCCTCTTTATGGTTGACTGGCATACAGTAATCGAAATACCTCTCTAAAAATTCCTGTTTCATGTCTTCCCATGTCCTAATAGAATTGTTGATAAAACTCATAAACCATTTTAATGCTACTCCTTTCAATGTTGAAGGGAACAATTTAAATTTTTGGGCATCTTGTAAGTAAATTATAGGTTCTACACGGGACTTCAAATTCAAATAAGAAGGTTTTAGGATCTTCATTTTTTAAGTCCATGTAAGTTTTGAAGAATGAGAGGGTGAAATGTTTTCTAATTGCATTGGTTTCTTCATCGTATAGGAAACCAAAAGAGCTTCATTTCCCTTCCTACTTCCTCTTTGCCTCCTTCGCACCTCCACCTCCTTCTCCTTCCACCCTCTACCTCTATTAAGACTCCTCCTCCCCTTCTTCGCCACCGTTAGTTCTTCTGTGGAGGTGGAAAAGTTTACTTCATCTCTAAGCAGTCCTTGAATCTTCTTCTAAAACGGAGTTGAGTGGATGAAGTGGAAGTCTTTCTAATGGAATTTCTGATCTTAAGCCTTCTAGAAGTATGTAATCGATCTAGGATGGAATCTGGGTTTGAGTTGGAGGTGTCTTCCTTCTTGGTCTTGGTGGAGAACAATTGTGTTCTGAGGAATCAGCTTCGCTGTATGAATCTACCCTTAAAGTCTCTTTCTACGCATGTCATTATTTTTGGAAGGTAAACAGGCTACCTAGTTACACTTCGAAGCAAGAAAAGCCAAAATTTCTACTGACTTAGTGTTCCTAAATTGATGTCATAAATTGTCAACCGAGAGGCTAAATGAAAACTGTTGAAGTGAGGTGTTATGTGCACAAGTATACGCTTCCTAATTCATTGTGTTTAGTGTTTATAGTGTTTTGGTTTTATGTTTTTATGCTAAGAGGAAAAGAACTGTGTTTAACAAAGAGAAGTTATTGGTCACACTATAAAACCCAGGCAAAGGCTATTCTAAACTATGTATGGCACACTAGGCAGAAAATAGAAAAACTTGTCAAGAAAAATAACTCATAACATGAACTGGATCCAATTCATTCATTAGAAGTATGTTAGGAATAGCTTGAGAAAAGGATAAGCTTAATGCAATGGAGTTCTTCTAAGTAAACAACAACTTACAATATCACAAAATGTCCATGGTTAGAAATTTGTTGGAACACAATTTGGAAAAAATTCTCTATAGCATAATGAGAACCTTCTCTAAATTAAATTATGACACTGAAATTAATCATTATAGCTCAAATTTTCTATAAGCCTCATTGAGAGTTATAAATATTTTGGAATGATTTTGGAAAAAAATATTGTAGAATTATAAAGTGGGGGAACAATCAAGGCCTCAAGCCGATATACTAATTCCTTATACTATGATGATGTGTTGGAAGAGATTAATAACAAGATTAGTTTGTAAATAATGAAGGCCTTGAGTACAATGGAACGGAGACTTCGAATACAACTAACTAATAAAACTTAAAATACATTGTGAGAGACTGAACTAGAATCACAAATCAATCAAACTTGAAATACGGTGAACGAGAACTTAACTGAAGTCACATTAACCTCAGATATGCAGTACTAAACTAAAATGAAAATAATCTCTAAAATATTATAGCTATCTCTCATTCGTGTTGGTGATATTTTGGAACAATTCCATCAAAATAAGGTAAGGCTGCTTAACATTCGATGTAAGTTAGCATAAAACATGAGTTCAAAGAAATTTTGCTTGAATTAGGAATGAAACGAGCTAATTTGCATATCTAAAATATGCACGGAAGGCTTTAAAGGTCGTAGGGCCCTCTACCATCGGATTATCATACGGATCTCCTCAATATTTCCTCGGACAGCACGGTGAGGTGGACTTCTTTTGTGGAAAAATACTTAAACAGTATTACGGACTTTTGAGATCTAACAATAAAGCATCAATCCTTCATGCTCTCGGTCTCAAGGAGTCATTTATATAAAAAATACATGCTACTAAGAAGGCTCAGGGACAAGTGTCTTTCCAATTAAAATCAAATTAGAACTCTTGTGGAAACGTCATGCTCTTTTGAAGACATGTGAGTTCTTGGCCAGATGAAGTCTACCTCTTGGTTTTGATTTCTTCCACGTGCATAACCACTGTAGGTTTGCTCGGACTTCGTAGAAAATAATGATGTAGGAGTGTTGTGGAATTCAATCATATGCGTTTTTACTTTAAGTGGCTTTTGTAACCTATGTGAACATGAAAGAGATGGTACAACGGAATGGCGTAGCTACGAATGACTACATATGTCGTGAGTCTAGTCAAAAACTACTACTAACAACAAAACCACGAAAATATAGCAAGTTAGTCATTATGTACATTCTCAGTGGGTACAATTTAATCTGATCTTTTAAGCACATAGTGATAGGGACAAAGGAATTGAAGTGAAATTTGAAGAGAAGGAATGTTGGGGCTCAACACTCAATCACCCTCATACACAACGCGTGATTCAGAAGAGAGGGTGATAGTGGCGGAAAGAAGTCCCCTCATTCTGCAGGCACACCATCCCAAACCCTCCAACACTATAAATTGGTCTCTCGGCCCCAACTCCAATCTCTGGATCTAGATTTGGGCAGCCGCACAATGAGGCCTCCCCCACAAGACTCCACGAATCCTTGGCATCCCAGTGGCTTGCCCATGGGACGGAATGTCCCTTGCGACGCTCCTCATGAACACATAAGAGAAAGATTCCCACGGATCTGCTTCTGCTACATGGAAATCCATCTCTGTTGTTTATTAATAGTACTAGGTGAAGGATAAGTGTTCATGCCTTGAATAATTTGGTTTCCCACTCTTGGTCACCAATGCTGCAAAGCTTTAAATCGGTGGTGACCTTACCCAAAGTATTCAACCATTGGTACCTAGAATGATATTGGTGTCGTGCATCCAACTACAAAAAAGTGATCCACGAGTGTAGGATCCCATGAAAATGGCGAGAGTGAGGAACATGTTCGCCAAACCCATGGTTGTATCTTCAGGACTTAAAACAAAAAATCCCTCAAAAGTATTGAGGTGGAGTTTCTCTAGATTTTTAAGATGAGAATCAATAAAAGTTTGGGATTCCCCTGTGTGTGCAGATAGCACAGTTCATGGTAGACCTTACCTCTTAGGATTAAGTGCTTGGAAACCACTCTCTCAAATATCACAGAGTCCCACTTGTGGAGCAAAGGCTTCTCCATCCCCATCTGGATGGGTGGTGGCTCTTCCTCATCATTATCAATGCTCCATGACCCTCCCTGGGTTCATCATCTCCATCTTCCTCCTAAAAATTGAAGACTTCTATGTGATGTGCTTTCCTAACCTTTATCCTATGTCACCAGTGCCCATGACTCTTGGCATGTGAAACACAGCTCTCCACTTTCCCTCAACTCTCGCCCCGGGTTCAATACTAAAGGCTTCTTCAAAGAGCATCATGGAAGGAGCAAATTTTCCTTCCTTCCCCTTAGAAGAGTGAGGACGCGAGGTTGCCGCGCAGGGCATGTGGAGGTCTTAACCCTCTCAATGGAATCATGCAAAGTGATGGATTGGTGGTTACAACTTTGTTCCCGTACGAGAGGTTCCTCAGGCCATCGATGAACATTTAAGCCACCTTGCTACGAAGACAGGATGAGACTGAATGACAATCTCTGAAACTCGGAGATATAAGTTTACGCATCCACCTGATTGCTTTTGGCTTTTAGGAGCTTATGAAGGGTGCCTTTAGGATCCCCTTCACCGCTCAGGCTCTATCACACAGTCTTCAATAAAACGCTCGGAATAGGTGATCACATTGATGCTGTCCCAAGTGAACCGCCATCGGGCCTGGTGTGTGCCTCCACTTCAAGTCACTGATCTTGTGATTTTGATGGCTACGTCCCTAGGGGACTTTGTTCATGAAAGTAAATATCCGACTTTCAACCCCATGCCTCGGTAGAGCGGAGGATGATCACATCAAAGGTGGGAAAAAATAATCTACCCATGGGTGGTGTCTGTCACGGGTTATGAAGGAACCCTTCCCCATGTCTCTTTGCTTCCTTGATCCTTTATTGCGATAACGGAGGTGACGAACTCTTGAAACTCAAGTGGGGTCTCTGGATCTGCGATTCTGAGTTCCTTGTTCAGTAGTCTTGGGGAAGCTTGCTGTGCCAGATTTCCTTCATTCTCCACAACCAAGAAAGCTGAGCATGGTGGAGCATTGGCAGAAACTTGTGTGGTTGCTTTGTGGTAGGTTCTGCTTGGTTGACTTCGATCTAGTGATGAGACATTTAAGGCTTTACAGGATACAAGTCTCCGGGATATTCCCTCATTTCTTCATACTCATCTCCATGTGATATCTTTGGCAAAGATCTTACATGACACCAACAAAGTCTTGCAAGCTCTTGCCTTCTTTATACTTGGAGTCTCAAGGCTTTTACCCTTTGTCTTGATCATCGGTGGTGTAATAATAATTCTTATGACTTATATTTTGATACCTCACTTATCCCTCTTAGTAAAGTTCATCTTCTTTGAACGCCAAACATGGCACTCCGAGGAAAGCAGGATGTATAGAAGAGCATGCAGTCTGCTAGCAATAACGTCTCTGGAATGCTGAGGAGCATCTTTGAAATAACTACACTCTAGGAGATTGATGCAGAAATGGGAATTTACAACCATGGATCCACTTCGTCCAGTGGATACTGAGTCTATATCCAAAAGGGGAGAAAAAAACAAATCAAACTGGTGTAGTAAACATATCTCCCACCACCTAGTCTGTTGAAAACATAAGAAGGAAGTGCCCAAACTCATGAGAATAAAGCTGTAGAAATAACGTTATTAGGAAGAGTATAGGTAGGATGCCATCAAGTATGAGTTAGTGTAATTATACAACAACAAATCAAAATTACAATGGAGAAATACGATATACGGTAGAATCATGGAGATGGCAGAAAGAAATCTTCAGAAAAGAGAAACATATTACATATATAAGCGCAAAATGGCTTAAAAATGTTGAGGAGAGTACACTGGCTTTGGAAAGTAAATATTACAACTCATATCTAGGACAGATAAACGGAAAAAACATCAGATCCATTCATATCTGAAACTAGGCAAGTCTTATTTACAAAGATCTATGGAAGGCACATTAAATCATGCATAACGAGTAGATATTTGAGTTTTAGGATTTAAGATCTGCAAATGTAAAATTTATAAAGGTGATTTACATTAAAATATATTAGATATAAACAAAAGCATAGGATCAACAAGCTAATCCATGGGATCACCAAAGTGAAAGGCAGCCCAACTTCAAAGATCTCTCACTAAAAAATGGATGAAACGCACCCTAAAGAATCTCCATGAAAGCCAACACGGACTGTAATAATGAAAACTATTTGGCAACACAGATAAAAATGATGGCTGATGCAGACCAAATATGAGCTCCAAGCAGTGGATGCACTCTTCTAAGAGGTTAAAATACACACTCCACGGTAAAGGAGACTCCAACCTAGCTAGATCCTAAAGCGAGATCTGGAATTCCCTTATTCTGACTTACAAAGGCAGAAAACTATCACAGAATATAACATTGGTTCGGAAGTAGAGCTTGGCGCAAAGCCCTAGTGGATCAAATCAGAAAAAACTCCTCCAAGAATCCTCAAGGGAAGAGGTGAAATCACATAGGAACTTAAGTGCTAAACAGCTTGCAATTCTCCATAAACATATGGAAGACAAGTATTGCATTAGCAGAATGAATGCTCAAATATAATCCAATCGAGAAACCTTCTCTTCTTGCCTTCCTTCCACCACCTCAGATGAAAGCCTTTGCAAACCCTAAACCGCCTTGATGAGTTGGCGCTCCTTTCACGCAGGGGGCCTTGTTCCAGGCCTAAAACATTCCCTCCACTGAGGTACATTGAATCTGGACATCATTTATGATTTGATTAGGGTTGACCCAGGTCTACACTCAAATCACCTTTTCTTTGCAAGTGATTTATTTACATGGCCCTTATTTATGCTTGTTCACATGGGCATTAGGTTACTTCAGGTCTTTTAGAGTTTACATGTCCTCCTTTATTAATTTATTCATGCAACAAAAAATAAAACAAAAATTAACATCTTAATTCCTCTTAGCTTAGGCTAAGTAGGAATAATACAAGTGTTTGATGCAATTCAAAATAGAAACCCAAAGTAGCAATACTCTTCAAGGAGGTTAAAATACACACTCACGAGGAAGAGTACTAGTGAATCTGGAGTACGGCGGTCTAGTGTTTTCCCACATACACTGCAAGTAATTAGAAACAAGTAAATCACATGGGATTCCACAGCCTGACTAAGAGAGATGGAGCTTGTCCCGCTATCACGATGGCAGAGAAATACAGTACCCTCAAGGCTACTCAATGGAGAAATTCTGGCAGGAAATATCACAATTCTCTGCTAAACAACCAAAGAGAATGAGATATGTCTAAGCAGACAATATGAAAACTCTGTAATATCATGAACAACCTTCTCTTGAGCCTTCTCCTTCCTTTTATAAGATGAGTTGCTTTGGCAAAACCTAAGCCACCTTGATGAGATTATCTCCTTTCACATGAGGGCCTCCCCTTCTGTTTCGCTTTCCCTCCATGAGGTGCAAACACCTTATCTGACAGTCTTGTGATTTGGATCCTATTGACCCGATCAATCGAAGCAATGTAACCCTTTAAGTGTATTTTATTAATTCAGCCTAAATTTCCAACTACATTCATTGGGCATTGATTTATTTGGATGGTTTTTAGGAGTTTTTTTATGTTCTCATGCATTTCTGACTTATTCATCGATTAAGAAAAATTCTTTAAAATGAAATCAAACCCACAGCTTGAACAATTAAGGCTATTACGGGGCCAAAACCCTCATTTCGGAGAGATGGCCTTGATAACACAAGGTCAATGCAAATTCCTTCCTTTTATTCAATAAATGCTAAAAAACTTTCCTTTACCCAGGGGCAAGCGAAATGTCATTACTGGATTTAAATAGGTTTTCCATAATTTTTACTAGTATTCAAAGATATGTTTAAATCGTGAAAATGGTTTCTTCTTTTCTTGGAATAAATGGTTATATCATCAATTAAAAAACAACAATTTTGTTTATTATGCATAAGAGCGATATATGCTCATGAGGAGGTTTCTCTTGTGTTTATTAAATAAATACCATTTTTCGATAGGTTGTAGGGAATTTATGAAATTTCTATACTAATGGGTTGTCCAATCTTGATCTTGTGATGTACTAAAACAAGATAAGATCACTCCTACAGTGTTACATGGAGAATACAAAACATGATGAAACAATCACATACAAGTAAAAGAAGAAGTAAATCAATGACACAACACAAGATATTCTTTTGGGAAAGCAACTTCTCAAAACCCCACTGTCGCCATTATATAAAGTCAGAGAATCATGGAAACATTCTAATGATTTTATTTATACGAAATCTCCGCACTCTTGATTGTCTCCTGCATTGAATAAATGGGACAAACATATAGCCAATTCTCAGCCTTCCTTCAGCTTCCCGCCTTGCTCTCTTTATAATTCCTAAATAATTATTCCACTTATTAAATATGAAAATCAACCTTCCTTGATTGCAAATCCATCATGGTTTCCTCATGGATTTATAGTACTCAGAAATTCTCACAAACACAGCGTGATTGTGTTCCATTTAACCTACTGTCTCTTGGGTCTTACTTGAACACATACTATGTTAACATAAAGAATCATAGTTATATGGTGTGGTAACTACTTGTGAAATAAATATAATTTATTCAACAGGACTATCACTAATTCATCCCTTGGATTGAACTACAGTTAATGATTTTAACTCAATTAATTGAGTTAACCTGATTCACACCACCACCCACTAGTGCATTAGCGCAATGGAACTAAATATTGAGATCACTCTCGCCACTGTCTCGGACCCTCAACTTGAAATTATTGAGATAACTTAGTCATCATGACTTAGTTGGCGAGTATTTTTATAGGATGAAATTACAATTTATTTAAGGAAAAATTAATTAGACACCCACATTCCTCACTAGTGTGGGCGGAGATTCTCTTTGGAATTTCTCCACCAATAATATTAATTTTCCTTCTGGTTTACCAATTTAAAAGCTGTTTCTTATTTGCAAATTTCAACAATAGGCATAATTTCCCATTTAATTCTATAGGCATGGTTTTTAACCTGTCAATACGATAGACAGGATTTGGTTATATCCTAAGAAACAATCAAGAGACCTTGAGTTTTAGAACCAACTAGTGATTGTAAAATTTGGTCCATAAGACTGGTAAAGGAAAATTGTCTTTTGAAAATATTTATTCGGTTTAAATCAATGCAAATGAGCATACCACCATTTCTTTGAGGCACTAAGTTTGATACCATTTAAGTCTTTCTAATAGGAAAAATGATTTTATATTTAAGTTATTCATTTAATTCACCCTTCAGTATAGTTTGCAGTTATATGATTGAGTTGAATATTCATGGTAATAGTAGGCAGTTCTCTGATGGATGAGTTGGATGAATATATGAATCATTGAATATCTTTGTACTTTGAAGATATTCACAATAAAGAAAAAAAATATATATTTATTTAAATAAATAAATAGAGAGGCAATATCATACAGTGAAGAACAGAACTGGATTAAATAAAAAGGTTTTGAGAGTTAGTTTCAAGGTTTATTAGTTCAAACCTCAAGGTTGAACTTGAATTTACAGGTTAGTAGCCTTCATAAATTTTGTCCTTTGATCATAGAGATCTTCAAACTTACAGATTTAGCGGAATAAATTTTATGTTTGAATTTATGTTTCATTCTGTCTCTAGAGTCCCAAGCATATCAATTATTTGATGTATGATCACTTGGATGTTAAAAAGCTTAAAATGTCATACATCATCATTAAACACCGCAAATTGGTGACATTTTAAGGAATGTATAATTGAAAATTAATTCAATGGAAAAGCCCTATAGATTACATAATCCTCATGGTATGAGTTAGATATTTATATTTATCAAAAATATTGCTTTTAAAATTTTGGGGAAGTCTTGGGACAGAGAAATATTAAATGCTAGAAAATGAAGTGAGGGCTTGAACAAGGTCAGTATTAACAAATGAACGAAACACTCTTGAATGGTGTTTCTCTTTGTTTTAAGACTGTTCGGAGTATCCAAACATTGAAGATATTTGACATCAAGATCTAGTGATTTATACAATCCTTGGACCGGTGCCTCATACTCCATGATCATGTCTGTACATTCAAACACTAATCTGCATGCACTGGCATTATTTTCTCCTTCTATACTTATTAATATACAACCTTCTTGTGTACCATCATTGGATGCAGAGCCATCAAAGGAAATACAAGTCAAAAATAAATATTTAACTAATAGTTTATCTATAATATTTTTATACATTTGGAAAAAATTTTCGTAATTTTTTTTGGATGCAGGAAATTCACGAAATTAATTGAAAAAGGAAATTCTTAATGCATTAAAACTACTAAAGGAGTTAGAAGAGTAGTTTAATGATATTGTGGTAAATACCAACGGTTCATTGTTCTTTAAAATCGGTCATTGAATATTTCATATGATTTTCTTTGTCATTCAATTTGATTTGGATTCCCATTAAAGGAAGCCATATATGAGACAGGTATGTGGAGAAGAAATAACCATGGAGATTTTGAATAATCTATACTTAGAGATGAAACCGTAAAAATCGGGAATATCAGCAATAGTATATCGATTATTTGACATACTTATGAGTTAGAAGCGAGACTTATGAGAATGATTAAATTACTCTAATACCTTGACTTTGGTTCTATGAAGGTTGAAAAGTGTGAACAATAAATTTTAGGTGGAATGTTTAATTTAGAACAAAGCCCAAAGATAAGGCATTATATTTGAGGCCTTTGAATCTACCAAGCTATTGTGCACATTATTATTGAAAAATTTCTGAAATTGAAGGAAATGAAAGTATGTGAAATGTATCTATCTAAATCAAGATAACATCCGAGGAATCAATCTTGTACTTTTTTGATGCATCATTAGGAGGTTTACTACTCATTTAGGAGCTTTTGATGTAACAACAACGGTAGAGGAAGAGCGAGCACCACATTCAATTCTTTGAGTAAACACATTGTTGTTTAAACTTTCTTACCTCTTTAAAGAATGTACTAATTTCTTCATATCCTCCACTATATTGTATTCTAATGGTGTTATAGCGACTACCAAAGTATTTTATGTAGAATGAGAATTTGAAGAAGATCGCTAATTGGTCATGTATATTGGGAAAATGCGAGAAGTGAATCGATATTTAGTACGAGACAACAAAAACTTTTGATATTTCTTTCTTAAAAACCCATACGCTACTTTCCTGAATCCAACTCGCATATATACACGGATATCCTTTAAAGAACTCGCATATATCCAGTGACCTAATTATGCATTTAGTTCTTGACTTAGATCATTGCATTACTAATTCATCAGATGTTTAGAAAACAGTAAATAGGTGCAGAAAGAACAGAACAATCATCACACATAAGCAACACACATGAACACCAGGATTTTTAGGTGGAAACCCAATTCGGGAGAAAACCACCGCTGTCGTCGTCTCAGTCTTCAATCTTTATTATTAAGAAAAATTCTTACAACATGTACTGGCGCAGACTCATACCAGCATGCAGGCACCCACCTACAGAAGGCTACAACCTTCTCTCGTTTACCAGCCTCTCTTGGAAGAGAGCAACAACCCCCTGCTCTCGTTTACCAGCCTCACTTGGAAGGGAGCTACTACCCCCTGATATTAGCACTAGCCTCTACTGGTAGAAAGCTTCTACTTTCAGACTGAAGGCTTCAACCCTCAGATCCACTACAAACCACGTTTCATCAATTTTCAAACTGGATCAAACAACTTCAACACAATTATTCACTTATCAACAAACATCCTTTTTCATTCCATCAAACAGAACAGTGAAACCACTGTAACCTAAATATCAGAGATAGCCCAGACTTCAGAATAGATGTGCAGAAACTCAATCAGCTTTGAGCAACTATCATTTTAGATACCATACGCGCTTTTCTTTAAACAGACCCGCGTATATATTTGTGCACCTTTTCAGAAAAACCCTAACAACCCATACGCGCATTTTTTTAAACAGATCCGCGTATACACGCACCTTCCATGAAATGAACCTGCGTATAGATCTATAAAAGATAAACTTTGCAGAATAGACCAGATCTATGAACTTACCCAGATTTCTTCAACTTCTTCAACAGATTTGCGCCAGGTCTTCATTACCTCTTTTCAGATCATCCTAGAGATTCATCATTTCCAGATCTAGAGATTTTGAACCTTCATCATATTCATAGGTGCATCAAAGATTCAGATCTATCGATTAAGAACAGAGTTCATCCATACAGATTAGCTTCAGAGTGAAGTATTCATTAAAACCCAGACATCTTGCACACACTTGCACAATGAAATTCTTCTCCTTAAATAGATTTAGCCTTTGTCAATACCATGAGCCAAAACCACTTCACTTCCGATGGTATTCCTGGGCGAGATCAATTAGACAATCAAGCGCTCAATACAATGGGTCAATACCATGGTAAAGTCCCCTGGTTTTATAAATTTAGAGCGCAATTAGGCATACGCGACTTGGCACGATCTTTTCCGCATGCATACGCGACTTCCCCTAAACAAACCCGCGTATGATTTGTGTCATACCTTGTTTAACATTCTTCTTGCACATACTGGAGATTCTTTCTTCTGCAACTTCTGTACTGATTGTAGATACATCAGATTTACATCATTAACAAGTTCATCAAGTACAACTTCATCAGATAGGTTGCCATCAAGGACAACACTCTGCATCATATTTCCAATCATCTCATTTCATCAATTAAGTTTCCATCAAGGACAACACATGCCAACAATCTCCCCCTTTGGACTTGATGGCAACCACGATGGTGTTTGATCACCACATCAGATAGATACCATGATAATCTCCCCCTATTCAAACACCATGTCATTCTCCCCCTTTGACATCAAGGGCAAAGGGCGGATCAAAACCATCATGAGAAAGAAGAGCGCTGTAGATCTGATGTGTACTGAAGTTACCATGCTCCCCCTGAGTTCAAGCTGAGTCTTCAAACATATTTTTCAATGAAGTACATGACTCTATGACCTTTCCTATCACCAAGGATTCATACTTACATCAAAGATCCAACCAAGTGGATTTACACATTTTGACTCAACTACCCAACAAAGTGGGTTTACAAATTTGAACAAGTCCTTATATGATTGAAAATTACAATTTTACATCATAGGTCTCAACATGACCTTTTCAACAAATTACAAATATGACTTTTTATGACCAATACCAGAAAGACCTCAAGAGAGAGATCATATTACAGAACCATCATAATGCCAACAATGCATTATACTCAGCAAGGCTAATGCTCCCCCTGAAGCTGTGCATCCAATGCATCCTTTCCATATGACCAAAGCTCCCCCTTTGCTTGTGCATCCTGAACACTTTCAACATCAAATCATCAAGGCATCTTCACCCAATATAAAATGAAACAGAAATATAAGAGCTGAAATACCACCAGAGACTCCAAACCACATCAGAGATACCAAACAGCACCACATCTTGTGCTGAAGAAATGCTGATCCTGAAAAAATTGTCAGCAACCACTCATACGCGGTTTTCTATGTATGAACTCACGTATATACGCGACTGTCTTTCAGGAAACCCGCGTATCCAATTTAATCTTCTGAATTTAAGTAGATTTGTTCTACAGACTCGCAGAGACTACTCCCAGCTTCTGTCTTAGGTATTTGAATTCTTCCCTGGGCAGAGGTTTGGTAAAGATATCAGCAACTTGTTCTTTGGAGGGAACATACTCCAACTTCACCTTTTGTTCAAGCACTTGTTCACGTAAGAAGTGATACTTGATGGGAATGTGCTTGGTCTTTGAATGCATAACTGGATTCTTTGAGATACTGATGGCACTTGTATTATCACACATAATGGAGATAGGAGGTGTACATTTGATTTGAAAATCTTGCAAGGTTTGCATCATCCAAAGGAGTTGAGTGCAACAAGACGCGACAGCCACATATTCTGCTTCTGCTGTAGATAAGGCAATAGAATTTTGCTTTTTGCTGAACCAAGATACCAACCGGGGCCCCATATAGAATGCACCACCACTAGTGCTTTTCTGATCATCAACATTTCCAGCCCAATCTGCATACGTGTAAGCATGAAGAGTAAGATCAGCATTCTTTGGATACCATAGTCCAGAGTCTTGAGTTCCTTGTAGATATTTGAATATTCTTTTGACAGCCTGAAGGTGAGACTCTTTTGGATTAGCTTGGAATCGTCCAACAATCCCAGCTGCATGCATAATGTATGGTCTAGTCCCAGTGAGATAAAGTAGACTTCCTATCATAGATCTGTATTCTGGTTGATTCACCATGGGAGAATCATCATGAGAACTGAGATTACATTTGGTTATCATTGGTGTACTTATAGGTTTGCACTCTTCCATGCCATACTTCTTCAGAATTTTCTTAAGGTATTCTGCTTGTGATAAGAATATACCATTTGTAGTTTGATGCACTTGCAAGCCAAGAAAGAATGTTAGTTCCCCAAGTAAAGACATTTCAAATTCTTGCTGCATGACAGAAGCAAATTTCTGACTCATAGATTCTTCATTACTTCCAAAAATGATATCATCAACATATACAACAACAATCAATAGTTTATCATTTTCAATTTTTGTGTATAAGTTGCTATCAGCAGACCCCTTTGAAAAACCTTGTTGATGAAGATATTTGTCAAGGCGATAATACCATGCCCTTGGAGCTTGTTTGAGACCATATAGAGCCTTTTTAAGTCTACAAACAAGATTTTCATCATTTCCCAAAATGAATCCTTCTGGTTGTTCTATATAAACTTATTCTTCTAGATCACCATTGAGGAAAGCAGATTTGACATCCATTTGATAAACTTTGATTTGTTGAAAACTTGAAAAAGAAAGAAACATTCTTATGGCTTCAAGTCTAGCTACAGGAGCAAAAGTTTCTTCAAAGTCTATACCTTCTTGTTGAGTATACCCCTTACAAACCAGTCTAGCTTTGTTTCTTATAACATCCCCATTCTCATTTAACTTGTTCTTGAATATCCATTTAGTTCCAATGACATTTTTATCATGTGGTCTTGGTACCAAATCCCATGTTTGATTCTTTTCAATTTGATCAAGCTCTTCATTCATGTCTTGAATCCAACATTGATCTTTGCTAGCTTAATTGACATTGTGTGGTTCAATTGTAGATAAAAATGCCAGATAGCTAGAAGATCCCACAAGATTCCTCCTTGTTTGTACACCTGATTCCTTGTCTCCCAAAATTTGAGATTCGGGATGATTCTTTTGAACATATCTGGATGGAGCCTTTTCAGATAAATCATCTTCAGGTTCTTCATTGGATCCACTGTCTATATCATTTCTATTTGATGTAGAAGGACAAAAGTCACCATCATCTTCTTCTGTTGTTTTTTTTTCTTCTTTAGGAGCTGCAGGAGACTCATCAATAACAACATCAATACATTCAACAATCTTTCGAAGCCTTTTATTGTAACATTTGTATGCTTTGCTTGAAGATGAGTAACCAAGAAATATCCCTTCATCTGATCTAGGTTCAAACTTGCCAAGATTTTCATAATTATTTTTGATAAAGCATTTACTTCCAAAAACTCTAAAATGCTTCACAGATGGAGAATTACCATACCAAAGTTCATATGGAGTTTTGTCACTATTTACCCGAACATGAGCCTTGTTGAGAATGTTAGCTGTTGTATGTGCTGCTTCTCCCCAGAACATGTCAGGAGTTCCAGAATCATCGAGCATAGCTCTAGCCATTTGTTGAATTGTTCTATTCATTCTTTCTGCTACGCCATTTTGTTGTGGAGTACCTGCTACAGAGAATTGTCTTTTTATGCCATGTTGTTCAAAAAATTCAAAGAATTCATTTGATGTATATTCTCCTCCTCGATCAGATCTAAGACACTTGATTTTTAGATCTAATTCATTTTCAACCAATGCTTTGAATATTTGAAAATTTTCAAATGCTTCATCTTTGTGTTTGATCAACCCAATCCAACACATTCTAGAGAAATCATCAATAAATAAGATATAGTATTCTTCACCACATGGTTACTTTTTCCTCATAGGTCCACATATGTTAGTATGAACGAGTTCAAGAGGCCTTCTTGATGAGCCTTCCTTGGCATTAAATTGTACTCTGGTCTGTTTACCGAATTGGCAAGATTTTCATATGATACTCTCTGGTAGAGTAATATTGGGAAGACCACGAACAGCTTTAAGTCTGCTTGATTTGTTGATTTGAGAGAAGCTCAGATGCCCCAGCCTTCTATGCCATAGCCAATTTTCTGAATATTTTCTCAAGTAACATTGATCTTTGCAGTTCTTCAATACATACAGGTTGCTTGGAGTTCTTTTTCCTTTTATAATTGTTTTACCTGTATCAAGATCACGTACCACACATTATTTTGAACTAAAGACAACCTCAGTTCCTTGATCACACATTTGACTTACACTTAACAGGTTATGTCTTAATCCATCCACATACATGACATTATTAGCTTTCACTTTTTCTTTTAGAAAAACAGACCCTTTTCCCTTAATGACAGCAGGTGTATCATTTCCAAATGTAACATTCTTTTCCTTTTCTAGGGCATTATATGCATGAAGTTTGTTTTTGTCACCTGTCATATGTTTTGAGCATCCGCTATCAATATACCATTGATTTTCTTCACCTTCTACAAATAAAGCTATGCCACAATTTTCAACCTGTATTTCCTTCTTTTTCCACACTTTGGAGCTTGAAGGAACATGTTCTTGTGGCTGGACTTTGCTCCTGCATTCAGATTCTTCATGGCCAAAGTTATTGCAATAAGCACATTCAACTTCATTTTGAAGAGGAGAAAAGTTGTTATAGGTGTTCTTCTTTGGTTCAATATCCATCCTTTTCTTTCTTGATTCTCTTGTCATGATGGTTTTATATGCAACACATTGAACAACTTTATGACCAAAATTGTGACATGAGAAACATTGTCCATTGAAGTAGAAATTTATGCGATCATGAAATCTTCTATTTGAATTTACCTGTTGGTTGTAGCTTCTTTGAAAGATATCCCTGTTAGTGTTCCTTGAATTGAGACGATCACGCTTTACCTGTAAATATTCTTTATTCTCTTGCTGAGTGGCAGAATGTAGTAGACCAGTTGTAGCTGCTTTTAGATAATTTGGTGCTGAAGCTTGAGAAGATTCTCTGGTATATCCAAGACCTGTCTTTATAAGAGGAGAACGTTGTACCTTGATAATCTCATCTAAGGTTTCAGATCCTTTAGCAAATCTAAGATTCAGAGTCTTTTCTTTCTCAAAATCTTTTCTTACACTTACCACTTCACATTCTAATTTCTCAATGTGTTTCTTTGCTTCTTCAAACTGCTTTTCCAGAGTCTCTATGGTTATTTTCCTTTCTTCTAAGAGTATTTTACATTCTTCTAAGCATATTTTGAGTTGATTGTTTTCTTCAAGAAAATCATTGTCCTCTAGAGCATCCACAAACGTATCCTTTTCTTCTATAGATTCAAATGCCATGAGAAGTCTAAGATCTTGTTCACATTCTTCCTCACTATTAGATAACCCATCACTGTCTTCATTAGTATAGTAACTTTTCTTAGTGCTAGATCGGTTCTTATTCCTTCTTGCTACTTCTTTCCCTTTAGCAGATGTTTCTTTATAAGGACACTTTGCAGCATAATGGCCAAATCTTCCACAATCAAAACATTTGAAAGGAAGCTTACCTTTGAATCTTTCGGTTCCTAGTTGGAGTCTTCTCACAAAATTTGCCTCATCTTCTTCTGAGATATATCCTGATGCTTCTGCTTTTTGAACTTCTTTCCCTTTTGTAGAAGCTTTAAAAACAACTTCTTTGACTTCAGATGGTCCTCCTCTCCTCATTTCATATGCAGTTAGTATGCCATGAAGTTGCACCACAGTAAGAGTTTGAAGATCCTGTTTTTCTTCAAGAGCAGAGACTTTTGATTCAAATTTTGCCGTTAGCGATCTTAAGATTTTCTCAACCAAATTAGATTCCGTGATTTTTTCTCCCAGATTTCTCATATGATTTACAACATCATCAAGACGTAAAAAGAAACTGGCAATACTTTCATCACTATGCATTTTTAAATTTTCATATTCAATTCTGAGAGTTTGAAGTTTTGCACTTTTTACCTTTTCATCACCTTCATAACTTAGAATTATTTTGTCCCATATTTCCTTTGCTGTATTCAGCTGCATGACTTTGAAAAATTTATATTCAGTTAGACTTCCGGTTAGAGCATTGACCGCCTTTGCATTTGATTCATAGTCCTTCCTTTCAGTTGGATCTGTTGGTATAGCAGCTGGATATTGATATCCTTGTTCAACAATGGCCCATATATCTGCTCCCATAGACTGAAGATAGGATCTCATCCTTATTTTCCAGAAGATTAAATTACCTCCGTTGAAGAGTGGAGGCTTGATAGATGTTGTTCCCTCTTGATTGCTCATCTTGCTTGATCTTCCTTCTAGCGGTTAAGCCTTTTCAGAAGGACCTCCTCTGATACCAATTGTTGGGAAAAATACTGAGAGGGGGGGGTGAATCAGTATTTAGTGCAAACAATAAAACTTTGATATTTCTTTCTTAAAAACCCATATGCTACTTTCCTGAAGCCAACTCACGTATATACGCAGATATCCTTTACAGAACTCGTGTATATACAGTGATCTAATTATGCATTGAGTTCTTGACTTGATCATTAGTACTCATTCATTAGATGTTTGAAAACGATGGCAGTGCGAAGAATAGAACAATCATCACATAAACCTTTATATGAACACCGGGGATTTTTAGGGTGGAAGCAGGTCGGGGACCAAATTTGAGACTCGTGATCTCGATCTTCAATCTATATTATTAGAAAACTGCTTACAACATATGCAGCACGGACTCATACCGTACGCGAGGGCACCCACACGGCTACAACCTTCTCTCGTTTACCGGCCTCTCTTGAAAGGAGCAACAACCCCCTACTCTTGTTTACCGGCCTCACAGGAAGGCTACTACCCCACGATATTAGCACCGGCCTCTCTTGAGAAGAAATCTTCTACTTTGATGAAGGCTTCAACCTCAAAGATCCATTGCAGACCCACGTTTCATCAATTTCAAGCTGGATCAAGCGGCTTCAACACAGTTCTTCCTTATCGAAGCAAACATCCTTTTTCATTCCATGGCTTGACGGTGGCTCTGCCTTAGCTTTGAATATCGAGAGATAGCCCGAGACTTTAGAATAGATGTGTGAAACTCAATCATCTTTTGAGAAACCATCATTTCAGATACCATGCACGCTTTTATTTAAACAAACCCACATTATATACGCTTTTAATGTAACAAAGCCCGGCGTATATATTTGTGCACCTTTTCAGAAAAACCCTAACAGCCCATACGCGCATTTGTTTAAACAGATCCGCGTATACACGCACCTTCCATGAAACGAACCTGCGTATATATCTATAAAATATAAACTTTGCAGAACAGACCAGATCTATGAACTTACCCAGATTTCTTCAACTTCTTCAACAGATTTGCGCCAGGTCTTCATTACCTCTTTTCAGATCATCCTAGGGATTCATTATTTCCAGATCTAGAGATTTTGAACCTTCATCATATTCATAGGTGCATCAAAGATTCAGATCTATCGATTAAGAACAGAGTTCATCCATACAGATTAACTTCAGAGTGAAGTATTCATTAAAACCCAGACATCTCGCACACCTTGCACAATAAAATTATTCTCCTTAAATAGATTTAGCCTTTGTCAATACCATGAGCCAAAACCACTTCACTTCCGATGGTATTCCTGGGCGAGATCAATTAGACAATCAAGCGCTCAATACAATGGGTCAATACCATGGTAAAGTCCCCTGGTTTTATAAATTTAGAGCGCAATTAGGCATACGCGACTTCCCCTAAACAAACCCGCGTATGATTTGTGACATACCTTGTTTAACATTCTTCTTGCACATACTGGAGATTCTTTCTTCTGCAACTTCTGTACTGATTGTAGATAAATCAGATTTACATCATTAACAAGTTCATCAAGTACAACTTCATCAGATAGGTTGCCATCAAGGACAACACTCTACATCATATTTCCAATCATCTCATTTTCATCTAGTCATTTGTATAGAGTACAACACATGCCAGCAGTATGTGATACTTTCACCCAGTAACTTTGTGCTTTACTAGTATTTGAGGTTAGGGTTTTGTTGGATTGTTTTAATGAATCGGTAGGACCCTTACTCTTGGTTTTCAAACCACATCAGGCTTCATTTCATCTTCATTATCAAAAGTGGGAAGAATAAAATCTACTAACTTACATGTGCTTAAATAATTCTTCATCTTGAGAGTGTCAACAAATAATGTTGTTTCCCCTCTCATCTTCATCTGATCGATTCGACATTGGATATGATGTTTGGTGGTTGAGGTTGATGTTTGGTTTTCTTAAAAGATCTAGAATGTTTTAGAGGAACCTTTCTGTTTTTTGATCTCGATCATTTCATTGACATAGTTTAAGGACATTACTTTTCAATCTTATGATTCAAAAGGATCTTTAGGAGTCTTCTTGCGCTTTGGTTCATCAGCAAATGTGACCTTCTTTGTTTTTCTTTCTTCTTGTAATCTCTTGTTTTTCTAATGAAAGTATCCTCTTATGTGAACAGAGCTTCCTTCATGTTTATACACTAAATTTGCTACCAGATCAATGCAAAAAGTGCAATATGTTTGAAGGAAGAGAGGATATCTTTGAGCTAATTTGCACAAACACAAGTTTTGATGTAGTTGGGATTTTGTTTAGAAATTTTTCAAACCACAGAGATTAAATTCTTTGATATTTTCTCTAATTTTCTTTTAGATTGGAAAGATCATTGATAAGAGTGGTAGTTTGTGATGTCATAAACTTCGTCAAAAATTCCTCTTCAAATATATCCCAACTAAATATAGTACCAGTGGTAGAGAAAAGTACCAACTGATCCTCTTGATCCTTAGAAAGCCATAAGGGAATAACCTTTCTACAATCTTCTTCGGACACTCACATGCAATTCATGGCTTCATGATATTATGGAGGTGTTCCTCGGCAGTCCATCATCGGGGTTGTACTTCGAGGGCCATCTCTCTGGGTGCTTAGGTAAATTATGAAGGTCCTAGGAATTAGACAACTCTTGGACTGTCCATGGTATAGCTGCCATTGTAGTAGTTCCAGAGGTTGATCCATGACCGTAGAATAAATAACCCCTGAAATGGTACTTCTTGAGGCAGCTTCCTGGATTGTTACAGTTTTGGAGTGCTTTTTTTGAAAGCCTAAAATTTTGTACACCCCCTCTCTTTGGACGTGGAGGCCGGTCGACTACACCGGCCGCGGACAACGATGTTCTTTGTGCAACTCGGAGAAAAGTTTGGCACTTGAGAAATGCATGTTTCAGGAAATGGGGTAATTGACCATGACAAATTCATATATTTTTTAGTAAATATTATCTTACAATCAACATTAAAAATGGTGATTTATAGATATTTTAAAAATTGACATTGTACATTTTTCTCTTCTGATGATTTCACTGTATAAAGATAAATTATTACGAGTGATAATGTATGCTTGCTTTCCGGGAAGTACAAGAAAGGAAAAATTGGTTGAAAAATGTGGTTTTACAGTACATTTTATATCATGCATGTATCTCACAGGAATGATTGTATTATATATATGGAGAATATAAATACAAAGAGATATGTTCGAAATGTGGGAATGATAGGTACCATATATATTTAAAAAAATAAATCACATGGTCCTCCTCATAAGATAATGCAGGCACATGCATATAATCCCAAGGATTCAAAGGTTGTTTTACCCATTTCAAAGAATTAGGTATGTTGCGAGGTTGAATCCCTCACAGAGAAGTGGTTGGGAGTTATGTAGATAAAAAAATCAAACCTCCTGGTCATATAGGGGATACATGGCACAAAAAATGTGGAAGGATGATGCGGAATATGACTCAACACAACCATAATGGTTTGACATGAAATGAAACAATCATCAACAATAACTCTTGTGATTTCATGTTATTAACATCTTATGTGGCTCTCATATTCATTGGTAGAAGTAAAGATACAGAAGAATATGGATGCCCAATTACAACCATTGGTAGATAGATGAAGGAATTATGGGGGATACATGTCTAGATCTTAAGACCCATCACAACAAAGAAGTTTTATGTTGTATAGAATATGTGCCTAAAACACGATATCTCGACCTGGAAGTTTGCTGGTAAATTACATATTTATTGATTTTCACACATACAAAACAATATTTTTTTTTCTAGTAATTTAATTAATTTTACATTGATATCATGTAGTCATGCTGATTTGTATACAATAATTTCATGTAGTTCTTGTAACAAAATGGAATCATGGATGTAAATGTTAATGGACATTCTCTGAAGATGGGATGGAGATTATACACCTACAAAAAACGATATATGGCCCCTTGGGGTATTCTCCAGAACACTGGAGAAAACATCAAGCTTTCAATGGTAACCAGAGAAGGGCAAGAGAGCTGCAATAATGACACCATTGAATGTATTAGAGCATATGAGAGAGAGAAGGAGAAGGAGATGAAAAAAAATATTCGATTCAAATGAGAACTATGATGATCTAGAATTCTTCAACACCGTATTGAGAAATATCCATTGGGATGAAAATGAAATATGTGTTTTATGAGCTCCCATTAGACATCTTAAGGCCCACTGAATAAATCCCATGCATATGTTCATGCTACATCCCATTTATGAGTACATATCATCGAAAGAAAATGACACATTGGTTGTTAGGATAGATCTTATGTATTCAAAAACTAAAAGAAAAATGGCAGAAAAGAAGGTGAGGAGAGGATGGTTCCTCTTGGTCTTTCAAGAAGGTGATGTCCATGGATTTTAAATAAAGATGATATTTTCTTTGGAGAAAGGAAGTTATAATAGGTGTGATGGTTCCTTATTTATATGGGCCTCAAATATGGCATTTCTTCTTTGTGGAAGACCATTTTTCGAGGTTGAAATTACATGATATTTAAACCTTATAAGGATACATAAGTAAAAAATAGGATTTTATTTTTTGTTATTATTTCTAGCAAAGCTGACAGAGCCTAATTAATTTTTGTATGTGTTTACTTTATAGTATCATACCCTTTGCTCATGCATGATTGTGTGAACCATGACTTTACAATATATCCTATTGTGACATATCTAAGTCATCTACTGTTTTTATTACATTGGATCACATCAAAGGAGATTCACTTATGTATTGCATTCAGCAATTACAGTGTAAAGAGATATTAGAATTTATTAATATGTTGGGAGGAACTATAGCATGAGTTTAGAAATTTCATGTTCATATTATAATTCTTTCCTAAATATATATAAGTTAGATTATTTGGGGTGGTTTCTTATATTCTGGATTTTCATAATAAGAATTTGAAGAAATTGAGATTTCTTCAATGAAAAAAAAAACTCGAGGTCTATGGTAGGGGGTAGCTATTGTATGGGTCCTTTTATTGTGATGAGTACGTCAAGAAGATCCAGAACACTAGGTGTTGTGATTTTACAGGCAACGCAAGGGATGACAAAAGAGAAGGAGATTCTAAAATGAATGAAAAATACGAATGATAAAGAATGTAGTGACTTATCACTTGTCAAATTTATACATAGTAACTATTCATAGTGAAATTAATAATATGTATATTTTTATCTCTCATACGTACTATATATGTCATTTTTTGTGCTCAACAATTTAAACTTAAGCATCAGGAAATTCATTCTTTAGAATTGGGAAGTGACACAACCGCGAGGTACATTGTACATGCATAGAAATGGAAAGTGACGGACATAACGTTGAACGGTTAGATATAAGAGTGATTTATCCTAATCATTTAAAATAATAAAATATTCCAATGATACTTTTATGAAGTTGGGTTATTAACAATATTCTTGGAAAACACAACACATCCTACAAATTTTACCACAATGTTGAAAGGATTAATTAAACATAGGGATTGGGTGCAATAACTCGATATTATATTTACGTACATTTTTGATGGAATCACGATTTTTGTTATACCATAACCTACCGAGGTGTTGTAATAGAAAAATCACCACGAGAGTTAACGAATCCGAGAGGCTGTTAAGCCATGTCGCCAAGCACGGGGAGCATCGGATTATACAATGTATAATCCCCTCGATGTATGATTAAGGCGTGGTCGAACTCGATACCTTTAAATATGTGTTGGCCACTTATTTTTGATCTTCTTTTTATTTTATAAAATACATATTATTTTCCATAATATCATCTATCACCATATATACACCCTTATTTTGACCATTAAATGCATATACAATTATTTAATTAAGTTTTTCAATTCTTAGAAGTTTTTGTAAGTGAATTTGGTACATTTTAGGACAACATTAAAAATTCCATGTGCTCATGGCTTATATTTTCATGACACTTGGGCCTAAGATGGATATATTTCCTAGAAGTTTGGAACTAAGATTAAGTGTAAACCTATTAGTACAATCAAACAAATATTGTAGGCCGTCCAAAGGTGGTCAAACAAGACACATTTTTATGGAGGATCCTAGGAGCCGATTAAATTCTTATTTTGTGGGGTTTTCTTAAAGTTTTGATGGATCAATGGATAATTTGACTAATTGGATAAGATAAGAATATTCATGGCTATAGGAGATATTTTATATGATTTTTGGATACTTTATCTATTTAAGCCTCAAACTTTGAAGGCATTGATATGTACAAATTTATTGTAGCTTTAAACATTATTGTTTATAATTTGGAACCTAATTGAAGATCTGTTATGACCTTTTGATATTGTTATATGCTGATTGATTGAATGATTTTTTAAGTATCTGAAAAACACCTTCAATGTGAGGCAGGGGTGGAGGCTACACCAGGCTAAGTCGCTTCGATTTTATTTGTAGTTGCAATTTGCGAATTAGTTTGATCATGATTAACTTGTTTATTTGATTTATGTTGATGATTTGTGAGTGTTGAGAATCTAATTATCATTATTATTCATATGTGAAAGGACAAATAATTTTAAGTTAAACATTTCTTTCCTATCGATTGATATCTTAGTATAATTCATCTTTACATGCTTTAATGCTTTCTGAATTCTGTTTCTAACTGTCGCATTATTGATAAATGAATCTCGATGAAGGAAAAAACACAACCTATTTAGTGAAGAGCCTCTTAAATTATTGTTTCATGTATCTTAATCTATTTCTCAATTAGTAGTTTTTGATTTTCTAATTCATGAAGTAATCTTGTTAGAGAAGGACAAACGAATCTCTTAAGTTAGGAGATTCTTTTGCTTACGATTGCACACTTGAATTTGAAAGTGTTTAAGTTAGATTTATATTTATAATATGCATTTCCTTAATCATTAAATAAATCATCTATTATAAAATTGATCATAACTAAAACCCATATACTGAGGGATGCTTCTAAGTTCCACTACTTTGGATTGATAATAAATACTTGCATTAGATTACACGGTAAATTGACCCAACATTTTGGCGATGTTTTCGAGGAAGCATATTTCAAAACGGTCGAAAAGGAAGATAAAAGATGAAAAAAATATAAAATCATCAAAAAAACAAAAATATAGCTTTTTTCTTTCAAGTAGTACTCTTATGCCTAGAGATGAGATCAAGAGGGTAGATTTGTGAAAAAAAAAACCCCCCAAGCTTATTCATCACGGAATAACAACACTAGTTCTTCGGAAGACCTACTATAGAAGAGTTAGAGGAAAAGCGAGAGATCGGGACAAAGATTAACTTTGGATTTGAAAAGACAAATCTTGTTAGCCTTGGATGTAAAAATAAAACAATCACCTAAAGGAGCCTCTTCTCCAAGGGAAACAAAAAGATACAAGAAAGCCAATTTTTGAACGGCTAGAGAAACTTGTCCTTGAAAAAAATTAGTAGTGGAAAATACAAAATCAACCCCATATTGAAACACTACATATCTACGAACTAGAATGGAAAAAAAAAGAAAGTAATTTCCTCTCCTCCACTCAAATATCTAAATTGGAAATTTTTTTAAACTCAGATAATTTGTATGAGGAATGAAGGAAATTATCAAATCTATAATTGACTATGAAATTATCAAATGCAGCAGTGAATATGCCTATATCTCAGTATGATTGATACCCAGTAATAGACCTTCAAAATTAGCATATATCTTATTGCAAAATGCTAAACATGACTCACGAACAAAGGCTTGAATATGAAATACAACAAAGGGAATGGAGAAAGAAAACGAGAAGCGAGAAAGAAGAATTGAGGAAGAAATAAAGGCGAGAGGAAGACGGAAGAAGAATCACTTAGAAGGATAAAAGGAAAGAAGCAAGAAGAAAACTAAAAAATAGAATAAAACAAAAAGGCAAACGAAAACAGACAATAATTCGAGGAAACTACTTTGGCTTTTAATCTTAAGAATACAAAAACAATATTAGGAAGAAGAAACAAAAATGAAAAACATTCCACTTATGTATTGCCTAATTTCTATGGAATATCATATGAATATCCTGATGTATTTTGACATGGTTTGATATCTGTGTAGAACTTATGGATATATGGGTGATACACAAAAGGCTTTACTTTTTCATTGTTTTAGAAAGCATCTGACCCTTGAAGAATGATTTATGAGATTAGGAGAACAGGCAAACTAAGTATAGTAGGATGATATGAAGAAATTTTCTTAAAAAGTATCAAGATGCGTAGGGCTAGAATCAAACCGAACCTTTTAGAGTAACAATAAGAGATGAAAGTTTGGAAGAATATTTGGAAATATTTCTTTACAATTTGAAAATCAAAATAAACTTATCTAAGTCGATACCATCCGTACCATCTTTCTTAAAGAATTTTGATATGAATATTTATACATCTTTAATGTGATGGGAAAAGGAGATATATCCAATTTACCATTTGAAGAAATTTTACTAACATCAAAAATACTCTAGGGAAGAGAAAAGAGTGGAAAGAGATATTCCATCAAAGCTTCAAAATATGCAGCAAGTGTAGTAACAGGTAGAAATAAAAGTTTGCTGAAAATTTCAAAACAGATTTTTTGAGCACTTTGGGAACACAAGTAGATGTCTTGAAAGCTAAGAAAAATAAAGAAGAACAAGATGAAATCTTAGAAATTTTAAATCAACGTGTAGGCAAAAACATCCACTCGAAGGGAATGTCCTTTGCAAGGTATACAAGTGTGTGGACTATGTACATAAAATCATGCAACAAAAGTCCCAAATTAAAAGAATTGCAAGGAGAATAAGTGCAAGGAAGTAGATTCTCTCTACTATATGGCACCAAAGTGCAGAGCAAGGATGCCACTCAACAATTCCCTCAAAAAACCCCCAAAATTTTCAATATCCTCAAATTCATGGAATACCTAAATGCCATGTAGAAACTTGCATGCATACCACAACAAAGCTATCAAAAACAACACTGGACAAGGTTGGAGGGGATATGGTTGCTAAAACCAACCACCTCAACATATGTATCCTCAAATATCTATATCAACAACCATACCTTCTATAACCCCTACATTTCCTGTTCAATAATTCCAACACTCCAACCAATACCATTTCCACCTCAAAATCAACCAATGCTACAACTCCAACCTCGTGACTTCGGTACGCCTACTAACCAACCACCTCCTAGACCAACACAATTTCCATCACCATCCGGTAGCTAATCCAAGTAACAAGGTGGATATGCAGGCATATCCTTTGAAAGAGCAACATCTTATCCTACTTATTCAATCCTTCCCATACAAGATGTCCACCCTAAGTTTGGGAAGGTGTTAAAATATTCTCCTTTGATAATTGAAAAACAAACCGAACAAGGAGAACAAATCAAAAATACGAACGAGAACAAAAAATTCGGAAAGGTAAATGTATTATGACTCGGGCTCCCACCATATCCCAGAATTAATACAAAAAATATCCCAATATCTCTACACGAATTTAATATGCAGGATGAATTGAAAAACACATATGTCAAAATTCCTTTGTTACGAGCGATTAAAAGATATTCCAGATATATGAAAAAACAATAAAGGAGTTATGCATTAAGAAATGCAGCGGAAAGAAGAATAGTCCACCTATAATCAGATAATTGGAAGACTTTTTAGCTAGTCTTATGTCTACAAAAAAACCATTTAGAAAAATATGTTGATCTAAAGATTCCCTGGGTTACCATTTCGATTAACAAAATTTCGGTGCCAAATACCTTAATAGACTTTGGAGAAGCTAATAAATGTAATAATTACGAGAGACTATGAAACATTTGAATCTGAACACCATTAGACCTACTACTACGAGTCTTAGAACTTGAGATAGATCTAAAGTTGTACCAGAAGGTACTCTTCTGGAAAATGTATTATCCTCTTCAGATTCATGAGTATCTTGTAGACTTCTTGTTTATGAAAAAAAAATAAATTTAGGAGGTATCCCTTAATTTTAGGTAGACCATAGTTGCTCACTATGAGATGCTTACATTGTATGCAAGTCGGAAATATTATTATTGCACATGGATATGAAAGAAAGCATGTTAGATTGTATCCTCTCGCTCAATCTTCTTCTTTATTATCATGGCTAGATGAAGGAACTACAAGAGCTGTTTAGTTTCTTACTCTTAATACCGAAGTTTATAATTTGAGAGGAAAATGAGGACTTATTAGATCTTTTTAAATACGAACCAAATATTTGAGCAACCCAGAATAACAATATGGAAAATTTGCTAGTTGTTTTAAATGAACGTGTTCGGGAAAATTACACTATAATCATTGAAAAATACATTTGAAAGTATTTTCTATAATTGAATTAATTACTAATTAAAAAATAAAAATCATTTGAGATTGGTCACAGGAGACATTTGAATATTAGGTATCTAACTTACAGTATTCATCACAAAGAGGAAAAGATAATAACATTGTTACAAAAATATTAGAAAACCTTTTCACAGGATTACACGGACATCTGGGGGACTAAATCCAGCTTACCATCACATTTATGATGATCAAGTCAGAATTTTTAAGGCAACCACAAAAGAAGGATGAACCCCATGATGAAGAAAATAGTAAAAGAAGATTTAAAGGAAACTATTAGAAGTCCAATTTATATATCCTATTTGAGGATTAATTGATGGGTTTCACCCTTAGTTTTAGTACCTAGAAAAAAATGGGAAATGGAGAATTTACTTAGATTACAAAGAACTCAATAAAGCTACATTAAATATCATTTTACTTTACCATTTATTGATCAGAGTGTTAGATTCATTAGTACAAATAAATTCTTTTCATTTCTTGGTGATTTAGCGAGTACAATCGAGATAAAGATAGCATTGGAAGACGAAGATAAGACAACATTCACATGCCCATGGAACATAGCCATCTCCAATGTATTACCATGTTGGTTTATGTAATGCACACCTTACCTTTGAGAGAGTAGTTATTGAAATCTTTGTGATTTGAATCCATGAGTGTGTAGAAGTTTACACTAGGATGGATTTCCTTTGTGTGTAGGTTATTTGAACATATGATGATTGTTTACAAAATCTTGAAAAAGTCTTAAGAGGTCTACATGCAAAGACAAATCCATTACTTAGTAATGAAAATTTTTTTTAACAAATTGCTGGGGAATAGTGTTGGGACATATATTTCTTCTTTATAGGAATCAAGGTGGACCTATGAAAATTCAAGTCATTATTTAATTTAATACCACCCAACTGAAAAGTTAGAAGTTTCTTGGGTTATACGAGCTACTATAGGAGATTTATTGAAAATTTCGGTAAAATAGATTTGCCATTATTCAAGTTGCACACAGAAAGATGTGGAATTCTAATGAATAAAATAATTATAAAATGAATTTCAAAAATTAAAAAGAAAAATTCTCAATTTCACCCATTCTTGAGGACCTAATTGGTCTTTGCCATTTCAAATTTCAGCTGATACATGTAATCTTGCTATTGGAGCATCACTTGGACACAAAGAGAATTAGTTTAATTATGCCATATATTTCATAGAAAAACTTAACACCGATGAATTGAACTAACTATTGAGAAATGAAATGTTAGTTGTAGTACATACGGTTAATAAATTTCGACATTATATAACAAGTTATCAAGTTTTACATCCACATGGATCATTACGACCCTCAAAATATTTTATGAAAAAAATCGATAACAAATGGCGAGAATAATAACTAGATGGCTATTATTAATGCAATAATTTAACATTCTTGTGCCATTGACCAAGCAAAGATAATCAAGTTACGGAAATTTTCTACATCGAGAGACTACATTCCACCTGGTGATCCAAATCGGTATTAGACATTTTCCGGATGAACATCTATTTTACTTCTCAAAATTTCAAAACTCTGGTTTGTAGATATAACTAACTATTTATCATGCGGCATCCCTTCATCTCGTTACACGAATAAGCAGAAAGAAAAGAAGAATAGTGAAAGTTCTAGGTATAGTTGGAATGATGAGATCTCTTTTTTATATTGGTGATGATCGATGATTAAAATGTGTTAGAAGATGATATTATTGATGTTTTGAAAGCATGCTACTTGGCAGAGCCATGTGGTGGTAATTTGCGGACAAGCGGACAACATACAAAGTGTTGAAACTTGGCTACTCTTGCTTGGGACATCTTCAAAGACTCCAAGGCTATGTGAAGAGATGTGAAGGCCGCTAAATAATTCAGTAGACCAATAGCATCAAATGAAATTCCATTAAAGTCACAGAAACAATGATTGAATTGTTGAATGATGGGCTTTAGATTTTGTGGGACCAATCAACCCTCCATCCAATCGAAATAAATGCCATCGTGGTATGTTCATATTATGTAACTAAATGGGTGGAGGCAAAGGAAATACTTGTAGACAGCAGAGATACTATTGTGTCTTTTTTTTTTTTAAGAGATATTTATGAGGTATTGAGTTAAAAGTATAGATAGTAACTGACCAAGGCACATAGTTCACATAAAAATTGTTGAATGTATGGAGAAATACAAAGATCAAACACGAAAATCCACTCCATATCATCCTCGAGAAAATAGACAAGTGAAATCAACAAACAATTGCTAGAGAACATTATGACAAGGCCAGCAAATGAAGCAGAGAAAAATTTGAGTCGAAGAATTGATACACTATAGGCATACATGATAACATGGAAAAACCTGGCCGAGTTGAGTCATAGGTTGGTGTATGGAGAAAATTACTATTACACCATATAATTTCAAATACATACATTCGAGCTAGCAATAGAATTGGGGATGGAATTATACGTACAACAACAAAGAATTATGGAATTAAATCAACTGGATGAAATACGACAACAAGTAGTAGAGCACACATCTCTTGTGAAGCAAAGAATCAAGTGGCATATTCGATTCATAAAGAGCCAATTATTTGAACGAATATTGGGCACACCGACTCCAAGTTCAAATATTTGAAATCAAAGTTTACGACTCATTGGCTTAGGCCATACGGATTGAAGAAATCTTTGACAATGGTATGAAGATAAAAACAAATTGTGAAGCATGTTTCTGTTATCGGTAATGGTCATAGGCTTAAAGTCTGAAAATAGAAACACATAAATATGAATCATTTATGAAAATTTCGATAGATTAAGATCTGGAGCTAACCAGACGGCATGAAAAAAATGCCATACATTCAAGAAGAAAAAGAAAAAAAAGAAAAAAGAGTTTGGTTGTGAAATCAAGTGCTGATACAGGCTTCGAATTCACTGTATGGGAAAACAACACATTTACATGCCAATGTAATTCTCTTTTCTTACTGTTTACTCCATTATGATTTTTATGAGATATACCTCAGACATGTCGGAAATTGAGAAAAGTCATGGCACCTTGACTTAGGGGGGAAGGTGTGTAATAAAACTAAAAATAGTTTGGTATTGAATTGAAATGAATATGAATTACAATTACAAAGATTTGGTACATCATTCAACATATACAAAAGGACTTGTTATTATTGAGAAAATTATCCGAAGGGACTGTATCATTACAGTGGAAAATATTTGAACATTATTACCAAATGCGAAGGAGGACTGGAAATACAAAATATTGAAGGACTGGCTACATCAATATTGAAGATCATGAAAAGAAGGCACCTAGTACCATTTAAGAGAGGACACAAATAAAAATATGGAAAGGACACAGCTACATAATATTGAAGATCGAAAGAGGGACACAAAAGAAGTAAATTTAGAAAAGGACTGCACGACTACATCAATATTGAAGATCATAATGAAGGACACAGTATTCATTAACCTGAAGGAACTGAACAACATCATTCCAAATCAAATGGATAGAAAGCGAAGATAAGTCTATGACGTGGAAAGACATCGTTATAAAAACTGTCCCTGACCATCATGAACATCAAATGGTTTAGAGAAGTCTAGTATGTTATTAGCATCTCCTAAAATTTCATTTTTGTAGAAAATATTCTAGAATTGTAAAGCTAATTATCCGTTTACATTTTTATCATATACAACACCTTATTACCGTTGCATCACCTACCTTGTTCTTAGCACTATTTTATCCATATCTATACACTAATATCTCAATCACTGTTAAAAATTCCACAATATATCTTTATACAAGCTACACTTTTCCTAAACAAAAGAATCATAAACAAATATGGATTAACAAACCTTTGTTGGATTCTGATAAACAAACAAAGAGGTTAGGACTGTTGTAAATATTAATTTTAAAATATAAACATTTCATTACGTTAATTTTAAAAAAATTAAATAAAAGAAAAAATATAAAGTCTAAATCACTATGATAAACTATTTAAGTTTGCAAATATAAAACAAAATGTAAAGCGTCATAAAATATGATTATACTCAAAGATGCATTAGATGAAAAAATTCTTATTACCACAAAAAATGAATCTAAAACCTAACCTAAAGTATGATGCTATGACAAACATGCATAGAAAATGATGCACTCATATGGATGTGAATATGATAGACAATGGTGGAATGTAAATATGATGGCACACAATGATGTATATACAAGCAATGGAAACGAAAATATGATGGCACATATTCAATGAGGTATGATGCGTTTCAACAGAATAGGCAGAACATAGTAGTCAAAACGCAAAAACATGAGAACAATGTTGATATTCAACAGATGATGAGCCTAAGTGAAAATTAAACACCTTCACTGATCGGGCCCAGTATTTTTGGAGATATGTATATTTTTTATAATGGTGACATATTCTAAAATTAGTAGGATTCCATTTGGTGGTTGAGAAAATTCTATCTTTGGATGAATTTCTATTTTAGAAGATGGGTGAAGTCTATTTCTGATTGTAATCTAAAAATAGATATGTTGATTATTAGACCTTAATAATAATGGACAACAATATTATTCTCTTGGAGCACTTTATTTAATTGAACGGTCTTTGGCACATCGATGGGCTGAAAATTATATGAAATTTTTAGGGTGGTTGGTGACTCATGCATGAAGGTGGTACTAACTGTAGTGGCAAGTTGTAACGAGTTGGAAAGTATTATGGGTTTGTTATTTAGTTTAACTCGGTTAAGTGAGTTAAAAAATGGGTGTGTTAGACAGCAATAAAAGTACATAGTGAAAGATAGGTGAATTAATTATTTAATTAATTCACAGAAGTATCCTTATTTAATGAACAATACTACGATTATTTTATTATATGGGGATCGATGATGGAGACCCGGTGGAAGATAGGTGGTGAGTGGACTCACTATCGATTTGTGACTATCATTGCTTTCATTTCTCTACACCATTGATGCTGCCAATGAGGATTTAGAAATGAAGCTAAGGCAAGATCGAATTTATTAGAGGATCTTCTTAATGAGGATTGCAAAGTGGAGGTAAGTGCAATGGGGGTAGAAATTTCGTTTATGAATGTATTCGCATATGGCGATTGATAATGACGATTGTATATTGTATTAGAGGCTCTATGAGTTGAGCTTTGTACAGAGATTGTTACATGTTAGTTGATATACATAATATATGATAATTGGGTTTTAACTTTAATCTTTCCGGTAAAACATCTTGTTATGCTGAGGTTAATTTTTCTTCTTATGCTTTGCAATTGGCGATATAATTCATGAAATTAAGTGGAAGGATTAAAACGGCCTTAACATAGAATTCATTTATTAGATTAAGGAGAATCAAATACATTATTGTGTTTATAAATTTCTACATGGTATTGAAGGAAAATGTTAATAACTGAAGATGCAATATTTCAAGTGGTCTTTGAGTTTTAATGTTGGTGAACGTTCAAGTTGTTGCGAAGAATTTCTTGGTCACGACAGTTGGTATCGTGAAATGGATTCAATGGGTGATGGTTAGGTATGCTCGAGGGCAGCTCTAAATACATAGCCTATAAGAGACGGATGACGTTACTTGAAAATAATAGTCCCGGAAAGGAGTTCACTAGATGGCGATGTTCTGAAGCCCTTATTGGATATTGTAGTAGCACAGACATCTGAAAATGGCGAGAGCTTATGAAATTATGTTGGAAGGTCTGAAAGATACATATTATCTCAAGCCTTCATGGAAATCCCTCCCATTTTAAATGTGAAGGCTTAACATATCTTTTCCAATGGCTTCGACCATAGGAAGTTGGTGCTAAAAAAAATAAACTCGGAAAATCAAAATGGAGAGGACGACAATATTCCAAGTATCTGTGATTTGTTAAAAATAGGGATAAGAGTGAGGGAGTGGTGAGTCACGGTGCTAGCTGATGACTTGGTGAGCTTGGCTCTCCTTGGGCTTGAAGAGTTGTAAATTCTCAGACTCCACAGCTAGGCGGAAGACTTGCTGGGATTGGAGACGCTTTAGTCGGATCTAGTAGGGAGGAGATGAGGCGGAGTACAGGGATGGATCACTAACAAAAATGATAGTGAAAGAGGGTTATAGCACAGGACACGAAGTGAGGAAGGGGAAGGGAAGGAAATCCCATCCAAATACGAGGCCATTAAGGTAGAAGAAAACTGGGTTGTCCAGAGGTGGTATTCCTTCATGGAACATGAACATCTGTACTAATTTTTTACACGGAAAAAGAAGAATAAGAAGACGTGGGTTAAGTGGTGAGAACCACTGCCTTGCCAGTTTCAGAACTTAGATTTCTCTTTGTTCGCATTCTTGGTTTCCAGTGCAGCTAGGATGGAGGTGTGATGTCTCTGATAGTGGTGCTTCCTTCCACATGGCGATTCAAGTTGTTTAGTGACTTGGAGGGAGAAAGATCCAATGCATATAGAGATGGCTGACATTGGGCGATGGGTGGTTGACATTAGTTTCCGTCCCTTTGAGAGGTTAGGTAAACGTTTCTGTTGAAAGATGTTATGCGCATGTTTAGTCTGAAGAAGAACTTGGTCTCGGTTGCAATGTTGGAGGACGAGTTATGACGTTTTTCGTGTGGGAAAATCCTTCCCGCGACATAAGAAGCCAGTTAAACCAAGAGGATAGGCATTCGGTTAATAATCTACAAGATGGGGGTAGATGGCTCTGACACGTGGTGGAAAGAAGAAAAGGTGGTGAGCCGGGATGAGGCATTCATAGCAGGAGATTGAGCAGCTCTTCACCACTGTTTTACAATTTTGCGGCGTTTCTCTTGGACTTCCCAAGGTACCTTCCCTTAAATGATCGATTGCAAGAGGTGTGCTGCTGGGTAAGTTTCATGAAAGTCTACCTGTGAAAAAGGCAGTGCTTGGTGATCTTGGAAAATTCACCTGTGTATGGGTTATTCTCGGTGCTCTTTCTTCTTAAAACATATGGAAGTCGTATGTTATTTTTGTTAATTGACTATTCTCTTATTGATGATGGATCTTCTTCATGCGGAAAAGTATCAAACATTCTCAAATTCTTTGTGATTTTTAAAGTATTGGTGGAGAAGGAGTTGGGGAAGCAGTGAAGGCTCTGTCCAGGCCAATAATGGTGAAATGAATATGTCTGAATGAATTCAAATAATTCTATGAAAAGAAGGAAGTTGAGAGAAATCATGGTGCCTCATAACTGACATAATGGGGTTGGAGAGGAAGAACAAAATGGGCGTAGATTAACATTTTAGTAACACTGCATGGTGGACCTACCAATGCACTTCATGGCGGAAGTACGCAACACTATGGTTTGTGTGAAAAACCATTTCCTCATAGAGTGCTTACAGCATAGTACACTGAAGATTTTATTTGTGCAAGAAGCCAAATGTTTCTCATTTAATATTTTTGGCTCCATGTGTTTTATGTTCTGTGACAGAGCAGGAAGAGGATGGAGTGCGACTACGAAGGTTGGGATATTTGTGGGGTACATAGAAACTACCCATAATTATGGTGTGTATTTTCTAAACTGAAATTAAATGATTGCGGTGTAGGATATAAAGTGTGAGGAGAAATCTATGAAGTTGTTGCTTGATGAGGCTGCTACACTTGCATGCGGAAAGGGAAAGGACTGTTTGTTCCAAAAGATGAGACTAAGGATGCTGGATCAGCCACAGGAGGAGGATCATGGATGGAGAGTGCCTCTTACAAGCTAAATATCAAGGCGCGGCGCTGAAGGCTGAGAGGAGGAAGCCGATAAGGCCAAAGAATGCAAAGAATTCTGCCAGGATGCCAGACGGAGACAATCACTGGCAATATGCAAGATACATGGCTCTCATGAGAAAATTGTCCTCGTGAAATATCCATCTCCTTTGGGAAGTGATCAGGCCCACATATGGGTAGAGATGCCATGGTGGAGGGGATGCAGCCATTGTTAGAACGATTTGCTTGCAGTTTCAGAGACGTTTGGAAACCAATCAGAGATGGGCCAGGTTCAATATGGATCTGAAGATGACAATTCAACTGGGAGTGCATAACAAAGAAGTACAAGAGAATTGCATTTCCTGGGAAAACCTTCTCCACAGAATCGAGGGGATTGATTATGAAGAAGCTTTTTTTTTTATGCAGGTATTCTTCCATAAGGACTGTCCTTGTTCTCTTAGTCAGGATGGGTTGGCACATTGTGAATGGGATTATGAAGACTAGTTCCTTATTCAGTTAAACAGGAAAGTGTGATAAGTAACTTTGAAGGGTGAGATCTTCCAATGTGCAGTGCTGTGTGCAGACTCAAAGAATATTCATGGGCACCAAACAAGCTTTCCCAGTGCTTGGGCCCACTTGGGTATTAATTATTTCAGCTGGGACTTGGCTTCACGAGAGTGAGGCGGTGCAAACCTGTACTGAGTTGGTGGAGAGGGTAGAGTTTTAAATCATTGTTTATTATGATGATTTAACATTGTTTGGTGATGGCTCATGATATACTCATGCAAGGAGGACATTACAAAGGTGTTCGAGATGAAGGATATGAGGCCTCTATTGTTATTTTATTGGTTGGGGAAATATATGATAAAAATTGAGCTGTTTGTGTCTCAGAAGAATTATCTGGAAATGCCAGTGAGTTTCACATGGAGGACTTTCAGCCAGGATATGTCTTCATGAAATTGGAGGAAGAGGATGCTATGTGAGAGGTAGTAGATGTTATTAGCCATCAGATTTAGTGGGTTATCATGTATTTAGTTAATACAAGATGGAATGTATGATACCATAGTGAAAAACCCATTCGACAATGGTTAAACCCTCTGACTCCTTTTGGAAGGTGGGCGAACGCCTGCGGATATCTTGAGGGCACATCTAAATGTAACCTTGTTCTGAGATAGATGGATAGGGAGTGAAGTTGCATGGCTTCAGGATACGGTCGTAGGAAAGCTATGATACAGAAAAACACATAATGGGGGGGTTTTCATACCTTTGGATCTACAATTGTTTCTTGAAACAATTGGAAACAAGAAGTCTATATGGCACTGGAACAATAAAAAGAATAATACATGGTAAAAGTCTCAAGATAAATGCTGACTATTTGGATGAGGAAGATCTGCATTTGATTTGTAGGTTTCTCATTTTTAGATCCTACAATGATTCATTCTTGATATTAGAGTTGCATTAAAATCTCAATTAATCCTACTGTGTTTTATGATAAAATTAAGCATATGTTTATCCGTCATCATATATAAATTGTATTTTGGCGAAGGAAGTCATCTTAACCCAGGTACATTCCTACGGAGATGGGATGCAATGTTGGCAGAGGCAATCACCAAGAGCAAATTAAGTACTAACAGAGACAAGATGCAAGTTGAAGGATAATCCCTATCTTGTTGGAGAGAACTGTTAAATTCAACAGTGATGAGCCTAGTGAAATTAAGCACCTTCACTAGGTGAGATTTGAAAGGCTATTTTTAGGTGTATGTATTTTTTAGAATGGTGAGCATATTCTAAAATTGAAAACGGAGATGCGATTTTTAGATGGTTGAGAAAATTCTATCTTTGGATGAATTTCTATTTTAGAATATGGGGGCGAGACTCTATTTATAAATAAATGATAAATAGATATATGCGATTATTATGTATAATAATAATAATCGGAAAATAAATAGTAACTTATTCTCTTGAGCCACTTTATTTCGGTGAATAGATATGGTACATTAAGTCACATTTAGTGACTTAATTACAGAATTCACAAAGTGGTTGATGACTCATGCATGAAGAGAGATTAGGTTACTAATAATAGTATGAGATTGTAGAGTTGGAAGAGTAGTTATGTGAGTTGTTATATAGTTTAACTTAGTTAAGTGAGTTAAGCAGATTTGTGCTAGTTGTGACTAAGGAAATACACTAGTGAAAGATGAATGAATTAATTATTTAATTAATTTAAAAGTAGTCTGTCTGCAGGTAAAAAATACGACGATTCACTACTTGCTTATGTGAGATCTAGTGGAGACCTAGTGGAGAGATATGTGAAAGGGTGAGATGGACTATGAGTTGGGCTATAGTGATGCATTCAATGCATCTACACGGACTGTTGGAGATACTAAACTGAGGATTGAATTGTGAAAGTAAGGAAATATTGAAATTATTGGGGCTTCGGCGGGGATTGCGCGGTGGAGCGGCTGTCGGGAGCGAGAAAATTGGTGCATAGATATGAAAATTTCGCACCGCTGATTATATTTGACGATTGTATATTGCTCCCAAGAGCTCTATGGTCGAGATTTGTATGAGATTGTTACATGTTTCACGATGATACCTGTGCTATATATGATGACTGAGGGTTTTAGCTTTAAAGAGATTTTTGGTAAACGTATTATGTCTGCGATTGATTTTTCTTTAACCATGTGTTTTGCAATTGGCGATTTAATTACTACAAAGAATTAAATGGAAGATTGTAATTTAACATAAAGATTAATTTTTAGATGTAGGAGAATACATAATACATTATTTTTTTTCATTTTTCTACAAAAAAAAAACATGAAAAGGATTATAATAAACAAGGGCAGAGATGTCTTGCTGGCTGAAATTGACATGCCAAACAATTCTGAAGAAAATTATTATGGATGCAAAATACAGCGAGTTGAAGAGCAGTCAAAGGCAAATTCAAAATGAAATATTAAGTATTGTGTAAGCTAATTGAAGAACCTATTGTTTTCTAAAACCTCAAGCAAGCGACAATTTACGTTTTTCACCATCATTACCTTTAGAGGCTGGAGGTGAAGAAGGAGGTGTCTTGTATAATCAAAACACGCATCCATTTTGAAACTACGCGAAACAAATAAACAAGAAAGTAGGGGAAATTTGTAAGGAGAATAGAATAAATACAACCAAAGACGAGGAGATATGGTGAGAAGAACGGAGAGATAGGAGAAATTGAGCTGAATTTTTCAAGCCAATATATTCGACAAATACATTAAAACAACCCTTATTTGTTAGGAGAGCAAAAATCCCCATGAGAGAATGGTAGAAGAAAAATACGTTTTATTGTTTAAAGCAATGATTGTTTGCCTTGGTAAATCTGAGGTTGTTGAACGAAGCTGTGAGTTATAAATGGATATATTCTACCATAGTTTCTAAAACCTAAATCGATGCCTTACATTTTTTCACATTGCCACCACCTCGCAAACACTCTTTTGATGAAACACTAAATCCTCTATTGTTTGAATGAGTAAATGATGAGTATATTAGTTAGGATGTGACCAATATTCTTGATACGAGGGCATCGAGTTAAATTTTAATTATTCAATTGTGTAATTAAGGGGGTGAGATATTTTAATTATTTTATTAAATAATTTTCTCATTTTTAATAAATTAGGAAAGTATAAAATGTGAGGGATTATTTTAAATATTCCTTAAATAATTAAGGATATAATTGGAGTTGAATTATGTAGATAATCTGGGATTAGGAATTCCATAAACGGGACTTAGTTGAGTCCAAAATAAATAAACAAATATAAATTAGATTTTAGTTGAATTTGTGTGGAGGAATTTATAGAGTGGTACAAATTCATATTTGTATAAATAAGAGGGTTGTGTGAGGAAGAAAAGCAAAGGGAGGAAGTGAGGAATATAGAGAGCAAGAGAAATGGGTTGAGAGTTTTGTAAGGGCAAAGGCGAGAGTTTTAGATATCTAGCATTTTTTTTTTATATAAAATTTGTCTTTAAAATTTATGTATAATTGGCTGTATCCAAATGTGTTTTTTTTTCTTCAGAAGATTTAAGTAAGTTACAATGAAGAAGAAAGCACTCGTGTTTTAATATGGGATCTGATTTAACTTGTTCTAGCATATTTTGGTATACGGAAGCGAACACTGCGGATGATGAGAAAACAGAGCACAATCATGGTGTTAATGATTGTAGTTGTGTTAATGGTGGAAATGGGGCTATGTTGGTTTAATGTTATATTTCATTGAGAATCTTATCACATTGGTGATGGCAGATATTTGATTGAGAGGTGATGCTCATCTCACGATGGAGTGTAGGCTCTTAGCCTCGTGATGGAAGCTCATTTCTCTTCTTTGACGAGCTGCGCAACTCTTATACAAATTTAGGGACCACTTGTGAATTTATAATGTTGCGGGAAGATCCACGTAGTAAATAAGAATCCTCGAGGGTACGTCTTGTTTTCGATTTTTTGGAGCGGGTGGTAGTCATTTCTCAAGTGGAGAAGATAAGAAAAGATATTTTCTGCTCATCATCATTGGAGGGCTTTGTGGTGATGCATACAACACGGTACAGGTGGATCAAATTTTGGCGAGAGTTGTAGTCTTGGAAGCGGGGAAGAGGACAGAGAGGTGATTTTTGCTGAGTCTGGTGTGGATGCTGACGTGGAACTATTGCGGAGCAAAACAAACAATGGAGATCAGAATCATGAAAAATGGTTATGAAACCATGAGGATTTTAGTTATTTTTTCAGGCCATCTTTACTTTTCTGATGAGAATGATACAAATGGTTGTTTCCATTTCAATCATGAGGAAGTACTTAAGCATTTGAAAGAATTCTTATTTGACTTTGAAATGAAGAAAGGTGGATTTTAAGGCGCACGAATATGCTTACTACGTCGAAAAAGAGCCTCTGTATCTTGATTGACGATGTCACCCTGTAATATTCCGATTAATTTTGTCTTTCGGTGATGCGGTACCTTGGATCACACCTCGGTTGAAATTGGAGGTTCGACGACGAGACTTGCTGCCGAGGCGGGGTGCTACCTCGATGTTGTCACGATTAGTTTGGAGGTGATGGCGGTGTACGTTTCATTTGAAAACTACGTTGATAGTCTTGCGGGAGTCTGATATTGGTCCCCGAATTCAAAATTTCATTAGCAGTCTTATTTACACATCAAAAGAGTCGCGGTTATGATTTAGATCTCGGCTAATTTAAGTCTGAGTCTTATATACATGGATTAAGTCCCTTCTGGTAGAAGGGATCAGCAGAACAAATGATTCCAATCTCCCAGTGACTAGGACATTCTGTGAAACAACGATGGAAAAAGGCTTAGGTAAGGAATGGCGATGCTATTGTTGCATTACATCACATGGGTAATATACGTATCCAGAATATGTGATGTGAAGTGAGGTAATTTATTGCAACGAGAATAATATGTGCAAGTCTTGGGTCATGTTCTTCTTCTGTCTTGGTAGCATACTTGGGGACTTTCGTAGCTTGAAGGATCATTTTTGCAAGTTTAGTTGAAGACCTTTACTTTAGTTCTTAGTTTTTTCAAGTTTTGGAAATAGAATTTCTCTTCATATTGTAATCAAAGCTAAGGATCTTGAAATTTAAACACGCGAGACATAGTATATTGATTTACATTATGAGATTTTCGGAGAAACTTCGGTGCGGCATCATGAGACACTCCACAATGGAGCAGAATATTTCATTTTCAATATTAAGGTGTTTTTTTCAGAAAGATCGCATATTTAAATGGAAAATGAAGAAGTCATATGGTAATGGAAAAAACCTTCTTTGATTGAGATGTTGAAACGGAATTTTGAGAGAAAGTGGTGGCTTGTAATGGCGGTGGAAGAGTGGTGAGCCCGGCGTGATTGTGGCATATCATTTTGAGGTTGTGATAAGCTGAGATCTACATGGGGAATACACACAATGTTTTGGGAAATGTTTGCATTATGCCAACTGAATTATGGGTGTGCGAGTATTTCTGAGTGACAAAGACGACACAAAAGAGTGGAAACCAAAGAATTGAGATTGTAGAGAGAAAGGTTTATTAATAACCTTAATAGGAGCATAGAAAGTTACCTGATAATTCAAGAAGGTATTTTGAACATTGAAGATTGAATGGTTTATTTATTTTCTGTAAAATAAATCTTGGAAAACTGAATTACATTTCAACTACGGAGACTTCGGTATCATGTGAAATGATAAGGCAAATGATGATTTTCATAAGAGTAGTATGAAAGAGAGTGAGAATTTCTTACATCATAAAATGAATTAGGGGTGTATGGAGGATTGTTGGGAGGTTATATAACAGAATTAAGTCAAAATGCATATCACTATCATTATTATTGAGTCAAACCTTGAAGTCAAAACATATGTTACAGTCAATGAAATTTGTGATAGTTTGAGTTAAGATTAGTATTTTCATCAGATAGAAGAATTGGTGGCAAGTACGAAATTAAGTACATAAGATAAGTAAAAAGTATGAATGTAATTGGGTGCATGATTGAGCCAAACACCCAAAAAAATTGGTCATTGTAACACATGATTTAAATTGTTGTTTTACTGCAGCAAAGTGAAGCAAGAGGGTTGCCGGATATTTGTTCCAAGACGGAAACCAAGAGAAGCCAAGCACATGAGGAGGCTTGCATTTTTGATGAATGGAAAGTGTGAAGGATTGAATGAAATCCACACGTAGAACGGATGAAGTTCTAAAGGAGAAGATGGTAAACGGTATGATCATTTCAAGAAGAGAACTATTGAAGACCACAACGAAGGAAGAAAAGGACAATGCCAAGGTAAGTGGCATATGTGAGTAGTTGACGGATGAAGAGTATGACGGGGGAGAAAGGTTGAGATAAAAATTCACCTTAGAATTATTAATGGAGTTGTTGCGGGGAAAATGTGAAAGACCCGGACACATGGTTGGACCATAAGAAGAGAATGAAGTGGTAGATACTACATGAAAATGGGGAAAAGTAGAAATGCGTATCCAGTTGATGGAAGAGGCTAGGAAGCTAGAGAAGATGTTGTGGTGTGAAGAACAGAGAAATTTGAAGTTAAGAAATGGATGTTTCCATTTGTGACTGGAAACAGTGAAATTATGGGTGAAGAGATCAATGAGAATGTCATGAACTATTGGATAGTATGAAGAGAATGAAAATGTGTTGGCAAGAGAAGCGAGACGAGGCTATGACTATTACATTTTTTAAATCTCTTGGATTTATGTATGTTTTGCGGGATGTGAAAGAGGGTGGCGATTACGATGGGCCTCCACCAGAAGATGAAGAAATCTTAAGGAGAAGTGTGATGGAAAATGCCTTTCATAAGAAAAATCTTTGATTTGTTGCGAAGGAAGAAATAATAAATAAAAGTCTTGTTTAGTGTGAGAATGCAAGTTGAAGCTGATATGGAGTAGGAGCATGGTAGAAATGCCAAAGAGATATTCCAAGGAGAATGGCTCTGATATATTTGTTTGATGAATTTCTTGATAAAATTTTATAATGTGATGGAATAAGAAACTGGGACAACTCGGGGAGGATTTCCGGAAGAAGGATGAAGGGGGCGGGAATGAAGGTTGTGACAGTGCTAAAAAAAGTTTCATAGGGAAATAAAGTTCTTGGAACGACTGGCTTAAGGAACTGGTGGAGAAGTAAAGCTTGCGGGGAACGTCCGGGGAAGAAATTACGAGTTATTGTAATCGAAATCGGATCATCCACGGTATCATGAAGAAATTACAATTTCTCACTCACATGATAGAGATGACATGTTTATAGGGGATTGAATGAATGATATAACTTTCGAGATAATGATGTAAGTGTATGTGAAGAAAAGGCATTATGAGATATGATGTCGAAGTCGAGGAGAAGTTGAGCATCGGGTACAACAAGGGAGTTGTGTCCATGGAGACAAAAAAAGAACGGAGAAATATTAATCAAGGTAGGATGAAGATGGAAGCGACCAACGATTCAAAACAAAATCTATTGAAGTCAGTAGGTGATGGGAGATTGATCATAGAGCATCAAAAGAGATAAGGTCTTATCTTTTAAAACTAACGGTTTGTTGGTGGATGTAGGTACAACACCGGACGAGAAAGTTGTTGCTATAAAGCAACCAAAGAATATAGTTATGTCCAAAGAGAAGAGTTATAGATTATTCTTCATTGAAAGAAGTTAAGTATTCATCTCGGGCTGGAGATGAAAGAATTTGAAAAAGGGTATTACCCAGGAATTGGAAAAATAAAGTGTTGGAGAAGCCGATGAATCCGATCGACGAGTGGGTAATGAGTTACCAAATCGAGTTGATACTTCAAGATAGCATGGAAACGAGTTTGGAATCTGGAGGGAGCGAGTCATCGGGACTTGTGGATTTCCGTGCATTGTTACGAGAAAAGCCCTAGACCTCTTAGACAGGGTCTATGGAAGCCTCACATGGGAGTCGATGCGGGGAGGCATCTGATTCATTTTCATTAATCAATTGTGTATTAAAGAATTGAGATATTTTAATTATTTTATTAAATAATTTTCTCATTTTTAATAAGGGTGGGAGAGAAGTTATAAATGTGAGGATTATTGTAAATATTCCTTAAATAATTAAGGATATGGTAGGTTGAATTAGGTAGATAATCTAGGGATTAGGAATTCCATAAGCGAGACTTAGTTGAGTCAAAATAAATAAATAAGTAAGAAATTCAGATTTTAGTTGAAATTTGTGTGGGAGAATTTGTAAGGTAGAGATAAATTCATGTATGTATAAATAATAGGGTTGTGTGAGAAGAAAAACAAGGGAGGAAGTGAAGAATATAGAGAGAGCAAGAGAAATGGATTGAGAGTTTCATAAAGAGGGCAGAGTCGAAGGCTTCCATTGTAATACTTGGCGAAGACGTTTTGGGTGGAGTTTCTATATTATGATATATCAAAATTTTTGTTTATATAAGCTCTCTTTCCATTATGTATAATTGAAATTTGTATCAAAATGTGTTTTCTTTTTGAAGAATTAATGAGATTTTTAATGAAGAAGAAAGCACTCATGTTTTAATATGATGGGATTTGATTTAACCCGATATCCTGGCATCATATTGGTGCTACTTGAAACATAGAGACTCAGGTTAAATTAAAGTAAAATCACGAGGATCATAGCAGAAAATCACGAGGATCATTTCAAAGTCTGAAAAATGCGGCATAGAAAACATGTTCATGCACAATCTTCCTATTTCAAATTGAATGCAAACAAGAGATGGAGAGTTTAGTTTGAAATGCTACCAGTCGATTCATTTTTAATTGGGTTGTGTAGTAAATTGATTTAATTTTCACACTCGGTAGAGAATTCGAATCGGGTTTTAATTGAATGATTGGTTTAGAAGGCACAATCAACACTGTTTTTCATTTTTTTCATAATAAGAGGGTAGAGTCTGGTGAATTTTGAAGAAAACGGTGAACTCATTATGAGATTTTTGATGAAATAAATGACTATTTTTACAAATTATCTTGCATAAACGGTGAAGTTATATTAGATATATAATGATTTGTCTTAGAAAAGGAATTTTGTATGGAATTGAAAGGGTTAGAAGACAACGTGTATAAAAAAAATCATTTTTTACAGTCAAACAAGAATTTGTTTTTCAACGTAAATGAGAGGATTTATTTATTTATTTTTAAGAGAAAGAGGATCAAATAGAGAGTAGAATAATAGAAACATGATTTTTAATGTTTTTATAAACTATCTCTTTCTCAGTCTTGTCTATTTCGACGATGGCTCACTTCTTATTCCAAAGAAAACGAGAGGATTGATTTCAGTGCAGAAAAAGCAACAAGCAGAGGTAAGCCTCACTACGACGGTAATATCTAGTACTTAGAATTTTTGTTTTCAAATATGAAGTTAATGATATGGGTACCTTGGCAGTTTTAGACAAAATGACATCCAGAAAAAGGCCCAAAGATTTTTCAGATTGAACATTGGGGTAGGGACACAATTGAGAAACTTTTTATCAATCGGGCTTGATAAGCTTCCTTCAAAAATTCGAAGAGGCATAATGAAGAGAGCACAAGGGGAGTTTACAAGAAGTACAAACAGATGAAACTATGGTGGGTAGTTTAAATATTCATTTAACTCCGGAATCTATTTCCGGAAACTTTAGAGTTGCCATTATCGGTGAAATTTTCTGAGGATTGCATTTCAAGGACAAGAGTCAGACCTTCTTCACGGATAAGAAAGAAAGGGTTTAGTTTTGATAGGTCCAAGGGGATTCCAGGGAATGGTTCAATGAACCTTGCGCTAAATTAGTTTGGATAATCCAAATTTTTTCACTTGTGATAATAGACATAGTGTAGTACATATATACATTCGTTTTATAGCATATTAAAGGAGATATCGAGATCAATTTTCCCTACTTATTTTATAGAAACATTGAGGATGATTGAAAGTGTAAGAAATTGAGACCAAGCCAAAATCCAAATTAATCACCAAGGACTCATAAAAATGTATTTTTATTACGAACTGAAAGAAACTAAGGGAATAGTTTTGGAAAAATTTCTGATTCAAAATAAGTTTGTAGAGCAAGCCACTAAAAACTTAAACCAATGCAAGAAACAAGATATATAGTGCATTCACACTCTCTATCGAAGAACCAATCAAAGAAACAATAAGAAAAAATCATGGTAGAGAGCGAAACATCTTGACCATTTCTGGGAGACAAAGAATTCAACGGATATAAGCAGAAAAGAACCGGAAGTGCAAATCATAGAGACATTTCTTTTAACCAAACAAACCAATAAAATCCTTGAGAGGTTTCAAAGCCAAAAGATTTTATGAAAATCCTATAGATAGAGGATTAACCTTTTGAAGATAATGAGGTGGAAGATACTTTAGTTTCTGAAAATACCAAGGAAGACCAAAACCTTAGCGGGATCGGAAGGTGCTTGATAATGTAGAGGTGACGAGGATAATGGAAAGGTTACGAAAGAGAAAATAGAAACCTATAAGAAAGCGATGAAAAATTGGTTAAAGAAAATGAGAAAATAAGTGGAGAAGTAGGAAAGTTGAAAGCCAAAAACAAATATTTAAAACACATGGTATAATCATTGAGATGAAAAATTAAAGAAGAAAATATAGAAATAAATAAAGTGAAGGATAATTATCTAGTTAAAAAGAACAGATAAAAATGGGATTATCTTTTCTTCCTGGGAATCTGGAAGTGGGGCTGGATCATACCTCAGGCACTGAGAGTTTCCAAGGAAAAAAGCAAGCATGAGGACATGCTTGAACACATTAACAGGGGAGATGTTGGCCCTCGATTTTGATCTCTTTTTGTTTATGAAATACATATTATTTGTCATAATATCATCTCTCCACCATCTATCACCTTATTTTTGCAATAAATGCATATACGAGGTATTTAAATTCGTTTTTCAATTCTTGATTTTTGTAAAAATTAGTTCAAGACCATTTTTGGACAACATCGAAATTCCAGTAATGGCCTATGGTTTGCATATTTATGAGTAATTTGGGATCGAAATCTAGATATATTTCTAGAAGGCTTGGGAACTAATATTAATTTTACACACATTTAGATGCAGATTAGCGAGCTTTAACCAAATTAGGTCAAGGTGGTCTAAACAAACCCTGGCATATGGAGGATCCTTGGAACTAGGTCAAAATTCTTATTTTGTGGGATTTTCAGTTTTGATGGATCGATGCTGTGGATGAATTCGACCTGATTGGATAAGATGTGTACAGTAATTAAAACACGGAATATTTTATATGATTTTTTGGATACTTTATCTATTTAAGCCTCAAATTTGACATTGGTATATAAATTTGTATGACCTAACATTATTATTTGAGACTTTTAGGAGACCTGGTGAAGATCATTTCTATTCCATTTGCCCCTCTTTTGTTATATGCTTATTGATTAGATAAAGTTTTAAGTAGCTGAAAACACCTTCAATGTGGCAGGGCAAGGGTGGAGGCCCCCCACCCAGGAGCTAAGTGCACTTCCTAGTTTATTTGTAGTTGTAATTTGCGATTAGTTTGTATGCTTAAATTGTTTATTTGATTTATCTTGCTGATTCATTGTGAGTGTTGATGAATCTAATTATAATTATTTTTTGCATATGAAAGGAAAAAAAATGTTTAAGTTAAACATTCTTTCTATTTGATTTAGATCTTATGCTATAATTAATATTTGTACTTTTATGCTTTAAGTTCTGTTTCTAACAATAGCATTATTAGTAAAATGAATCTATGATGAAGGACAACCGGGACCTCTTGAGTGAAGAACCTCTTCTATTATTGTTTCATGTATCTTAATCTATTTCTCAATTAGTAGTTTTTGATTTCTAATTCTTTGAAGTAATCTTGTTAGAGAAGGACAAACACATCTCTTAAGTTAGGAGATTCTTGCTTTTGATTGCACACTTGAATTTAGAAATTGTTTAAGTTAGATTTATATTTGTAATATGCATTTTATTAATGTTGATAAAAATCATCTTCTAAATTTGAATGTAATTGAAACCCATATACTTTGGGAATGCTTCTAAGTTCCACTAACTTGACTGATAATAAATACTTACCATGTTAGTTTACCTGAGTAAATTGACCAACACTATGATAGCACTTGTTCGAATCATGATTTCATTATGCCAAAACCACATGTATTAGTAAAGACACAATTCGAGTTAACGGATCCAAGAGAGGTGGTTAAGGCATATACAGCCGAAACAAGCAGAAATTGGATTTATCGAATGGCCGACATTTTTAGCCATAATGCGGCTTTGAATTGTAACATACGTATTTTTATATTTTTAATTATGTTCGGGTTATTAGACACATGTCGTATTTTATGATTTTTTCTTGCACTATAGATTTTGACTGTTTACTGCTATGTATGTTTTATGAACATCATTTTTTTTATTTGAGGATACCAATGATGGGTCCCATGACACAAGTTTATCGAGTGGAAGTCGAGTTTGATAATCTAGTCCATGTTAGCCACCATGATCGGAAACCTAATACAAGGGACGTTAGATTTCACTTCGAGAAGATACAATAGATAAATGAAGTGGAATTCTCTTCTTCAATGAGGTGGTTTATTTTTAGAGTGCAAGTGGTGGGACACATTTTGATGGAAATAATTTACAAGGAAGATCGAGATAGTGGGTTGATATCTATAAACTCTGAGAGATGTGGCATGAATATATAGGGAGCCCCCTTATGTTTCCTAAAAATTTCAACCATGTGTTTTTTACCCATATGTGTTGGTGGAGTTAGTGGTTCATATTAACACATGACCCTAGATCAAACATATTTTTAGAACAATTATGTTATCATTCCAACCGAGGAAGATAATTAGGGTCATGACATTGAAAGAGAATATGTACTTGTGTTATTTCTTCATTTATCTTGTTTATAACATTATTTGGTTTTGATAGGTTAGAACATTAGAAAAATAAAAATAAAAAATGTTAAGTTTGGATATAGAAAGAAAAAAAATAAAATAAAATGTACAGACATATGATGATTCTTCATATCGAAAATGATAGGAATAATTTCCTAAAAAATGAAAGAAAAAATAAAAAATGTTAGGAAAAAACATCTAAAATAAATTTACTTAGCTTTAAAATAAATTTTAAAGGCTTGCTTATTTAAATACGCCATCATTTGTTAATTATCATTAATTTTTTGATTAGTTTTCTTTTAAGCATTAATATGTTGTTTGTAATAATTGTACATATTTTTATAATAAGGTTTATAAAGGAAAAAATCATTTATCATTTTGGATTATGGCTGGGGCACTCTAGTAATAGATCTGTTCTCGCCTAGATCAACAATGAGGCACCGCACTCCCCTGCCCTGTCCCCGGCCTGTCAGGGGGGGGGTGGTGTGAAGAAATGGTTTCTCAGTTGCCAGGCCCACTCCCTACTGTCCCTCTACATTAATTCGCACCCCACCACTCGGAACTACAAACCGGCCCTTTCCCCCTCCAGAAATCCACCTTCTCCCTCATTTGTGGTTTTTCTTTCCTTAATCGTAGGATGGTAGCATGTAATGATTTCAACATCAAATGAATTCCCCACCACACTGTTCATTTACTTTGCTCCCTTCTTGATATATCCCATTGTCCCATTATGATTAGTTCCCCACCCATTGATTAGTTGTTTCCATCACGTGAATACATACACTTCAACGTGCTTTGCTACGGTCCTATAAATGATTACTTATAACTCATTTATCATTTGTATAAATAAATAAACTCTTTCATTGCCATTACAATATACTATTGTATACAGAGTATACGAGAATAGTGGCACTATTCCTAAGATGTTTACCACTTCCATGAGATCCTACATTCTTTTCTCTACTGTACCCTTTTTCCCTTTCTTGTTATTTTCCTCATGAACGACTGAAAAGGAAAGAGAAAGTAATTTCAGTGAAAACCATTCAAATCTACCCAGGTGGTCTGACAGAATTTATGTGGTGCATGTGCAAAATTGATGACAGAGTGTCTGAAGTTCTAGTTCTGTGATTGCACCTGGGATTTGAAGCAAAACCTATGATAAAAAATGTAGAGTTAATTATGGAATCCTTCTTCCCTCTTCTCTTTTCCTCGGACTTTTGGCTTTGATTTCTTCTTGGTGTCAAAAGCAAATCTCAGCCCTATCAAAGAAGCGGTGATGGATCTAAAGTGACATTGATATCCTGCTGTAGAGCCATCAACGTGTCAGTTCTTCTTTACAAAATGGTTCCTTGGCTATTTTTAAGCGGATCTTGAGCTACTTTACATGGCTGATTTTCCCCAAAGCTCAATATTTGAGGACATTTTATAGGATGATGTTGGATGCTAAAGAAGTCACCTGTCATCCTCAGTGTTCTGGCTGGGAAATACTGGACATGTGTCATACATAAACAATTGGGATGGTGATGTCAAATCTGAGATCATCATTGTAATGACACTTCTATTTTTGTTGGGTATGTGTTATATTCTTCCACGTTCCTTGTTTGTAGTTGTGGAGGCGTAGCGAGGGGGTCAAGGGGGAGGCAGCCCCCCTTTGTTGGTCTGAGGACAGCCCATCAAGTATTTGGTGTGCGGACCCACTCATGGAGGTGGACCACATATTTGTGCATGATTTTACATGGTTTTGGGGTACGATGGTTTCGGCCCTGGTGACAGATCAAATTCGAGGGACTACGGTTATGTTCTAATCCGAGGAGTTAATGGATTGGGGTTTTATGTAACAACTGACATGTATATATATGTGTTGTAACACTAAAAGAGATATAATGAAAAATCAAACTAAGTGTCAATTTGGGATCTGGGGAAAAATCTCTTGTGTTTATTTGTTTTATGTTTACATGCTCTGTCTTCATTTATTTTATTATAAGATTCATGTGTAGATAATTTTTGTTGAGTTAAAACCTACATTTGGTATGAGCTGTTCCCCGACTTCAGAGACGCCTTCTTCAACTGAGGTTTTGCTTGGAGCTGAGGTGGTATTTCGATTAGAGATGGGATTGTTCTTGCAGTGAAGAAGATGCTGTGGCCAGGCGGGAATATGATCGAAAATTTAATGGTGGGAGTTTGCAGGTTATGGAAGCTCAGATGGAGAGATGCTGAGGTGGATAAAATCAGATGGGTAAATGAAACAGATCCGATTACTAAACCAACAATGTCGGATGAAGGCGGGAAGAAACTGGATGGAAGTAGAGACAATGCGGTTGTGTCTCCAAATTCGAGTATTGTTGAATGTATCTGAGGAAGCTACGAAGAATTTGTGGAAAAACTTGGGACTTTGTGCAATCTAGATCTCTGAGCTGAATAAGTTGTTCTTGTGGAAAAGTTTAACATAACTGAGGACAGAAGGATGGGGCAAATTGTCAGAGCATGCGGCCGCCTTCAATGTCGGTAGAGGTATTTATCATGTTGATATTTAAAATATTAGATGAAGATATGATTTTGTCAGTTTGTTGTGTTCTCTACTAGATTAAGTAGGATAGAATCTGGTTATTGCAATAGGTAGCAATGCTTCTTATAAATTTTGATGACATTTATCATTGCTTGGTAGCTCGGAGGAAATGAGATGGAGAAATATGGAGAGGCTAGATGATTATGTACGAGGATGGTCCCAAAACTGAGGAAACAAGAATAAGGTTCAGTGCAGTCCAAAATCTGAAGAGATCTCTCATCTCTTGAAGTTGCAAAGATGATGGAAATGCGGAAAGGAAAGACACCACAAAGGATTTGGGATCAGCTCCACCGAAGAGAAGAGGTCTGACTGGTGTAGCACACAGGAGGCAAAAACCACCTCAGGATGAAGGTGGGGATGTGTGTTAGCTTCTTTTAAAATACACATGTATAATATGAGTCATGGTTGATTGACTCGGGCCATCCTTCCACTTCACTCCCCATCCCGGAAGTGGTTGTTAAAGTATGAAATATGATGGTGGTGATGTCTTCCAGGGGATTATGGGAAGGCGGAATGCGTCGGACGTGGCAGGTCAAGCTGAAGGCTGGGGTGGAAGGATTAGATACTTCACGGTGTTGCATGTATTCCATTGTGGGAAATGGATTTCTATAAGCAGGATGGTTGATGCGGGTGCAAAAACAGTCATTCAAGAAGATGCTTGCAAGGATGGTTTGGAGAATTTGCAAAATCATTAGCGTGTCTGAGGAATTTAATTTGTGATTGACATTTCTAGGGTATGTGTGTTATTATTCGTTCTTTCAGTTCTCTGGTTCTGAAAGTGAGGCAGCTTCTGTTGTCTCTGGAAAAGACCATCTGTGGCATGAGAACTTGGACATAGTGGAGGAAGAGAAACTGAATCTGGGCCATGAAATGGGCCTTGGTAGAAGGTATGTCTCCATTCTCTCTCTGGGTTCCCCAGTTTTACAAACTTTGCTATATGGGCAGAATGGTGATTTTCTTGGTTGCTAAGAGAATGACTCTGATGTGTTTTATTTTCAATAATGTTTGGACTGTATGGAGTTCATCTTCTGGGAAAAGTCATGTACTATGTTTCGTTATAGATGACTGAAAGAATACCTGATGTTTCTTAGGAAAAACTCAGATTCTTTGGTTAAAAAATTTAAAACAAATCAGAGAAAGAGATAAGACGTTGGGAATGGACAATGGGTGAGAGTTAAGGAAGAAATTTGAAAGAGTTATGAAGTGTGAAATTTACATTAAAGACCTCCCATATTTCCTAAATAGAAAGTGATTGAAAGAATGGATAGACAATCGGAAAAGACAAAGAAGCATATAAGATGAAATGCCGAGTTGGGGATAGAATTGGTGAAAGCAGGTGGGCAGCTGTTTATGGATGCAGATCAACTTCATCATGACTGGAGGGAATCAAAACTCCATGGAGAGTGTATGGGCCATTAAAAACCCTCTCTTTCACATCAAGGTATTTGAGTCTGTTCACTTATATACCTTCCCAAAGGAAAGGACCAGAATTGATTAATATAGTAATGTCTCCAAGGTGTCTGTTGGGTATAATGATGGTTTCAAAGAGTTTACAACACAGACCCGACAAGAAGGTTGTCTTTCTGATCAAGATGTGGTGTTTGAGAGGTGAAAGATGTTATTTTGAGAATTCTGAAGAACTTGAAGATGGGGTTTGAGGTAAAGGAGGATGGAATGGACTCTGTGGAAAGCTAGAAGATAGAAAGAGCCTGATGTAAAAACTCTGGTTGGAAAATTATTCAGGAAGAAATAACGGAAAGTGCCAATTACTGCACTTTTGTTCCAGTTTACTGCTATAACGATGATGATCGAGCTGTGGGGAGGAAGTGATTGAGGAGGATGAAGAAAATACCAAGGGTATGGTTGGTGGGGTCTTTATATTCGCAACAGATGATGAACTTAGTGAAAAAAATTGCTTATGATGAGCTGTAAAATATTTTGGCGAAAAAGTCATTTTTAGACTGTATTATTTGAACATATGGACCATATTATAACAGGTTTGGAATTACTATTTGCTGGATGATTATGATGAAGTGGGAAAATGGTGAACTTATTTTTGAAATATTTAGTAGGAATCTACTTTTAGGTGCTAGTCTAAAAATGAATGTATTGAAATAATGGTGTAGCTCTTAATAATATTTGGACTATAAACATTATCTGTCTTGAACACTTGATTAGGTACTTATAAATACTATTGTTTAAAGGAATTACCTGTACAAGGATTAAATGAAGACTATCTCATTGGAGACTTCGATTGAACTCATGAGGGATTTAGGTGATTGATTGAGGAGTATTGGGGGTTGTATTGGTTTAACTAATCTAAAAAGCATACAATTGATAAGTTGTGTTCAATTCTTGATTAATACATGGTAAAAAATTGGTGTGAATTAATTGGCTAATAATTCACTGTTCTGTAAATCATTAATCAACTAGAACCATTAGTTCTTGGGGCCTGGTGGTTTGGAGTGGAGACCCGGTGCGGAGATAGGTGAAAGAGCATGTTAACTTCCTCAGAGACACATGACTATCTTATTTACTCATGTTGTAAACAGTGGTCAGAAGAAACCCATGAGGATTACGCAGAACTGAAGCCAGAAGTGGTTGCATATTATTGTGAACCCATCTACATAGCTGATTTCATAGTAATTTATTATCAGTTGTGAGAGATTGAACATGTGTTTTGCTAGATCTAGCTTGGATGGTGTGTAGAAATTGGAGGTTGTCTTTGAGAGCTTGTGAGGAGCTTTACCACAATGGTTGTTATGATCTCTGTGAAATATAATATCTGGAATCATTGAGTTTTCAGCTTTAGATTTTATGAAATATTGTGTTATGTGTAGATGTCTATGGTTTTAATGTGCGCACATTTAATTAGTTTCTTCATGTAATGATCAGTGGTAGAATAGATTGTATTGTGCATAGAGAAACTCCAAAATATTGTGTGGTCAAGAGAATATTTATTGAGAATATGTACATCAGAGTATGACAGAATTTCTGTATTGTCGAGCTCTTTGATGTTTTCGTTGTTTCTGACATTAAGTAGTTGAGTTTTTGTCTTTGGTGGAATTAGAATTTGTATGGTGTTTCTTATTGATGTCAAAGTTGGGGTGCCTTTCAATGGATTACACGATTGGAGTGCTACTGTAGGGAACAGCTCTAATTATATTTCATGGAAGGACAAGAACAGTGAGTGTTTGGATTTATTTGGTTGAAGAGTTAGCAGATGCAAAAATTCCAAAACCTACTTCTAGTGATCAACATTGCCACTTGGCCTTTATGTAGCTGAAAGAAGAATGACAAAGTGTCAAAGAATTCTTGTTGGAAGGTGTAGGATAACATGGTATCTAGCCTTCATGTTAAGGCTTCTCCATTCCGATACAGAGCTTTGGGAGCTTATTCCAAAGCAAGAGTGGCAGGAGGAAGTTGTGCTCAAGGATGAACTCGAAACATGAAGCTGGAAGAAGGCGTGATGCTGTGAAAATACCTCACGAAGTTCATTAATGGAGGGACAGAGATGGAAGTGTAGGGGTTACTGATGAAGAGTCAGTGCAGGCTTGGCTCTGCCAGACTCCGAAGGTTGGCATTCTCTCAGACTGTATTAAATGTTGGGAGAACATGGATGGACGGCAGTGGATCTTGTCGAGGAGATAAGGTGGTAGGACATATATTTCTTCAAAGGAGCTGCGATGAAGAGAATTTCTTGCTTCAAGAAAGAAGGAAGAACGAAAACTCAATCAGTGAAAAAGACGGCAGGGACATGTCGGTCAGTGCGCACCTGCTCATCACCAACGGACATTCACCCTGGACAGCTGCAAAGAAAAATAAACGAGGCTACGCGGATGTGGCCGGAGGGCTATAGCCTCCACAAGTTTGAGGCGATTTTGTTGTGCGCTTATGGTCTCAAGTGCGGTGGGTTTCGTGTGGTTGTGATAGTGCATCTTTTGACATGACGGGAGATCGAGATTTGTTTACTGGTCTGAGATGAAGATTAGGTACACATTGAGATGGGCGATGATGGTGAGTACGTGGAAACCGGTATGTTATTTCTTTTCAGAGGATTCTGGTAAACCCTTCGTATTGAAGGAAGTGATGCATAATTTACTAGGTTAGAAGAATCTGAGTCTGTGGCAGTGTAGAAACAGAGATGCAGTGTTGTCTTTGGCGAGGGGAAAGGGTTTTATAAAAATGACAAAATAATGGTGAGACCAGAGGATAGGGGTTAGAGTTAAGAACCTCAATTGCGGGTAGATGGCTACGCAACAATGGCAGGTAAAGACGAAAATGGCTGGTGGTAGGGATGATGGCAGGTTATGGCATGAAGATTCAGCCCTTCTGCTGTGGAGACTTGAGAATGCTGCAGCCGAGTTTCTCTGAGCTTCTAAGAATTTTCTTCGTAGTCTGAAGTGATGGGGATGTACTGGAAAATTGTAGAAAGCCAATTTTCACTGAAGATAGTCGCGCCATGACTATCCTTGAGAGGGAATTCACACGGACGTGTGTTGACCTTTCTCGGTAGCTTCGCTGAGAAGCACGGAGTGTCTGCGTCTTTGATGAGTTTTCACCAGGAAGTGATGGATCTTCTTCACTGGAGATAAGGCGAGACATACTCAGATTCTGATTCAAGGCCACGGTTGGAAAAGTGGGGAAAGTAGAGTGAGGAAGCTCTTAGGAGGCTGACAGTGGTGGGTAGATTCATCTGGCAGATTCAAGGGACTTTTAGGTAGAGGTGAAGAGAGCTCATAGCACCTCATAACCCCAGCAGAGTAGAGTTCTTTTAAATGACAAAATGGTGTTGGTGCCTACAGGTGTCTTTGCTAGTCATTCCCACTTATGGGCTGAGGCCAGCTGGCATCTCTGTGATATGTCTTGTGTCTCCTCACAGGATACTTGGCATGTGCAGAGGAGGGAATTTCACAGTAGAGGCTTGTCTTTCTTCCCATTTAGAAGTTTTGGTTAACTTTGTTTACATTCATGTAATGAAGGATGCCAGGAAGAAGTGAGCTTATTTGGTTAGGGATATTTATGAGAATTCTTGATACACCCCACAACTATCGTGTATATTTTCAGGCAGTCATGGCTTATTATGTAACAGATATCAATTTGTGAGGAGAAAATACATCGTGTTCGCTTGAGAGGAGCCCACACTTGCATGCAGATGAGGAGCTATTCTTCCTAAGGATGAAGCAGAGGATGTGGATCCTTCACCAGAGAAGGTGGAGTGGAAGAGACTGCTGTTGGCGTGTCAGGGAACAGGCGCTGTTCTGTCTCGTGCAGGCAGGCATTGTGGGTTCCAGTCAGAGAGGTGCAGCAGAGCACCTACATCCTTGGCATGAATGAGATAGTCACACGACTGGTCCCTCTGGATGCCTTGGCTCCCCATGAGCAAGTGCCTGTCTTCATGGAAACCATCCTCTTTGGGGGGGAAGGCCCTGCTGGGAGGATCCTGCACTGGGTAGAGTATGCCAGGTGGAAAGGAAATGCTGGTCCAGTTGTCAAAGCAGTTATGGGAAGTTGTCCAGGCGGAAAGTGATGGTTGATTTGGATGGGATCTACAAAGTCAGAAAGGCAGGCGGCTGGTGAGGTATGGAAGTACAAGGCAGATTTTTGCCCAGGCTTTCCATGAATTGAGGGCAGCAGTTCTTGGAGGCCTTTACCTGTTCATAAAGGTATTATTCCATCTGGACGATTCTTTCTCTCTCTGGAACACATGGAGACAGCACATTCTCGGATGGATGTAGAAGACTACATTACTCGATGGAGTCATTAAGGAGGAGATGCCTAGAAGCCATTTAGTTTAAGTCTTGTTGCATTATTCATGTGTGGGCTCAAGGAGAGCATTATACCCAGTTGAAACAAGCACCTGTACTTAATTACCACATAGATGAAAGAGATTATTTTCTGGGACTTAGTTCTCCAAGAGTGGGGAAATGGATCAGACCTATGGAGATGGTGGTGGAGGGTGAGATTTAAAGTCATTGTACTTTTACAGAATGTTGTTGATATTGGCTGATATTGATCAGTTGATACTCTTTAGTTGATGCACAAAGAGTTTGAGATGAAGGACTTGGGCCTCCTTCATTTATTTCTTTGGGATTGGAAATTTGAAATGGCCATGATGATGAGTTATTTGCTGACAAGTATGCCGGGGAGATGCTGGAGAAGTTCAACACTGCACTTTAGGATGCAGCCTATTGATACTCCTCTTCAGCAGGAGGGGTTGGGGGAGGAGGATGCTACTTCGGCGGAGAGGCCATTGGGATGCCGTGTTTATCGGCAGTTGGGCAGAGTTCATGCCCGCCTTCATCGTGTGCCCGACCCGGAGCACCGCCTGTATGCGAGTTAACCGGCTTTCACAAGCTATGGTTCAGCCTACCAGCTCATGCCGGGCGAGAGGCCATGTGTGCCAGATATCTCGAGCACATCGAATGTGGTTGTGTCCGACAGATCAATGAGGTGAAGTTGTGGCTGGCTTCACGGATACGGAGATGGAAGAGGCCCAACGGACGAAACCTGCCACATTTGGAGGGATTTCGGTATTGGTTCGATAGCGATTTCTTGGTACGGCGGGAGGCAGAATCCGTGCAGCACTCCAGTTGATGAAGCCCAAGTGCTGGCGGCGGGGTTTGGCTTGCATGCGAGGCCATATGGATGCAGAAGGAAGATCTTGGTAGGGTTATTGAACCCATAGATCTAAGGGTTGTTGCTGATAATGAGTTACATTCAAACTCTCGGCGGGTTAATTAAATTGGCTGTGATAGATCTAGCATTGATACTCTGGTATCATCATATGGAGATTGTGTGCGATGAAGAAGATCTGTGTTACTCTGTATATTCCAGGATCGGGATCTTGATATCTTGTGAAGGCGCTCACCCGGGAGAAAATTCAATCCTACCTGGAAGGCGGGATGAGGTGGCGATTATCACCTATCTTTTTGAGAGGAGTGTTGAGATTACAGCAAGATGATGAGCTTGGTGAAAGAACTCTTCCAACTCTTGGTGGGCCGCAGAGGATATTTTAGCAAGTCTAGCACATTTCTGTATTATTTTGTTTCTCTGGATCTGTATTCTGTAGTTGGGATGCTATTTGTGGATAGTTTAATTAAATTCGGGAAAAATAGGGCTGAATTTATATTTTAGACATACGGCGAATCATTTTTAGGTGCCAAATTCAAAATGAACATGCTAGATATTGTTAGCTCTGTAATATTTGGACTTTCTGACATTATCTTATTCTCTTGGAGTACTTTAGTTAAATTTCTGGAGATGTATGTGAAGGTGACACAAGGAAAAAGAAATTCATATTCCTGGGGATAACAGTGGGAGACTGTGCATGAGACTTTAATTAGAACTCATGTGAGAGAGTTTGGTGAGTTTCAGTTGAGGAGTTAATGGAGTTGTGTTAGTTTAATATTAATAGTTGAATGGATTATTATTTAGTCTAACTATGCTAATGCCACTGGTGAAGAGATGGTCATGAGTCTTAAATTAATTATAATTATCCCAGCCTAATTAATCAGCTAAATAATACATGGATTCCTTCCCAGGTCTTGCTGGGCCAGGTTTCGGTGGGAGACCAATGGGAATGAGTGAAAGAGCGGAACAACCCTTCAGTTCATTCTCTGTTACATATTGCAACAGCAGAGTGATGGAAACTACATGAGGATTCATGGTCTCGCCCAAGGGTGGTTTATGTTATTTAATGAGCCATCCTGTATTCTGATTCACATAATGAAATTTGGCAGCTGCTCAGGGTGGCAAATATTGGAGCATGTGTTTTGCTAGATCTGAAAACGTTAGTGTGCCAGCAATTGGGTTGTTCTAAAGGCAGGGCTTTGTACAATGATTGTTACATGATCTCTATGACATATAATATACATATAGTTGGGGGTTTTCAGCCCAAACTCCCATGAAATCTTGTGTTCATATGTGTGAATGTTTATGGTTTTAATGTAACGCCACTTGATTTCTATTCATGTAATGATCAATGGTAGAATAGATTACGCATTGTGCCGCATTAAAATAGTGTGTGATCGGGGAGATATGTGGTGAATACTATATCAATTATTCAAATTTCTAATGGAATCCTTGCAAAAAGTAGGCATATAGGATGCGATGATTCTTGTTGAGAAGGAAGTCATTAGGACAGAATGGAGTGTTTAAGAAGAATATGAATGTAGAAGGCAAGGTGGAGAAATACAAGTTCAGTTGAGAGCCCAGCAAAGGTTATTCCCGGGTGCCGGGAATTGATTTTGGTGATATTTTTCTCAAGTGCCAAGTTGCTATTGAACACTTTTATCTGTTCTTTCTTTGCATTTTGATTTTGAGATAGAACGGATGGATGTGAAGACAACATTTCTTCACGGGGATATAGAAGAGGAGATGCAATGCTGAAGGGTTTGCTAGTGAAGAATTAGAAATGCTAAATACATGTTGAAAGAAGTCTCTATATGGAGTTGGAAACAATCACCAAGGATGTGGTATGAAATTTGATACTATATCACGGAGACTTGGCTTGACGGAAGCAAGGAGGATCACTTGTGTTTATTTTAAATTAATTGGTGACCGTGTTATTTATTTGGTCTTGTATGTGGATGATATGTTGTTGATTGGAAACTAATAAAGAAATTATCCATAAGATTTGAAGACTGCTTAGTTATTCAAATTCGACATGAAGGATCTTGGTGTTGCAAACTATATGTTGGGCATGGAAATTCAGAGAGATCGGGCAAGAAGGCTACGGTTAAGAACGGAGGAAGTATGTTGAGACTATATTTCGGAAGGTCAATATAGGGATAGTAAAGCTGAGTAGATGTTCCTATTCTTGTAGGTGTAAGCTATACGTCGAACGGTGTCAGACACGAAAAGAAGAAGGAGGATATGTCGTGTTCCATATACAAATCTGGTGGAGTGTACAGTCTATATGTCTGTTAGTGCATGCCAATAGACCGGACATTACCATCGTGGGAGATCTTAGAGCAGTTTATATAAAACTGGGGAAAGGCATTGGACCATGGTGACAGTTTCCAGGATATTTACGCCTCGTGATTATGGCTTGTGCCACCGGGGAAGACAGGGATTGGAAATAATGTTGGACATTCGTGGTTTAGTCTGAGTGGTGGAGATATGGACCAAAGAAGATCTACAGATAGATTATATGTTTATTCTATTTGGAGGCAGGTCGATTGGATGAGTAAAGAAACAGTTTGTAGTGGCTCTTCCATTCCTGAGAGGAAGAATACATAACGACCACTCAACATTTAAGCAAGGGAAGCAATTTGGTTGCAAATGTGTGTTCAGTATAGGATTAGTGCAATGAAAGATATAAGGATAAGTACATGATAGCCAAAATTTCAATTTTCTTATTTCCTAAGAACCCTTACCATTCAAAGACAAAGCACATTGATATTTCAATATCAATTTTGCCAGAGATATGGTTAGAGCTAAAAAGGGTGTTCTTCACGTAAAGGTGGACAATTTGAAGAAGAATGTTGGAGATGCATTGATGAAGTCTGTGAGCACTTTCAGGAAGTTCTCTTGGTGTAGAGAAACAATGGGTGTTGAAGAATTGGCCCAATATTCAAGCTCCACTGTGGCCCCACGTGGAAAGAAAACAGCAGGTGGGAGAATGTTGGGTATTTTATTATATTCTTCCATGACTGCTTCTACCATGTTGTCTGATTTGCACTAGGCGCGGCAAGGGGAGGTAGCCCCCATTGTTGGGGATTCAGGAGTGGCATACACGTGAAAATTGTTTGGTGTGGACCCTCATAGTGATTTATGTTTTGTACATGATTTGCACATGGTTTTGAAATCACAGTGGTTTCCAAACCCACAGTATTTGGTAGATGCAGTCAAGGGAACTACGGTTATGTTCTAATCGGGGGTTAATGGGTTTGGGTTTAAGTATGCTTCGGCATGTATATATATATGTGTTGTAGCACTAAGGAATATAATGAAAAATCGAGAGGCTGGTCGTCCCAATTTTGGGATCCCGAGGGGAAAATCATGTTTATACGTTTATGTTTGTACTCCCAACTATTGTTTCCAGCACTATGACCTCAAGATTAATTGTGTAGATGCATTTACATTAGGAGTTCAAACCTGCAATTTTCTCAAAGGATCAACAACGCCTTCATGTATAATTGCGATTGATTTTTGGTGATATTGCATGAGAAGCAAATTTAACAACACAAGGGATGTTTAAGTACACCTCTCTCTTTGTGCGATTATATGTATTAAGTAGTCCCTTATTATTGTTAGTGTAACTTCTCTATTTTTATTGTTGTACCATTTGTAACCCCTATATTGTTATTATTGTGCCCTTGCGTATTATTGTTGATGCGACTAGGATTATATTGTGACTATGGACATCCTATATATAGAAGGAGGTTTCATCATTTGTATCGTCCAAGAATTTTTCATTTATGTAATGTAAAAAGGAAGTTTCCCCCTCTAAGTGTCTTGTTATAAGGTGTTGATCTCTTTTAACATTCTATTTTTGGTAGTTTCTGCTGGCTGGGTAGTAGGCTTTGGATTCTAGGGTTCGATTGTTCCAAGCAGGTCATCATATCATTTACCTAATATAACTTTATTTATAAGAGGTTAAGAAGCTGAAATTGCTACCTAATAAAATCCTAAGGAAATTCATAAAAATTTCTATTATCACATTTCATAATATTTTTTGGGAGATATGATCTATGAAAGTTAGGGATTTTAGGATCCCAGAATTTCATCTAAAAGAGGTGACCTTGGAAAATTGTCATAACTCTCTCTCTGAACATTTGAATTGCAGAATTCTTAAAAAAGTAAGCTAAAATTACGAATATATATTCATATATATCATTTTAGAGCTACAGGAAGGAAACAATGACATGTGGCATGTCGTGCACAAGTTTGCTCTATTGAACTAGTCATTAGGTCATTGTGGGAGATTGGACATAAATTTTGTTACAAACATCCAATCAGGTCATACCTATGGCAGTCGAAGAATATTGGGGCTACTACAAGTGAATTTTAGATATTGAAGATCTAAAAGCACGGATATAATTTAGTTTCAATATTAGGCCTCCCTATAAAAAGTAAGAAAAAAGTGTGTGTATTTATTTTCAAATTGCATAATTCTTGTTTGAATCAGTTTGGAAAGTGATTCCAAGGGCATATTGAAGCATGATATCGAGTTTTGTGGTCTAAAAATTCCCCCGAAAAAGAAAATTCAACACCCATTAAGCCCTTAGAATACTTTAATATGACTTATAAAGATGAAGAAGTGCAACATGATATATCAAAATTAAAGGAAACAGAAGTGCACCAAATTTTAATCTCGCAAAATCAACAAAAATGAAATCGAAGTTTTGAAGAAGGCATGGAAGATAATATGGATGGTTTGAATAAGAGAATGGAAGATAATATGGATGGTTTGAATAAGAGAATGGAAGATAATATGGATGGTTTGAATAAAGGCGTGGAAGCTAAGATCGTGGTATAGAAGAAAAAAATGAAAGACAACATAGGAAGACATGAAGAATGATCTAATGGAAGGTTTGAAAAAGTTGATATAAGAAATGATTCCTAATGGCGAAAAGATGGCAGAGAAAACTCATGACGAGAACAAAATAAATGTTAATCATGATTTCATAGAAAACTCGAACATTGGATGGAAGACCCACCATATTCCGAATCGATATGAGGAAGTTTTATGGCAAAGGATCATAACATGGATACTACGGATGGAGGAATATTTTGATCTCAATAATGCTGTGCACACAGAATGCACTTGTGCTTTTATATTTGAAATACATTTTGTAATTATCGTCGCTTTGCTCCCATAAAAAATTTACCTAAATCATTTTATGGAGGAAATGGCATATGAGGATACAAGAAAACACCTTCTTTAGCCAAGCTGGTAAATCTCAAAGACAAAGGGATCGGTGGTAGAGCACAATGAGGGACTTCCAAAAATTGAATGTAAGGGTAACTAATATTCAGGAGGAACACATGATTGATGTCTTCATAGGGACTTTAAATGAATACATCCAACATGAGGATTAGCCTTTGAGAACCTAATTCATTGGAGAAGACACAGCATTCAAGTTGGCCGGAAAAATTGAATGTAAAATTATGATGCAAACAGGAAGCCTACCGCTCACATCTATAAAGATGTAAGTGTTGCTACTCCCTATACTTCCACAACCCTCTGAGGTTATTTACACAAAAATTGGAAGAAAGAGAAGAAAAGAATTTTGCTAAAATTATAGTGATAGAAAATACACTAAAGGTCATAAGTGTCTTTGAGAAGAAATTATTTTACATAGATTGTGAAGGAGAAGAAAATTATGGCTCAGAATTCAAATGAAGGATATACTAGGGAACCAACCCCTAGAGAAAGAAGAAATAGTCCGACCATGTGATAATGCATTGGCAAGGTACCCTCCTCAAACTCTCAAGATAGAAGGACATATCAAGAAGAAAAAGGTAGTAGTGTTGATTGATTCGGTCGTCTTATAATTTTATTCATTCTAAGGTAATAAGGAATTGAATTTATTCCTATACAACCACCATAATTTAAAGTGATGGTTGCAAATGGATGAAATATAAATTTCTCTGGAAAATACCATAATATCAAGCTAATAAGCAGGGGAATATGTATTAGAAAAGTCCAATGCTTTCCATTCCAATGGGAGGTCTTGATGTTGTACTAAGTACAATGGTTACAATCTTTAGGGATGGTAGCTTTTAACTTTCGAAATTTTCTTGAATTTTTTTGGAAGGAAAGGAAGTCGGGTACGGGGTATCGGAAGCCGGAAAGGTAATAAACTCTAAATAACCTTCATCCGTAATGAAGAAAGAACAACGATGCATAATTTCACAATTATGATCACTAGAAGTTCAACATCAAAATCATCTATTTCTTAGGATCTCCAAAAAGTCTTGAACAGTATTCCAAGGTGTTTGAAACTCCCAAAGGACTCCACCTAGCCAGTGATCTGTGATCATGCTATTCATTTGATTCAGGGAAATATTCCTCTGACATCGGAATACCATATATCCTTATGTCCAAGGAGTGCTAATTGAACATATGATTGCGAAATGTTAGAGGGTAGGTATACTTAACTAGTCGAAGTTCTTTCTCTGCTCAATAGTGGCAGGGCACACAAGAAGAATGGATCATGGCACATGTGTTCATGACCCATAGGGGCTGCTCGGCTCACTATTAAATATAAATTTCCCATTCTATGATTGATGAATTATTGGATGAATTACATGGAGAAATTTATTTTACAAGATTGGATCTTAGATTCGGAGATATCATCAAATTAGAATGAATGTTTGAAGATATTTCGAAAACAACATTTCGAATTCATGAGGGTCATTATGAATTTTTATGTGATGTGCTTGCAACACAATGCACCTTCTACATTTCAAAAGTTTGATGAATTCCATTTCAAACCCTTTCTTAGAAAAATTTGATAGTATTTTTTGATGATATACTAATCTACAACGGGTCTGGAAGGATCATGTCAACGTATTAGCAGAATTCCTCCAAACTATTGGAGGAGAGAGAGAAACAATTATATGAAAAAAACCCCAATGTTTCTTTGGAGTACAAGAGGTGGAATATTTAGGTCATAGTATCTCACGAGGTGTTAAGGTAGACCTAAAAAAAAAAATTAAAACCATTAAGAATGGAAAGTCCCCACAACATAAAGCGATTTAAAGTTTCTTGGGGTTAATAGGGTATTATCACAAGTTTGTTAAGTATGGGAGAATAGTAGCACCTCTATCAACATTATTGAAGAAAATTCAATTTTCATGGACTCCTAAAGCAACTAAGGCCTTTGAACATCTTAAAGAGGAAATGTGCCTAACTTAGGTCTTATCATCTGGACTTCACAGCCCTTTATTGTGGAATGTTATGCCTCAAGAAATGGAATTAGTGCTAAATACAATAAGAGGAAGACTAATTCTTTTGAAGAAGTTTTTCAATCAAAGGAAAATATTTGCAATATTTATGAGAACGAAATGCTTCATGATACTACATGCACTAAACAAATGACGACTTTACCTAATGGGGAAGACACTTTTTCAGGTAAAAAATAATCATGATAGTCTTAAACACTTTTCTGGAACAAAGAATATCTTGAAGAGCAGAAAAATGGGTCACAAAGATGTTTAGTTATGACTTTGAAATAATCTACAAAAAAGGAAGCTACATGTTGTTGCGGATGCACTCTCAAAGAGGATGAGGTGGAAGCATTGGTTATGCCATTCCTATTGTATCAGGCAGTTGGATAAGCTGAAGCAAGGGATGAATGAAAGAAGGATGAAGAAGTGTGGACACTCACATTCCAAGGATTGCAAATAAAGATCCTAATACATATGATACATTGAATTTGGACAAATGATTCACTTATGGTACAAATATCGTTTATATCTTTGTAATATGTCCCAACAAAAACAAGAAATATTCTTTTGGAATTACACTTCTCCTTTAGGAGGATTATAAATATTTTTAAAAAATTACCACTTAATAGTGAAGAAGTAATTTTTGGATAACTGCAGGAAGAATGTTTGGTTTTCCAACAAAATAAAGTTAAAGAGCAATTAAGACCCCGAGTCTTCTACTGACACCTTTATCCATTGCAAGTCAGTTAGGAAGATTTCAATGGGTTTTATCATGAGTTTACTAAGTCACAGAAGGAAAGAATATCTTGATGGTGGTGGTTATTTAAGAATGCAAGTATGCTCACTTTTGTGCACTATCTATTCATTTTAATGAAATTGTGCCTCTTGCATTTATGGAAACAATTCAAGGAAGGCTACATAGAAACCAGGGTGCTGTTGTAGGCAAAAGTCCCATTTTAAAGGAAATTTTGGACGAAAATTATTTTCTTTTGGGTACTCAACTAGCTCATAAATCATCTTATCATCCTCAATTTGATAGAATCCATTAAATGCTAGTGGAAATAATTTTGAAGGATATCTTCATTGTTTTATAATAAATAAAAAACACAATGAGTCAGTACTAGTTACTGTTGAATGGTGGTATAACACTCCCTTCATCTGCAGCCAAAAAATGACCCATTTATGGCATATAAATTATGCATCATCTTTAAGAAAATTCTAAGATTATTGAGTGGAAGATCACATTGAGCATCAACAACAAGTTCTCTAACTATTAAAGGATAACTAAATTTGGCACAAAATGCAGATAGGAAACAACAAATGAAATCAACATCATAGAGAGAGAAGTTTTGATGTAGGAGGCTATATTTTTTACAACTACAACTATCTGAAATAAATACCTCAAACATTAAGAAGGATATTAAATTATATCCTTAAAGTACTATGGTCCTTACAAGGTGTTGCAAAAAGATTGGTACTATAGCATACAAATTGGAGCTTCCTACTTTGTAGCGAGTCTCTAGTTTTCATATTTCATAGCTTAAGAGAGTTATAGGTACTGAATAATTCATGTTATTAATGTGCAAAACTTGATAGGGAAGGAAAAATCATGATGAACTGAAGCGATCATAGAAACAAGAACTCAACGATTCTGAAATCGATCAATTTCTGAGTATCTCATTAAGTGGGAGAACTTACCCCTTTGAGGATTACGCATGGGAGGATGAGGGTACTATCTGAGAAGCATCGAGCTATAAGCCTTGAGGACAACACTTTTTTGAGGGAGAGGGGCATGTTGGGTCCCTATATTACTAGTGTGACCCTTATTGTTGTTAGTGTAGCCCCCTTATTGTTATTTTTGTACCCTTGTAACCCCCATATTGTTATTATTGTGCCTTACATTATTGTTATTGGGCGACTAGAGGATTATGTAGTAATGTAAAGGAGGTTTCCCCCTTGAAGTGGCTTATTTAAAGGCGTTGATCTCTCTTTTCTTATATACATGTTTTTGTTTTAGGAAAAGGAGACTCATTGGCCATCACACTCAACAAACATGATGAAAATGGGGTCAATCAATCAATCATCCATTGGAAAGAGGTGGTGGATTCATTTAAGTAATCTACACCTTTTCGGGTTTTAATTCTTTATTCATCCAATAGTATAAATTCTCATGACGAGACTAAGCCTAGAATTGGTGAATATATCAAAATCTGCATAGTCATAAGTTAATACTTGTATTTGGTATTTATACTAAATTATACTAAAATTAGGGTATATGGTTGTGAGTTTGCACCCTAAAAACTACGAAAATATGTTCCAATTAGAATTTTCTCTTGGAATATATCGAGATGATCAACATGGATGAGAACTAACTTTTGTCTGGAGTAAAAGAAAGTCAAATTCAAAGTTAAATCCAAATTTAGTTCCATTCATATGTAGCACTAGATCAACGTGGTATTGAGGCGGATACCATTTTAAGAATGTGAATTTTCAGCTTGACTTCACCACAGTCATATGAACCATTGGCATCATTTCAAATGCGAGAGTTGGATGAAAATACATCCTTATAATCATACACAAAGGCCATAAATCGAGAAATTCATGAATCGGGAGCGGTGGATTGAAAAACACACTACGGGAAGCGGAAAAACAGTTCCTATCAGAAGCTCCACCTTTTGATCCGGTTATGAAAACAACACTAAAATGGTGAGGAAGAAACATCAACTCCTATGGATGCAGTAAGAAATTTATAATTTAGAAAGTAGAGGCGAGCTTATCGGTCTCCACCAAGGAGAATCAAAAGCAACCCAGAAATCATTGATCTTGGAGATCCAAATTGTCTACATGTGGAAGGGAGGAGTGTTCCAACTACTCCATCAACTTCTTCACTATCAAGAACCTATGGAGATCATTCATATCGTGAGGAACTAGTTGATGCGATGATCAAAATATATTCTCAAAATTCTTGGAGATAAAGCAGAAAATGAGACAACCCGAAATCAAATGTTTACATTCCAATTAGGAAGAAGACCTCACATACAACACAGAGGACTTCTCTACGCAGAGACTGGTGAAAAAATGAAGGATGCAAATGACTTTCTTATAATCTCGGTTCTTTTCCAGATCTCCATCATATTACAGACAATATTTTCATTTGATGCGATCGGTTGTTGGGGTTCCATGTTTTGAGGGTTGGCAAGACCAAAAGATGAGACAACATAGAATTCTTCCAGACTGGGGATCCTTCCTCACAGGTTTGAGAGGGATCTCTCTATGGTATGTCAAGGTATAACTTTGGAGTTCAATTTGAAGGTATTAGGCTAGGTATGAAGTACATGGTTTTTTGTTTGATTAAGAGTTTGGTTGTTAAGATAGGGAAAGAAAGGAGTCAATATAAGACAAGGGTGAGCATAGAGTAAGCTAGGAAAAGGTAGATAACTCGAAACATCAAGGCCATTGGGATATGAGTCAGAAAGGGTTATTTGTGTTGTGTATGCAAGCTATCGGTGGGCTAGTCATCTAGAGCATTTGGATCTTAAGGAGATATTTGGAATGGGACATCAAGGACAACAAATGAAGAGGAGAACAGCAACTACGTACATAGATCAGACGGAAGGTCATTGAACTCCGGAGCTGCTTGGACAAATGGAAGGCAATTAAAGGGATCTTAGAAAGGCTGGCAGTGGGTACCGAATCCCTAAGTGGACAAGGCTAACACCTGTTGGTGTTCAGCACCCAAGCTATCTTCAAAACATCTAAACATGGACTTCATATTCATACACATGAGGAAGGCGGCAATATCATCCACTACAACTGATTTAAATAAATTGAAATCAACATTCGGATACACATATAAGCGAGAAAACATTGAGGTAGGGAGAGCGGAAACATAGACTTACAACGAGGGTGAATCCTATTATATACATTGCGTACCGACAAAAATGAAATGAAACGGAACATAACATAAGAGAAGAATCAGTCACAAATACAAGAAAACATCACTAGGCCCCTTTAGATGGATCCTAAGAAACAAGCTTGTCATATTAAAACAACACCCCGATCGGTACATGTTTCTGACTTGAACATTAGTCTGAATACATCAAATCTCGGCCTATTTTTACAATATACATAGAGAACTTGTCTCAGAGGAGAATACTTGCATTTCACATATCTCATCAACAACCATTACAATGTTTCCTTCGTACTTTATAGCTAAGGGTGAGCCTAAGGTCATTGTAGAAGGTAGGTAAAGTAAATGTATCTTTAAACACAACAATGAATGCGAAATAAAACATTACGCCCACGACATCTTGTGTATTTAATCTTTGTCACCTTCCTTGTGAAAGAATGATCTTCTCCCGGATCTGATCTCGACATTTTGGTTAAAGTACTCACGGTGTCTTGAATAAAATAAACTACGAAAGAGCCTTTTACACGCTCGGGATCTTTGATCGATCCTCAGGATGCGAAAAGCTGATCTGCGCTCTTCCTTTGAAAACAACGGTTGGGATCTGGATCTTCGTTAGCGTACCTTAACCCTTCCTTTTTCTGTTTGGAATGACTCTACCATTTAATTTTTCTTGACGAATTAACTGGGCTTTTCTAATAGCGTGAAAAGGTTTTCCACGAGCTTTGAATCTTGTTCTTTAAAAACAAAATGTGTCAACGCTTTCTTTGACTTTCTAGGTAAGTAGTACCATTACTCTTGGATTTATCTTTGTCACGGACAACTTTTCCATGAATCATGGTGGTCTTTCACCTTTGGAAACCACCTGAAACAAACTGTGAGGAAAACCATGGATGTGAATGATGGAGGAGGTGGGGACACACGTAGACGCGGAAACAAGCCATCCTGGCAGGCAGGCCCAGGAAGACGTGACGGAATGTTGAAACAAGCTGCGATGGAAGGGAGTTGGCGGAACACAGAGCGACCATACGTGAAAAATGAATGATAATTGTTCAAAGACGAAAAGAATATACATGTGGGCGGGGGGGGGGGGGAGTGTGCGTGGAGCCTAACGTGGCAAGGCGGGAGTGAGCGAGGAACGGTAAACGGAAAATAAACGAACCGGGCGTCCATCGGTGGAGATCGATGGTTGAACGGCGGACGGTGGGCCAGTAGGTACGAAGATCGGGCGTTAGCCGGGGCGCGGGTTCGATGAATGAGCGCGGATTGGATGAGGGCTCAGATGCGACAGGGGTGAATTCGGCGCGGCCTCCAACCGATCATTAATCGTGAAATGAGTGGTTTTGAGGACGTACGGTGGACCACGCGAGGTAATGTGTGGAATCCTTGGGTGATGGAGGAAAACCACCGTCGCGGATAGGTGGTGTGGAATTTATGGCCAGGTTTTACGGCTGCGCAGTGGGGGTCCACATGTAAAGTCCGCGGCCACCTTGTGGATACGGAGTCTTTAACGGACGGTTGAGGTCCGTCGATTTAAATTTATGCGTCAAAAATCATATATGCTCATTTTCCAAGGTTTGAATGATTTTTCGCAGAAGATTTGGAGAGAGAGCTAACGCTTGTGATTCGGTGTTGAGTCATGGCCGAGTCTTATGGGAAAAGGTGCGGAGGCTAATGAGGAGGGGCTAAGGCCCTGTATGGTGTATGGATTTTTACTCATTTTCCAATGCGATTTGGGGTGACCCGAGGTAACAATAGAGCAATGAAGGGTATGAAAGGCAAAATAGAGGTCGAAATGATTTCAAGAGGGTTTCGAGGCATTTAAGCATAAGGAAGAGTTTTGACAAAGGGAAAACGAGTTGAGATGGGGAAGTTGGGGATATGAGTAAATGGCCCATTTTGAGGAATAGATCGACAAAGAGGATGTATATTAGGCCCGACATGTCGAGAGATTCCAGGAGGATGAATTTTCGGGGAAAGGCATTCCTTGGAGGCTCCAGAAAAATCTAGCCCCCAACTTTCTTGTCAGAATTCCATAGGGGCTGCCAGGTGGCTCCACATGGGGATGGATCCTCCTTGGAGGAGTCAAGAAACCCGAGATGATCTTGGAGTGAGCCGGATACTGTATGTATGTCTTTCTTCTTCAATTTTAGGCCCTTACCGATATCCTTAGAAACATCAACAAAATATTTCCCGACAATCTACCTACCCAAACTCTGATTCCACAATTTTCCTTAGGGTGAATTTGAACTAGCAGACCCCTTTACATTTTTATTTTCAAAACAAAACAAACCTATTCTAAATCTACCCTTATTGCTCCATGAGGCCAGTTAGTATTTGTTGGCCTCATACAATTCTCTACCTAATCTACTACCATTACCAGGATTAAACAAAGTATGAGTTTCTTCCTACATTCTAAGACGGGAAATTTAAACACATTAAAACTGAGAATTCATTTGTCGCTTGCTGAATGACCAGAAGACAAAACTAGAGGCAAAGAGTGCCTTCAGAGCATTCTTCTTTCTTTCTTGGCTCGATTTGAGTATATTTGAGTCACCTCTTTTCTTCGCTTCATCTCTGGTTTTGGGCATATTAGAGGCTGGTTCTTCCTTTCCCTGATCCAGTTACAGACTATTAGGACCGGCTATTAAGCTACCTTTGACTCTGATTTGGATAGGTTTGAGAGCCATACTTTTATGAGAGGTTCATGTTTTGAGCATGTCTGAATACCTCTCTTTTCGTTATTTTTTGGAACATTTTCTCTTTTTCCCAGAAAATGAAAACTTGCAATGGTATGTACAAAGTAAGGATAGGCGGGAAATGGAAAATCAATGAAGTAATGTTTGAGCATCCTTCCGTGACAAGGCCAAACAATTACGTGCCGTCAAGTTCTTGAGAAAAAATGCATTGGGGCCCACGGTGGCTTGTATGATATATGGGTTACCCTGTTGTGACCTACCATGTTTGCCTTTGTCCTCTCTTCTCGAATCCCATCTCGGAATTCCTTATCTCCAACCTTGAAATGCGAGGCTTTGGTTCTTTTGTGTGTCTCTTTATGCCTTCTGTCTGCACAATGACCTACTTTATAAACATAACTCTGTATTTCTATGATGGATGTTTCATTAATTATCCTTATCTGTCTTGTCCTCTTTTGATTGGATCTCCTGAAAAAGCTTGATTACTAGAACTCAAGACTGGTAAGGCTCTTGCTTGATCCCATAAGCAATTTGAAAGGGTAGCATACCAATAGATTTCTTTGTAGTGACTGTAACCCACAAGGCATGTATCAGAATTTTATGCCATGATATTTTGTTGTCTTCCAGCGACTTCTTAATGATTGTAACCGGTTTTATTTGATGATTCGGCTAGGCCATTACCAGGGGTAATAGGCGGTTGAATGTCCAAGTGCTATTCCGTACTGTGTGAGAAATCAATCATTCTTTTGGATGCGAAAGCGGCATTGTCGGTGATTATTTTCCTTGGACAACAGCGAGATAAGATGAAGTCTTCTGGGAACCTAATGATGACGGTGAAGGTGGCATTCCTAGTGGATATAGCTTCTATCCATTTAGTGAAGTAATCATGGCAGTTAGGATCCATTTATGTTAATCTGACGGAGCGGGATGAATCTCTATAAAGTCTCGGCCCCATGCATGAAGGGACCTTGTGGTGATAGGTTGTAAGGGAGGGGGAGGAGTTTTCTTTTGCCCTCGAATGCCCCGACATTTGTAATGGAAAGTATCGCTATGGACATGTGAAGAGCATGGAAAATTTATGGGCTAATATTCACAAGTGGGCTATTTTTCCATGGTTTTCCAAAAAAAGGTCGCCAATTTCCATTTTTATAAAAATAGATTTACCCAAATTTTTGTACAAGTATTACTACGTTAAAATATTAAAAATTATATAGAAAATATATATAATATCATTACAAATTTGAATAATTTTACAAATGCATCAATAAATATTTTATAGTTTGCATATTAGGGACTAGTGAGATTAAGCAATTTTTTAAACTTCAGATAATTTTCCATCCTTAAAATTATCCTTGTAGAAGAGGGTAGACGTGTGTCGGCCACGAGTATCTTATTTACGGTGGTTCTTACCTTTCAGGGTGGCCTCCTCCCCGGCATGGAATTCATTTGATTCTTTCGACTTTAGTTTCAGCTACGACATTTCGGCTTAATGAGCCAGTTGGATTTTTTCCAATATAGGCATTCATAATGCGGTAATTTGTTTCGAGCTTTGAGTTTTATGAATGGCCTTTGTCTTGGATAGTTAGGAGGGACATTGAGATTAGTGAGCACATAAGGGATATCGGTATACCCAAGGAGTTACCCAGGCACTGCTCCTCTAGGTTGGATGGGGCAATCCTTCCTGTATCTAAGGCATTTAATATTAATGTCGAGGCCTGCGTTTGATTGACTAGCTAATTGGGCCGGCCTTGACCTTTAGTCAGTTTAGTGGGTTTTATTTCAAGGTCATATTCCAAGATGGTAGCAATCCATTTTCCCCTTTTCCCATTAGGGTATTGGGACAAGATATCCTTAACCACTATTTTTGGCACATAGGCAATGGTGTGAGAATGCAGAATGTACACCCTAAAGTATTTTAGAGCCTTAATCGAGCATAGGCCTGCTTCCATGATGTTGTACTTTAAGGGTGCATCTCTTAAGGCTTTTCTTGAAGAAATCTATAGGCTATTCGTTACCTTGAATTTTTACGGCAAAGCTGTATATTGTGTGTTGGGGAAGCAAATGAAAAGATCGAATATTTTTGAGAAGTCGGGGGCATTAAGGATAGGGGCACAGTGAGTGCAGATTTCTTGACTCAAATATTTCTTGGCCTCAACGATCCTTAATTCCTACATCTTTCTTTAGCATTTCGGTCATTTTCCTAAGATGTTCAACAAGATTGGGGATAAATCTTCTAAGGAAATTGATCCTTTCCTATAATTTACCCATTCCTTGATGTTTCTTGGATGTGAAATTTGAAGTATTCCCTCAACTCCCCTTTGTGGTCTTATCTGATCCCTTCTGCCGGATATAATGTAGCCAAAGAAGTTTACCTTCTTGCAACCCAAAACGATCTTCTTAGGGTTAGGGAGCAGGACAATGCCTTCATTTCAAAAACTTTCTCGGATGTTTCGGGTGTTCTTCTTCGGTTTAGAAAAAACCAGTCCAAGTCATCCAGAAGTAGATAAATATGAAGTGTCCTATCTCCTGCGAGAAAGCTATGTCCATTGCTCTCTAGAAGACGCTCTAGCATTCATCGATCGAGGCATTTTCACACTTGTGAAGGTGCCCCATGGGTAGTAAAGATGTCTTGAGTTGATCTTAAAGTCTGAAACAGTTGTATCACGAAAAGCCATCAATGAGGTCGTTCTCCTAGAGCCCACTGCCTTTTGTAGTATATGTTCCATTCTAGGAAAGGGTGGTGTCTTTCGGGGAGGCTCTTGTTAGGGTTTTCTAAAGTCTGTCACATGATCGATCTCTTGTTTTCTTCCTTACATCACCAGTTTGTTTAATCGGAAAACCTTCTAGGGGACTATTGTCACCATCATACATCTTCTGATCTCTCTCTCTCTTGCGGGGACAATTGTTTTGGATGCAGTTCTTAGAGTTTTTGTATGAAAGGCTTGATTTTCCAACTTCTTTATTAGTATCTTGTGTTGTATGATGTTGGTGTCATAGGCCTTTAAGTCTTCATAGCTCCATGCAAGCACGTGATGAATTCCTTAAACAAGTCAATGTATTTTCTTTGTATTTTGCAAGTATAGACTTAACTTGATTTATCATTTGGATACTGTCTTTAGTGCCTATGTTGCTTCTTCTGTAGATTGCATGTTCTATAGTGGGCTTCTTTGCTACATCATCGAAATCAAAGGTTCCTCTAGATTGCAGACTCTGGTTACTATTGTCTTTAACACGGCACTTTGACCTCTCCATTTGCGTTTTCACTATTTCGTTGAAATTTCAGTTTCTGAGAAAAATTTATTTCTATGTTGGGGTGTTTCTTGTTCATACGGGATCTCGCTTGGGCGACTATCATCCAAATCGAGTCTAAATGAAAATTCAAACTCATTCTGCCCACCGGAAATCTTGATGTTTGTCTCACTTCAAAGACATCATCTTTTCATTGTACGTAACTGCTGTTTTAATTTAGTCTGATAATTTGTTGGTCAATTTCAGGGCTTAAATATGAGCTAGCTAAAATCTAATCCATTTGCTATTGCGTTTTATTTCAGGTCGACACTAACTCGAATTCAACAAACTTTTTTGACAAATCTAGAGTGTCATTCTTGTATGCCCTAAGCTTTGGGTGTTTTGCGGAATACTCACCATTCACTGTTTGATCACCTAACTGCGAGTCTCCTCTCACAACTATCCTACGGGCTCCTAGTTTTTCCAAGTTAAGGCCAAGATCGAGAGCCTCATATTACGCGATATTATTCGTGCATTTAAAACGTAGGTTCTGTGTGCTCTCTGCATGATCATCTCATGTTATGTGGCCACACTCACCTCCAACACTTTTCCTAGTAGGACTTATCAAGTTCATTTCCCATAGGAAATTTAGATTCTTCTATCGTCTTCATCCCCTCATTGGATTCACCATTATGTTGAGTTGTGGGGTTTGTGCTAGGAGGTCATTAATAGTTTCATTATGGGCATGGAGATCGGGGAGGTGGCTAGCTTCTTGTTTTTGTTCCTATTTCTATTTCATTCGAGTTATATTTACCACGGTTTCCATGGTCTTCCTTCCATCGTGTTCTTCCGGGTAGCCATTATGTTGAAATCCTGGGCTCCCAGTCCCATCTCATTTGGTATGCTCTTTAAAGAACAGCGTCATTGAGAATGAAAAGAGTCAGATCATGTCATCAGGAAGTATAATAGTGATTTTCAGGTTTCTCGGGGCTGCCCGACTACAAAATTTTCATGCGAGACTCTCTATACGGTCTTCTAGTAGCCAAATGGGGACAGATAACTGCATATGAGCCACATCCATCTGCATTGTTCCTTAGTTTGGCTCCCTTCAGTCTTGACAATATGCCATACTTTGGTGGCACATGTCTCTCTGTAACATCCATGACCATACACTTGGAAGAGTCTGGGTGGTTTCACACATAAGTCTTTGATGAGGCCTAGGCATTTTCTGCTAAGTCAAAATGAGTATAAGTCTTTGTAAGTGCAGCCATTGATTTCTAGGCCTAGCCTTTCCATACTACCTTAGACGTGGGTGTGTGATGTACCGAGAGTCATACATGGCATTATGAAGGATCTTGTCATGAATGTTAAAGGCCGATATAAAAAGGTGGAACTACCCCTTCTGAAATTTTCCTTCAATCTTTGGACCAAATAGGAGGGCGGGTTGATCATCATTCAAATTCTGGAGAATCATTCATTTTCACCAGGATTCAATGCTTTAAAAATTTGGCCTTTGTACACGATACAATTGTGACTCATGATAATGGTACAAATATTTTGATTTTTTTAAATCTCACTCCCCAGTTGAAAGTGGGTAGGACCCTTTGTAATGCTCAGATTACCATTTTATTTTCTCTTGGCAATGTTGATTCGGATGTGATTTCTCACTATGCACAAAGTTTGGAACAATTGTATCAGAGTACTAAGCTGAAGTGCTAATGTACTGGTTGGATTGACTTGTTTGCACCATTTGTCTTGGTTGTCCTTCTCCTTATCTTTTCCCTTGTTTTATTCTTTGTTTGTTGTCGCAATGGATATTAGAGGATTTATCGGGTATTTTCTTGATGGACTCAGAGTCTTTGTTTTGGAAGCATCTTGGCTTTTCTTGCTCCTAAGTTTATATTGTTCACGACACGTAACATGGCATCTTCAAATCCCCTGTCTGTAATCCTCGGTTTTACCTGGCAGCTTCCTCACTACCCATATGGGCGAAATTTGATCTTCTTGAATAACGATTGGGGGTGAGTCCTCTCTCAAACATGTTTATTGCATTCCCTTCGAATATTGATGATTCCCTCATCTTCATCTAAAATTTTTTCTTGGAATGGGGGAATAATTTGTTGATATGACTCTCTTTGCACATTGGGGGCGGCATTGTTTCTTCTAATGTTTTTGAATTCTTGGTTCTGTTTTGGTTGTTTTGGACAACCATCCTCTTTATCATTTGTTGAAGTTCTTCACGTTTTAGATGATACCTTCATGTTTGGGATCATGTGGAGCTACGTTGTCATCCCTATATGTTACATACACTGACTTTTAGTCTTGCCCTTTTTTCCATTAAGTTTGCTTCATGATTATGGATCCTTTTTGCATGTCTTCCGGGGTGGTGTACTCTTTATCCCTAAGCTCATGAGCCATGTCGGCCTCAGTCCCTGGGTATTTGCTTCAGGCTTACCTTGAGGAGGCTCCATGTGTGGAGGGGGAGGACATTATAATCTTTTTGAATCTAGTGGTGTAATCATGAACACTATCTCCTACATTCCTCTTAAGTGACATATGTCTGGGAGAGTGGCGAGGTTTGCTCTAACTCCACTTGTTTATGAAGGTCGATAATCTCGGGAGATCTTTCTTGAATCTTTTAAAGGAGGTAAGCACTTTGTCATTTTCTTCACCTCACCTCCCTAGCTTTGGGCAAAAAGATCTCATTTTGATTGTTTCATCATCAATTTCCATATAATCAAAAGAGTCCTCATTTTATCACATGTTCTTGGCTGCTATGGACTCTTTAGCGAGTGAAGTGTAAGGATTTTAGAGTGATAATCATTGGGCAAGGGTAACAAGGGGTTGAGGTAAAAGTAAAAAGGTACATCCTGAACTGCCATAATGATGTTACGATAGGGTATGGGGTTAGCTTGGTAATTTGGTATTTGGATGATCAGGGACGTTTGGACCGAAATGAGAATGCATTGAGCGGATCTAGGGTGAGAGAAGCAGGATTTTGAAGGAAGTGAAGAAAATCGGGTGGTGTGGAAGGAGGGGTTTCTTGTCCCTAGTGTTTGACCACTATTAGATGGTGTATTGTAAACTTCGAGGTCTTGCCCAGTCTATATGATTCAGACAGCCTAGTTCTCGGTGATCTATTAGGTATATCTAGGTGTGGAGGTGGAAATGTGCTAGATGTGGGTTTTCTGGTGTAGAATTAGCTCTATGAATATTTGCGCTGAAATAGTTTATCTCTTAGGTGTAGGCTCCTTTGAGATTCTCTCTGGATTTTCTTCTTCCGGTGGGTCGGGGTGGGATAAGCTCTTGTGTGAATAGTTAAAACGAATGTTGTTTCTGTGGCAGAAGCAACTATTTAGAAGCTGTTTCTCTTTCCTTGGACTGCGTTGTCTCGGGGCGGCCTCCCCGGTGGAGTCTTCATTATGTTTCGGGTCTAGTCTCCAGGTGGAAGATTACATTCTGGCTCGGGTGTGACGGAGCCCTCAAGTCACCCACGATGGGGGTATTTTAGAAATACTTAGGAGCTACTAGGTCGCCAATTACAGAAAAGGTTTAAGGTATTTCGGGGATACCACTGTGCTCACAGTCTTTGATGAAATATCCCTTTAAAAGGATATCCCACTAAACATAGCAAACTCAACAGAGGGTGTTGGGAGAAATTTACGGATATGTCACACACTCAAAGAGGATGAGATGCGGAGGCTACTGTCATACTAGGGCACAGCAAAGAGTATAGGGTGGCTGCAAAATGGGTAAGTGGAATGGGAAGGATAAAATTAATTTCTACCAATAACTAACTTGGAGATTCTAGGTTTCCACGAGGGTTTGGAGATGTATCAAGATGAAAGTACTTAGAAAATCCCCGGTCGATCACCATTATGTTGGGGGTTCCCATGTTTTGGCCGGAGTTGGCAGACCAAAAGATGAGACAACATAGAACCACTTTGGAACCTCGGGATCTGGCCCTCACGGGTTCGAGGAGAGAGGGATCTCTTGTCAGTGTGTCAAGGTGTAACTTTGGGAGTTGGACTGAAGAGTGAAACATTGATACGAGGGTTTGTTTGTTTGGGTACAAAGTTTTAGTTGTTGGGAATGGGGAAGAAGGAGTCCAATATGAGCCACAGGGTGAGCATAGAGTAAGCTAGGAAAAGGTAGATAACTTCAGAAGACATCAGGCCATTGGGCTACAGATTAAAGAAAAGGATTTATTTGTGTTCAATGTGAAAGCATAGTTGGGCTGTCCTTGAAACATTTGGATTCAAAGGAGATATTTGGAATGGGACATGGGATAACAAATGAGAGAACCAACCAACTATATCTATAGATGAAGTGAAGTCCCATATTATCGGCCTGCTTGGAAAAATCGGAGAAATTTACAAGGGGATCTATAAGGAAGGCTGTTACGTGGTGAAAGATCTAATGAATAGAGCTAACCTAAATCCCGGTGTTCGCAAACCTTCCGACTAAATCCATAGACATCTAACATGAGACTTCCTCAATACATACATCGAGAGAAGCGAACCCAATATCATCCACTACCTTTGGTTAAATAAATTGAAATCTTTCATTAAGGATACACATGCAAGCGAAAAATGAGTGGGGAGAGCGAAGCACAGGGCTGCGAGGTGAATCTGTGTTATCTTTCCTGATAGTACAGTGAAAATAAATGAAAACTGAACATAACACACAAAAATATTCACAATCTACGAGAGAAAGAGAAGCATCTTGGTGCTGCTTTGAATCCCAGATTAAATAAACACTCCATCTTAAAATATACTATTGAGGCCATTATTTTCTGACAGAACATTCTGGTCGAATACATCTATTTCTGACCTATTTTACAATATACATAGAGAACTTGTCTCAAGGGGAGAATACTTGCATTTCTTGATATCATCAACATTGTTAATGTTTCCTTCTAACTATAGCGGTAGGCCTAATGTGTGCAGAAGGTAGGCAGAAATTAAATGTCTTTAAACCAACAATGAATGCAAGGCCGGCCAATCGTTTGGCCTGCGTGTATTTTAATCTGTGCCGCCTTGAAAATGATCCTTCTCCGGATCTGATCTCGACTGTTTTGAATTTGAAGTACTCACCATTGTCTTGAATAAAATAAAATACTGAAAGGCCTTTTGCCTAGCTGAGGATCATACAGTGATCTCGGGATGCACGCATGATCTGTGTCTCCTTTAAACACGATTTTAAGCTCCCCAGATCCTTCAAGTTCATTTGTCTTCTTCCTTTGCTCGTTGAATGACTCTCACCATTTTCATTTGCTTGACAGTGTCTCGGGCTTTTAATAGCGGCGAAGGTTTTCCGGAGCTTTGAATCTTTGTTCTTTAGAAAGCAAATCCTGTCTAGGCCTTTTCTTTGACTTAGTGGTAGTAGAGTATTGGATTTAATACGTACGGACAACTTTCCATGTAGAGTCATGGTGGTCTTTCACATGAGTACACAAAACCAACTAGCTGTGGGGAAATATGGATGTGAATGATGGAGGAGGCGGACTTCTCTATGGACACGGAAACGAGCCATCTCGACGGGAAAGCGGAAGAAAACGATGACGGAGATATATTCGAAACAAAACGATGGAAGGAAGTTGGTGGAACAGACGTCACTACGTGAAAAATGAATGATAATCGTAAAAAGACGAAAAGAGCCAAATTATACGTGTGGGGGGGGAAATCCGTAGTGTGCACGTGGGCGCGTGGCGGGTGGGGTGATGAAGACGATGAAACAGAAAATAAATGAACTTGGGCCGTCCATCGGGTGGAGATCGATGGTTGAGAACGGAAGATGGTGGTATGGGTACCACAATGATGAGAGTTAAGGGGAGATGAGTTCGATGGACAATGGCAGTTGGACTGAGGGCTCCAAGGTCTGGCGGGGGTGGTCCATTGCCGACCACCATCCGTCAAGGTAATGTAAAATGAGGAGGTTTTGAGGACGTACGGTGGACACACGATAGGTAATGTATGAATGTGGGTGATGGAGGAAAACCGCCGTCCATGAATGAAGATGCGGAATTTACCCCGTAGGTTTCTAGCTTCTGTATTTGAAGTCCCCATAGAATCACATGCATTTTTCTGGCTGGATTTCGTTAACGGATGGTTAAGATCCGTAGATTTCATTTACTGTCAAAATTATATGTATTTTCAAAGGTTTCGAATGATTTTTTCGCGCGGAAGCAGTTTTAGGCTAAGCGCACCTGTGATTGGAACATTTAGATGCGTGATTCTTCATAGGAAAAATTAGAACGATAGGAAGAGAATAGGCCCTCATATACTGATTATATGGATTTTATCATTTTCAGTAGGGCCAGGACTGTCGGGGGTAACGATAGAAATGATAGAAGGGGTAGGAAAGACTAAATAAGACGGGGAAAGGATTTCGGAGGGTTGGTAGTGCTTCAGAAGGGGGATTTTGACAAAGGGAAAATGAGGGTTGAGGATGGGGGAAGTTTACATGATAGGCAAAGGCCCAACACGAATAGATCGGCGGAGAGGAGTGTATATTAGGCGGAAACAGAAACTCAGGAGGGATGAATTTTAGGGAAAGGCATTCCTGGAGGCTCGAGCAATCTAGCCCCCGGCTTTTCTTGTGAGAATTCTTGAAATTAACAATGTGTCAATAAATCAATGGATGTACATAGCTTGGTCTGTGAGACAGATTTTCTCAACTTATGAATAATACAACCATATTTTTCTAGCTTAGAATGTATCAATATGAATCTTAACAAAGATTAGAAACTTTCTTCTCTGTTAAGGAAATAGCCATTCAAATTCTTTAGAAGACAGCGGAACAGAATTGGATATGATCCAAAAAATTGTAAACATGTGAAAGGAAATCATGAAAGAAAAAATCATACTGCATGTTCATGACTCTGTGAAAACAACTTAAGTTACAACCAACAGAAGATCACAAAACCAAAGAAGATTGAAGAGAAATTAAAAACAAAAGAAGAATTCTTAAGTTAATCATGAGAAGAATATTCGGATAAATAAAATGGAGGAGGCAGTTAGAGGACTTCTCGAGAAGAAATAATCTCAACTTGCCATGATTGGAAGTTAAACGGTTCCTATAGAAGTTACCAAGTAGAACCCATTGACCAAGTATTATTACGTGAATCTACATCAACGATGGAGTGATGCGACAAGAACAATGCGGAGTTAGCCATACAACAACAAGAAAATGGGGCGTTGCAGAAATTTATGAATTTAGAAACTCAAAAGATTAAAAATGACACATTATATATATGGAGAAATGCAAAGTCTCACGGGTTGGGACTTAAGGTTCAAAAGTTGGAAAGTGAAGTGTTAATGGCGGACACATGGACCAAACTGAGAAGTATATGAGAAAATTGGTCAAATGACATATGTATGGCCATCCCATCGAGATTATGTTTTTAACAACAGAGTTGATTAACGGATGTAGGATAGTTACGAGAGAAAGGAAAAAGCTGACACTCAAGACCAAAACCAAAAAAATAATCGGATATGATTAAAGTGCTCAATTCAAACAAAAAAAAAAAATTAAGAGAATATAAACATTTCATATAGAACAACCACCATTCTAGATGTTGTGGATCATTAACTGCTGCCTCGCCCCTGTTTTCTTTCGCAATTTAAAGAAAAGATAAAATAATATAAATGCGAAAATATGCTCTGATGTGAAGTTATTGCCGCTGGTAAAAAAATGTTGTTCTTATTGACATGTATGATTTGAAGGTTAAGTCGGCGACTTCGAGTGGAAGTGATCCTGAGAAGAAGCTTACGGATAAGCTATTTACGGGGGTACGTTAGCCGCCAGTTTATCAATCAGACCCCATGATTGACCAGTCGAGATCTTGGAAACCAAGGTCGCAGTACGGGACCTTCTGGAGGTATCGGATCGAGCTCTTCGCGTCTCTTGAGACCAGCAGTAACGTCGTAGCCGAGATGGAAAGCGGTTGTCATCCAAACAAACTGTGCCTCACGTCATTCCATTTATTATGATTCCGTAGCCTATAAATGGGGTTTTCCATCCGTTTGGTTGCTCTTATTTGTTTACCCTTTTTGTAGCGTCCTTCACCCTTGCGGCCCTCCGTTGCCTACTCACGAATTTCTTTACCGAATTCCCCGTGGACCTGTAGCTGCTTGAACATCGTTGTCTGGTTCATCAAGTCTCAGTCCCCTCCTGGATGGCGAAGGATGTTCCTTGATACCAGCGTCATCATCCGACTACCCCTATTGCATTGCTAGAAGTATTGCCTGAGAATTGACAAGTCCCACATTGTGTTCTACCCATTGCTGAAAATTTGATTGTATTGTCAAACTGTATTCGAAAACTCACTTCTTCCCCAAGTTCATTTCTTGGTTGATTCCAATCCAGCATGTACCTGGCAAGTGTTTCGTTATGAATTCTCGGAAATATCTACAGTTTCAACACAATTAATGCGTGAAGCATTATGTTTTCGAAGATGAGTCTCCATTCACAGGTTCTCAGAGATTGTTGGTCGGTGTTTCGAGGATCTTTCAAATGAGAGTTTATTAATTGCATGTCATTTTTGATGCAAGTCCAGAAAAAACTCAATTTGAAGCGAGGAAAGTTAGGTTTTGGAGGCGTTGGAGTGTTACATTCTGGAAACTGGAGTTCTTCATTTTGCATTATGGAGATTTTGAGAGAAACCGATGATCAGTGGTAGTCTTGAGGATGTTCTCGATGATGAAAACAGAGGTGGTATGAACATCAAATCTTTTGGCGAAGTAATAAATTCCCAATTGATCGCCTTCCTCTAACGAGGTTTTTGATTTCCATCATTATTTGATTTCTTATTTTATAAAAATATGAAATTTCATGGTGTGGGTTTAAATGTAATGGATAATAAAAATAAGTAATTGATTTTATTAGGACGATATAGTTGAAAAAAGAAGAGAAACCGAAGCCGGGTTATTTGGAATTCTTGTCTGTTTCATACATTTAACATAAAATTCTGAATGGAACTCTTCCTCCATGCCTTTCTTCCAAAAGGCCAGGAGTTTAGTTGGGACCCAATTGTGAGATTTGGAAGCTGGTTTGTTTGAAGATTACTACGAGATGGGATGTATCGGAGTTAGTATTGAGCCTATGAGCTCCCCTTTGTTCCCATGGGGGACTTTGCCAGACCCATAGGCAAAGTCTTAATGTAGATCGAAGTTCATTTAAGAGATTGATGTACAAGAGATTCTTACCTGAAGTGCTAGGCCCTTTTGTGTCAACACAAGACAAGCTTTGAAGAAGTATCAATATTGGAAAATTTATGAGTTTTTGTTGGGAGAAGAAATGGCCTATAGATCCCATGGAATAATTTCTCGAAGGGTTGAGAATGGGTATGCTACATTTTCTCATGGATAAACACGATTTGGAGAAGCTGGCCTAATCCGGAGAATTCGGGTTCATCGAAGACCAAATTCAAACACACAGAATGGAAAGAATGAGAAAAGAGGTAGAGAGGATGTTAATGAAATACGATGATGAGGAGCCCCGAGAGAAAAACCAAACTAGCATAAGACCATTCTTCCAATTCACCTGGTTTTACTCTCCGATCAATGAAGAAAAAGATTGCCCCTCTTCTAGTGAGCAGGAACTTCATTTGGAAAGAATCCTTCAATGAAAACGAAATCTGTTCTGAGATTGAGAGAGAAAGGAACCGAGAGGATAAAAACCAATGTAAACACAAAGCGAGCACCATATACTGTTTGTTGAACGGATTATTCTTGTGATGGATGCGGAAAAGATCGGTTAGATGAGCTCACCATCATCCGACAAAAATGTCCTTGGACCATGAGGCGACTTTAAGTTAAACATAGTCATGGATGTTAAAGATCCTTATTTGGACAAAATGAATATTCACATACGGTACAATTCGGTGATTGTATGATTTGAACCCAAGACCAATGCTACAACGATCCAGAAATGAAAACATGCCAAGTTAATAAATAATGCAAAATGGAAAGCTAATGCAAGGAGCATTAAACTCAAAATAGAAGAAGCTGAAGAAGATGTGCCAAGAAATCGGTGTGGATCCAAATGATAAAGCCGCAATTCAAAAGCATATGAAAGAACAGGAAAAGCCAAATATCATTAAAGAGGAAAAAGTTGAAATTGCGGCCTAAGAGCACTCATTGGCGGCTGAAGTAGGCGAGGTTGAAAAGGAGAAATAGGAATTGCGGCAGGCGATTGATGAAGAAGGACGGCGAACTCACTAAAGGTAAAACGGAAACATATCCTTACGAATCAAATTGAGAACCATACTTGTACTTTGAGTTTTGCGGTGAAAGAGTAGTCCTCGAAATAAATACAAGCTAAACACGGAATTAAAATAGGAAAGATATTGTAAACAAGCCCGGTCGGGAGTGGCCACGATTCCAGATGATGCGAGGATGGGCAAAAAAAGCACACAGCAGAGCAAGCGAAGCTACAAAAAGGCGAGGATGAAATCAAAACTTAAGGAGAAATTAAAGGGAAATATTTCTCTTATTAAAGCTAAGGGGATATCATACGGAATGAAATTAATGCCAATGTAGTCAAATGGGATTCCATGAATATAATTACCGGAGAGAAAAGCATTGTTTCAAAGCATGAAAGGAGCTATCATACGAAAGCGAGCCCGATATTAAAAAGAGAATTGGAAGAAAATTATGGCATTAATGCAATCTGAGATGAAGAGTTAGGAGATATGGGATACGGGATAGGTACTTCTATTACGAAGAGGTAAATAAAATGATAATAAAAAACGACCTTAGAAAGAGGCGAAGTAAGAAGCCAGTTCGAGGAATTAAGAATAATTAAAAGGTAAGAGTATATCATTTGACAAGTTGACGAAGCAGGGTTTTCCCTCATCTTTGGACGGAGAGAGAGGAGATTATGTCTGGAAATTATGAAAATCTGATTATTCTTGCAAAAGCGAGAGCGATGGCCGGCATGAGAAGACACGGGTTTTGAAGGGAGAAAACGGTGGCCCAAGCCTGTACAAGGCATTTTCTTACGCTTATGGATGGTGAAAACATTATTCACGGGTAATCTTACTCATAGTCGGGTTGTTGCGTTTACACTAGAATATCATCGTTATAAGAACGCTTCGACAACTCGGGATAAGCTACGGAAAGAATGCAAAGATTTTCTATGGACAAAGAAAAGACAACTCTGACCACTCGGCCACAAGTAGCCATTCGGCCACAAATAGTCATTGAGACAACCACCATTTCGGGAGCATCGGCTCACTTAGATTGAAAATTTATCATGTTTTAATTGAAGTTATGTAAATATGGCTTCTTGAAATTTTCCCGAGCCATCTGTACCTCCACTACGGTAAGCGGTTAGACGGTTAAATTAGTTAGAATCGGTTTCATTACTAGAACCATTTTGATCATATTGTATTTAAAGACAATTAGGAAGAAGGGAGAAGGTTCCGAGTTTTGTACCTTGAAGGCTAATTTTGTCTTGAAAAATATTGAATAAAATGAAAAGTTTTGCAAGTTTCCATCATTCTATACGTATTTGAAAGTTTTCTTAGTTTTCATTTTCATTTCCATGTACGTGAATAAAGTAGAGTGATTTGAGCTGCAGGTCTCTTGATATTTGTGTATCTAAGGGATTCAACATCCTTAATGGCGCTCTCTATTTTAGCTTTATTGTTATACTTCTTGAGTTTTTATAATGGTAGGTCTGTTTTAAAGCGGCTTATGTCATTTTAAAATCCTTTTCTTTCTCTTTCATCTTCCATTCACTCACTTCCAGCAGAGAGAACATGGCATTGCGAGAACTTGTAAAGATTTGATACGGAGAATATATTATTGTATTTGAAGGTTTAATAAAAGAGCCAGGATATACGCTTGTTTGTGACATAATCTTTGTGTATTTGAGCACGGATTCCTTTACAACAGAATTTGACTGCTCCAAGGAACAACACTAAAGATAAAAAGGTTCTCCAAAGAAGAATCTCATAATCAATTGGAAACAAAATGTCAAAACTTGTACATTATTTGTCTAGATGTTTTATACAAAATTTAATGGTACGAACTGAAGAATTTACTTTTAGTTGTGCTCCAAATCGGCCCAGTAGAAATCTCGAGAATATTTGAGAAAATTTATACCATTGCAAATGGAAAAATGAGTTTGCAAGGATTAAAGTGTCTCCAGAAAAATATTTTCTTGACTCTAAGATCTTGATTTAATTATAAAACATAAGAAAAATCAAAACTTATTCAAGATACACAAAGGTGATGAAGTGTTAAGAAAGGTGGTAAATTTGAAATTCAGTGAGAAAGATGGGATAATCCATGTGAAACCATTGAAGTACTTCTAACTCCAACACTTTCCGGAAAACCATATGGCCCCATTTTACGCTATTTGTTTCTAAAGCAATGACATATCACTCCATCAATTTTGTTTTCCTATAATTTGATACTAACTTTGCTTGTCAGTTTTAGATACTTCTAAGTGATAGAAACTAGTATAAACAACTCTTGATTCAAGGTCGTAAGGGTTGCAACCTTGGATAATTTGCAGCAGAGGTGCCACCCAGCTTAAAATACAAGTGACTGAAATGATTACGTTTGCTTTAGTAGTTTGACTTCTACTTACTAGTTTCCAATTTTATTACATCTTGTTTTTGCATATGTTTAATGTTTATGAAGATATTGGTAAGAAAAATGGTGTTTAGTCTATCTTAAATCCTGCGAGGTATTATCTATATTAAGAATGAGTTATTGAGCTGACATACTGGCATTTTTATAAGTCCCTCATCAATTAATTATCAACATATTCATAAGGATTAAATGTCATTTCTTGAGTTTTTAAACATTTTTTAATGAGTCTTTCCTACTTACGATAAATTAAACAGTACATCTAAATATTTAACTTATCATACTTTCTTACATTTTAAGTTGCTTTCACACACAATCTCAAATCACTATTTATTAAACAACAATACCTTTCCTTGTAATTAATATTATCTAAAATATAACACATATGTATGCAATTTATTTATACATTGGTAATCCAAACTCCCAAATTTAAACAAGCAAAATATTATGGATGCTCGGCACATTAATTGACCTAAAACTATCTCAGAGGACAACATTAGGCTTGGAGACATTGCCGGGGATATGAAATTGATTTATTTTTCAAGACGTGATATTCCTATTCCTTTAGGTGAATAAAGGTGTAGTTAGATCAAAATCTTAACGACTTCTTGAACCGAAGTCACTACGCAAGACATACGAGGTCATTACGATTAGAGATTATTTGCCTCTATCGGATCTAGAGTAGTAAAGGCCAAGCTTCTTCATAGAAGAAGACATCCACAACACATACCCATACCCCTCAACGAGAGACAAATTGATTCCCGATCCTTTTATATCTAGGCTTGTTCTCTAAATTGAAGATCTACCTCCTAGGTGCATGAATTAATATCTAAACAAGTTCATTTATAATGCACTTTGTTATTTCATTCATTAGAATATTATCAACTACCTTAGGTACCTTGATCCCCTACATCAAAACAAAATTGTATTTACATTTACACAGATTTAGAGCAATTTAGTTCATTTCTCCTACCTCCTGTTATTTTCCATCAACACGCAACTTGAAGCTCTGTTTTCCCCTCTATTCAAACTCTTATTTTGAACACAAATAAGGAGAAGAGGATCAAAATTTGGTCATTCGTACACCTTTGAGATTCGTGAAGATCTTCTTCACTTCTTCCTCCACCTTCTTTTACCCTCCATCTTCACCTCCTTCTTCTACTACTTCATCCTCTACATCTACTTCATCATCTTCTTCCCTGCAACTGATCTTATCTTCATCACAAGGTACAGCTGGTTTAGACCGATTGTTCGAAGCAAGATATCTTGCCCTATTACTTCCAAACATACTTAATGATTTTTCTATTTGGATGGCCCCCCAGAAACATCTTCAAGGTTCAATGGGAAAGCGGTCTGTCAGGTGAAGATCATTTAGCATAATTTCTAGATTTTGATAACATGAATATAAGAACATGAAAATGTATATGTGAAGTATATTTATTGCAATCATAAGAAGGAAATGTTAGGAAATTTGTTTAAAAAAGGTAAGGGTAAATTCAATATATCTTGGGAAGAATTTAAAAAAATATTTTTAAGAATCAATGGGGTGTGAAAAAGAATCTGTCTATTTATTTACATAATTTGAAGAAATTAAATTATGGTAGACAGTTTAATTTAATAAAAATATTAAAAAACTTGATCATAAAATTGCCCGATTGTAAGCCACTAGTAGCAACAACAAAGGTTAGGTTTTCCAAAGCCTTTGAAGATGATTTTGCGGTCATGTTGAGGGAACGAACATCTCTTACCTTAGAAGACATGCAAACAAATGCTATTGAGGTTGAAGAAAATAGATACTTCGGCTAAGATAAGACAAATTTGAAAGGAAAACAAAGAAAATGAAAGCTAATAAGGAAGCCTCTTCTTCTTCTAAATCCAAAAATAGAGATAAAAAAATAGATGAAATTAAATCGTTACTTAGGAACCTTTCCAAATATGATTTTTAAAATTGAAACTAACTACGACGTGCAAACTGATTTAAGACCTCAAACAAAATCCAAAAGATTCAATTCAAAAATATTCTCAATTACAAATTCTTCAAAGACCTAGTAATGATCAACAAATACCACCACCTCTGTTGATTGATGATAAACAACTAGAAAAGACCATCTCTGTCAACCCAAAAAAGATATTAAACCATAAAAATATGTATTGTTTGCTATTGTCCCTATCCCTTAAAATCAAATTTCCCAAAGAGGATGAAAATTCTCAAGTCTCTAAATATCAAGATTTCTTAGAATTTTTAATTATTTTGAACAATAGAAGGAGGTACAGTTAAGACCAAGGGCGGGTCACCAGAGCCTCTAAAGATCATGTCATAATTGAACCACATTAAATCCGCAAACTAAAACTACTATATTTATTTTGAATCAGACAAATGATACTACTCAAATTGTTAAATTCAACATTCCTTTTAATGTTGAAAAGGGATTAGAGAGAGTCAAGATTCCCATCCCATTATACATTTCAAATAATCTTGGATATAAGAATCAGTCCAAAAATTGATTAAAACTCAAGTGTAGATCTTTGAAGGATATGTTATAAGCCTTCAAGATGAAAAACCATCGATGGTATTTGGTCCAAGCTGCGACATGATAGATGAAACAATACCACCATTTGTTGGGAATTCAACAATGAAGTGATCTAGTGAAATTCAACACCTGCTAGGTGGGGCCCACAGAGCTATTTTAGGTGTATGTCTATTTTAGATGTTGAGAGAAAAGTCTAACATAAGCAATCTATTTATAGATGGTTGAGAAAATTCTATGGATGGATGAGCATCTATATTTGGAATGCATGTGCGAAGAGACGGATTTATTGATCCTGTCTAAAAATGCATGTCGATTATTGTTATCTCTTAATAATAATTAGACAATAAATAATAATCTATTCTCTTGAAGCACTTGATTTGAGTTAGCTGATGTAGAAGAAACCCAGAGTTAACAAGATTTCAAGTTCAAAGGTTGGTTAATGATGGAGACATGCTAGTGGAATTTGTTGTAAATGAGTGATGAAAAGTTATTAACGGGTTGGATAGTTAGTTATGTGAGTTGTAGAAATAGTTTAACTCAGTTAAGTGAGTTAAAATCAGTTATTATGATTGTAACTAGTTGTAATTAAAAGATACACTAGTGAGATATCGAGTGAATTAAATATTAAATTAATTCAAATGGAGTGATCTCACATGCAACTGCAGATTTTCTGTATTTGTTCATATATTAGATCCGGTGGAGACCCGGTTGAGAAATAGGTAGAAAGGGACAATTTGAATATCGGTGTGCAAACTATAATGCAGTTTTTACTTGCAACCAAACACATGGGTGCAATGAGGATTGCAGGTCTCAAAGGCAAGGTAATATCGAGTTCATTCGGGGATTGTGATCGGCGAAGTTGCGTAGTAGAGCGAGGAATGTCGGGAAGACGATGGAGTGGTGCATGCTTATGCCAATTTTGTATGACAATGTAAAGATTGTATATTGTACTAAGAGCTCTTATATTAGTGTTTTGTATGAGAATGTTTCATGATCTGTGATATATACATGACATATGATGATGGGGTTTAGCTTTATGCTTTTGTTAAAAACATATGTGTTATGTGAATGATATTTCTTCATTTATTTGCAATTGACGATTAATTTCATAAAGATTTAAGTAGAAGTTCTGTATTTAATAGTGGCATATAATTTTTAAGTCAGGAGAATGCGGAAATACATGATTGTATTAAAATTTATACATGGTATCGGAAGCGAAAAGAGAAGAATATTTCAATATTGAAGCGGTAGTTAGGTTTGTTGGTGGAAACAATTCGAATTTGTAGCAAAATTTCATGGTATCACGGTTAGATAAACATTAAAATACTGGATTTCAATGGTTTGCGATTGAAATGCTTTCCGGGAAGTTTGAACTACCTTCATGGAAGGATAGGATGGAGGTGGTTCGAAGATAATGGTGTGAAGAATTCATTTAGTGACCAAAATGTTCCTATGCCCACTTGACCAGTGTTGCATTGCGCAAGAGTGCGTGGAAAAAGTAAACGAAGTCGAAGGATTTTGTTGGAAGGTGTGCGAGACCATATTATCTCAAGCCTTCATAGGGAAAGCCACTCCATTTGCAATGTGGAAGGCTTTGGTGGATCTTTCAAAGAAACAATGACCATAGGAAATTAGCGGCTGAGCTTGTAAACTCGGGAAAGTCAAAATGGAGAAGGCGACAATATTCCTAAGTATCTCACAAAGTTTGTCCAACGTCGGGATGGGCGGGAGTGTAGGGAATCACGGTTCTTTGATGATGATTTGGTAGGATTTTGGGTTATTGGGACTATGGGGTTAGCTGTTCTCCAAAGAGACTATATCAACGGAAGGGGAGAAAAGCTGCCCAGTTAGGAATTGTTGTGGTCGGATCTAGTGCGAGGAGGAGTTCAGCGACGGAACCGCAGATATGGCTCTTCTGTAAAGCATGATGATGAATAGGATTGTGCTTTGGCCCCTTAGTAAGGAAAGGAAGGGGAAAAATTCCATTCAAAATTTGAGGCTAAGGAAAGAAGCTAGATTTTTCCAAGGTGAAGTGTTTCTTGTCACGAACATGGGCATCTTCCCATAACTTCCCACGAGGAAAAGAAGAACAAGAAGGATCTTTGGAGCTGCGGTACATTAGAGACCCTTGCCTCACAATTTGAACTTGGTTTCTCTTTGATCACATTCTTGGTTTCAAGTGCCTTGCGGATCAGGTGTGATATATTGATAGTGGTGGCACCCATGCACATGACGGGAGATAAAGGACATTTTCGGTAGCTTGGAGGATAAATATCTCTAGATGCATATAGATATGAGCGACGATCGGGTAGGCTCTGATTGTGATCGACATTAGGTACCATTACCTTTGAGAGGGTGTTAGTGACAACATACAATGAAATATTTTATGCATGTTCCGGGTTTGAAGAATAACTTGGTCTTAGTCGCGATGTTGGAGGACAAAGGTTATGGTGTTGTTTTATTGATGGAAAATATTTCTGAGTATAAGAAACAGGTCAGAAACTCAGAAGGATAAGTTGAGTCAAGAATATATACAAGCTGAAGGTATATGGTTGCATTGAAATTTTGGGAAAAACGGAAAAGTGGTGAGTTGGGATGAGGGCGAATTATAGCACGAGCGTTGGGCCATCTTCCTGTAAAAAACGCCTAAATATTTGCGTGATTTCTCTTTGGACTTCCCAGGGTACACTTTCACGGTTAGAATAGTCAAGGGATTTACTGTGGGGTAGGGCCCAGATACACACTTTCATGAGGAGAGCGTAGCAGGGGTGATGCGGAAGGTCCACGGATGTGTGCAGGGCCTTCTCATTTGCTTCCAACAACAAAACATAGGTATTATGCTATTTTTTGTTGATGACTATTCTCATAGATGTTTGAATATTATTCATGTAGAAGAAGGAATCAGAAAACATTCTCAGAATTCTGTGAGTTTATTTTGTTTACATGGAGAAATATTCGGGAAGAAAGTGAGGCTCCTACGGAGAACGATAATGGTGGTGAATATATCTCGAAAAAATTCAAATGCTTATATAACGCGAAGGGGTCCAAGGAACTTTCCTGCTCACCCAACCCACAGACAGGGTCGTGGAGAAAGACACCGGCAATCGTGGAGTCAACACACAAGCTATGCTAAACCAGTGAGGCATACCAATTGTTAGTATAGATCTTTGTCGAGGTATACGAAAAAGGACCACTTTAGCTACGCATAAATAATAGCTAAAAATAAAAGTGGTACCAATACCTTTAGATCTACGGTTAGTTAAACAAGAAAAGGGCGCAGAAGCACACAAGATCTATCATGGAAAGACATTAAACGGTAAAAAACAAGGTTGCTCCATATACCAATACTCGAGGAACAAAGAACTTATTTTTGAAATTTTTATATTAATTGGGCACTGGGGGGAAAAAAAGAAGCGTATCCAATTCTCCTCGGTGGGATGGGTTCTTGGAAGTCCTCGGCCCCTTGGATCTCAATATTTCTCTCTCTTGTTGGTGTGAAAAGCAAATGCAAAGAATAGAGAGCTCAATGGGAGCTGTTAAATGATGGAAAATAGGACCAAGTGTATAGATCAGAGTGATCTAATAGGCAACAAAAGGTGAAGAATGGTAGGAAAAACCCTCCCTGTTACAACAAATATTGGGTCATTCTAGATCTTGGTGCATGGGTTAACTTGAGATCTGGATCCACTTTTATGGAATATTTTATTATATTTGTTGGAGAAGGTGTTTGACTTGGGTCAAATCCCTTGATTTGTAAAAAAAATAAATAAATAAATGATTATTTATCTTTTTAGAGAGCGGTTAGAAGATAATCAAATAAATAATGATTTATTTAATTATTTAAGGAAGTGGTTGAAGATAATTAAATAAATAATGATTTATTTAATTATTTGTGGGTGATTTGGTCATATTTAACAAGGAATATTATCTAAATAAGATTTAAATAATTATTCTTAGAAAATAATAAGATAAATAAAGGTTTATCTAATTAATTTCTTTGTTTTTAGGTTAAACAGCAGTAGGGAATAATAATTAAGTATAGTTTTAATTAATTATTCCATGAGGAAAAATTAAACAAAATAGGATTGTTTAATATTTCCTTTTGGGGGTTTCTGTTCACGACCACAAACAACCTAATAATCATATAGTTTATTAAGTTATTTTACATAATGAAAGCAATTTTACTTAGGGGGTAAAGTGTTTACATGGTGTACTTGGGTCCATCTAATGATAATAGGTTGGTGTCCAAAAATGGTGTAACGGTGCCCAGTGATGTGAGTGTAGGAGCAAATCGCAGCCCGAAATATATTGTAAGAGCTCAATCACTGAACTGTCAAAGGAAGTGGAGAAATGCAAGGTAGATAGTGTGTGAAGAACTGAACCACAGGAGACGAGACTCGCGGGTGCAACAGTCTACTCTCTTTTTATGAGAGGGTACTGTCTTTGAAAGGCGGCGGGAAACATACTATGCTGTGAGACAAGTAAAAAATAATAGTGTGTCCGATGTAAACAAGGGACCGAACCATAAAGTACAAGCTTGGCATAATCCAAAGGCAGGATAAAAATACAAGGCGAGATCCCATATACATCTTGTGCCTAAGGATAGCAAACTGAGGACTTGTACAATAATATTTGAGTACATGAATTATTCTAAACCCAAATGCCCACAGTGGGGAAGAGAGACTCTAAAATACGGGGCGATACATGCAAATCAAAGAGGCGCGCAGAACGAGAGTATACCGTCAAATATGGAGGCCCATGAAGGCTACAAAGGAGGTGCATCGGGCATGTGGGGGGCTGCTATGGAGCCACCCCCTCATGAGGGTTGAGACATCTCACACACACACAGGGAATCATCGAAGGCTGTTGCTGTATCTAGTGTAGACCATCAAGTATACGGATCTCGGTCATGCGCGTGCAGGTGGAGAGAAACAATCCAAGTCAAGGAAATGAAGATGCCCCACGATCAGAGGCAGCACGAACGAGTGGAAGGCGGAACCGGGTACACACACCCCCTCCTGACCTAGATTTTGAGAGATGAATGAGCGTCTCGACGAGAAGGAGGTCCGCCATGGGTGAGGCAATGGGGGCCTCAACTAAGGCACGAGAGAAATAGTAGAGCGACGGATGAACTAACACTAAGGATGATAGTGAAATGGAAAGGATTGAGTGGCGAATGAATGACTTCCCTTGTTAGAGCATAAAAGGAGCATGAATGACATAGCGTTAATGATACAGCTATCATAAGGGATAGGGGATAGTGGAGGTGAAAGGTCATAATGTGCGACACAAAGAGGGACAAAGCAATGAAGGATGGACGACTGTAAGCGAGTCTGAGGACTGGGGGACAGACTCCATGAATACGAATATTCTTGGATGCTCTAAACAAAGATGCTGACTTGATGGTCTTACATAGGGAAGGCCCAATGGGGGACCATGAAAACATGGTACGGATGGTAACTCATGACTAAAATCGACACAAAAAAAGACAAGTAAGGAGGCAAAATGGTGCCCAGTACAAGTGTCGTAAGTGAGGAAATTCAATTTTAAGGAGGTGGAGTGACCCTTCTTGGAAAAAATGTGTCTGGTGAAGTGTCAAACACAAAAAATGAAAAATATGATGGCTATAGAGAAAATAAAGCATGCATTTAGAGGAAATGCTAGGGAGTAACTTCTTCTTGAGATGGCGCATTCTGAGAGGATTAGGAAGGGGGTTGTCGAAATCCTCACAGAGGTATCGCACAAGGATCCCTTGCGGGCGTGTCGAGGGCCCACAACCATGACGAGTCGAACTTCCACGACCAGGGACCATCATGGGTCGGTCCATAGACTAGAACAAGGTCGCCTTCGGCGAAAAGTGCGGTGGACTTTCGGTCGTGCGGGTTTCGGTGCGTTTCTTGGCCGCTTCCATGGTTTGCAAGGCAACACGGCGGTTGTTTGGTCAATTTAGTGTCCTAAATTGCTGCATTTAATTGTCAATCCGGAATCGTAAGGGCGTCAAGTGCGGCGCACTATATGTGCAAAGATAACCTCTTTCTTATCTTTTTGTCGTTTTATGGTCTTTCTAAGGTGAAATGGAAATTCTAAAGTGAGGAAACAAGCTTGGTTATAAGTGTTCAAGGAAATGATATTCCCCTATAATGATTTACCAATCTCGAAACTTCAAAGGCATAAATTGAAATTACAATGACAAAAATAAAAGGCTATTTGAAATAAGAGAATCTTGTTAATCTAATGAATCAAAAAACAAGAAACTAGTGAATATAGAAAACCAAACTATGCTAACCAGCGGAACACAAAAGAAACTACGCTTATGGAAATTCAAATTACTTGATGAAAAGTAAGAAGGAAAAAGAAAAGAAAACGATTACATCAATTCATTTCCTGACCATTCATCATAGACCGCTTCTGACTTGGAAATATTCTTAAAAACTTGTATAACTGAAATATTTAATTTGCAGAAATGCTTAATACTATTCACACACATGATTCAATCCCTGTGCTCCAGTCCGGCCTGTGGATTTGGGAGGCAATTGAAGATGTCCTTTATGATTCAATATATTTAAGTTTGCGGAAAAACATGCCCAAACTACACACTTCATCATTCGGCCCTCACTGTTGATCGGTACAGCACGGCTTTCGGAGAAGCGAGGAGCACTATAGTGACTTAATATAATTTTGCGAAAGGAAACTAATACTAAACTACACATTTTCATCATCGGCCCTCACCATCGGTCATTGTGGCTTTGGAGGTAGCTGAGGCTACTATAAGGTAGCTTAATATGTCTAATTTTAACTCTTTGAATGGATAAACAAAAGCTGAAATGCACAAAACAAAAGCGAAGTTAAACAAAGGCGACGAAGAAAACTAGCGACGAGAATAATATCGATTTCATATCATTAACAAAAATACTATAAAAATGCCCCGAGTTTGTCTACACAAACACACAGAAAGCTGATAGTATTTTAACAATCATAAAAACATAAAAGACGAGAATGCAGTAAAATTACGAAATGTAGGCAAGGAAATAAAACAACTATGAAATATGAACATGCAATAGAGATTTATGATACAATGACTACTTAAAGAAATGAAATGAAAAATATATGGAAATTAATACATAGAACCTCGGTACGGCAGAGACCTCTCATGACTACGGTATGATCTTCAAGCATGAATTAAGTTGTAAACGAGTTTTTCACATTAAGAGAAAGTCATTACGGTGGTGGTATTACGGCTCAAGGCGTGTCACCACATAACGAGTACGCACATCGACGCTTAACTATAACTATGACTCACATTCACTAACTCTACGTGCATATACAAACACTCTTTATAAAGCAATAAAATGTAAGCTGTCTCTTCAGAAGTTTATGATAGCGACCCCGACACGTGAGCACTAAGGCCACGGATTTAGGAGTATGGCCATGTTGGGAAACGGATCTGGAAGGTGGGCACTTAAATTCAACTCGAACTTTGCCTGGATGTCAATTAACTTCCACGAAGCTTGAGAAACGACGTATGGATGTTTCTATGCCACGAAAGCAGTCCGGCCGACCGCCGGCCTCACGGTTAGCAGCACCACGTGGATGGCTTTGGCCATGGCTTTCCTTGACGAACCATTGAACCAATAGGACCACAGACATGTCCTTGTCATTCCTAACTGCGCCCTTGTGGCTCGTTTCCTTCGTTGACACCAACATTGCGTTCCACAAAATAGGCACGGAAAGTTGCGGCAGAATTTTGCGGAAAGTGACAAGTTTCCGCGGTGTATAAGGCTCAAAATCTAAATCAAATAGAAAACACACACAAACATAATTAAAAACCCATGTTAGAATACCACTTTGCACATGATATTGACAATTTTGGAGGTTTAGGTAAAATTGAAAAGAGATATGGAAATGAAAGAGACAAATTTCGGGACTCAACATACCCCCACTGTGAAGGTGTTGCATGTCCTCATGCAACCAAAATTTTGATACTTCTTTGTTCAATTCATGTGCCTTGATACTTCAGCCAGCACATCTAACCCCCTTCTCTTCTTCTTTGGTACTGCCATCATTCTGGGTTTCTTCATTAAGCACCTGAATTTGATATTCACAAGTGCTCTGCTCAATTTTTGGCATTTCCTTTTTAGCTTCTTATTCTTCTTTTGCCAAATACCCAAATGTAACATAGTATTGTCATGGATAATCTTGTCCAGTTTGCCTTGCTCTTTCAATGTTTCGTTTTCATTTTTGATATGCCGATTCAAAAGCTCAAGCTCAAAAATCTCCTGTTTTAATGACTGAACCAAATCATCCTGCAATGTATGAGGCTGAATAGAAGAGGTACTTGGGCCTGTGGCTGCCTTCTCCAAGGATTCTATATAGTCGTACACCTCCTGCTGTTTGGGGTCTACTTCCGGTGTCTTTTTCATTGGGCTGTCCCCAAAGTGTTGCAAGGGAGAATTATGTTCAAAATCTGGCCGAGGAGAACTTACATTAATATTTTGTTGAGAATAAGATGGGGTATGCTCATTGTCTGATTGGGAGTGAAAGGAGTCAGGTTCACTAACTGACTGAAATGGACTATGGTCAGTTGGAGACTGTTCAGATGTCTCCTCACCCAAATCAATGAAATGAGGACCTTTAATTTGTGTTTTTCTCAGTTTTCCCTTAAGCCTGCTGCTTCTCCTCACATGCTGTGGTACACTACCCTTTTGTTCTTGTTTTTCTGTTTTTGCCTTCTTGGATAGAGATGACTGTTTTTGAAGAAAAATTAATCTTTTTGATAGAATTTGGTGATCTTCTTCTTCAGAAGAAGAAGTTTTATGGACAGCCTCAATAATTTCTTTCCCTTTTGGTATTATTGGCTTCTTAGTTTTGATTTCCTTCTTCTTCCTTTTTACCAATCTCTCTTCTCTATCAGTTTTCTTCATAGTAGTAGTAGAAGTATCTTGGATTTCATCTACTGTTCTTTTCCTTCTACTTCTTTTTGCTGTGCTAGCTGCGGGAATTTCCTGTGTAGGATCAACTTGGGTTTCAACATTCATTTTCTTTCTTCTACTCCTTCTAATTGGATTACCTTCAGGAATTTCCTGAGGTTCTTCAAAGAAGTTTCTAACTAGGAATTGTTCCCATGTATCTTCTCTTTCCTTTAGTTCCTTTTCAATCAGAATTTTTATAAGCCCATGGTGATATAAATGAGGCTCTACATCTCCTAGGTGTTTTTGCACAGTCACAGCCATTTTCTTCAAGCTATTGAATAGGAAATAAGGAAGATTGAAAGTTTGGTTTTCAAGAAAATTCATCAATAGCCTAGTATGATACATGTACATAGAGCCAAAATGGCCTTCACATGTAATAAATTTCTGAACAATGAGTAGTAAAGTGGCCCATTCATCTTTTATTGCATGCACAGGGATTCCTCTTTTGAAAACAGTGATATCCATACCTTGATTTCGGAGGATTGTTCTCCATGCCTCATCACTGATACTTTTATTTTTGAACCAGCGTTCTCCTTCCTGAAGAAGCTCTGTGGCTGCTGCTATTGATTCTTCATTAACCAAAAACTTGAGGTCTCCCACTTCTGCTTCCGAGCCATCAAATGATCTTGCAAACGCTTTGGTAACTTCTCTGTGGTAACCCCTGAATTTCTGAATAAAACGCAGCCATTTAGCTTTCCTCAACATCTCTTTTTCTTGTGGAAATCCCTCTATAAACTTCGGTCCTTCCGGCTCTGCCCTTAATAATTTTCCCATTTTATTTCTCTGTGCTTCACAGGCTTGCCTCTGTGAGGGTTTAAGTGGAAATGGAACGATGGAATACACAGAATCTAGCACAATACTGTGGGGATGTTATCACAAAACGGAAATGAGCACCATAAACAGAATGGAATAAGACTGTGGGTGGATATATGGGAATGAGAGTGAGCAAAAGGAACGGAATGGAGTGAAACAGGGAGTGAGAATGAGTAGCGTGGGGTTTTGTAAACACGACAGAGACACGACAAAGAGGTTAACAAAGTATAATGCATTCGGCCGCATTTTGAATTTTGGTGGTTGTGTAATAAATATAAACACGTTTCAATCAATGATTATGAAGTTATGCGGCTTGTAAGAGTCCTTTGTCAACTCAAATACGTATCATTATCTACGGTGGGATATTTGAACATGAGTGAGAGTCGGAATTTCAATAATGAAACCGTTTGTGAATAAATGCAAGAGGATAACATAAAGATCGTGGAAGGTTACGGGACTGTCAATACAATCATTGTGCGTTATGGGTAGAGCTCATAGTTTAAAATTACATAAAAATGTGTTTTTCGATACTATTTGAAATAAAATTTATTCATACCTTCGGAATCCTTGCTTTTGCCTTTGGTCTTCAACTGATTGATCTTCATTAGTGTCTTGAATGTTCCATTGATCCTTTCTCCTGCATTTATTTCATAATTTATGAAAATAACAACTAACTGTACATTCTTTTTGAAAACAGAGTAGTAGTAGCTGCGGAATCTGCTCCTGGCTGCGGAAACTGGAGTCAGCTGCGGAAACAGATGTCAGCTGCGGAAACTGACACAGCTATTACTTGGCTGAAATAGAAATGAACAAATGAAAAATGACCAGGTGGAAATGGTCATAAAAAGATTTTTATTGATGGAATGGATGGAATGAAGTGGAATGAAGTGAAATGAAATGAAATGAAATGAAATGAAGTGGAATGAAATGGAGTGGGTGGTGAGATGAAATGAAATGAAAGACAGATTTTTTGGAAAATATAGAGTGTCAGGTGTCCCTGATTTTCACCCCATATTTTCTGTATAAGACTGCCAATCAATGATTGGTTTTCAGGCTTATACCATTTTTTTCTCTTTTCTTTTTCTTTTTCTTGAAAAACAAAAGCTAGGCTGGTGGAGAAGAAGAATTCTTCTGTACCAGCCTGATTGCAGAACTTTCTTGAAACAACTTGACAAAATCCTCTTTAGAGAGTGACTTATGATAAACTTTCAATCTATGGCCATTCACTATAAGAGGAGTTTGAAACTCATCAATGGTCTTGATTCTTACGGCTCCATTGTTAAAGATCTTGTCAATCTCATATGGCCCAAGCCAATGAGTCTGAAATTTCCCTTGAAAATCTTTAAACTTGGAGTCAAATAACAATGCCCAATCTCCTTCTTGAAACTTCTTCTCTTTGATATATTTGTCATGCCACTTAGTTCTTTGATATTGAACTAGATCGGTTCTTAGAATTGCTTCTTGTATGATCTCATCTAGCTCATTCAATTGCTCCATTCTATGCTTTTGAGCTTCTGATAAGTCCATTCCCAACTGAACTGCTATCTTGAAGGTCTTGACTTGGAACTCAATGGGGAACAAGACTTCTTTCCCATAAACAAGTTCATAGGGAGAATGTCTTGTTGTATTCCTCCATGTAGTTCTGTAGGCCCACAAGGCTTCTGGAAGCCTTTCTGCCCAATCTCTTCTATGTAGATGAACAGTTTTGGTTATGATACTTTCAAGAACTTTGTTTGTGGACTCCACTTGACCATTTTCTTGTGGATGGTAGGGAGTAGATCTTCTGTGCTTGATTTTGTATTCTTCCATCAACTTCTCCACCAAATTTGATGTGAATTGGCTCCCCTGATCTGTTACAATTTCTCTTGGAACACCAAAGCGAGTAAAAATATCCTCATAAAGAAAATGAACAACTGAATTTTCAGTAGCGGATACTAATGCTTTAGCTTCTACCCATTTAGTAACATAATCAGTGCAAACCAATATATACTTCTTTTGCTTCGATGGTGGATTAATCGGTCCAATGAAATCTAAAGCCCATTTTTCAAAGGGTTCAATGAGTACCTGTGTTTGCGGTGGCATTTCATTTGAAAGGGTAGGTTTCCCTACTCTTTGGCAGCTATCACACCTTTTGACATATTGTTTTGCATCTTTGAAGAGAGAAGGCCAATAATATCCTAAGGAAAGGATTTTATAGGCCGTCCTTTTGTCCGCAAAGTGTCCGCCGCATGGTTCATCATGACATGCCTTAAGAATATCAGGCATTTCATCTTCCCTGACACATCTTCTGATCACAAGATCTGGCCCTGTTTTAAACAATTCGTTAGAAATCCATGAATATCTTGAACTCTCCTGAATAATTTTTCGTTTTCTCTTGGAAATAAATGTGAAGGTAGTTTCCCTGTAACCAAATAGTTAGCAATATCTGCATACCAAGGGGTCTTAATAGTTACTGCAAACAAATATTCATCAGGAAACTTATCTTCTACGGGAGAATCTTCTTTAGTATTTTGAATTCTAGACAAGAAATCAGCTACTGTATTCTGTTTTCCTGGTCTATCCAACACAGTAATATTGAATTCTTGCAAAAGTAAAAGCCATCTTGTCACTCTGCCATTAGTAACAGGTTTGTTCATTAAATATCTAATTGCAGAATGGTCAATATGAATAAAAGTTTCATAGCCTGTTATGTAATGTCTAAATTTATTAATTGCATGAACAACAGCTAAGAACTCTTTTTCAGTCACAGTATAATTCAACTCTGTGGGAGTCAAATTTTTACTGGTGTAATAAATGGCGTAAGGAATTAAATCTTTTTGACCCAACACAGCTCCAAGAGCTGTATCTGAAGCATCTGTAGAAATATGGAAAGGAAGTTTCCAATTTGGTCCTCTCAAGATAGGTGCTTCAGATATTCTTGTTTTCAAAGTTTCAAAAGCGGATTGATAATCAGGATCCCATTTAAATTCACAGTCTTTTGTAAGCAACTTGAAGAGTGGAGATGCTATTTTAGTGAAGTTTTCTATAAATCTTCTATAGTAACTAGTAAATCCTAGAAAACTTCTAACATCTCTTTGACAATTTGGAATAGGCAACTTGGAGATGACTTCAACTTTTGATCTATCAACTTTAATTCCATCTCCTGAAATATGATGTCCTAAAACAATCCCTTCAGTAAACATCATAAAGCATTTTTCATGGCTTAATGAAAGGTTTGTTTTTTTACATCTTATGAGAACTTTTTCCAAATTTTCTAATGCCTCTTCAAATGAATTACCATAAACTGTAAAATCATCCATATAAACCTCTACACAATCATGGATTAGATCTAAAAAAATTCCTAGTACTGCTCTTTGGAATGTTGCGGGTGCATTACATAACCCAAAACGAAGCACTCGGTAGGCAAAAGTTCCCCATGGACAAGTAAATGTGGTCTTATCTTGATCTTCAGGTGCTACCTGAATTTGATTATAGCCACTAAAACCATCCAAAAATTAAAAGTACTTTTTACCTGCTAATGTATCTAATACCTGATCAATAAAAGGCAAAGGAAAGTGATCCTTCAAAGTTGCTTTGTTCAATTCCCTGTAATCAATGCATACTCTCCATTTACCATTCTTTTTAGGTACTATAACCAAAGGAGAAACCCATCGGCTATCTAAAATTGGATAAATGAAGTTTACATTGAGAAGTTTTGGAGCTCTTCTTTCACTATCTCCCTAAGATTTGGATTCATCCTTCTTTGAGGTTGTCTGATTGGTCTACTGTTTTCCTCAATATAGATATGATGGATGCAAGTCTTAGGATCAATACTCTTCATGTCAGTATACTCCCATGCAAATGCAGTAGAATGTTTTTGCAAGATTCTGGTTAGTTCTTCTTGTTGTGACTTCTCCAGATGTTTATTGATATTCAATGTCTTTTCTGGAAAAATCTCAAAAACAGAATTACCAAATTCTTCCATAGAGTAAAGAGACATTTGTCTTGATAATAAATATTCTATGTCAGATTCCAACTGAAATTGTGTGGGGTCATATTCTGAAGTTATCTCAAAATTTTCTAATGTGTTCAGAATTTGACTATCCTCACTAATTTCAGAAATGGTAAAGACAGGTTGTATAATGTTCTCATCATCGACCCATTCATTGTCTCCTATTTCTGTAATTGCTCTTGCGGGAGGATACAAATTAAATTTCTTTGTCGAATTACCATTAGAAATGTACATGTCTCCAGATCTACAACTAATAAAAGCATCAGCTGTGGCCAGCCAAGGTCTTCCTAGGATAATTGGATGTCCTCCTAGATTACTTTTGGGAGTCAAAATCATAAAGTCTATTGGATATTCCCAAGAATCTAAGGAGACTGAAATATCTTCTAATACACCATCTGGTTTAATAACCGATCGATCTGCAAGTTGCAATAAAGTAGGTGTAAAGAGAAGGTTAGGAAGTTTTAACTGTTCCATAGTCTGTCTACTCATAATGTTGATAGCAGCCCCTAAGTCAATCAATGTGTTTGTAATTTCTATCTCGTTTATATGTGTCTTGACAATTGGACTTCTTGGATCTACATACTTCTGCATGGTAATTTTTCCCATCATAATATCTGCAATCTTTCCTACCAGGTGGATTCTTCTTGTGTCTTTTAGTTTCCTTCTTGGTCTTTTGAAACTCAACTCCTTTATGGTTTTTGCTAGAATAGGAATCTCTCGAATGGCTTGTAGCAAGGGAATCTTGATACAAAAATTCTTCAATTCATCTAGAAAGTCATAGTTAGGCAACAAGATTTGTTTTTCCACCCCCTTATCAATTTGTAGTCTTTCCGGAAAAGGAGGTGTAGATGAAGATACAGGTTGCTCAACTATAGGAGTTGTGGATGTTAGCTTTTCTTTCTCTTTTTGAATTTTTGAATTTTGAAGAGATTCTTCCTCAGAACCCTTATTGACTTGAAGAGAGTCCTCCTCAGAGGTATCTTTCTCTTGAATGTCTATAGAAGGTTTTTCTAAAACTCTACCAGATCTGAGTTGTACATCGTTGAGAGGAACAATCATATAGGTAGGAAATTGTTGTCCTTCTACCATATAAGTAGTTTGAGGATTCTTATTGTTAGGATTTGGCAATGGCTGAGCTGGAAGTTGATTTGTCTTCTGTTGGTATAGGAGCATGAGTTGAGGATTTGTATTTTGTTGAGAAGGTTGTTGTTGTGGAAATGGCAATGAAAGTTGTTGTGGATTTTGGTTTGGAAATTGTAGAGCTTGTTGATTTTGAAAAGATGGAGGATATTGATAAAATTGAGCAAATCTCCCATAAGGATTTTGCATCCCTTGTACCCATGGCTGATATGAATTTTGATGTTGGGGCCAAGTTTGTTGCCAAGGAGTCCAATTTGGTGGGGTTTGAAGATTCATGGGGTTGTTAAACCCTTGAGATTGTTGTCCCTGCCAAGGTCTCCTTGCGACAAAACAAAGAGATTCTATTGAATTTGGATCTTCTTGAAAAACAGCTTTGAGTCCAGGGATTGAAGGACAATCCTTGATTTCATGATTTTCTGAGAAAATCATACATGTTTCTACAACTTTTGCATCCAAGGGACATTCCCTTAAAGCATGTTTCTTTCTACATTTCGGACAAAAGATGGCTAAAGCATCTGTTTCTGCTTTCTGCTTATTTTGGATTTTAAGGGTGTCTAGTTGTTCACTAAGACTCCCTAAGATATCAGTTTTGAACTCATCAAGCATATTACCAATCTCTGCCCTACTTACTGATCCAGTTGCAGATTTGTTAGCCCTAATAAGAGAAGGATCCCTAGGCCCTTTTCCTGTTTTAGATTTTCCTCTTGAGAGATGGACACATAGTTCTGTTATGTCACGAAGTGGAAGTTGAGAAATGTCTCCTTTTCCCATCATGTTTAAAATATCTATCCATTCATCTCTAATGGCTTTTAATATGAGGGCTTTCAAGGTTTCATCATCTAAGTTTCTCATCTTTGCTCTTTTCAAGTTGTATTGAAATCTTTCAAGTAAGTCTTCCAAATTTTCATCTTCTTTTTGCATCATTTGAATACCTCATCCTTGTGATTGGTGGGCATACAATAGTCCAAGTATCTATCCAAAAATGTTTGTTTCATATCATTCCAAGTCCTAATAGATTGAGTGGCTAATCCCATGAACCATTTCAAAGCAGATCCCTTCAAAGTTGAAGGAAATAGTTTGAGTTTTTGAGAATCTTCCATATAGTCATAAGTTCGGCACACAACTTCAAACTCAAACAGAAATGTTTCAGGATCCTCACTTCGCAATCCATAAAAGTTAGGGAGAACAGATGGTGAGATATTTTTCATTATTGCATGAGTTTCCTCATCAACTATAGGGAATCCAAGCAAATTGTCCCTATTTCTACCATTATTTCCTTCACCATTGTTATCTCCATTATCTCCTCCTCTTCTACCTCCACCTCTATTTATTACTTCCTCTGCCATGATAGTTTCCTTAGAGTCCTTATAGTCCTCTAGTTCTTCTACCAAGGAAGGATGAGAGAAAGTCTCTTTGTTTTCTAAGTGGGTTTTAGTAGGTGGTATAGGAGAATCCTCTAATTGAGCTGTTCTTTGACTTCCAAAAATCTTAAGGCTAGGGGTAGATGGTGGTGAATCTGGTCTATGCCTTGAAGAAGATGGAGTTGTGAAAATCGAACTCTTGGCTTTAGCTATAAACCTTCCCCTAGAATATCTTGCTCTATGCATGTCATTTTTATTTTATTTTTTAAAAAGTTGGGCTAATAATTCTCTTTCTGATCTTCCAGATCACGCTAGGTGCAAGAAGAGAGCATACTTAAGAAATTACTAAACCAATAACTCTCTTTTCTGATCCTCCAGATCACACTAGGTGCAAGAGGAGAGCATACTTCCAGAAGTTATCAAGTTTTCCCTTCTTTTATGATTTTATGTTTTTTTTTTTAAGAAATTGGCTACCTAGTTACACTTCCCCGGCAACGGCGCCAAAATGTTTGGTCAATTTAGTATGTCCTAAATTGCTGCATTTAATTTGTCAATCCGGGAATCGTAAGCTGATGAAGTGCGGCGCACTATATGTGCAAGATAACCTATTTCTTAACTTTTGTCGTTTTTGGTTTTTCTAAGGTGAAATAGAAATTCTAAAATGAAAACAAGTTTGGTTATATTTGTTCAAGGAAGTGATATTCCCTATAATGATTTACCAACTTGAAACTTTAAAAGCAAATTGAAAATTACAATGACAAGACTTGAAAGAAAGTAAAAGTGTACTGCTGAAATGAAAAGGTGTTGCTAATCTAATGAATCAAAACAGTAAACTAGTGAACATGAAAACCAAACTATTCTTGCTGCCAACTAAACACAAAAGAAACTATGCTTATGGAAATTCAAAATTGCAACAAAATAAATCTAAATCAGATTACATCAATTCATTTTATGACCCTTCATCATTAGACCAGCTATGATTTTCGGAAGTAATCATAAACAACTTGTGTAACTGATATTTAATTTGCAAAAAGTAAACTAATACTAAACCATACACTCATGATTCAATCTCTCGCCATGGAGTCTAATTGTGCAGCTTTCGGGCTGGCGAAGATGTCATCGCAGTTGTTATCTAAATTTGCGAAAAGGAACTAATACTCGTACATTTTCATCATGCGGCTCTCACCATCGGTCCAGTGGCTTTCGGAGGTAGCGAGGACACTATGGCGGCTTAATATATCTATTTGCAGAAAAGAAACTAATACTAAACTACACATTTCATCATGCAGCCCCTCACCATCAGTCCAGCTGTGGCTTTCGGAGGTAACTGAAGACACTATGAGCAGCTTAATATGTCTAATTTTAACTACTGAATCAGATAAGCAAAACTGAAGTGTACAAAACAAGACTGAAGTTAAACAAAAGCTATAAAAAGAAAACTAGCAGCAGAATAACGTTAGTTTCATATCATTAGCCAAAATACTATGAAAATGCCCCGGGCTGTCTACCTAAAACCTGCACAAGAAAACTAATCAGTGATTTAACAATCATAAAAACATAAAAGACAAGAATGCAATGAAAATTACAGAAATGTATGAACAGAAATGAAACAACTATGAAATATGAACATGTAATGGATTATGATACAATGACTTTTTAAAGAAATGAAATGAAATATATATACATTAATACACAGAACCTCGGCTGAGCAGGGGCCCTCTACACAGCTCTGGTACGATCCTCAAACACGAATTAAGTTATAAAACAGAGTTTTCTCACATTAAAAAGCAGTTCATTACAGACTGGTAGTATTACGGCTCAAGGCAGCGTAATCACTACAAAGCTAACATAACAGAGTACGCACATCAACTATGAACTAACAACTCAACAACTAACTCTACGTGCGTATGCAAACGCTTTATATAAAGCAATAAACTGTAACTGTCTCCTGAAGTTTATGATAGCAGCCAGCACGTAGACCACTAAGGCCACGGATATAGGAGTATGGCCATGTTGGAAAACGGATCTATGGAAGGTGGCGCTTGAATTCAACTCCAGAACTTTGCACAGATGTCAATTAACCTCCGCAAGCTTAGAAACGGCCGTATGGATGTTTATATGCCACGAAACAGAGTCCAGCCGACATAGAACTCCATAGTTGACTTCCACGTGGATGGCTTTGACCGCGGCTTTCTTTGACGAATTTACTTGAACCAATAGGACACGAACCATGTCCTCGTCATTCCTAGCCTGCCCATGTGGCTCGTTTTCTTCGTAGACACCTGTAGCATAGATTTCCACAAAATAGCTGCGGAAAGTTGCAGCAGCTGCGGAAAGTGGCAAGTTTCCGCAGCTGTATGAACAAAATCTAAATCAAATAGAAAACACACAAACATAATTGAAAACCATGTTAGATACCCTTTTGCACATGATATTGGCAATTTTGGGGGTTTAGGTGAGTGAAAAAGATATGGAAAAGTATATGGAAAAGAGGCAAATTCGGGACTCAACAGGGGCAGATGATGATAGTGGAGAGTGTGCTGGGTGGGACCTACTGTGGGTGGGCCCAAATGATGTTGGTGTCGCTAAAGTGACAGTTGTCGCTATGCAGGCGGCAGGTGAACCATGATTGTTCATATGGGACTTTATTGTGCGCCTTCTTCTTTGAGAAGATCCCGACCTTGAGGCCTCGTGTACAGCTTCCAGATGGGGGCCTGAGAGAGCCCAAGATGGGCCGTTGGGGACGGCTACTGTGCAGAGGAGGAGGAGGGGCAGTCGGGCGAGTGTTTCGACCTGAGTTTTTTGCCCATTGGGATCAGATGCCATTGTACATAGACGACTATCCCTATAGTGGGATGAGCTACTGTGGAGATCTGGACCTGCCACTTTCGCCTGGTCGAGTCTGGGGGCCCGATGGTAAGTGACAGATTTCTATTCTTGTGTGGGCATATTAAAGTTTTTTGAATAGTAATTTAGGGTACTGATTCATGTACTTTTGGTATGCAGATATAGCACTGGTAAAATCGGCCAGATATATGGGACGACCGGCAGCATCTGGAGCTACAGGTCCGAGTGGGTCGAGAGCGGCACATAATGAGGATGCAGCCGCCCTACTGGAGGACATCCGCCGTAGATGCGAAAGGTTGTTGACTGAAGTATCAGAGCGCGGGTGGCAGGACTTAGACGACCAGTTCATAGAGCCATGTGTTGGTCTACCCTTGGAATGGCGAGGTGTCATGCGGCGCATGGCGATGGCCGGTCAGGCGATGCACGATCTACATGCTGCAGGGGCGGAGCCATTGGCCCGGGATCCTCCAGATAGTGATTAGGGGTGGGGCATGTGATGCCCCCGATTATGTATGTAGGGGCAGGTGGTGCCCCCAGTTTTGGGTTTTTTGTAACATGCTATGGGCATGTCATATGTATCAGAGTAGATGGACTCTAAACACATGTTTTGTGACTCATGTGATGGATATGCATCGTTTTTTGATGGTTATTGCGTTTGAAGTCTATTGCTAATTTGCTTTTCTATAGCTTTTGTTTAATTTCAAACATTGCTTTGTTCATTTCAGCTTTGTTTATTTGCTTCTTAGGTTAAAATTTAGATATACTAATCTCGCTTCATAGCATCTTCTGGCCTGCCTCTCCGAAAGCCAGCTGGATCGATGGTGAGGGATTGATGAAATGTGTAGTTTAGTGCTTAGTTTCTTTTCTAGAATTTAGATAGTATTAAATCATGCATGACATCTCTTGGTTCTTGGGTTGCTCTCCTAAACTCATGACTGGACTGATGGCGAGGGATTGAATTATGTGTGTATGGTTTAGTATTAGTTACTTTCTGCAAATTAAATAATCAGTTACACAAGTTGTTTATGATTACTTCCGCAAGTCATAGCTGGTCTAATGATGAAGGGTCAGAAAATGAATTGATGTAATCTGATTTAGATTTATTTTGTTGCAATTTTTAATTTCCATAAGCGTAGTTTCTTTTGTGTTCAGTTGGCAGCAAGAATAGTTTGGTTTTCATGTTCACTAGTTTCCTGTTTTGATTCATTAGATTAGCGGTGACTCTTCATTTCTAAACAGACATTTTCATTTTTTCAAGTCTATATTATATTGTAAATTTCTAATTTGCTTTGGTAAGTTTCAAGTTGGTAAATCATTATCGGGGATATCACTTCCTTAAACAAATATAACCAAGCTTGTTTCTCATTTTAGAATTTCCATTTCACCTTAGAAAGACCAAAACGACAAAAAGTTAAGAAAGAGGTTATCTTGCACATATAGTGCGCCGCACTTCATCAGCTTACGATTCCCGGATTGACAAATTAAATGCAGCAATTTAGGACACACTAAATTGACCAAACAGGTACATGGTTGAAAGTTATGGTTTCAAATGCACGTATCAAGAGTTTCACTCATAAATAGCGTCTAAACAGCACAGGGTTATGCACACGATAAACACCATTTAGTTGCATTACAAGAAGAAGGGAATCCAAATGAACGTGCAAATGGAGGATGCGATGAAAGAGGGCATCGGCTAAGAGACCACGCACTGCATCATATTCGGCCTGATTTTTGGTGGCAAAACCAATGCAGACCCCGTTCGAAATAACAAGGGCATGCAAGGGGGTGAAGATGGCCCAACCTGCCGAGGCTAGATTCTGGGAGTAACGACTTGCACCATCGGCGTAACCGATAAGGGTGTGGACGGGGTGTCCTGTGAAATGGCGTGACAAGATAACAAATGAGGGGAGGAGAGGCAAGGACGGCAGCGTGAGTGCACAGAAGTCATCGGGCAGCAACCACGGGAGGGAGTGCAAGGAGCAGGATGACTATGACTCATATACAAATCAAAGGGTGGTATATGAGGGCTATCGGAAGTATGGTGAGGACTCGGGCTGCGGAGGTCAACAGAGACATGGGTGGAGTGATCGCTTGTATGGTTAGGAAAGGGGTGGTCCAGGGACACAACAGGGGAGGATGCAGGGGGGCTAGGCTCCAAGTGTCGTGCAGAGGAGGATAGGTAAAGAATGGTTACAGTAGACTCCGTCATCTGAACATCAGGGGGGGGAATGTCGATGGGAGCGGGGTGTCTCAGCTCGACCTCGTTGCACCCTGGACAGCTGATTGACCATGCACATCTGCTCAACCCCATACTCGATCACCCTAAAGGGGTGCTGTGAATGCGTCAGGAGGACAACAGGAAGTAGTCACATACCGCCACACAAATCACAAAAAGGTTTGTTGGTGCGGAGAGTCTTGGGGTTCTTGGTTACGGATGAAGAAGGAATGGAGGCTTCAGGGACCGTAGACTCGGGGAACGTGACTTTAACCATGGGCTAAATACGGGGCAACTCGGGACAAGCATGTGTGGCATGACCGGTGACGTCACATAAGGCACAAGGCTTTGCGGGCCGAGGAGGGGCCGGGTCAGCCGTGGTGGTCTTGTCTTTGGGTGCCCCCTTGCGGGCTTTGCCTTTCTTCCCGGGAGCCGTCACGACAGGAGAAGGGTCCTGTGGAGGTGCTGGGGGCACAGTGGCAATGGAGGAAGCGAGGGGGACCGGTTGAACCGGTGTCAAAGCCATGTAGGGTTTGGGATGACCAGGAGGGGTGGCGGCTGGGGGATCAAGGTACCAGACCGGTATGCCCAAGGTCAAGTTAGGGAGAGAGAGGGTGGCCATGACGGGGACATAATATACTCCGGGAGGGGGAGCTAGGAAAGGGATCTGCCCAGCAGGGTAATGACCAGGAGGGACGGCTTCGAGATGGTTAAGGCCAGGAGGAACCGATCCAGGAGGATAAAGGGGTTCAGGGATACCAGCTGTAGGGGGAGGGCCAGAAGGAGGAGGTCCGGCTGGCTGAGATGAATGGCTAGGAGCGGGTTGTGGAGGGAAAGGGGGAGGTTGCTGACTAGCCGAGGCAGGCCGCTTACAGGCAGCCTAGGACGATTGCATCATGCAAACATTTGATAAGCTGGGATCGGTGACTGGAGGAGGGGGAAGGTTAGGGAAAGTTCCAAGAAGGGAGGAATATTTGTAAACGCCGGGGGAGGCACTGGTCAAGGAATTGACAGTTTGCTTGTTGGCTACAGAAGAGATGGTCGTCTCAGGGGAGGTCTGAGATTTTGGCTCATGATATGTCAACTGGTCAATGGTGACTATCTTTCCATTATGGGGGAAAGACATCTTGCGAAAGACCGTGGATGGGACAGCAGACATAGCATAGGTGTAGCTTCACCCCAATAGAATGTTGTAATCTAGCGGGGCGTCGATGCCTTCGACGTCAACGCAAACAGTCTTACCGGCGAGGGTGATAGGAAAATTACGAAACAGGCCAATGGGCTGGGAGGCATGACTGTCCCATGCTCGAAGGGTGATCGTGGAAGGGGCCAGCTCAGGGGATCCAAGTTGCTTCCAAACCGAAGCAGACATCACGCAGGTGGATGCCCCCTCATCAATGATACACCGAGACACGTTGGCGTTCCGGATTTTGACTAGGATTTGGAAGGCGACAGAAGGAGGAAGAGGAGGATGGTCCGATAGAGTGGCGTCGAAAACAATCATTTGGTCATCAGCAGGATCTACAGTGCCCACGGCAGATAGTAGAGCCTTCTTTTGGGAAGGGCATGACTGGAGGAGTTCCAGTGTGGAAATGGTGGCAGGAGATTGCGCCAAATCATCTACTATGCTATACGAATGAGCAGCTCGATCGGAAGCAGCGTTTCGACGTAATGGTCCCTTAGGGATCTTGGTATGAACCTCAAATTTGGGTTGAGGGATATGTAAGGGGCCATTTGGTGTCGAAAGAGGCTCTGTAGAACCTGAAGAAGGAGGCTCGGAGGCAGACTGAGCAGGAGGCTGGGGGTACTGGCGAGACCAAGTTTGAAGGTGAAGGTCAACGATCGGGGAAGGATCGGAGTGCATCATTAGGATCTGGTAATCAGAGGAACCAGAAAGGGAAGGGGGGGTGTAGACCTGGCTGTCAGGCGATTGGGTAGCCACGAATCCTTGCTGAGGGAAAGGATCAGTAAACACAGCTGGTTGGGTAGTGGCCACATTAGGAGGAGCATGAGGAGAGGCGTGCTATCCATGCAATGTGGCTTGAGACTCCCACATCTGCCGCATCTGGGGTAAGAGGGGACAATCGTGGGTGTAATGACCATAAACACCGCAACACGAACAAGGCTTATTTGTGCGAAGCGGCCTGTCCGGCTTGGGCTGAGTGCCCTGTTGCTGGTTGGCAGTGTTAGGGTCCACACCAAGATTGGGTCCACGGGTACCAGGGGCAGATTGGTTAGGGTTGCCTCTCCGCCTTCTTTGAGAAGAAGGGGGATTAGTTGCGCCCTGCTGTGCAAATACTTGCCCTGGAGGAGGCTGTAAGTGCTGTTGTGGGTTTGGAGGAGGCAAGGGAGATGGGAGCGCATATGCTGGAGGAGCTGGCGCACTAGGCTGTGGATAAAGGTAGTGATTAGGTTGGGAAACATTGAGGTAAGCAGGAGGTTGGGCAAAAGGAGGAGGCATGCCGTATCCTGGATACATGCTACCAGGAGGGGGAAGAGTGCTGGAGGTGCTGGCCCCTCCCTGAGGGAGACCATAGCCCATAGGAGGTTGAGCGTATGGATGGGAAAGGGCTCCAACGATACCGTCGGTGGAATGAGATGCCCCCAGAGCGTTAGCGCCACCGGGCCTGGGGAGGTCAGGGAGAACGGTATAAACATAACCGGATTGAGCGTAGATCAGGTCATATTTCAAAGCTATTTGGAGGGCGGCTTCTTCGATTTGAGGAAAATGGGAGGCGACAACTTTTCCGATGGGAGCTGGAAGGGTGCGGAGGAACCAGTCCATATAAACCCGATCTTAGAAGGGAGGGGCTCGACATAAGCTCCGTCTTCTTTGCCATTCCTGAACATGGGCAGAAAGGAGGGTTGAAGAGGATTGCTTAAAGGAAGTCAAGAGCTCCATGCCAGTGTCGTATCGGAGAGGGAGCTGGAAATAAGACAAAAAGGCTTGGGCAAGGGTCACAAAGGTGGTATGGAAAGAGGTGGCTTGTTCAACATACCATTTAGAAGCTTCACCGGTAAGCGTGCGTTGGAACAAACGAAGACGGATGGAGTCATCGGTAATGGAATTGAGGAACACCACATGTGGAAAGACCTGAGCCATGATTGGTTGGATCTTCTCCAGCTTGGCCTTCGAATTTAGGGATGTCGGAAGGGAGCTTGGTCGGCATGGCAGGCCAACCAACATCGTGGCGGATAGGGTCATTGATCAACTGATTGAAATCGGGGAGGCTGAGGCCTGCAATGTACAGCAACAAGGGGGTGGCCGGGGTCGTTCCTGTGGTGGTTCCGCTAGTAGTCGGGCCAGCATTAGGGCCAGGAGAACTGCTAGCGTTAGGCCCTGGACCAGACATGGTGGTAGGGGGAGAACTAGGAGGAGAAGGGGAACCCGATGAATCATGAGAGGAGTCAGAGTGTGGACTCGGAGGAAAATTGGCTCGACGACGGCGGGTCAGAGCAGGTCGATCGACCAGAAACTGAGGGTGAAGGCCAAGAAGTCTCCAGGAAAGGCGCCTTGGGGGCGCAATGACGACAGGAAGAAGGAAACCGACAGGGGTAGAAAGGGACAAAATCAAGTGAGGTTAAGGGTAGAAGAGGTGCAGTGACAATTGATTTTAGAGTCTTTTCCAGGTGGTGTTAACCAGGCACTTCTTCACTTAGGGTCAGTGTGTGGTGTGCGTTAATTTTAATTTTTAAACCCTTTCCATTTTGAGAGCAAGAAAAAAGTGTGCTGCATAGCTGAAAATAAACCTACAGAGAATAGTATATAATGCTAAAATAACAGAAAAATAACAGCTACTTGTGCATCTATCTAACCCAATAAGGTGGGTCTCTCAAAACCAATCTGAAAAGAAAGGGAAAAATATAGAAAAAACACATGGAAAAGAGGCCAATAGATCTAAGGTCAAAAGGGACATGGATCTAAAGCATAAAGCTGCTGTAAAGAGGTGCAGATCACAGCCAAAAGACAGAGGCAAGGTGGCTGGAAAAAGGAAGGAAATCAGCAAAAAGTGGAGGGGGCAAGGTGGTGGCCCTAAAAGTAGGTCCAAGCAAATCTTCAGGAGGTGATTTGAGAGGTAGAAGAGCTAATTTCAATGGATCTGAAAGGGAGGTAACAGATCTGGAAAAAAGGAGGCTGAAGCTCTGAAAAACAGACGGCTGAAACAGCTAAAACTCTTCCACAAAAAGTGGAGGGTACTAAAGCCCTAGGGGGCTAGGTTCCCACTTAGATGATTAAAAACAGATCAGAACGTGGTCAAAGCGGGCTGAGACAAAGGCTGGAAGACCCTGACAGAAAATGCAGCAGAACCCAGAAAAATTGCAGAAAAATCATTGAAAAAATGGCAGGTCGCAATTTCTGACCTGTTTTCAGTGCAGGTCACAGAAAAGGGGCAGAAAAGTACGACCTGGAGGTCTAGGTCGTAGGTTATGGGCCAAAAAGTGCGACCCCCCAATCCGATTGTCTCGGCGGCAGATTTTCAGAAAAGTTGTCGTCTCAGTTGCGGTTGGTGTCGCTTACCTGCGCAATATGGCCAGAAACACACGGAAGTTAGAAATTTTAATGTTTTAGGGTTTTATGTGAGAAAAACAACATAAAAATAGGAAAAATAAACAGCTGAAAAGAAACCCTAGGGTCTGAAGTAGCTGGATATGCAGGAATATGAAAAACGACAATGGTCGTAATTTAAAACCCGTGTGGAGTCGCCATTTGTTAGTATGAATCCTTTGTCGAAGTGTACGAAAAAGGACCACTTTAGCTACGCATAACTAATAGCCCTAACAACAAAAGTGGCTGCCAATATCTTCAGATCTGCGGTTAGTTAGACATAAAAGAGCTGCAAAAAACGAGATCTATGCATGGAAAGACATTAAGCAGAAAAAGTAAGAGTTTGCTCCATATACCAATAGACAAGACAAGAACGATTTTTGAAAGAATTTTTATATTAATGGGGCACCTGGGAGGAAAACAAGAAGGCGTATCCAATTCTCCTCAGTGGGATGGGTTCTTGGAAGTCCTCAGCACTTCAGATCTAAGATTTCTTTCTCTTGTTGGTGTAGAAAACCCACACAAAGAATGGAACTCAAAGGGAGCTCACACAGCAAATGGCAGAAAATGGTGACCAAGTGTATAGATCCAGAGTGATCTAATAGGCAACAAAAGGTGAAGAATGGTAGGAAAAACCCTCCTATTTATAATAAAATATTGGGTCATTCTAGATCTTGGTGTATGGGTTAACCAGATCTAGATCCACTTTTTATGGAATATTTTATTATATTTGTTGGAGGGAAAAGGTATTTGACTTGGGTCAAATCCCTTAATTTGTCAAAAATAAATAAATAAATGATTTATTTATCTTTTTAAGGAAGGGGTTAGAAGATAATCAAATAAATAATGATTTATTTAATTATTTAAGGAAGTGGTTGAAAGATAATTAAATAAATAGTGATTTATTTAATTATTTGTGAGTGATTTGGTCATATTTAACAAGGAATATTATCTAAATAAGGTTTAAATAATTATTCCTAGAAAATAATAAGATAAATAAAGGTTTATCTAATTACTTTCTTTGATTTTGGGTTAAACATGACTGGGAATAATAATTAAATTATGGTTTAATTAATTATTCCATGAGGAAAATCAAACAAATATAGGTTTGTTTAATATTTCCTTTTGGGTTTCCTGTTTTAACATAGTGAAGGCAATTTTACTTAGGGTAAAATTGGTCTTACATGGTGTACTTGGGTCCATCTAATGAGAATAGGTTAGATGACCAGAAAATGGTGTAACAATGAGTGCCCCTCATAGCACTTTACAAGAAACCACTGTGACTAATATTCCAAGAGACATTTCATCCATGTTTCCTCTTGAAGGCTATCCTTACGTCACCACTCCTCAAGATATAGGAAGTGGAACGGGAATACCCTGTAGTCAAGTTGTATCTTCATTTCTGCATGGGTATACCTCTCTTAAGAGCCTTATTTTAGGAGCTTTTGGAGCTACATATTTATTTTTGGAATCTCATTTGTTCAACGGAAATTCCTCCATCTTGCAGTCCATTTGTTTCGAATATGGCTATCATATCTCAACTTGTTGTTCGACCTACAGTGACTATAGGTCAAATGACTGTTTCAATAGGATCTTCTACCCCCTGTCGCTTTCTATGATTACTATGGTTCCACCATTTATTGGAAAATCTACATTTTCATTTGTGCCTAGGGAGTAGTCCAATCCTCTTTATGCACCTCCCATTTCCAGTGGGGCGAAACTGAACTCTGGACCCATTTCAGGGGTGGGGTAGCCTAATGCTAGTCTAAGTGGAACATTTCTTTCACAACTAACAGGAATTGTTGTAGGAATTTCTCATTTGAGTGGTCAACCTACTTTAGCCGCATTTTCTATAAAAACCCCTACATTCATTTTTCTCAGGTTCAGTGACCCCATCTCCAATAATCGAATGTACAATATTCCTATGTTCATCAACCCAACATCTCTCATCAATATGTTCATTAGCTGAATATGTAGTATCGGTATGTTCCTCGACCAAACGTCTCGCTGCAATACGTCCAACAACCATAACATCCCTTCATTACCATTGTGACTAACCCTTCATTTAGTCCATAAACCTAAACTGTTCCAAACACCCCTTTGGGTCAACCTAGTGCTCATCCAAATAAGCCTAGTGTCCAATACCAAAAAATTCCATATGGTTAGTACCAGCAACCCCAGTCGGGGCCTCACCTTGGTACTCAATATTAGCAGATCCCTCAGTACTACCAAACCCCACTGGGACCCAAAGTTGGACCTTGTGTTCAACAAGGACCTTAGGCTGGACCCTATGTTCAGCAAGGACCACAATTTCAAACCCATCAGGGGCCTTATCAATAGCCTCAGTAGGGTCCTTATGTTCATCATTAGCTGCAACAAGGTCCTTACCAACCATGGGGGAAGTATGTGTACCCAGGTCAAAATCCTCCCTATTGGCAGAAAAATCTATATCAACCAGGTTGGAACCCTCAGGTGGGTAACTTCCAATGACCAGTTTCTTCTCACCATCCTCCCTTTCCATTTTTGGCTACATTAATGGAACTTTTGGATGTGTCTAAGCTCACAAATGACCCCATAAAACATATGTTACATTGGCCGCCAGTTTCAACCAAGATTCTGGGAGATTGCCAAAGTTTGAAGGTAAATCCAGGGAATACCCCCAAGCCCATGTCATGATGTACCACATATGGTGCTCTTCCAATTCTTAGGTTGACCATTCAATTCATCTACATCCTTTCCAGTGCACTCTCACAGGTGTTGTGGCTAAATAGTACATTGAACTCCATCGAGGTGTCTTCTTCGATTTTAAAACCTTGGCCATGTCCTTCCTCACTCACTTCCAGCTACTCGTCTGGTATGAAACCAACACTCACCTTCTCACATCATTACAACAGTCAAATACAACCCATATTTTGGATCACATCCATGAGTGGAGATGCAAATTCCATCTCATCAAATTTAAGATCCATGATCAGTTGTTAACTGAATGCTTCACGAAATATTTTTTCCCATAAATTGCAAAATATCTCGCCATGGGTGGTTGTGTGACGGAAGAAGAAGTCATCACTTTCCCTACATATATATATTTGGTTTATTCCCAATCTGGAACCTTGTATGAGATTCTATCTGATGCACTATGACCTTCAAGCGATCTGACATCGTCTCAACCTCCTGTTGTGCCTCTTTTCTATGGTGTTATTGGTTCAGTGGCCCGCGCTGATAGTAGTGCACCCAAGGCTTCTTCAAATTCTGATTCCACCACTACCACTACACCCTCCAAACCTTCAAATAACCAGAATAATCCTGGTAAAACCTTTGAGGTAAATGTTTTTCAATATGTCACACCAGAAAAATACTCAAAAGGTAAGAAAAACAGTAAAGGAAAATCCAAATCCGATAAACCTAAACATGATTCAAATAATTCGTCTATTGATGATGCTTCCAAATGCAAGCTTGAATATCCTTGTTTTATATGTGATGAGGACCATTACACCAAGGATTATCCTCAGCATGCTGAAATTTCCCATAGATTAAAGGGTACACCTGGGACTCCAGTTGTCTTTAAGGAACAGTTCCCATCCCAAAAGACACAAATGGTAGATCAACCCTAATACGGAAGCTCCCAAGTTTTTATGGCTAGAACAGAACCCATTTTTGTTGCCACATGATTGAAATATTACCCGAATCCATCGAAGGCTTCTTTGGAATAGGATAGAATAGATAATCCTTCCTCTTGCATACCTCCTAGTTTTGGTCCCCTCTAGATTGAGAGACCTAGTAGTAATTCTGTAATTTGGCCACCCCCAAAAGGTATTTTTTGGAAATCATCTTATAATGAGAACGCCCGAGCTACTCAACACTATAACATTGTAGAGGACTTAGCTTAGGCACCTTAAACAATGTCGGCATTGGAAGTCCTTCATTCATATCCATCACAACATAAGGCACTATTATCTGCCATTGGAGGCATTAATCTAGTGGACTCAAACCTTATCACTTTTGATCTTGAGAAATTTTTTCATCACCTCCCATCTGAGGTAGCGTTCCTGATTCAGGTTACTGTGATTGGGAAAACCATTCATAAGATTTTTTTTGGTGAAGGTTCTTTGACCTGAATCATGTATATCACTTGTTGGAAAACCATTGGTTCTCCTCCATTGAGTCAGTCCCCAAACACTTTGGAATTTTTCGACGGCATAGGTTCTTGGCCGTATGGTATTCTCAAAGGCCTACCCATCCTCTTGGAGGGAGAGACAATAAACGTGGAAATGGAGGTGGTGGATGTCAACCTAAATTATAACCTCCATCTTGGATGCATTTGGACCCATACAATGTGTTGCGTGGTCCCCACCCTCTTTTGTGTTCTTCACTTTCCTCATCAAGGGAAGATTGTGACTATCCAATCACTTTATTCTCCTCTGATTCTTCAACAAGAAAAATTTCGTATGTTGGGAATACCTCCACCTCCTATGAGAACATTGGTTCGGGCCTTTTTAAGGACTCGTCCCTTATGGGAATTTTTCCACTCCCACCTACTAATGTCGCCACTATGAACATGATATCATCTAGTCACGATCCATGGACTGTTCCTAGTCCTGACCAGCTTGACAGCTTTGGTGATGTTATGCCTCTCAGTCCTCTGGAACAAATGTATTAGAGAATTCTTCTAGCTTCTCAGGCTATTTCCAAAAGCAACGATAAATTGGTTTCATCTCTCGACACTTATGCGCAATATCCCTGGTTTGGTTCTTGGGATTTATATGATCCCTTGAAAGATACATTCCTAACTAACGAGAGTATCGTGAAGGTCATGTATTTGGAAGAAACTCCATGGGATGATGGTCATCGATGTTACTCATTTCTCCCAAGCCTTTGTGAGATCTCCGCCTGTCTTGAATCTTGTGTTTCATCTGAATCAACTGGCTCGCTTCAAAATCCTATCTTGATTCATGAATTGTTTTCTGAAGGAAATATGGGGAAAATTTCCACCACCATTTCCATCGATATCTCTATCCAACCAGGGGTTGTTGAGAATGTTCACATTAGTGCCTCTTGTTCTCCCAATGAGGTCAATATTTACACCGAGATTTTCAAGGAATTCTATGATGTCGTCGCATGATCTACAAGGAAATTCCTAGCATAGACCCTAGTATTGTCGTGCATGTAATCCCTACATACCCAAACTCTAAGCCCATTCATCAGTGGATTCGTCCTGTGCACCCAAGAAAGGTTGTTGCCATTAAAGGGGAAGTTGAAAAACTTCTTAAGGCTAGTTTCATATATCCCATACCATTGACGGATTGGGTCTCTAATTCTATTCCTATAACTAAGAAACAAGGGACCATATGTGTTTGTGTTGACTACTATGATATCAATCGTGTGTGTCCTAAAGATAATTATCCCACCCCCTTTATTTATCAAATCATTGACAAATGTGCTGGGGGTGAGATATTTTCTTTTATGGACAATTTCTCTGGCTATAACCAAATCAATATTGCTCCTGCTGATCAACATAAAACCACTTTTATTTTTCCATGGGGAACCTTTTCCTACAAGAAACTCCCGTTTGAAAATTTTCTATGCCACTTTCCAAAGAGCTATGTCATACGCCTTTCATGATATTAAACATATCATTCAACCATATATTGATGACCTTCCAGCTCATTCCATGAAACATCAAGATCACCCTGAACATCTAAGAGAAATATTTCTTTGTTATCGACATTATAATATAAGGTTAAATCCTCATAAATGTGTCTTCTACGTAGAATATGATCCCCTCTTAGGTTTTGTAGTGTTTAAATAAGGAATTGAGATAGATCCTCTTAAAGTGGAGGCAATCATCAATTTTCCTTCTCCCTCTTCTGTCCATCAACTGCAAAGCTTGCAGGGGAAGGCCAATTTTCTCTGTTAGGTCATCCCGAATTACGCCGAGCTTCCCAAAGGATTCACTCTCTTATTGAAAAATGGAATCCCATTCATTTGGGATGAAATTTCCCAAAACTCTTTCGATGCTTTGAAGAAAACCCTGATCAGTGATCCTTTATTGCATCCTCCCAACTATCATTGTTATTATTTCTAGTATTTGGTCGCCGCAGAGAGAACTATTGGTATGGTGTTGGTTCAGGATGATGATGACAGATATAAAAATGTAGTTTACTACCTAAGACATAATATATTTGATTTTGAGACCTGTCATGCTCATGTTAAGAAACTCGCATCGGTAATTTTTCATGTTGTTCAACGTTTTCTTCATTACATTCTCCTACATAAAACACTAGTGATTTCTGACTGCAACCCCATGACTTACATTCTTACACGTCAGTTACTTGGGGGAAAATACTCGAAATGGATTCTTATTCTACAAGATTTGACTTAGATTTTTTTGCAGAAAAATTGAATAAGTCACATGTCTTCGCTGAGGTAATTTTTGATCTTCCCACTACAGTTGACCCCACTCCTTTCGAAGAATTGATTCCATATGAATCGATCTTTCTCATTAGTACTCTGGACCCTTGGTATGGAGATCTCATCATTTATCTCCAAACTTAAACCTTTCGACTAGAGCTATCTCACTCTGAGAGACAAAGACTTCGCCACCAGTCCTAACCCTATCGGATTATTGGAGACACCTTGTATCACACTGGTGTTAAATCTAGCCTTTTTCAATGTTTGATGCTGGAGGAAGCTAAGAAAGTTCTTAAAGACTGGCACTCTAGAGCCTCTGGTGGTCACATGTATATTTATGCTACTACCCAAAAAATCCTTCGAGTAGGATACTTTTGGCTGTTTTTTTTTTAAGATTGCATTCTTTCCGTTCACAAATGTCATGATTTCCAACTCTATTCTCTTAAGGAATGTGCCCCACCCTCTCCCTTGCACCCAGTTGTGACTGCTGGGCCATTTGCAAAATGGGGCATTGATTTCATGACCTGTAAGCCTTTCTCGATCGGGGGGCATACTTATATTATCATCCTCATCAATTATTTTACAAAGTGGGATGAGGCGATGACTACATATGATAATGAATGTCTAACTACGACACAATTCCTATTTAATCATGTCATAGCTCAATTCGGTGTCCCGACACCATTTTCACTTAGCATGGCTCTCATTTTTTAATTTTTTATGAAACTAGCTCACAAAATAGAAGAAAATATAGATCAATGCCTTAGAAACCAGCCTCTTCGAGGGGGGAACCTCCTTTACATTACATAAATGAACAATTCTTGGAGGATTCAAATGAAAAAAACTCCTTTCTATATATATAGGAGTCCATGGGGTCACAATATAATCCTAATTGACATAACAATAATAATGTAAGGTCACAACATTAACAATAGTGGGCTCCTAAGGGAGAGGTGTGAAATTCCAAAAGAATATTTTGTTTTAGTTGGGAATTCTTACAAAGATATAAGCGATCTTTGTACCATAAGGAATAATTTTCGCAACTAAATGTATCAGATGTACTGGGATCTTTCTGCAACTTTTGAATGAGTGTCCACACTTCTTCGTCATTCTTCCATGCTTCCCTTGCTTTGGTTATCCAATGTGATTGGATAATAGAAATGGCACAAAGCAATGCTTCCACCTCCTCATCCTTTCTTGAGAGTGCATCTGCAACAACATTTTTCTTCCCTTTTTTGTAGATGATTTCAAATTCATAACATAACATCTTTGTGACCCATTTTTGTTGCTCTTCTGAAGATAGTCTTTGTTCCAAAAATTATTTAAGACTATCATGATAATTTTTTACCTTGAAATGTCTTCCCATTAGGTAAGGTTGCCATTTATTTAGTGCATGTAGTATTGCCAAGATTTCATTCTCATAAATAGCTTTCTATAAATACTTTACTTTGATTGGACGACTTTCAAAAGCAATGGGTATTCCTTCTTGCATTAAAACAACACCAATTCCATTTCCTGAGGCATCACATTCAACAATAAAGTTTTTTGTGAAGTATGGTGTAGCAAAGACTGGTGTTAGGCACATTGCCTCTTTAAGATGTTCAAAGGCCTTAGTTGCTTCAAGATTCCATGAAAATGCATATCTATTCAATAATATTGTTAGAGGTGCTGCTATTTTCCCATAATTCTTAAAAAAAATCGATAATACCATGTTAACCCGAGAAATCTTCGCAACTTCTTTATGGTTGTGGGGACTTTCCATTCTTAATGTCTTTAATTTTTTTAGGGTCTACCTTAACACCCTCTTGAGATATAATATGACCCAAATATTCCACCTCTTGTACTCCAAAGAAAAATTTGGAGGTTTTTTCATATAATTATTTCTCCTCCAATAGTTTCAGCACCTTGTCAACATGTTGAACATGATCCTTCCAATACCTCTTGTAGATTAGTATATCATCAAAAAACTCTAACACAAATTTTGTAAGGAAGGGTTTGAAAATGGAATTCATCAACCCTTGAAATGTAGAAGGTGCATTGGTAAGGCCAAAAGGTATGACCAAAAATTCATAATGACCCTCATGAGTTTGAAATGTTGTTTTTGGAATATCTTTGGTCTTCATTCTAATTTGATGATATCCTAAATGGAGATCCAACTCATTAAAATAATTGCTCCATGTAATTCATCTAATAATTCATCAATCATAGGAATGGGAAATTTATCTTTAATAATGAGCTTATTGAGCTCCCTATAATCTAAACACATGCGCCATGATCCATCCTTCTTGTGCACCAATACTACTGGAGCAGAGAAATAACTTTGACTAGGTTGAATTATACCATCCTCTAACATTTCTGCAATCATACGTTCAATTTCGCTCTTTTGGACATAAGGATGTATGTAAGGCCTGATGTTTGGAGGAACACTTCCTATAATCAAATGAATATCATGATCATGATTACGAATAGGTGGGAGTACTTTGGGATTTTTAAACACCTTGGAATGATTGTCCAATACTTTTTGGAGATATGGAGAAATAGATGATTTTGATGTTGAGAACTTCTAATGAGCATAATTGTGCAATTACGCCTCGTTGTTATTTATTCAAAAGGTTTTTCATGACATTAGAGCTTATTATCTTTCCCAGCTTCCCTATGATACCCCATAATTCAACCTCTTTTCCTTCCGAAAAAATATTGAAGAAAAATTCATGAAAATTAAAAGTTATTGTCCCCAAAGATTGTAACCATTGTACTCATAGTACAACATCAGAACCTCCCATTGGAATGGAAATAATTGGAATATTAAATACATATTCCCCCATGGTTAGCTTGATATTATGGCATTTTCCAGAGAAATTTATAGTTACTGCATTTGCAACCATCACTTGACACTTTGGTGTTGGGTATATGAAGCAATTCAATTCCTTGGCTACCTTACAATGAATAAAATTATGGGTAATACCCGAATCAATTAACACTATTACATTTTTCTTCTTGATATGTCCTTCTATATTGATAGTTTGAGGAGTGGTAATTCTTGCCAATGCATTACAGGATATGGTCGGACTCATTTCTTATTTCTATAGGGTTGGTTCCTGGTGTATATCCTCTTCTTTTAAAGTTTATTATTCATTTTATTCCTCCTCTTCACAATATATGTAAAATAATTTATTCTCATCACACTTATGACCTTTAGTGTATTTTCTATCACAACTGTAGCAAAGCCCTTTTGCTCCTTTTTCTTCCAATTTTTGTGGTGTCAACCTTATAGGTTGTGGAAGTCTAGGAGTAGCAACACTTCCATATTTATAGATGTGAGTGGTAGGCTTCCTTGTCGCCATAATTTTACTTTCAATTTTTCTTGCCAACCTGAATTCCTTCTCCAATGAATCAGGTTCCCAAAGGCGAACCTCATGTTCGATATTATCCTTTAAAGTCCCTATGAAGACATCAATCATGTGTTCCTCTAGAATATTAGTTATCCTTATATTCAATTTTTGGAAGTCCTCAATGGGCTCCACCATTGAACCATTTTTTTTTAGATTTATCAATTGGATAAAGAAGGTGTTGCTCTTTGTATCCTCATAATTTGTTATTATTTCCTCCATAAAAATTGACCAAGTGACAATTTGTTTACGAGAGCAAAGCCATCGATACCATACAAATTTATTTTTTTCTAAATATGAAGTTGCAATGTGTACCTTTTATGTGTTTTGCACATTATGGAGATCAAAATATTTCTCCATATGTAGTATCCATGTTATAGGATCCTTGCCATAAAAATTCCTCATATCGATCTTTGGAATATGGTGGGTCTTCAATCCAACACTATAATTTATGAAATCATTATTAACATTTATTTTGTTCTCATCATGAGTTTCATGTACTACCTTTTCGTCATTACAAATCATTTCTTGTATCAACTTTTTCAACCCTTCCTTCAAACCTTCCATGTCTACTTTTATATCATTCTTCATGTATTCCATGTTTTTTTTCATTTTTTCATCTAACTTAGCTTCCATGCCATCCATCTTAGCTTCCATGCCATCCATCTTATCTTACGTGCCATCCGTCTTAGCTTCCATGCCATTCATATTAGCTTCCATCCCCTTATTCAAACCATTCATCTTAGCTTCCATGGATTTCTTTTAACCATCCATCTTAGATTCCATGCCTTTCTTCAAAAATTTCATTTCATTTTTTGTTACTCTTTGCAAGAGAAAAAGTTGGTGCACTTGGTCTTGTAATTTTGATATATCATGTTGCACTTCTTCCTCTTCATGAGTCATAGTAGAGCCTTATAAGGGCTTAATTGTTGTTTAATAATTTGTATGGGACATTTTAGAACCCAATACTTATATCTATGCTTCAATATGCCCTTGGAATCACTTCAATCTGTTTTTTCAAGCAAGACTTGTACAATTTGAAAAAAAAAACACACACACCTTTTTCTTGCTTTTGAGGAGCTCGATATTGAAACTAATGTATCTCTGCAATTTCAAATCCCTGATATTTTATCTTCAGTCATTTATTATCCCTCTGAATATTCTTTCCAATGCCACAGGCCTGACCTGATTTTGATTCTCCAAGGCAATGTTATGCCTAATCTCCCGTAATGGCCTAATTATGGACTAGTTCAATAGAGCGAACTTGTATGGCGTGCCATGTGTCACTATTTCCTCTTTCAGCTCTAAAATTGATACACAGGAAAATATTGTCCATTTAATTTCAGCCACTTTTTACAAAATTCCAATTTGATGCTCAGAGCGAGAGTTATGTTGATTTTCCCAAGGTCACCTCTTTGACATGAAATTCGAGAGCCTGCAAAAACCCTAAATTCCATAGATCATATCTCCAAGCATATTTCGAACCAGGATCTGAAATTTTTACATGGATTTCCTCAGTATTTCTTCACAAATGGTTTCTTTTTATATTTTGAACCTTCGTATAAAAAAACGTATAGTGAAAATTCCACGATGACCTGTTTGAAATAGCGAAACCTTAGAATCCAAAGCTCTGATACCAAATGTTATGAAACCAACTCACAAAATAGAAGAAAAGATAGATCAGTGCCTTAGAAATCATCCTCTTCAAGGGGGGAACCTCCTTTACATCAAATAAATGAAAAAATCTTGGATGAATCAAATGAAAAAACCTCCTTTCTATATATAGGAGTCCATGGGGTAACAATATAATCCTAGCTGACCTAACAATAATAATGTAAGGGCACAACAATAAAAATATTGGGCTTTTATAGGGCACAATAATAACAATCTGGGGACCAAAGGGTACAAAAATAACAATAAGGGGGCTACGATAACAACAATAAGGGACTCTATTAGTAATATAGGGACCTAAAAAAAATCATATGATGATGAAGCTTACTACTTAGCTGGGGCTACGCCATGATAACTCCACACCTTATTATCCACATGACAATGGCCAAGTTGAAGTTGTTAACAAGGTTTTGGTGACAATTCTCCAACGAACCATTGGGAGACACAAACAAGATTGGAATCTCATACTTTTCTCAGCTATATGGGCTTACCAAACATCCACTAAGATGACTACCGGGTTTACACCATTTCAATTGGTGTATGGTCTAGAAGTGACACTCCCAATTGAGTGTGAAATCCCTTCTTTGAAGCTAATCGTCGAGCTACTTCCTGGTACTTCTCCAAAAGAGGAATGTTTTCTTTACCTCGAGCTTCTCGATGAGACCTGAAGACTTGTTACTTTAGTTATTGAAGCACAAAAGAAACAAGTTAAGGCTCAGTACAAAAAATATTTCAACCCTCGCATTTTCTCTGAAGGTGACTTGGTCCTCCTCTATGATCAAGCCCACGATAAATTGGGAGTCGAGAAGCTCGAGCCAATGTGGCATGGGCCCTATACGTGTATTGGAAAGAAGTGCTTATGAGCTAGTAGATTATGAAGGTAATAAATTGGTTGAGCCTCGAAATGGTCTCTATCTAAAAAAGTATTATGCTTGATCGCAAGTATGATACCTTATACAATAGTGTGTTATTCATTAGTGTGCTTTTTAAATTTTTGGTGTGATTTTTTTCTTCGATACATGTTTCCCCTACTTACCTAGTGTTCCACTTGGTTTGCAGATGTTGTCGAGTCATTATACCGGTTTCACTAATCGTGCTTGTCGTAGCACATGGAGCTTATCTTCCGCATCATGGGAATTTTTTCCCCTGATGGCGAGTTGATATATTTACAAGGTATTTTTTTGGGTCTAACAAATAATAATATCTCCAAATATAGTGCGATCATCAAACTATTATCGGATGCAATCAATGTTAGATCTAAGACTTTTGTGATCCATAATGTAGAAAAAATGCTTTCGGATTAAACACATTGTTAAGATTAGGTTGACGTTTCGAACCAGCTAATGTGGTTCATCCTCAGACAAGGTGGAGAGACAATCGATCTTAAAGAATAAATAGAGGGGATGCATCATTACCTAGAAATAGTCGCTAACAAACTAGCTGTTAAGAACTAGCCGTTAAGATTGCTGCTAAGAATTAGCCATTGGAGAATTAGTTAGTTAGTTAGTTAGTTGAAATTAAATTAAGTAAAATTAAATCATTAATTAAAATTTTATAATAAAGGGGTTTATAAAATATATTATGTTAAAAAAGGGGGTTTATAGTTAAAAACATATGATAGGGATGGGAAAAGATCTTAATTAATTAAATAAATTAATTAAAATTAATTAATTAAATAAATAAAATTATAATAAAGGGATTTTAAAATATATGATAGGAATGGGAGAAGATCTTAAATTAATAAATAAATTAAAAATCAATTAATTAAATAATTAATAATAGAGATATAAATATATTAATAACTAAATTAAAGTATATAACATCTACAAATAATAAATAAATAAAAACAGTGAACTAATGAAGGGCCTAAAAAAAAAGAGAGAATTAAGAGAATTAAAGAAAAAAAGAAAAGAAAAAGGGGGGTTTCCTTAAAATAAATAAATAAAGAAAGAAAAAAATAAAATAAAATAATAAAATAATTAATTAAAAAAATAATAAAAATAATAATAAAAATAGAAATAAAAATAAATAAATAAATATGAAATAAAAAAAAAGAAAAATAATAAATAGAAACTACCTGGAGAGGGTCGGGATCCAATTTTTAATCAACTTCCAACCATCATCACGGTTGAGATTCATAGCATGTCGCTCAATTTTGATCGCCTCCCTTAATTTCCTATAGTGGAAATGATCTACCCTTGCAACGACTTTAGAGTCTTCAATAAAAACATGGTGGTGGGATTTTTCCACATGTTCAGTAAGAGCTGAGGTACGAGACCGCTTATGTCTGAGGTCAGTAGCATGCTCCTGGATTCTTTGCCTAATGGATCGACCTGTCTCCCCTATATAGGGAGTTCTACATGAACAAGGAATCATGTAAACCCCCTTCATGTCCTTAGGGTCGATAGGGTCTTTAATGGACCCAAGAGAATTTATAATAGTGCAGAGAGGTTTGAAAGAAGTAGAGATATTATATCTCCTAAGAACATGGGTCATCTTGTCAGTTTTCCCTTGGATAAATGGGAGGTGGACTTTGGAAATAGGATCCACCCTAGTAGATTTTCCACTTAGACCTTTATATGCCTTTTGAAAAGCTTTAAGACCTTGAGATCCACTATAACCATTCTTTTCAAAGACCTCAAGAAGATGAGAATTATTTGATTCTAAGGAATTTTCATCAGAGATTTTAAGAGCCCGAGTCGCAAGCGTACACAACACACCAAATTTCTGAGTAGGGAAATGATGGGAACCAGTATGAAGATACTGTTCCGTGTGAGTCTTCTTGAAAAAAACCTGGTGAGAGATGGAACCATCCTCATTCCTTGAGAGTAGGATATCAAGGAAAGGGAGACAACCATCTACCTCCACTTCCATCGTGAACTTGATGTCCTGAGGATGAACCACATTAGCTGGTTTGAAACGTCGACCTAATCCTAAGGATGTAATCAATATCGTTATAAGGGATTTGGTTGTCAATTTAGACTCACAACTTGTTGTGTTGCAGGTAAGTGGTCATTATTCAGTTAGAAACCCCAGTATTTTTCGTATGTATTTATGTGTTTGATTATTGGAAAGACATTTTTATTACATTACATATCATCACATTCAAAGAAGTTTGAATACATTAATGGATACATTAGCAAACATTGTATTAGATAGACATATGCGTAATATGTAAAAAACTAATACATCATCATGATACATGGAAACTTAGTAGCCATAGAAACATGCATGTGTGTGTGTGTGTGTGTGTGTGTGTATCAAGTCTGTCAAGTGTGTTACATCAAAATCTCAAAAACATTGTGTTATGTGACACAATGGCTCTATGAGGCTACATCAGTGCAAAAACAAAAGCTAAAGGCAGTTATCCGCCCACATGGTGCTTGTGATAGCATGTGGCTGCTCAGATCACTCGCTAGACTAAATGACGCAGTCAACCTAGGACCCCCATGGTGTGCCTCTGTTAGCGGAGTGGGATCTAGTCAAAGTTTGTGGTTTCTGGTATTCCCCTAGTTAGGCTTGTCATATTACACTCCATCTCTACTACTAGATATGCCCCCTGCTCATAGGGAGCATCTTCGACCTAGTGTACCACTCTCCTAGCAATCGGAGACATGTTGACCAATCTTACTAATCCTTCATCTGCAGGAATCATAAATTTAGATATCATAGTACATACCAAAAACATTTAAAAAGTAAAAATCCAAAAACAATTCTTACTTGTGTTATACCATTGTTCACTCGATGGAAGAGGTAGATCTAGGTCACCTCTGATGTTAATGCCTGCATATGCGTAGTCCTCAACCATGATCTTATGACGATGTAGCCAGCTGAAGAACGTGGTTGATAAATGCATCTGTTGGCCCACTCCCTGATGGGGCATGATTTCACACCATTTCAACAACCTTGTGTCCCTCGGGGTTGGATCATGGATCTCCAACCGTTGGTACTGAAACAAAGGAACCCTCTCTAGAAATAAGGAAACCAATATGGATCCTTACCAAACTGTTTTAGCCGCCCTATTTTTCACTTGGTCAATTGGCTCTTCATATTAGCCAATAAACCCTCACACCAGTTAAACATAATAACGGCCAGACAGTCCACCGTGTACTGGAAATGATATTGCATTGCCTTGTGCAACACCTGGGCTCCAGTCACTCGAGCCATGCAATGTAATATTGTGCGTAAGGGAAGATTCGTGATAGAGGATATCTCTACCTTCCTACTCTACTTCTTTTTAACCCCATGGAAGTTTCTCTGGATGAGCATACTAGTACTCTCACCTCCAGCACGAGCTCTGGAGAGTTGGATTCTCTCCCCTCTCCTGGATAACCCTATGATTAAATAAATTTCCATGACATCCAACTCAAGTACCTAGTCTCCAATTATGAATACTTAGCTATCCACATCCCATATCCCAATCAAATACTCAAGTAGCTCCAGCTTAGCTCTTAACCCTGATGTTTGGAAGAATTTCAGTAGTCCATAATTCTGCAATATGTTCACACAATTTGTGTCTTGGAGTGCTTCGTGATCTTCCAACTCATGGCCTCTCTCGTTCCATTCAATGACCATATTCACTAAAATCGCCTACAAAACATGTTCAATTGACATTTTAGGGACTTTCATTGGAGTAGTTTCGAAAATGAACCTTTAAAACTTCGATAATTTCTCATTTTAATTTTCTCCACGTGGTTAGTGTGATTGTGAAATTTGAATCAGGGTTGGCAACGCGCCCTCTTTTAAGGCAGAGAGTGACCAACCCGAATCCAAAGCTCGGATCTACATTGGTCGTAGAGAAAATAAAATTTTGCAACCCCCCCCCCCCCAAAAAAAAATCACAAAATTTTTAAGACAAACTACTTAAAAATGGAATTAAAATGAAGAGGAGAGTTTTAGCTCTTACCTGTAGCCCACGGAATGTCAAATGGTGTCCTAGATCAGTTGCACCACTTATTTGAAGTTCGAATAGAAAATGGGTTAAATGCACTTTCACAATTTACTCAAAATAGAATGGTGAACATGAATTTACTTTTTTTTCTATTTATAGATTTATGAAAATATTTTCTCCATTATTTTATTATTTTTCCTCGATATTGGTGATGTTTGTCGTTTTTGTGCAGTAACAGGATATTTACACCAACAATGATTATTTCTGATGCAAACAAGTTTTATTTTATCTTTTTTTCAAACTTGGAGAAAAAACAAACAAAAAAGGAACCCCTCGGAGTCACCTTATAGCTCTTTTCTAACTCTCGAAAAATGAAAATATTGTCGAGTACTTGTCATTTCAAAATCGTTAAAGTAAATTAATTGACGTTGTCTCAGCATACGTTTACCCCTTTTTCAGGTTGAGATTCACTATTTATAAAAAAAGGAATACCTTGATCGAACATGGTCAAGAGGTCATCTCGGGTATTGTTTTCTACCTTTTCGGATTTGAGAGATGATTTACGAAAAAGGAAATTTTGGAGTTTTCTTTTTAATTTTTTTTTCAAACTCTTTAAACATGAAAAATACATTAAGTTACTCTTTCATTGGACTCATTAAAAACAACACGATGAAAGACTTGTCGACATGACAAGATGGAGTTCCTCCTTCCTAGGGCTTGTTAAAATTACAAGGATGAACTTATATGCTCAGCATATGCTATCCTCTTCATGATGACTATAAAAAATAAAGAGGTACTTGTTAGAAATAATGGGGGGAAATTTGAAAGTGAACATCCTATGTGTAATTTGGGTAGCTTGTCGCTCTTAAACATGACACTTGTCTGCAGTTCGTGTCAGGTTGGGGATATCCTTCATTCATCATATTTTCCTTTGTTGGTTTAAGAAATTCATTTGCCTCCTATTCGATCAAAAATTTTTGTCGTCATTACCTCTGATCTCATTTGAGTCATATTCTGCCACACTTTGAAGTCATGTCGTCGATATGTTGAAGCACAGTCCTGTTTTTCCAAGTTAAACATCCTCTGCTTGTATGACCTTCTCTGTTACATTCCTAAATTACTCTTATCATTTTGAGATATCCATTGTTTTGTGTCGATTATATGGGAATAATTATAGCCCTCCTTTGACGGATCACTTCCTGTCAACCTCAGCTCATTATCTGGGAAGATGATTAGAAACTCCTTTCTAGTACCTTGGAACTTGCATACCTCAATGAAAATTTCTTCATGTTAGACAATAGGTTCACATCACTGGAATTTGATCGAATGATTCTACATGTGTTAGACCTCAACACCTTTATTCACACTTGTGAATTTTGTTTTTGTACCTTGAGTTCCGTCGTCATTATTGGTGGTTTCTCTCATGCTTTTTAACAATTTTCATCATTGGCTAGTAATCAGGTGGTTTCTACCATGTTCAACATCAAATCCTCTATTCACATGGCTAGATTCATACATTGGGTAGATTGAGATTGCGGCGAAGACCTTGGATCCCACTTTTCATTATCTAGGTTGCATGAAGTTATTGAGTATTCATGATTGTACATATGATCCTGTCTATACAGACGGCTGCGACTATACCGTGGATCTATTTCCATGATCTCTTCCAGATGGATGGATGCAACCATGTCATGGGTTCATATGTTATTTTATGCCTTTTCCATAGATATTTTATTAGGAATATTCACATCGGAGTTGTCATATATTGTATTGTGTTTGATTTGGTAGGTTTCTTGGCAATATTCTAAGTTATTTGCCTTGTTTCGTAAAGAATTTCACCCATCACTCCCCGTTTTTCCTTCATGCTTTAGAGGGCATCTGTTACACAGTAATTTGTCACCTTGATCACTTCCCATCCCTGATCTTGAAGTGCCCTGTGACAGGACCTGCACAGTAAATCCACTTGGGAAAAGTACATAAATATATCCTCTGAAGAATTAAAGAAAGGTGCCTTGAAATATCACTGGAGAGACCTGGTCAAAAACCTAAATTTATAGGTCAGTGTGCTTCTCTAGTGGCTTGCCCGTGTTGATGGCTAGTTGACATTTTTGGCCTAGCACTATCAACACCCTTTTTTTTATAAAACTGCAATGATCCCTTTCTGGCAGTGTTTCCTCAAATGGAGGAGAGGCTTCGACCTCTAGGAGCTCCAGGGCGGCGATTTGGTTGTTATTCGGTGGTGATAGGGTCAAGCTCTCTGATTTTAGAGCTTTGATATTATCAATGCAGTTTTATCTCTAGAAATTGGATCATCCTCCTCCTTTCATGGGCTCCAAACCTCTTCTCACATCCTATAAATTGATCCCCATCCCTCCACTACTGGTTGGTCATTATTGGGAAGGTAAGTTCATTCATTCCATTTACACTCCTATATTGTGATAATGCCTAAGATATTCGGGACAAGGAATTCTTTAGAGCTTCGGTGAAGGACTAAGACATCACTGAAGGGAGGCCTCCAACATCAAGGCCTGGGTTGTAAGCTCTCTCTTCTATATTCATTAATAAAACATCTAATTTTTTATTTCTATATTTGTCTAATCATTGGCACAAATATTCTAATATTTCTTGATATGTTAGAGAGATGATGTTCATGAATATTGTGTATTAGATTACATTTTTTGTTGCCTCTTGATCTTCCACGGGTATTTGTGTGTCACCATTAGCAAGGAGTGAGCCTAAGGGATCATGGATCAAGGCCATCATCAAAGCGTTCAAGCATAGCATCAGGAAAAGGTACCTCTATCTCCTTTCTTGTCACATTTTGAATGTTAGCTAAGGAAGCTTGCATTATAAAGTCTCACAAGTTACTTGACCCACTCTAGGTCTAGAGAGATCACCTTTGTCCACAGAGGGAATTTATCTTCGCAACAGAATTGGTGACTCCATTGGGGAGTTGTGGCCTCTTAGCCTTCCTTTCTCGAGCTGATCTCTAGTCAGTTTGACTGATAATTGAGAGCTAAGTTTCCTTAGGTCTTTGTAGGCTTCCATAATTTTTTATAGTTAATCTAGTGAGCTAGGTCTGGTTTTGGTGTGATTTTTCTTTTCTTTTTTCTTGTTCTTAATGCTCATCGCATTTTAATTTCTCATAATAGCACTAACAACACTATTTTATATAAAATAGCCGCAATTATCTGCCTTTCAACACCCTCCTTCTCACAACAAAAGTGTTGATCTTAGAGCCATGAAAAGTTAGGGTTTCCCCTTATCTTTCCAGTGTGTCCTGACCCCTGAAGAACATTTATCAAGTCTGAATGACCTATTTCCTTCACGATTAGCTTTTTTGTGTGGTTGGTTTTGTTTCTTTGACTTGATTGTCAATTAGAGTGAAGTTTAGTTGATTTCTAGGTCTTCTAGGTCAATTACCCTTCTTTGGTCACTTGTGCTTGTTGTCAAAGAATTGATAGGATCTGATTTAGGATTCTATTCCAGTTAGTTCAAACTCCTTTGTGCATTTATTCTAGCCTATTTTTTTTAAGTTTCTTTCCTTTGCACTCGCTATCATTTCACTTAAGAAATCACCTTCGAAATAGTGTTGAACATGAGATCACCACTTGTTTTATTTGCACGTTCAGGAGAATTTTTATTCTTTAGTTCCTGAATTAAAAAGAATAAATTGAAAGTGATTTTCATCTTGAAGTTTGGATTTGGTTTCTTCGCTTTTAAAAAGAGTGAAATTGATTTTCATTTGTGAAGTTTTGAAGTGATCTTGTTTTCCATTCGATAGAAAGAATAGTGAAAAGAATTTTTTGGCATTTCTTTGTTCATTTAGTTGATTGTACTTTATTTCACTGATTACATTCGCATTTTGAGATTTCAAAGTAAAAGAAAAAAAAAACAAAAAAAATATGTATCTTAGTGGAAAGATAAGTAATTTCATTTTTCAATAAGTTTTCATGTTGGGTGTTAGTGTCAGTATTTGCATACTTCCACCATGGATCAAAAAAAAATTGCATGTGCATCTTAGGTGTCCCATTCTGAATAATTTTTTCATCATTCCATGAGTTCATGACTTAAAAATTGTTCCAATGGTGGTTTTCCTTGTCAATAAACTCCACTCTCCCTCCAAGATTCATATTTATGACTCATTCCCATCTCGCCTTGAGAATAATAGCACTTATGGAAAATCTCTTTTCACCTGAAAGTTTTTAAATCAAAATCTCATTCAAATTCAGGTAAAAAAGCAGTCCCATTAGGTCATTAGGGTTTTTCATTTTTCGAGGTCATTCCTTCATTTTGATGAGGTCAAAATATATATGAGAGGTATTTGATATAATCATCATGATGGATTCATTATTTTTCAAAGGTTGTATTTTCAGTTTGAAGACTTTTTTATTGAAATTCCATTTTGATAGAAAAGTCACTTATGTAATTTATTTTTTATTTTTTCAAATGTAATTTTATGCTATTATATGTAATAAAATCCTAAATATGTCAAAAAAATCATGTCCAGCCTCAGTGAGCAAATGAAAAATCCAACTCCATGACTACAACAACCTAGAATGCAAAAAGTGTCAAAAGAGTATCAATGCTAAAGGAAAAAGACCTCAACATTAGAAAAGTGGGTATTCAAAGTTAAATAAAAATACACTTGGCTATAAAGCCCATCAAAAATTTAAAACAAGCTATTACTACCTTTCAAAATATCTGGAGTATTCAACAAAGAAGAATTTTTGAGTTTTTTGAGCGAAATTGGGCAAAATTTATCAGCATTGCGTGTTCTTGAACTTGGCGTTGCACGTTTGAATCAGAACTGTGCGCCTGCCCAGTGGCACTACACCCTTGCCAATAGATCACTATGTAATTTTTAAAGGCATTGTGTGCTTAGAAACTGGCGCTGTGCGTTTGAAAAAGTGTTGCGTGCCTACACAGTGAAGACTTGTGAAGGTTTGTGCCATTCAAAATCCCTTGTATTCCTTAGCTAGCCTAAAACCTTTTTCATCTATCCCTTTTGGTCGTGATTCTATCGAGCGATCCCTCTCTAACTTGGTAGGGCTAAATACCATGTCCAAATTTTGGTTTGAGTTTACCTCAGGATTGCCTCTCTCAGCCTTGAGGTTCAATCTGAGTGATAACATTAGGGATAGTGGAAATGAATTCGATCTTTAAAAGGAGTATTTCAAAATTTTGAACTATTTGGGGGGAAACATTGTTTTTTGCATTACTTTCACTCTTGTTTGGATTTCTTCCCTCATTAGTTTAGAATTCATTGAAATGAAAAGAATCTCTTTTAGCATTTAGCTTCATTATAGGGTTCATGTGACATCGATATTGATCCTCAAACTGAGACTTAACTGAATATAAACTTTAAAATTTACCCAATTAACATTAAGGAGCATTTGAAATTAAAGAAAAAATTTATTGGTCTAGGCTAGAGACGTGTTCTAGTGTCATTAAATGTAGGAGTGAAAATGAAAACAACTTTACAAAAAAAAGCCATAATTAATATGAAATAGTGTTTCTACTGATTGCAGCAGAGCCCTCATACATAGCCAACCAATCTCTTAATGACACACGCAAGTGACAAGTGAAGGAAAACTGACCTAGAAAACCTAGAGGGTGATCAAAATTCACTCAAACACAAACATGGTCAAAGAGACAAATTCATCACTCAAGCAAGGAAATCAAGCTAAACACAGTGGTACCAAATCATATCATACTAGAAAGACACCTCAAAGGCCAAGAGACACTAGAAACTGAATGGAAACCCTAATTGTTTCTAATATTTGGGATTAGCCCGTCTGTGAAAGGAAAACTCATGCTGAAAGGTAGATCAACACGAATGTTTCATATAAAACAATGTTGTCGGCACTTTTATAAGGACATAAAACGCGTTGGGCGAGAAATAAAAGAAAAAATAAACATAATTTCAACAATTATACCAAACTTAACACCTTAAAGAAAAAATAAAGCACCATGCATACCTATAGAGACCTAAATAGACTTGGATCTTGACGATCAATCAAACTTATCAAAAAACCATATCGGAAAAGGAGAGGCAAAGAGGTTATATCTCCCTAGTTGAGTCGCCAATTTTGTTGTGAAGACAATCCCCTCTACGGATAGAGGCGATCTCTCTAGACCTAGAGTGGGTCTAGCAATGCACGAGACTAACTAATGAACCCTTTTATAGTTCGTATTCAAAATGGAAGAAGAAGAAGAAGAACCTAACTCTTCCTGATGTTATCGTCCAGTCCTTTGGTGGAGACATTGATTCTATGATCCCTCAGGCTCTCTCCTCGCTACTTGTGGCATTAAAATACCTGTAATAAATCAAGAGACAACAACAAGAAACATGACAAGATACATAGAATACATCAAATGCAAACTGCCTAACAGATCAAGGAGTATTAGGCTACTAGCATAGATATCTAGAAAAATATGGAAATTTAAACATTAGATGTATTATTAATTATATAAAAGAGGAAGCATACAACCATTGCCCTGATTTTGGAGACCTACCTTTGGTGATGTTGAAGTCCAAACCGAGGCTCTTTAATAAATCCTTCTCCCAAGTGGAAATTCAGGCATACTCAGAGTATAGTGATGCAAAAGATTAATGATCAGGAAAGACCAAATAGTAGTGGAAGGATCGGATTCAATTTATAGCTAGGGATAGGGATTTAGGGATCCATAAAAGAATGAGGAAGGCCCACTTCTCAAGGGAAAATTCCCTAGTGATAAGATCAAGAGCTCCAAATGAGAGAGCTGAAGCATATCTACATCGAACCATATTTAGCTCATCATTCTAGAAGCTTATAGTGCACAAATATTCTTCTCAATTTGAGAAAACGCTGCGAGAAGAGGTTTAGCATGATTTTACCTATCAAAATTACCCTGACAGCACTAGGCCAAAGTGTTGCAACATTCCATCAGCAAAGGCAACCAACCAACAAAGAGCGTTGACCCATAAATTTAGGTTTTAAGTTAAGATTCTTCAGAAAACATTCAAGGTAGCTTTTTGTTGGTCTTCAAGGTATATCTTGAAATATTCTCCATGGTGGATATACTTTGTATTTTTAATCTTAGGAAACTTCAGGATCAGGGACAGGAACTGAATGGGATGAAAAATTAATGTGTAACACATACCATTTGTAGCTACTCAAGAAGATTCGGCTCATGTCCAGTCTGAAGCCGACAAGGTGAACAAATTCATTGACCACATTCAACACATCTCCCTATAGGTTCATGACATCCTGGAGAACTCCAATTCCAAGTACAAGTAACGACATGATCAACATTGGGTGCCACACATGTTTCAAGTGGGCAACAAATTTTGGTTGCATTTTCAGAAAGAATGCCTAACCAGAGCTCATCGGAAGCTCAGACCACTCCAATATGGGCCTTACTCCATTATCAAGGCTATGGGAGACAACTATTTTGAGCTCATCATTCCCCCATTCCTTAGCTTGTACCCATTTTTCAAGGTGGATCGCCTTTGACCATACTTTCCACCATTATTGGACACATCAGACATTGCAGAACAAATCACACCAACAGAGCTAAATTCCGACTACATGGAACAAGCCACAACTAATCGAATCATGGACACGAAGATCAAGAAAAAATGTAAGCAGAAGATCCAGTTGTATGAGGTTATCAAATCTGGCCAACTCCTACACCAAGGAAAATGGCTCACTAGGGACCAAGTTTAGCAGAAGTTTCATCATCTCAAGGAGGAAGTCAATGCATTGGGGACCATTACTTCCTAAGGGGGGAGGACTAATTTAGGTGGATATTGGTAGCCATGCACCTATTCCACTTGGACCCCCACCATTGTTTCTTTCAATTTTTAATTTTCCTTAATTGTAGCACAGTTTACTATTTTTGGTAGTTTTTGGGTCCTGAACTTCCAGAGCCTTTTTTAGGCCCTAAACGACGTTTTTATGGAAAAAAAAGAGAAACATCAATCATTTACCGATTTTGGTCACTCAAAGGTTGTATTCCTTGGATAAATATTTGTAAAGAGGTATTGTGAATGTCAAACATAGATCTTATGCCAAAGTTACATTCCTCGAAAGAGTATGTACCAATTTACCCAAACGAGACCCATAGTTTTGGCGCTTCATCTCCTAGGGTTAGGTTTTTGGATTTTTAGGGTTGTCCATTGTTTCTCAATAATAAATAGGTTGCATAGCTTCACTATAAAATTTTTCAAAGGCATGTAGTCGCCACATTTGTTCTGAAAGATAAGCTACCATCGTCTGAGCTAGTTTATTTTCCATTATGTCTGTAAGCATTTTTCAGTATTTGATATTAATAAAATGATATTTTATTACTGATGAATCTATGTGTTTATGTTTATTTTTGTATTTTATCGTGTTCCTACGTAAGTCTGGATCAGTCGTATCAGAGTGGTCTTCTCTTTCTTGATCTTTCTTTGCATGTCCCCAACAAGGTCACGATATAAGGATTTAGGGCTCGATCTGGTTGAACCTTTGCAAGATCAACTTCGCAAACCCTGATCATGACCTCCCATGGTGGAAGAAAAGAAATAAGAGGGAGTAGGAGATCCTAATACTATATTTCTCGACAAGGCCCTCAAGAAACAAAGGAACGCGATGATGGATAACCTTTCCCTGATCCTTCAACGGCTACCCACTAGTGGCGCACCTTCATCCAATAGCCACTCTGGAGGCGCCACTCCTTTTAAGGTACGAGTAAACTTTGAAATTCCCATATTTGAGGTAAAAATAGATGTAGAAACCATAGATATATGGTTGAAACTATTAGAAGGATATTTCTCGGTTCATGACTTTTTAAGTCAGGAAACAATTACTTTTGCACTCCTCAAATCCGCCTCCCATGTCAAGGACTATTGGGAAACCTACTGTGAGAAAAAGGATGAGAGGGAAACCTCTCTGTTCTCAATTGTTCCCACTTGTAATTTATTCCGAGATGCTATTTTTATGTAGGAAAATCCTCTCTGCGGACAAAGACGATCCCTCTAGCCCTGGGATGGGTCTAGTAACAACAGGGAACAATTAGATGCCTACTTTCCTAGACTGAAAATGGATGCAGATCGTGAATATATCACCTACCTCAATATGATGTGGTTCCTCGCTTGAATCCTTTGATCCTTTTCATTCTGTAGTCATATCCTCACCATCATTAGCACTTGGTTACCTACACAAGATATAAAACAATATCAAACGTGAAAGCATAACATATATCTTACATATACAATCTACCTAGTTGATCAAGGAGAACTAAGAATCCAATCATACATTAAATACAAGAATGGAAAGCACGAATCAATTGGAGTTACAACATGCGCCTTTATGTCATGGATCTCATTCAACGGGTCCAGAACCAAGCACGTCTCCAAAGTGCTCATTTCAACTTGATACAAAGGGGCCAAAGGTCTCAACTCTTGCTCGATACCTATAGAAACAAATATCTCTCTGCAGAGCTATGGGAGGATGTTAATTTCATAATGAGGGAAGAGAGAACATGGATCCACTTAAGTTGGGGGAAATGGGTTATCCCTTTGGGTGGTTCCACTTTTGTAGGAACAAGAAGCCCAAAGGGAGAAGCTTGACTCTATCTTCAAGAACAAAAAACCAGCTCTCTGCCACAAAGCTTCTAGATCTTGAAGATTCACTTCCATTTTTAATAAAATTTCCAGAAGAGGATTGGAGTGGGTATGATTCTCATTCTAGCACCAATTGGCACTGCCCCAAACCAAAAAAGATCCATCAGTGCGAGCAAGACACATAGAGGACATGCGGCTCCAAATAAAAATGTTCTTAAGGAGTTGTTTCAGGAATATTCAACAAAGAGTTTACTCATTATGCTACAAGAGATATAATGGCACATTTTTATGATGTAAAATAGACACAGGGGTCACTGTTAGGGGTCTCTAGGATCAGGAACGGGGAGTACGGGGACATTGACATTTTTTTGTGTAATAGATGCCCCCTAAAGCATGAAGGTCGAATGAGAGTGAGGGGTGAAATGCTTTATGAGTGTGTGCTAGGACCAAGACGTCGTCGTCGAAAAAATTGCACAAACGAGCACATATATACATAACTCAAAATCTTTGAGATAATCACATGACATGAGGTATGGACACAGGCATCCATAAAGAGATCATGAAACATGATCTGAGGTATGGTCGTATCCATCCAAACAAAAGGATCACAAATGTAGACTCCAGGCATGGTCGCAGCCATCCAAATAAAAGATTCATGTGTACAATCATGAATAATACATATCTCCTCGCAACCTAGGATTTATTAAAAAAAAACCCAAGGACATGCCCTTCGTCATGACCCGATCAAGTACAAATTCAGGCATGTGAATAAATAAATTGAAGTTTAACATGAAATAAAATATCCTGATTACCAGTCAACGATGTAAATTGTTAACAAGCACGAGAGAAACCACCAATAATGACAATGGCCCTCAAGGTACTAGCAGTACAATCCACGAGATGCGAATAACGAGCTGACGTTGAACACCCTTGAAATCATCCAATAGAAGGCCAATGATGTAAGCCTATCATCGGATGCGAAAAAATTTCCATTAGGGCATGCAGGTTCTAAGGTACTGAAAAGGGATCTCTAGATCAACTTCCGAGATAATGAGCTGAAGTTGATAGGAAGCGATCCGTCAAAGGAGGGACATAATTCATCGCACATCATCGACACGAGATGAAGGAAATAAGATAATAATGAAAGTGATCATAGAATTGGGTAATGAATAAGACGCAGAAGGAGCTTCTCTTGAACATATCGGCAACATGACTCTGAAGTTTGGCAATATTTGTCTCAAATGGAATCAGAGATCATGCTGACGAAAGTGATAATGGAATGAGAGGAAAAAACAAATTTCCCAAACCCATGGAGGCAAAGTGATGAATGTAGGATGTCCCCAACCTGACACGAAATAGAGGATGTGTCATATTCAAGAGCGACATACTGCGAACACAACTGATTAATACTTTCCTTTTTCCCCCACCATTTCTAGCGAGTACCCCAATTATTTCTGTATACAAGCTTGAAGGGGGTAGTATATGGTTTTCATATAATTTTTTCCTTGGGAAAAATCCATCCTAGTACATTTTACGAGCCTTAGGAAGGAGGAACTCGATGTCTTCATGATGACGGATCTAATGGCGTTAAATTTTAATCAGGTCAACAAAGGTGGAACTCAGCGTCTTTTCATGTTTAGAGAGTTTGAAAAGAGGAAAAAAGAAAACTCCAAATGGCCCTTTTCATAAATAGTCCCTCAATACTCGAAAAGCTAGAAAAAAAAGACTGAGAGAGCCTCTTAGTCGTGATTGACTAAGGTGTTCCTTTTTCGTAAATAATTTATCCCAGCCCGAAAAAGGGGTAAACATATACTGGGTAAATTATGTTTTGTGCACTTTAACGAGTTCAAAATGACAATAACTTGGTAATATTTTCATGTATAGAGAGTCAGAAAAGAGCTGAAAGATGACTCCAGGGGGTTACTTTTTCATTTATTTTTAATCGAGTCTGAAAAAGAAATAAACTGAAACTCGTAAATATGTCATCCATGAAGAAATTAACCCTATAGTTGCACAAGAACAAACCAATAATTTGTTTTCAAGGTAAAAAACATTAAAATGTTATTAAAATATGATAAAAAAAACCCTAAAATGACTTTGAGCACTCATAAAAAAAGGGGAAAGTAAAAAACATTTCACCTTGTACCTTCACACTCTTGAGAAGAAGTTTTTTACCCTCTTTTACCTCAGTTCTTCAGGAGCAGATAGCGGGAGATTTGCAAGGCCAATCAACAAACCGTCTGTTAGACTCCTATACCAATAGGTGTCATATTTCATGATGGACTTGATGGGCTATGTAATATGTTCATACCTTTTTCTTGTTGCAAAGGTTTTCCATATTATCAAAAATCAAAAAATTTAAAAAATGTAAAGAGGAGTACCTTTAAAAGAAAAAAATCAAAAAGTGAAAAGAATAAAAATGTCAAAAAAAGTAAAATAAAATGAACCCCACCAAAAGAAAGGCCAAGAAAGTAAAAGTCTAAATGCTACCATTATTTTCATTTTCTAATGTTTATCGTGTGTACTGTCAAACTCTTGAACACACCATATGAAGAGTCAAACCGTTTAAAAATTGACTCATTCATTTAATTTCATGTTTAGATAGAGAATAAATCATCAAAATGTTTAAACTTCTTTATATAAGTAGATAGGTAGAGTGAATGGCAAAGAGCTCAACAACAGAATCAGCCCTTTTTCTGACAAGGGTTAGAATTAGGTTTCCATGTAAACAAAAGTAGGTATATGCCTGGCTACCTAAGTGCACCCATAAATGAAGAAAATGTGAGAGTAACAGGTAGGGAAAGTAGATGTTGTTGCAGAATGATATGTGATGAATGATGGTTCTAAATGTGTTCAATTGTACTTTCATCACAAGTGCAAAGGTAGATACTACATTGGAAAAATTCACAGCAAAGAAAAGTCAAGATTATTAACTTCCCCTTCATTTTTCCCTAAAGATTTCACTAATTTCCCCTAAGTGCTAAGGTATTTGAAAATTAAAGGGGCTCAAGGCATTTCCTTGACTTTTGGAGGGACCAGACCCTCGGCCCAATAATTGGAAAAAACCTAAGTACTTAAAATCATTCATCATCATGCTCATTTACTTCAAAAAATTCTTTCCTAAGTAAAATCCCATTTTACTTAGGAAAATCATGAGATATTTCATAAAAAACCCTCAAAATCACATTTTATCCTAATTTTAAGTGATGAAGTGATTATAATGCAATTTGATTCTAAAAACTTCACTTTCTTAGTTATATTAATGTATTTTGAAGTTTACCTTGGCCCCTTGTCATATTAACATTGATTTTATTTATTAACTCCTTATAAAAATGACCTTCTCCTATTATATATAATTCCTTTTCATATAAATATCCCAAAAACCCATGTATTATGATTTTAACCAAAGTATTTATTCCTCACTCGTTCAAATAAAAAAACCACTTTATACCCCCTTTTGGTTAAAATATATCATTAAATGTTAATCCCGCCCCCTATGGTACTTGGATTAATCTAATTTAATTATCATATAATAGAAATACATTAAAAATGATTTAAAACATGTTTTATTAAGTGTTTTAAAAACAAAAAATAAACCATCCCTTGCGTATTTTTCCTCCCCAACCTTTCATCATACGTAGGAATTAATTAATCCCCACGATTAATTAAGAACCTAACACGCCAATCAAATCGCTCCTGATGCGATTAATCAATAATAAATTGCGTCGGGCCCCCCTATTAGTTCCAAGTCAACTTCACTCCCCGACCACCATTCGATCACCCGCTCCAAGATCAACGGCTGTTGATAATTCCGCTGGCCATCCCCGATCCAAACAATAACGCACGAAATGACGGTGGTTTATAAATAGTTCCATGGCCACATGTCATTCATTCTGTGGAATCGCTGCTCATCTGCTCAATACCGCCTTCCCTCAAAAGCGGTGTAGAATAAACCGCTTACCACCTTCCCCCCCATGACTCATTTGTCGTACATGCTGACGTCATTTATTAAAATAATAAAAATTCGCCACCCTTTTGACTTTGCGAATAAAACAATTCTCCCTGTGTCTTTTTCATCATTTTGTACGCAGAAAACGACTTCACCCTCCATGCAAAGAATTTCAAAAAATCAACTGTCAAGTGCCATTAACTGAATTTTGCTGAAGACCACTACCAGAACAGTAATCCAGCGTTCGCCCGCCATAGCTTGTACCTGTTTAAACATAGTTCATCTCCTAAAAACAGGTATTTACCCCATTTCTCATTTCAACTATGTGAAATCCTGGCTCTCGTTTTAAATTCTGCACCAAAGACTGCTACAGAGTCTATTTGAGTCTTCTATTCTCCCAAAACCACAATTGAATCCCCCAAAAAAAACTGAGATTGTGCGCATTTCTTCAAAAACCCCGCAATTCATTTCTTAATCCACAAGAACCAGAAATGGAGATTCCCTTGGCTTTAAATGTCACCCCATTGAACGCCCCTCACAGAGACTTGGATTATTTATCATTAGTTGACAGAGATTTCCAAATTAAAGACCTGGTTTTTAGTGATAGTCCTCTTCGGATTTTTTGTCGCTGCAGAGACAATTATTTGAATGGCTTGGATATGATTGGGTTATGGGAATCCAACATTCCCAAGTACCTCTCTCCCTCTGTCCATATTTTCCCTGAGATAATCCATTATTGTCATGCAAACTATGATCCCACTCAACGAGCAGTCTTATCTCCAAGTCAAAATGTCCTTTTTCCCATTACTGCTCAGTCTATCAATGAGATGCTACGTTTTCAACCTGATCAAACCCTGACTACCCTGTCCATGGGAGAATTACTTGAGAAGTCCACCAAACTATCCCATGAAGAATTAAGCCGCATCTACCAGACCTTTATGTTGCCTGATCATCAGCCCAAAGGCCCTCCCCCTTATGGGTATGATTTTTTCACTGAGGAGGGTAGAATTGTTTTGGAGATGATATCCTTTATAATGGACTTTAATACTAGTGAATATGTTGACCATTTAATTCTAGTATTATTGTATATTTTTACCCCTAGACAGCCTCCTGCTTTCAAGTATGACTTTGCATCCTACATTGCAGACAAAATCCATGATCAATTCATGAGATTAGAAAATGAGAAAGTGTTCAAATATTCTTCTGTCATTTACCATCTCATGCTCTATTACCAGTCAGAAAATTTCCCTTTCTATACCAAAAATCTTGATGCCAAAGGGAATCCTAGGTCTGTTATCTTTTGGTCAGCCATCACTCATAGTTCTCGAGATTCTCCCTATTCCTATAATGAGGTCAATGATCTTTTTATACACCCTACAACTGCCTTGTTGACAGGATTTTCTCCTCCAAGGCTCAACAATGAAATCAAGAAAACTTTACAGCTCTTAAAACAATAAAAATTTGGTGATTGGTACTTATACCAAAATCACACAGAAGTCAGAATATATGTATGTGAATTATTTCCATTCAAATTGCCAAAATATGTCCCCATGAGACTCTTTTCATTAGAGTATTTCAGACAGATGAACAACTCTGATATAATTCATTTTTTTAATGCAAAGAAGAAGGCTCAACTCCGGATCAAAAGTCAATTAGATCCCTTTATCTGTAACTCTAGGGATGCAGGGGAAGAAGCTGAAAAGATATTAGAAGACCGTTTCAGATTACAAAAGAGTTTCTATTGGGTACTTTATGAACCATTCAGCTTCATTTGTGATAAAAGAATGAAAAATAAATCAACACCATACATGCATCAAAGAATCCCAGAGATTGAAAAATATGCTAATACAGATGAATGGATAGAAGGAACATTGATAGAGCAGTATAGTGAGCAGGTCAATGTAGACAATGTTATGAAAGATCTTGAAAAGATGCTTGACCTAGACTCTTTTGCACAGGTACCAAGATTAGAGGTTGGTCCTTCCTCAGCTGGAATTTTTCAGCAGAAGTTACAAGAAAACATTGCAGTATCATCTAAGGGAAAAGAGAAAGAGTTTGATACACAAGTTAAAGAAACATTCACTATGACAGAACAACCTCAAAATTCCAAGGGACAGGATCAAGTACAGGTTTCTTCTGTTCAAACCAATCCAGTAGAAATGTCAATTTTGCAGACTCCATTAAATGTGGAAAAGGGAAAAAAGAGAGATGCTGAAGCTGCTACCCCTCTCATTGGATCTTCACAACAGCCTCAGGCCAAGAGACAGAAATTGAATACTCCTCCAGAAGTAGAATCTATTGATGAAATCCTTGATAGTCAAGGACCAGAACAATTGGGCAGTCAACAAACAGGTACAGCCAGTGGAGCATCCACTACTTCACAAAGGAAAGAGCTACAAAAGCAACAGAGTGTTGAAATATATTCTTTCAAAACACCAATTAAAGATCCAGGAGATATAAAGAAGACATTTATCAATATAAAAGCCAGGAATGATCCTTTAAGAATCCAGGTTTATAATCAATTTTGAAGATGGCTCCTAAGAATCAAGAAATATTGATGTCAGCTTATGACATTCAGCAAGGCAAAATGATAATGAGTCACTTCAAACCCAAAGTGCAGCAACCCCAAACAGCCGCTGATTATATTAGGACAAATTTTGAAGTCCTAAGAAAGGATATCCATCCTTTAGATCAAATTGAGTTACATAAGCAGACTGGTGAAATGATCTATTCTACTTTGACTGATAAGGCAATGGCAGCTCACATGTTACAGGATTCGTTGGAGAACACTAGTACACAATTGCAGCTTGAAAAGGCTTCTTCTCAAGCCAAAGACAACAGGATAAAAAAATTGGAGGAAATAATTATTGGATTAGGTCACAATCCAAAGGATGTCAAAGGTATAGAAGCTCTAATCAAGAAAAAAGATGATGACATTGCAGCTTTGAGAAAGCAATTGAAATTGCCAGCTTCAAGACATCCTCAAATTGAAGAAGTAATAAAGAAGAATTTTGAAGAAGAAATGATGGACTTGCTTTTGAGGTTGAATGAGCAACTGATTGAAACAGAAAAAGAGCTTGAAAAAGCATTAAAAGACAAGCAGTCCAGTGTTCCAGTATCTACAGCAGAGTTTATCACAGGTACAACAAGTCAGCCAACAGGTCAACCAACAGAGCCATCACAAGTAAATACTTCTAATTTAAATTCTGAAGAATTAGTAAAGCAAATGAATGACTTGAAACTGCAAGTAATAGAACTTCAATTCAAAAAGTTACAGCTTATTACTTTGGAACAAAAATATGATATTTCAAAAATGACTGTTGCTGACAAAACAAGAGAAGTCAAAAATTTGGAAAAATTGGTTAAAACTTTGGAAAAGGATCTCACATTGGAGAAACCTTTAAGAGAAATAAATGACATTCTTTGGGATAATATTATCCAGTCAATAAAAGATATCTGGTCTTCAATTCAGATAATATACGAGCAGAATGATTTGGTCAAAGTAGCTCTGGATGAAGTTGAAAATACACAAGCAGAATTAGGAAATAGGCCTAAGGAAGCCAATCAGCTCATACAATTTCTAAACACCCAAACCAGACAGCAACTTGCAGATCAGGGTATTCAGGACAGAACTGGAACAATATTAGAGATAAAAAGAGTGTTTACTAAAAGAACTTTTATGAAAAATTTAGAACGAAGGTGCTTTGACATGCAAGGAGAAATCATTGCTTTCAGAGAAAGGTTTGATGTTTTATTGAATAAAGGGTTGCCCAGCCCTATGATTTCAGAAGATAAAATAATGGACCTAGAAATTTATGTTGAGAAATTGGACAAACATGCTCACAATCAAGCCAGTTCCTCAACCATTTCATCAGAAGCAACATTACCTACAGGAAGGAATCTTCATGACAGATTAGAGAATTTGTTTTATCTTGAACATGAAGTAAAACATTTGTTTCCAAATTAGCCTAATTTCTTCAGATATACCGAGGTTGATGAAACATTGAGGAAGCTTCAACGGACCAGAATAGCAGAAGATAAATGGTGGGAAGATCTGTTGGAACTGTTGTAAAATTTATCCTTACATGAAATTTTTCCTATTTACTACAGTATAAAGGATAAAGGGATAAACAAAGGTCAAAGAGAATCGGTTCAGTTAAAAGTGTATCAGTAAGAACAAAGAGTATCAGTGAAGCAAGGCAGTTAGAACAAAATTACTGAAGAGGACAACAATGAGCCAAAATATAGGTCCTGCCTCCAGCACATTCTCAAAAGGAGGAAACAGCACAACATCAGTTGTTTTTTGTCTTATCTACGAGACCATTTGTCTCTATTTTTATTGTAACTTATTTGTGAGTCATCTTAGATTATATCTCGTTTTGTTAAGAGATATTTTGTATGATTTTTTGTATAAATAAGCCCTCAATCGGATTATTGAGGGTGGATTCTTATACTTTGATGTAACATTGAATATCTTGGAATAAAGATCTTTGGAGAAATTTTTCGTGGCAAAACTGGACAAGGAATTGAGGCAGAAGACTTTTCTCAGGATTCATGCGTCAAATGAAGGATCAATAAGTCATTTCTATATCATGTTTTGAAGTTTAATATTTGTTTACAATATCATCTGTGTTTCATTATCTTGATATTTAACGAAAAATATTAAATCAGAAATTACTTAGGTGTAATCTAATTTCAGTCGTTATTATTCTAAATCTTTTCCTCTAAACTAGTTTAAACAATGAATTCTCAATTGCTCCTGTTTGTCTAGTTCATATATCTTTGGTTATTTAGTAAAGAATACTTAACTGCTCTTTATTGATAATCAATTTATTTCTCTTCTCTTGAATGTGTTGAAAGATTCTTTATTGCCTTTCATCTGTTTGAATTCCATTCCATTCACTTTAGATCTATAATTATTTCTAGTTTTATTATCTTGCCCTGCTAAACCATCTTTTTTTTAAAAACTTAAGCTAGCGCAGCCAATCCTTTGACTCCATTAGCCTAATGGACTGAAACTATTTGATCTTAATCTCATCTAAAGAATTCCATCAGCCTAAATTCAAAGAAAACCCCTGGACTTTATAACTAGCCTAATACCTTGCAAAACAAAGCTAAATTTTATAGAGAGAGCCCTCTCTGGGTACAGATTGGCTAGATTTTGTACCTGAAGGTTGATTTGTGGTTACCTCGGACCCCTTTCCTCTTCCAAAAACTTCAAGGAAAATCTGAGTGATAACACCGTCAATGTCAGGTAAGAGGCACACTCATTCCCTGCATTTCAATACTTATTTAGTTGTTTTTAATGGCATGATTTAAATTTTGGAGGATTTCAAAATGATTGTCGCAGCGGATCAGTGCAGGGGTCCCATGTCGGGATCGCGTCAGGCTGTCATTTTTAAAATGGGCAGGGCATCGATCGGCACTGCTATATTTAAAACATTTATGCCGCCTGCAGAGCACAATAATGTGGAAAAATCCTCTCAAAAAAGGAATTTAAAGTCAGTTTTTTTATCATGAATACTAATAATGAACCATGTGAACATTGTTTGCGAGGAAAAGTAGGAAATCGTCGTGATTGAGTGGAAAGAGAGATATCATGACGATGTTGACAGAGTAGCCATGAAGGACAGAGATTGTATTGCTACGTTGAGAAACTGTGGGCTCAAGTTCTTCATGACTGCAAGCATAAGAGCACAACTGGATCTACTACAATATTAATCAACATCTGGGATACATATCAGGAGAGGTTTATACTTGCTAATCAGAAGCTTGAAATTGAAGTGGATGACACCTAATTAATTACCAGCCTATCATGTAGACGGGCACAAGCATGTTTGATTGGAGCCTAAATCATGGGCGAAAGAATGGACATGCTCATTGCGAGAGCATGCTCCGAGGCAACAAAATATTCAAGAGGGAAGATAAAAATAAGAATTGTGGCCAATATACTACTCAAAGTGATTCTATATACCATTACACATGTGGCTAGGGCATAAGCACCACATGAGGCCACCAAGGCTCAACTACATACTGCGGTGGATTGTATGGCACCCACCATTTTTAACTAGTCAGAGACCGTGGTGGAAAACATGAAAAATCAGCTCACAAAGTGCAAAAATAGTAAATTGAAGAAGTTCTGGTACGAATCTATTTTGACGGAAATCTTCCTAGAACGGGTACCATTGTTCCAATACCAAGGGCAGAGGTAGCGGCACCATTACCGCAGGAACCACGACTAACGAGGTGGGTAGAGCTAATGCCTCGCGGAGGAAGTGGACATAAGATGTCATTCAAGCCAGCCTTCTTTACATGGCTGAGGCATCAGCTGATTATGGTGGAAGATTGGCCATACTCGAGGATGGATTTTCGGGGTGATCCTGATTTACCACTCCTGGCGGGTGAACACTGGGAAGATAGAGGTAAAAAAAAAAATTGTTATCTTTTTCATGTTTTTTTTTTATATATATGTTCTGATATTGAAACTTTATGTGCCACACATGTTGGACAACAGAGGCCAGCAGGGATGTCGCTGATATCCAAAAGGGTGGCAAGATATTTAGAGGCCGCTCCCTATGTTGAAGGAGAGGATGCAGAATAAGAGATTGCTCGGAACCTGGAATCTTTGACTGTTGGGATTCTAGAGTATGCTCGAGTAGGAGACATTCCCCGCCAGTACCAACGTCATATTGTTGGAGTATCTGATCGCATTCACCGATTATTGATTCAAGTTATTCGATCAGTAGCCTGCTATCATGATCGTCACTTTGATTAGTTTAGTTTAGCTCTCTACAGTTGTAGTTTTGCTAAGATCTGCGAGTCTCACTATGTACCAAAACATATATAATTTTTGGGGTTATGATGTACTTTGAACACTATTTTCAAGAAAAATCGATACACACACACACAGATATATATATATATATATATATATCTGCGTGTGTGTGTGTGTGTGTGTTATTTTTCATGTTCCATGCATGTTTTTATGATTACAAATTTCGCAAATGCCTATCTAGAACATAATTAGCCAATGCATTTGTTAATGTATTCATATGTTGTGGAATGTGATGATATGTAATGTAATCAAAATCTATTTCCAAAAGGAGAAAAAGCAGATACATTCTCAAAATTTGAGGGTGTCTGACAGAATTTTTCCCATTGAGTTGTAGGACAACAAGCTGTGAATCTAGGTTAACAACCATTTCTCTAATGTCGAGGGAGATTGCTTCGGACAAAAGCTCGATAACTGCACGGAATTAATCAATATTATTGGATGTATGACCTAAACATATACCTTGCAGATCTACTAACTCACCATTAGGGTCATAGATAACCCAGGCTACAGAAGATAGATTTCGGGTACTACGACAGGCACCATCAGCGAAAGCGACATAAGGAGTCAAATACATCTGCAAATCAAGTAAAACAAGATAAGCAGGAAAAACTGCTTGCAAATGCACACCAAACCAAAATGTAGAGAAATGAAAATCACAATAATGTACAAGAGTAATTACACAAGAAAATCATGCATAATATTTCTTTAGTTAAAAATCATTTCAGGGCTTATCCAAAGGATTACCTTCATAATCAATCAGCTCATGGGCCCCTTTCTGCAAAACATGTTTTACGATGTACGACCCATGCCACATAAGTTCGAATTTTCCTACCCCCAGCTTATCGTGTGCTTGGTCATAGAGAAGGACCAAGTCTCCTTCAAAAATGGCACGTAGAGAAACTATCTGATCAAAAGGGGATTTGAACCATTTCTTCTGTGTTTTAGTAACTAAAGTGGCGAAGCATCGAGTTTCATCAAGCCTTTCCAGATACAAGAGACATTCCTCTTCTTGTGAAGTATTCGGAATCAATTCGATAGCTAATTTGAGCGAAGGAATTTCACATTCAATTTGCAAGGTTGCTTCGAGGCCATATACTAAATAAAACAAAGTGAATCTAGTAGCATTATTGGGCAAGGTTCGGTATGCCAAGAGAGTTGAAAACAACATGAGATGCTAGTTTGACTTATGCATCCCAATAGTGCACTGAAGCATAGTAACTAAGACTTTATTTACTGCTTCAACTTGGTCGTTGGCCTAAGGGTAATATGGAGTTGAGTTGTCGTGACGCAAGCCCAAATGAGAAGTTAGCTCAGCCATCATGTAATGGAAAAAATGAGAGCCATGGTTGGTTACAATGGCTTGAGGAATGTCGAACCAAGAAATAACATGATTGAAGAGAAATAGAGCCGCAATTTTACTGTCAGCAGCATATGTAGGCATTGCCTCGGCCCATTTAGTGAAGTTGTCAATGGTGACGATGATATAAGCATGCCCCTCGGACGAGTGAGGGTTACATGTCATGAAGTCAATGCCCCATTTCGAAAATGGGCCAACGATAACAACTGGGTGTAAGGGTGCAGGTGGGGTGCGCATCTTCCATTGGTAAATCTAGCAAGCATGGCATTTACGGATGACAAGAATGCAGTATTTGAAAATAAAAGGCCAGAAGTAAACAACATGAAGGATTTTTTTAGCTATAACATAGTGAGACATATGACCACCACATGCCCCAGAGTGGCAGTCATTTAGCACTCTCTCAGCTTCTTCTAAAGTCAAACAACAACGAAGAATTGAATCTACACTAACACGGTATAAAGTATCCCAAATGATATGATATGGTTGAGAATGATGTCGAATACGTCGATGATCAGACTTGTCCAACTCAGATCGGAAGATTTGGGTTTAGAGATACACAATGATATCACCGTACCATGGATTGATAGTGCTGATCATAAAGAGAGTGTCATCCTAAATGTGCTCATCAAGATCGGATGGAGCGGAGGCAGAGGGAAGGGAGCATATCAATTCAGCAAAAACCAATGATTTATTTGATTTAGCAACAGTGAATTCCAAATAAAACTCCTGTAAAATGGTAATCCATTTTGAATATTTCCCCCCAGAAATTGGCAAGTCAAAATATAAGTCATAGCATTGCAGTTGGAGATCACGATAGTCATGCGTAAGAGAATACAATGTTGAAATCATTGAACAGCATGTAATGTAGCTAAATCCAGTTTCTCGACATAAGAATATCGATTTTATGTATCCATAAGGTTACGACTGAGGTAAAAAATGACATGTTTAGTACCATCGTCATCTTCCTAGACCAGCACCATAGTAATGGTACAAGAAGAAGGTGCTAAGTAAAGGAAATAGTCATGATGATAATTTGTGGGATGCAGTAAAGTAGGGCTAATGAGAACACCCTTTAAAGCATCAAAAAAGCATTAAGAAATTTCATCTCACAGAAAGGGGATCCCTTGTTTCAATAATCATGTAAAACCCTTAGCAATCTCTGCATAGTTGGGAACAAAATGACGTAGGAAATTAGCTTTCCCTTGTAGACTCTGCAATTGAGATAAAGAGGAGGGAGGGGGTAAATTAATGATAGCCTTTACTTTCAATGGATTGAGACAAATGCCTTCTTTAGAGATGACAAACCCAAGGATTCTGCCATATTCAATGCAGAAAACAAATTTGTGCAGATTCAAATAGATATTATAGTGTCGGAAGCGTAAAAAAATCTTCCGAAGGTACGCAGGATGGTCACGGCGCTTAGTTGAATGAGCAGGGATGTCATCCAGGTAAGGTTGTATGATGTGCTTAATTTCATGGAAAGCATAGGACATCATGCGCTGAAAGGTAGCACTGGAATTATTTAGACTAAAAGGGAGATTTTTGTAAGCAAAGGTTCCCCATGGACAGATAAAGGCAGTCTTGTGTTGATCATCCGACAGGATGTTAATCTAGTTATAGCAAGAAAAACCATCCATAAAGGAAAATATCTCACTCCCAGCGCATTCATTGATGATTTGGTCAATAAATGGAGTGGGATGTTTATCCTTCGGGCAGGCCCAATTGATATCTCGGTAATCAACAAAAACGTGAATGGTACCCTGATTTTTATTAACAGGGACAATATTGGACACCCAATCTGTCAATGAAATAGGATAAATAAATCTAGCCTTAAGAATTTTTTCAACCTCTCATTTTATGGCGGCCTCCTTTCTAGGGTGCACAGGGCAAATTCGTCGACGAAAAAGCTTCGATTCAAGGTAAGCCGGTATTTCATGCACTACTATACTCGGGTCGAGGCCAGAAATTTCCTCGTAGGACTATGCAAAAGCATATCGAAATTATTGAAATTGACTAGTATAGAGCTTGACCTCATCTGTAGAGAAATTCACCCCAGTGTGAATGTTATCGAAAATTTCTGTTTTCACAGAAATGTCGATAAGCATTGTGGCAGTGATGTTTCCCATGTTCCCCTCAGAGAAAACCTCATGTGCTGACATCGGTGTCGGGAAAGGATCACTCATAACATGAGGAGCGAAATTTTCAAGACATGAATGAACTATTCTAGGGCTCGGGAGAAACGACGAACAATGATGAGTATCATTTCAAGGTGTTTCCTCGAGAGACATAGTATCCACGACACTTTCGTTAGATGGAAACATCTCATTCAGGGGATCCGATGAGTTCGAGGAACCAAGCCAAGGAGATTGGGAGTATGCGTCAAAATTCATGCTAGAAGTAGCATTTTCAGAATCATTAGCCGAAGCCGAGACGATTTCAAAATAATTGACCTCTACCAGAATTAAGGGCATCACGTCACCAAATGAATAAACCTAATCAGGTGAAGGTATGATCCAAGGATAAGAAGAAGTGGAGATCATATTTACCTGAGCAGTGTTCAGTGGAGGAAGAGAAAATATACCCATTAGGGCAGAATATTTGAAAAGTCCTATCCCCACACTTTCATAGGGTGTGGTGGTATGGTCTACATAAAAAACATTTCCTTATGAAGAAGTGGAAGAAAAAAAGGACAACTAATCAATAGTGATGATCTTTCCTTCATGCAGGAAATGGAGAACACGAAAGAGAGTGGACAACATGCAAATAATAGCATGAGTCCAACTACGACCGAGAAGAATATTATAATTGGGTTTGGAATCAATGACTTCTACCTCGATGTTGATCTTTTTTCTGTCCAATGTGATGGGAAAGTTGGGAAGGAAACCAAAAGGACAAGAGTCCCTTCTGTCGAAGGCCTCCAAAGTATTTGGATATTGGATAAGATTTGGACAACCAATGGCTTTCCAACACGAGAAAGACATGATGCAAGTGGACACACCTTCATGCCTAAATTCCTGATGGATATTGTTTCCATTAATACCAACCTGGATAATCAAAGCAAGTTGATGAGGGAGACATGGGAAGAAATTTTCCAGATCAAAAGTAATGAGCCTTGAATCGGATGGATTGATTCCTCTGATAGCAGATAGAAACACTTTCTATTGTGACGGACAGCTCTGAATCACCTCTAGCATGGACATAGCAGAAGGCTCCCAAGCCAAATCCTCAACAATATTGTAGTGTTGAGCAGCGTGGGCGTTCATATTATATGAGGATTTTCGGAGCACACCTTTAGAAGGTGGTCGTACAATGGGATTAGAACTAGGCCTTTCAATGTGAAGAGGGCCAAAAGCGGGCGGGGGAGAAGGAGTAGGAGCATCAGTGATTTCTTTTCCCACCGACTGACGTGATTTTGAATAATATTTAGATATGGTAACTATAGAGACAGGTGTAACACCATTCATCATGAACACCCGAGAACCAAAATAGGTGTAAGATTGGGGTTGTTCCACCATTGAGTTTGTTGTGATGGAAAAAACTCTTTAAGAATAGCTGGAGTCCCTTTAGTGCTCTTCAGTAAACGACTCACCTCAGCCCGTCGAGGACAATCCTTGGTGTAGTGCTCGTCATCACATATCAGGCAAGGATACTTCAGTTTATGTTTAGCTCCATCATCAATGTGAGGTTTGGGGGAATATTGCTTTGGGGCATCATATTTAGATTTACCTTTTCCCTTATTTTTCCCTTTATAGGATTTATTGGCCGCAAAAGAATGAACGACATTGACCTATGAATTTTTTCTAGGATTCCAAGAATTCTAAGGAACAAAATCCGATAAAGAAGATGATTTTGGCTTAGAAGCAGAAGAATACTTCCAAGAAGTTTGGGAAACAAAACCAATGACACCGTTCTTCATTGGTGTCACCAGGGATTTTGAGGTTGTAGACCGAGAGCTCGAGCGTGGAGGGTCGGGTAAAATATCATATAACGTGCTAGATTGGGAGTAAACTAAATCTAGATACTGAGCATGAGCTATGGCTTACTCTTCTATGCCAGCTGCCCCCATATCAATATCCTTAGTGATCTAATTAACGAATGATTTGATAAGCCATTCTGTCAACAGTTGATCAAGAATATCAAATTTGATCAAACAATGACACCTTCTCCATTCATGAATATGATCGGAGATATGTGTAGCAGTATCTTTATTTAAGGATGTAAGGAGGTGGGTTCCCGTTTCATAATGAAAAGGCAACTGAAAATGTGTAAGTTAAGTGATGGCTAATGAATTGAAGTCCTGAAAAGTTCTGCGTGGAATTTCAATGTACCACTTTGCAACGGCACCAGTAAACATTCTTTGAAAGAGATGTAGAATGACGGAGTCGTCAAACCATGGATTGGAGGAGCACTGAAGATGGTACGTCATAACATGTGCCTAGGGGTCTTCTCCAGATTTTCCTTCAAACTTGGGGCAATCGCTTGGAATTTTGGTTGGAACTGGGAGCTAATACGGATTGTGAAGAATTGTATCATTGGTCAATCTTGACACATCAGGAAGTTCCAACATCGTGAGAAACGAAAATTGCAGTTTGAAGGGCATGGTGTTCATTATTTGACACATGCCCATTTCTGGATTCCAACCATATTGGGAGAAATTCTACCCCCAAGGGTTCTGTCCCAAAGTATTTTTCCCATATGGATTTTGTCCATAAGGAATGAAACCTTATGGATTCGGACCATTTCCCGGTTGGTGACCCAAAAAAGGATTCTGACCCACAGTAGACCATTGAGGTCCACCCTGACCATAGTTCGCAGCATATAGATTTTGTTGTTGAAAGTTTTGGAATGGATTGCCCTGTGGTTGACGCTGCGAACCCAAAAGGTAACCTTGGGAACCCAACGATTGACCTTTTGAGCCGAAGGGTTGACCTTGGGGTTGCTGGATGGTACCCTAAGGATTGGATGACACAATACCTTGAGGTTGCTGAGGTTGGATAGGTTTCCCCTAAGGACCAGATTGGCCTGGCTGAAAAAATACCTGACTTTGCTAAGAGGAGGGTTGTCCTTCCTGGACAAAAGGCTCACCTTGCTGAAAGTGAGTTTGGCCCAGTTGATCAGAAGGTTGTCCTTGTTGAAAATAGGAAACTGACCTTGATGAGCAAAAGGTTGATTAGTTTGTACATAAGGCATTTCCTGTTGTACATAAGGTTGTCCTTGTTTCCCATAAGGTCGATTTTGACCATAGATAGGACCCTGCTAAAAAATATAACCCTATGAATGAATGCCAGAATGACCTTGAAATCCTTGCAGATTTATTGGCTAGGTATGCAAGTGTTGGGAACCATACGGGATGTAAGGTTGTTGGTTAATACTCTACAAAAATTGATGATATTGATCATGTGTTAACCATGTTGGACCAGATGATCCAATAGACATAGAAATGCTACCAACAGCTTGAGAGGAACCTGGGATGTGAGCTTTAGTTCCACTCACAGATGGACCCATGGAGGATTGGGAAACATTCGACAGGGTAGGGCCCCCACCAGAAACCGAAGTCAATGGGATCGACATAGGAACACTGACAGAAGTTGCTGAAACACCTACGCAAACAGTTTCCTTTGCGAGAGTAGGTGTAATTATAGTTTGAACAGGCATGGAAACAATTATGTTGGAAACACTCAGACTAGGGGCAGATACCCTGGTATTCTTCAAAATAGTATTGTAATACAAAGGCATGGCACTCGACATACTTGAGACCAGGTGTCCCAATGAGGTGTAACCATGCAGAATATACGACTAGGTAGAAGGCTTAGAGGTCTCCACATAGGGAAAACCCTCGGGAGGGAATTGAGGTCCCTTAAACAACGACTCATCTACACCACTGATGGTGCTTGAAACCTCCAGGGGAGATGAAACCTCTCCTTCAGAATCCATCAGGAATAAGTGACAAGTAGCGGTCTACGATGGACGCGGAGAATGCACAAATGGTACACCGGGTGTATCGTATGGACTATATGGCCATTAAGGGGAGATTTCAATGGGATCGAATAATGGATTCAGAGGGTAGGAAACATAGCCTACTGGAACATCAGGAGGAGATCGAGAAGCGAGAGTTTGGATGCTCAAAACAAGGGAAAACTCGTCAATTTGAGTTCCATTCAAAGGTAAAGAGTCAGAAGAGACAAGTGAAAATATCTCTTCAGAAGAGGATGATGCAGAGGAAACTAAACTTGATGGTTCGATCATGATGATCTTATCTCAAAAATAAGAAGAGGAAAAAGATGATTAATTCAAGGCTTTAAACAATATATTTATAAGGGGTTACTCATGATGTGGGCCAAAAATGTTCTAACAGGAAAGCCATGTGAACGTGGGAAACTAATTTTTTTTTTAAACGAAATAAATAAAAAAGGGTTAATCTAGGAAAAAGGATTACCAGGCAGTCGTGATCAAATGAAAGAGAAATGACCAAGGACTTAACATATGGTATCCAATCTCCCCGAATGTTGTGTTTGGTGTATCACATCTACAAGGCGGCCGACTCAGTTACCTATGGCAGGTTTGCAGCCTAATGGTATCTCCCAAAATATAGGTGATAGTACGTGGGAGTCCAAATCATAGTAGTGTTTTCTGATGTGTAACCGTTCGAAGAGAGTGTCCCGAAATATACCTTCATACATCAATATTCTTACATACGTAGGACGAGATATCACCCTCGGGTTGTAACAAAAACTATTAGTAACAGCTCCTATGCTTAATGATGTCAGAATTCGTCTCTAGCCTAGACCTATAAATGTGATTTGTTAGGTTCCAAATGATCCTTAGGTTGATTGAATAAATTTTAAGGTTTATCTTGAATTATGTCTCGGTTTTAAAGTCCTACCGATGTCATCTGAACCCCTAAGATGAAGCTAAATGAGAGAATAAATCATTCATTTCGATGAAAACTACATTAATGAAGGAGAATGAAACTCATGCAATCAACACAGAAAACAAAACAAATGCATGGAATGACATTCACTTTTCTCTTCAAGTGCACAATATTAAAGCGAAACAAATTTTTTTACAATCTCTTTCCTTTCACTAAATGCACCTAGAAGCAAATCAAAATGAAACTTTCATTTGCTAAAGTGAAACGAAATAAAAATATTTTTGTATTTTTCTTATAAGAACAATGCAAAATGTAGAATGAAAATAAACAACGATGCTTTGAGTACTAATAAAATCTCTCAAAATGCATACAAGAGGAAAATATTCGAAAATCAAAGAGAGACCCAATACAATTTTCTCAAAACAAGACACTCTTCATGTACACACTAATCAATCACTTAAAGAAAACAAACTTCAATCGAATATAAGAAATTGTGATCTATGCTTGATACTGAAAAGAAACTCAAATGCATTCAAATTTGACCAAAAGACAAAATAAATCAAACAAAAAGTATAAAAGATAAGAGAATACTTGATTCAATGAGAAGTCTAGAAATCAATAAAGCAAGCAACCGCTCGGATGATCCGAAGACACCTAGAAACCCTAGAATGATCAAGGATGCACTAGCTTTGCAAGAGAGACAACCAAAGATGTGAAACTTGAATAAAAAATGTCATTGAACATAGAAGAACAAGAGCTATTCAAACAACAAAGAGAACTCAAAAGGATAAGACCCACTGGCTGGCCAATTGAAGGAAACCTAAAAATTTATGCACACAAATATGCATGGTTGTTAAGCTGCAACCTGCACTATAAGAGGAAAAGCGTTATTGTGCAAATGAATTCAGCACCGATCGATGCGAATGTTAGAGAAATACTACTGTCGATCGAGGGAAAGACTCAAAAATAAAATGGTTTTCTAACCTGACACCAGGATTATAACTTCAACAGAGAGATAAATTTCTATGAGTAGTTACAGAATCTATAGAGACAAGGAGGTGGATACTCAACGAAAATTGATGATAAAACAAAAAATCAAAAATCAAAAACAAGAGAATTAAAAGGAAGCACTCCCTAGCAGAGTCACCAATTTTTTATGGAGGAAAATACTCTCTGCGGACAGAGACGATCCCTCTAGCCCTACGATGGGTCTAGCAATAATAGGGAACAATTAGAAGCCTACTTTCCTAGATTTGAAATGGATGCAGATCATGAATAGATCACCAACCTCGATCGGATGTTGTTCCTCGCTTGAATCATTTGATTCTTTGTGTTCCGTAGTCAGATCCTCATCGTCACTTGCACTTGGTTACCTGCACAAGAGATCAAACAATAGCAAACGTGAAATCATAACATATATCTTACATACAAAATCTACCTAGTTGATCAAGGAGAACTAATAATCTAGTCATACATTAAAGATGAGAATGGAAAGCACGAACCAATTGGATTATATTAAAATATAGAGGGGGAGTTACAACCCGCGCCTTGATTTCGTGGCTATCCTTCGACAGGTTTGGATCTAGGCACGTCTCTAAAGTGCTCGTTTAAACTTGATACAAAGGGTCAAAAGGTCTCAACTCTCTCTCGATACCTATATCAATAAATATCTCTCTGCAGTTCTTATATCTCTGCTCTAACTAGCAGAGCTATGGGAGGATGTCCATTTTATAACGAGGAAGAGGGAACATGGATCAACTTAAGGTGGGGAAATGGTTATCCCTTTGGGTGGTTCCACTTTTTTAGGAACAAGAAGCCCAAAGGGAGAAGCTCGGCTCTATCCTCAGGAACTAACAACTAGCTCTCCACCACAAAGCTTCTAGATATAGAACCTTCAATTCTATTTTTTTTTTAATTTCCAGAAGAGGATCAGTGTGGGTATGATTCTCATTCTAGCGCTGATTGATGCTGCCCCAGAACAAAAAATATCCATCAGCACGAGCAAGACACACAAAGGGCGCACCGCTCCAAATAACCATGTTTTTAAGGAGTTGCTTCAAAAATGGTGAACGGAGAGTTTACTCATTATGCTACAACTTGCAATGGATATAATGGCACATTTTCATGATGGAAAATAGACACAGGGGTCACTGTTAGGGGTCTCTAGAATCAGGAAATAGGGAGTATAGGGACAGTGACAACTTTTTGTGTAACATCCATCAAGGAATAATATTATCCCATGGGGAGATATGAGGACAAGTACATATAATGGACTACATTGCGACAATAAAGGGATCAATATGTGCATGAGCTGATGAATTTTTTCTATACCCTACGCACAAATTTGGGTAGAAAATATTCGGAGAAACATTTGGTGCCAAAGTACCGCAGTTGTCTACATAAATAGATTTAGGAGGAAATGGAGCTCCTCGACATATCCTTGATTAGTGTAGCATACCAGTATGCTGCCAATATTGAGCAGAAATTCAAACAAAAGAAGTGTGTAATATCCCAAAAGGGAGAATGCAGTAATCTAAAAACACAATAGCTGGAAACTACAACAATGAACAAATAATCTAAATAAACTATAAAATTAGATAGAATAGCAGAGCCATTTTATTATATAGGAGGTGGATAACAAGTACAACAGTTCTCAAAATATGAGACACTCAAGCTAAAGAAATGACCTAGAATGACCCTGAAGTGTTCCTACAAGAGCGACTACATAACTGTGGGACTTCTGGAAGGAATATTGCATTGTCCCTGCTACAAATGTTGGGACTACAATTGCCAGAAAAGTATAACAATGTAGATCTGGCGGTTTCAGAGCTCACATGATGTCAGGATTTCAGATCCAGGCTCTATGATGAATACCAGAGATAACCCAAAAAGGGTTTCCAGATCTGAAAATCTTGGAAAATCACCCTCTTAGGCCCTGCAACTATATGACTACTGGGTATGCAGATCTACTGCATGAGCTGAAGATATGCTGGATACAATAAGGCACAAAAAACTCAATGCATAAAGGGTTGATCCCTCCTTCAAATCCTTAAGCTAGAATCTCAAGGCTCATCTCCTCCAACCTCCTCCAATAGATGCAACTACTGAATACACAACAACTGAGAAAATTGTGTTGTAAGAGAGGGAGGCTCTATATACTGATGCTAGATGTTGCAATCAAGCTTCTGAATGATGTAAATGATGTGACCAAAGTGAGGAGATGGTCCCTCACAGGATTTCCAGTTGAAATACTGGAAACTTCCTTCCTCCTTTAGATCTGCAAGACAAGACTACATAATCCCTTCAGGAATCATGGCTGCATGGATGTATGAAATGATGGCCTAAATGTCGGATATGAATATGCTGCTCCTGAAAGGCTGATATTGAAGCACAAGGTGAAATGATTAATCCTCCACCAATTTCCTAACTGAAATGCTATAAACAACCTCCACCTCTCAAACCCTCAAGCAGAAATGTGTAATCTTTGAGACTGAATGTGCATATGAGAGTGGTTGAACGTGGCACCAATGCTTGATGATGTATGACATCTCAAAGAAACGTTCCCAGAGTAGGCACTCGAAGTCCCCCGTGGGTAAGGGTGGGATTTCTTCTCGGAAACACCCATGTGCTAAACAACACTATATACTTAGCTAAACAACTGAAGTGTGCATAGAAATGTAAAATGAAAAATCCAGATATAAACAGATGAATAATCAAAATATATGATTCTTTCATCTTTCTTATATGGTTTTTGAGCCTTCCATAGCCCTGTCCCACCTTATAATTGTGCTTCACATGTGGCCATTAGCCTCCATGAAGACTGTGTTGTCGCTTTATGTTCTCCACCATCTTTGAATTTAATTCCCACTCTCTCCATCATGTGCATTATATGCACCACTTCCTCCACTATTTCATCATTAGTAATCTATGATATTACTTTTAATGCACCATGATCTCATTTTACTTCCTCCATGATTTCCATGATCTTATCATTAATTTTGCACGATCTTCACTATTCCTTCATTTAAGAATCTTCTCCACTACTCCATAATGTAGATCTAGCTCTAAATTATCCACATTCACACATTAAAAGTGGATTTTATTCATATATGGGGTTTATGGGTCCCTCCACCCTCTTATTTACTTAATTAATTAAGAAAAGTAAGAACTCTAATATTCCAATTAATTGATAGAAAGTTGGGAATATTATAGTCCTCCCCACCAAAATGTTGCTTGTCCTCAAGCAACTGAAAAATCGGATTCTACAGCAATCCATCTCCCTCCAAATGGAATCCTCATATGGAATGCCTCCCCATTTTCTCCAATGTGTTATACATGCCCAACTCCAAAGCTGCCTCTCTAGAATGTATAGAATGGCCTCCAACTGAAAATTTAGATGATTCTCCTCATCAATGAATCTCCAAGTGGAAACTATACGTTGTCCAAGATCCTCCTCTATGCATGAGATACATAAATTTAAGTGGTATCGTCCCAAAGTGGAAATTCCCCCATCATAAACTATCACTCCATCCCATGCTACATGAAGTATATTTTATCTCTCCATGCTTCCATCCTTAGCCCTGTTGGCCTTGTTGGATCCAAGCATCATCCCAAAAATGTGAAAAATAATAAGTAGAGACATATTGATCAACATGTACAATGTCAAACCATACTCTCCCAATAACAACCGTCACAGCAAAACCTTTTGATGCCATGCCAAATCATCATTAAACCAAGTAAGAGAGCCATACTCTCTCAATAGAAGCCACCGCAACAATGCCTCTTGCTGCCATTCCATATCATTAACCCAAGTATGAGAGCCATACTCTCTTAAAGAATCCACTTCAAAAATTCCTCCTGCTTCCATACCACATCATCATCATACCAAGTATAATGACCATAATATCCCAACAGAAGCCAATGCAGTAAGGCCTCATATTGCCATCCTCCATCAATATCATGTAATGTATGGGAAGAAATCAACCCATACTCTCCCAAGAGTAACCAAAGCAACAACGATTCTTGTTTCCACCTTACATCATCATGACGCAAGTCATGGAGCAACAACATACTGATTGACATGTGGAATGTCACATCAGAACTATACAAACAAGCTCCCTTCTGCCACATCATGTGAGAGTTATGCCATGTCCCAAACCAAAGTACATACATGAACATAAGATATATCCCAAACAAAAATACATTCATGAACATGAGATACATCCCAAACAAAAGCATATATATGGACATAAGATATATCATGGGTTGGCCAAACTCTTTCAGCAATAACCAACGTAACCATGCCTCCTGTTACTGCATAACATCAATGACATCCATGGCTTGACCACAGAAATGAGATATGTTGGGTAGTAACCATACTCACCCAAAAGCAACCAGCACAGTCATGCTTCTTGTTGCCCTGTATCATAGATCTGCAAGAAGGTTGGCAACCCCTTGCTCCTCATCTGGATCCATTCATCCCAATGTGGATGATGAATCATACCAAGCTCAATCTTGGTATCCACCCAAGGTAGAATACCATCCTCCTCCAACCGATAATATTTGTACTCCATGATAGGTTGAAGTGCACCTCCTTTGAGGTCTCTCCATGAGATACTCTCATCAATGGCCCAATAGAACCCATAAGGTTCCACGCATGTTATAGGTAGAAATTACTCTTTGAGTTGTGAGGTGCTCATCAAGGAATCTCCATCTTGACAATGAAAATAATTTCCATCATAGGATGTCTACCATCTATCATCTGTCCCTCCAGTGCTTCATGAGTGAAGTTGTCTCTGTGATTCTCCAAGAAGAATGGGGCCCTCATCTCATCATTGGTGCTTAGTAACAGTGTTTTAGATCTGCATGGTGATACATATGTTGTCTCCTAGCCATAAATAATGTTGAACTCATAGTCCAGCACTATACTGAATAGGATTGTGCTCCTCCCATCTTCTGAAAATCCATAATTCAACACGAAGTGTTGGGTGTATCTCAACCATGATAAACTAGGATAGCTATACATCTTCTCCTTGATCAAGTGAAGGGTCCTCTGTGCAGTGATAATTTGCTGCTCCAAATCAGCAAGGTGCTCTAATCCTTGGGTATGCAATTGCCCTGATGGCATGGTCTCACAAATCTCAATATGAGGTAATGAAATAATATGAGATGAAAGTGTTTGAAAACCTTGGATAATCTGAATCTCTGGAACATCTTGCACATCTACAAGAGTTCCTCCAAACAGTGCAATGGCCTCTCCAACTGCTGGTAATGATGATGGCTACATCTTTTCTAATGTACCAATGTTGTTATCTGCCTCCTCCTCCTCATGCATCTCATGAATCATGCATGGGGCTCCTAATGTCAAGAGCTCAATACCATCTTGCAAAGATGCAAGTGTTCCTCCTCCTTATGTGAGTACTTCTACAGCTAGTGGTGGTGGTAGGGGCTCCTATTCCGAAGTGATGATGATATCTTCCTTTGGCCCTTCATGTACTATCTCCTCAATGATGGGAAGTTTCTCTATGTGAGATGTCTCTGGTTTCTTTCTACCAAAATTCTTCTTTACTCTTTGGAAGAATTCTACATAAGCAGTGACTTTGGCATGTGAAAAATGACTAAACCACAAACCTTTGGCTTCACCCTCAAGATGCAATGATACAATCTCAATAGCCTTTCTTTCTACTATTGGGTATAGTTGAAAGAATGTAGCTAACTCTTCCCTCCAAGCCCTCAATGTGCTTGTGGATGATCCATCAAATGTAGGCAAGAAGAATCTATGCCTCTTTCTTCTAATGTTGTTGTGGGATCTCCTTTCCTCTTTGAGTTGCAAATACTATTGGAGAGATATGGTCTCCTTGAGTGCTCTAGGCTATGATTTTTACTTGGACAGATATATACTTAGGTTCACATACCCCAAGTATCCTTCATATTCACACCATTCCCCTTCCTTCTCAAAGAAACTGGATTTAGTAGAATGATGTGGAGCTCTTTGCCTTGTCATTTGTTTCTATTTCTGATAGGAAGTGCTTGGACCTTCCTCTTTTTGAACTCTTCTTGGATCCTCCTTTTGTCTTTCTCTCTTCATTTGATTATCCTCCTTGGAGAGATCTTGCATATATCTAAAGAGAAGAGTGGAAAAACTGAAACTATCCGTCATTGTAGATTTCTACTATCTTCTTATTCTTTTGATATTAAAGATGAAGTGCCCACAAGCTGAGCCAAAGATCATGCTTTGATACCACTGTAATATCCCAAAAGGGAGAATGCAATAATACAAAAACACAATAGCTGGAAACTACAACAATGAAAAAATTATCTAAATACACCATAAAATTAGACAAAATAGCTTAGCCATTTTATTATATAGGAAGTGTATAACAAGTACAACAGTGCTCAAAATATGAGACACTCAAGCTAAAGAGGTGGCCTAGAATGACCCTGAAGTGCTCCCATAAGAGGGATTGTGTAACTGTTGGACTACCGGAAGGAATACTGGGTTGTCCCAGCTGCAAATGTCAGGACTGCAACTACCGAAAAAATATAACAATGTAGATATGGTAGTTCCAGAGCTCAGATGATGCCAGGATTTCAAATCTGGGCTCTATGCTGAATACCCAAGATAACCAAGAAAGGATTTCCAAATCTGATAAACTGGGAAAGTCACCCTCTTAGGCCCTGCAACAATATGACTATTGGGTATGCAGATCTACTACATGAGTTGAAGATATGATGGCTTAAATAAGGCACAACCAACTCAATGCATAGAGGGTTGATCCCTCCTTCAGATCCTTAAGCTAGAAGCTCAAGATCTATTTCCTCCAACCTCCTCCAATAGATGTAGCTGCTAAATACAAAAAAAATTGAGTAAAATTGCACTGTCAGAGGGAGACTCTATAGCCTGATGCTAGATGTTTCAATGAAGCTCTTGAATTATGGAAATGATGTTCCCAAAGTGAGGATATGGTCCCTCACAGGATTTCCAGCTGAAATACTAGAAACTTCCTTCCTCCTTCAAATCTGCAAGACTGGACTAGACAATCCCTTGGGGAATTGTTGCTGCATGGAGGTATGAAATGATGGTTTGAATGTTGGATATGAATATGATGCTCCTAAAATTTTGATCATGAAGAAAAAGGTGAAGGGATGAATCCTCCACCGACTTCCTAGCTGAAATGCTAGAAACAACCTCCACCTCTCAAACACTTAAGAAGGAATGTGTAATTCCTGAGACTGAATGTGCATATTAGAGTGGCTGAATGTGGCACCAAAGCCTAATGATGTATGGAAGCTCAAAGAAACCTTCCCAGAGTAGGCACTCGAAGTCCCCCATGGGTAAGGGTGGGATTTCCGCTTGAAAACACCCATGTGATAAACACCACTGTAGACTTAGATAAACAATTGAAGCATGCATAGAAATGTCAAATGACAAATCTAGATCTAAACAGATCAATAATCAAAATCTAAAGCATGACTTCTATTGCTTCCTTCATCTTCCTTATATGGTTTGTGAGCCTTTCATAGCCCTGGGCCACCTCATAACTGCGTTGCACATGTGGCTAGTAGCCTCCATGAAAAATGCATTGTCTCTCCATGTTCTTCACCATATTTGCATTTAATTCCCACTCCCTCCATCATGTGTGCATTAGATTCACCACTTCCTCCACTATTTCATCATCAGTGCTCTATGATCTTACTTTTAACGCACCATTATCTCATTTGACTTCGTCCATGATCTCCATGATCTTATCATTAATGTTGCATGATCTCCACCCTTCCTTCATTTAAGAAGATTCTCCACTACTCCATAATGTATATCTACCTCTAAATTATCCACATTCACACATCAAAATTGGATTTTATTCAACTATGGAGTTTATGTGTCCCTCCACCCTCTTATTTACTTAATTAATTAAGAAAAGTAAGAACTCTAATATTCCAATTAACTGATGGAAAATTGGGAATATTGCAAAGTGATACTTTGGATATGTGAATCAGAAGCAAGGGATAGGTGCCCCCAAACCATAGAACTAAGGACAAATCCAAGGTGGGGAGGCCCAATAAAACCCGTCAAAACCGCAAGTGAAGAACAAAACCACAAAGCCAAAGAAGGAAATGGGAAAGTGGTGTGTGTTCCATCATCTCCACTCACAACAAAAGTGAGTGTTGGGCCAACAATTCATTGGTGGCCAAGCTGAAGGCTTCTGAATCAAATGCATGTTTCGACTATGATTTAAAACTTGACAAGAAGAATGAAAAATGGAAGCACATTATAGATGCAGAGCCCAATGCCATTTTTGCCGCCACCAAGATTCAGAAGGATGAACCCGAATGTACAGAGGAGGGGGAGTGCCTCTTCCATTCCCAGATGTGGGTGAAGGGTTCCCCACTACAGTTCATTGTTAATAGTTGGAGCCAAAAGAACCTCATTTTAGCACAGGTCATGAATCGGCTGGGTTTTCTGACCACCACACACTGATAGTCATACACCATTGAATGGCTTCACCAAGGACAGGATCTCCGCGCAAGCCAGCAGTGTCGCCTTCCCTACAGCATCAAGCCCTTCACGAATGAGTTATTATTCGATATTTCTCCTCTTGATTTTTGTGATGTATTATTAGGCCAACCATACTTGTGGAAGCAATATGTTGTGTATGAGTCTAGACCTCGTATTGTTATTTTTACTTTGGGAAATAAGTTGTATAGGATACCAGAGGTAGAACCACCTAGCTCCATCTCTTTGATCACCGCAAAATAATGCAATAAGCTCATTTCCAAAACAAGTAAATTCATTTTCCTAATGATCCACCATTAGGGCAAGAAGAAGATTATAGATATGACCTCCAGATAGGGCTCCTCTGCTTGACAACAACAGATGGACAAGGTCGTGGAGGAGTAGAGGGACATCTTCACCTCACCCGCAGAGGTACCTCTACATTTTTAAGTAAAGCACTCCATCAATTTTACCCCAGGCGTTCTGCTACCCAATGGACTGATATATCAGTGCTCTATTCGAGAGAGCTTCGAAATCAAGAGGCAGATTATGGAGCTGCTGCAAAAAGGTCACATCCGACCGAGTTCATCACCCTGTGGGAGGCTGATCATGTTGATGCTGAAGAAGGATGGGACTTGGAGACTCTGTATTAACTATCATGCATTGAACAAGATCACTGTCCATAATAGGTATCTGATCCCACAGACTGATGACCTTCTGGACCAACTCAAGAAGGCCAAATATTTCAACAAGATCGACTTGAAGTTTGGGTATCACAAGGTACCAATTGAAACCTATGATGTGTGGAAGGTTGCTTTCAAATCCAAGGAGATCCTTTTTGAATGGTTGGTCATGCCTTTCAGGTTGAAAAATTCTCCCACAACCTTCATGAGGTTGATGGATGATATCTTGCGATCATTCACCAACTCATTTTTGGTGGCGTATTTGGATGATATCCTAATATTTAGCCAGAGTTGGGAAGAGCACCTCCACCACATTCGAAAGGTCCTCCAAACACTGTGGCAACACTAGTTATGTGCCAATTTTGAGAAATTCTCTTTCGGCATCGTTGTCACTCCTAGAGACAGCCTTGAGTTGTACAAAGACCAGTGCCTAGGACATCTTAATCAACAAGGAGCATAAAGTTCAAGTTATAAATATTGACAAGAAAAGGGGCTCTCATGCTATCATATATTAAGTGGAAATATTTGGTAAAATTGGAACCAAGACTCCTCAAAACTTAAACACAACAGAAGTAATATTGTAGTAACAGAGTGTAAACTTTGATATTTAAACGTATCAGACAATTTTAAGACAACATGCTAAAAAGGGGGCTAAATTCTAAAATGATCCTTAGAGGTTAATAAAAGGAGGGCGATAGGTGGTAAGAAAGTGTAATGGACACTAACTATAACAGAAGCTCAATCTAGAAACAAGTGTTCCATATACTGGGCCTATGCAATAATAAGAATCCATACATGAGAACAATTTTAAAGACAAAACTCCCTTGCTGCTAATATCAGAAGAACATTGGTAGGATTAAAAGGTGAAACATAATATCTTGCCTAAGCCATATTTAAAGCACTAGACATGATTAAATATGAGTATCAACAATGATAAATTCACATTTAAACATATGAGCACTCACATTCTAGAACAAAGATATAAGAAATATGGAAATGGATGAGATGAGCATTTACGCTATAAAACACAAGGAGAGCTACAAACTGCGAAGCATTCAGATTAGAATCCCCAATATTGACAAAAATCCTTATCACTGAATCCCAATGGGATATTAAACATTAATATCAAAGTTCTAACAAAAATACATACATATTTCTTTCTTAGTCGGTTCTTTTGAAAATCTAGAACCCTATATCAGTCCATGTTTACTACTTTTATAGAGTTTTCAATGAACATACACGGAAAGATATTTTGGGAAAATATCTTTTCCACATGCTGGTAGGAAGTTTTAAGTCCTGATCAAAATATCAAAATTCATGATGAGAATAAAACATTTCCCATCATTTACAGTTCGGGCTCATGGCCATTTGTAAAAAATATCACAGCTATTCTAACAGAAAGCAAATTGCAAGAGTGAAATGTGAATCTCACTCGGAACTTGAAAGTAAAATTAAAAGTAAAACTAAAGGCCATGCAGGTCGAATCATGAGTTAACATTTTCAATGGTGGGAAAGAGTCGAGGCAGTGGCTGAAGCAGGTGGTGCGACGATTGCAGAAGAGCTGGCTAACAAACTAGCATAACTTGTACACCTCTGCCAGGTGTCAACTGTAGGTTCAGGCATTGCGGTGAAAACTTATGCCTTGATGTAAGCCTCAGTAAGTTCATCCTAGCTTACATTACTAGGAATTTTATATTTCACTTCATGCAGAAGCGAAAACTCTTTGCCGAGGACTAAAACTATGGTTTCAGCTTTGAGTCGAGCATATTTTTCAAAAGGTATACTGGTCTGGTTCATTACTTCCTTTAGTCGTCACTCGTACGCTGGTAGCGGCTGTAGGACTGTGTTGGAGGGCTCCCAGCATGATGGGAGTCATGCAAGTCTTATCTCCATCCAATCTACCTTGAACTGTTCCAAACTAGTCACCACCTTTTCCAAAACATTCAAATCCATGCTACGTGCGGACTCTTTATCTATCACCTTCTAACACTCTGTAGCTTTTTTGAATCTACTCTTCATACCCTGCTTGACCACCTCTTCTGGACTTAGCTCTTTTAAGAAGGAAATATAACTCTTTTCACTTTTGACCCTGTTGTAGGCATCAGTACCTCCTTCATGAAGCGTTCTTCTAAAAAGGCATACAACGGCCCTCATTTCCTCAATGATATTCAAAAATGCCCAGCGCTTCTTCACCTCCGTGATAATTTTGGTCCAGATCAAACACCTAGCTTCTAGGAGGGTGATATTTCCTTTCATTAGGTTAGTGAGCTCGCGGATGGTTTTCTCCTGCTGTGTCTTTTCCTGTTTCCCCTCCTCTATCTCTTTCTGCATAGCGGTAACCCTATTGGATTTCTCTGTGAGGAGGGCTTCGAGCTTGCTGATCCTATGGCATGCCATTAAGACCTGTTTTTCTGCTGCTTGAAGTGCGGCCAATGTAGTGGTTAGCTGCTTTGAGAGTGAGCTAGTCCCTTCAGGAGCTGGTGGAGCGCACACATGAGTATCCCAGCTTATCTACAATTCATTCATCCTTCCGTGTAGAGCAGCCATCTCCTTTGAAATATTAGCTTTCTCTTCCCTCTCCCTTCCAAGGGAATCGACCAGGCTTGCTTCTCTTTCTTTGCCTAGACTAACTCAGTAGTTTGTATGTGATGAGTGGTAGGTATATTTACTTTGTGCTTCAGGGCTGCGACCTGCTTTTGTAATTGAGCGATGAGAGGACTTTGGGGGTCCGTTTTGCCCTTTTTTTTCCCTTTTATTACTTCTTCAAGGCTGTGTAGGTCATTTGAGAGTGCACGGGAGTTGATCTTCTCCCTTCTGAAATTTTCAAGCACTTGGTTATGCTTACTTTGCAACTTTCTCAGAGTAAGGGAGAGCCATATTACCTCATCTTTTAGCATATCACCAAAACACTGGAACAAATTTCATTTTTCAATTGGCGGGACTTGTGACATATCTATTGCTATTTCCAGGGCTCTGTAACTAGTGGTACCTGCCTCTGGGTTCAAGATAGCTTTATTCATAGCCATTACTAGTTCTCTTTGTCCAATTCAATTACAGATGAAAACCTGCTATGGTACTTATTGACATATCCTTCTAGCTCAAACCAGTGTTTTTCTCTGATTTTTCTGTTCCTTGTCCTGCTCTCGCTTGCTCCTCGAGAGCTGCTAGCTGAGATGGCTTGAGAGACTTTTGAGAAGTCCGAAGAGGCCGTGCTATCCTGTATCACTACAATACCTACTTTGCTTCTATCTGATTGGCCATAAAGTGTTTCATTTTGAAGCAGTTGTTCGTCTCCCATGCCTTCTGCTTCATTGGTCCTGGTTCTCTGTCTTTTAAATGGGGGAGATCCTTCTCCCGACACACCAACCTCCTCCACCTATTTCTGATCTACTTCTCTCATAGAAGTAGTATATGCCTTTTCCCCTATCGCTGATGAATCAATCTCCATCTGTGAAAGTGAAGGCCAGGTTTCAAGATTAGCTCACCATTCGATGAAGGGCCTTGTTTCATGATTGTAAGGGGTTGTGTAATGTTCCAAATGGGGAAGAATAAGCTCAGTAGGGGATATCTTTAGATATTACACTATAGGATCATAGAAATATAGAATCACACCAACTGATCTAAACCAAATATAGACTGGTAGGGAATTTATTGGTTATGTCACCTCTAAAATTAGGGTGAGAACCAAAGGCTTCCTGGCCCGTTCCAGACTCTGTCTATAGAAGGTTGGTGAAACACAGAAAATGTGGGAATGACACACTCATATTGGATTTTTCTACCCTTGGGAACCTTAGATCTATAGATCTAAAGAATGAATCCAAAAGAGGAGCAAAAACCAAACAAGGAAGAAGCGGGAAATTCCACTTTCAAGAAAATCAAAAGAGGCTCAGTGAGAATGTTGTATAAGAAAATGGGTGAAAAAATAACGTATATCAGGGCTTGTTTCCCCTAGCTTGGGTTGTGTGGGACTTATTTGATGAATTTTAGGAAAAAAAATGAGTTTAAGACCCTTAAACAGATCTCCCACGAAGCTGACTAGCTAAAAATCAGCTAATGAGAAGAGCTGCTGCAACAAGGAATCCCAGCAACCAGAATTGTGCAGTCTTGCCAAATAATTAGAGGAGGTCAGATTAAAATTTCCAAAGCTCAGTAATATACAGCAGAACAGAAATATAAAGGATTATCCCTTCAATATACAGCGAATTACATGAACAATAGAGCATAAATTCTTCAGAAAAGACAGCTCCGACATTTACAAAATTGCAGAAATGAATGGACTGCGTCCCTCTAAGTGTGCTTCAGAAGTTGGATAATGGAGATCAGATCTATGGCTGACCTATGGCTATAACATCAGATCCATACCAGATCTGGAAAATACTCAGCCTCTTTTACAAGTCCCCTTTGGGGTTTTGACAAAATAATGCACTAGAAATTGTAGATCTGACTCTTTATACATGGAACTGCAGAAACTTCCAGAAATAGCTGAAGATGATTTTTATTAAAATACATATCAGATCTGAGCAATAGATATTAGCAAGATAAAATTTGAATCTTCAAGATGAGAGGCAAGCCTCAATCATATGAGATCTATTACAAAGGGAAAATCAAATAATACTTGCAGCAACACATGAAATAACGTAGTACCCAAAGGGGAAATGCTATAGCTTGAACCAAATATGACAATAGATGAAATTTACAGATCTGAAATCAATATACAAGAGTGATATCCTCTTCCGAGTGGTCACAAGACACCCTCCCTGAGAGAAATCTCCTCCAAACAACTAGATCTTGAAGATCTAGTTCACCACTTGCTACAACTCATAGCAGCTGCAAAACCCTCAACAGGATCAGCGCTGCAACTAGAGGTGGAGCTTGGCCAACAATGCCAGATAGTGGAAAATGCAATACAATGCCCTCCAAGAGCTTCTCAAGGAACGGAGGAGAGTTCCTAAACAGGAAACCCTCTCTTTCTCTTGCTAAATAGCGCAGAGAAAGGAGTTTCTCAAGCAACTCGAAAATTCCAAATATAATCAACAACCTTTTCATGAGCCTCTACCTCCTTTTTATAACTTGGAGTCTTCTTGGAAAAACCCTAAACCACCTCAATTGAGCTAAACCTTTTCACATTATATCCTTCTTCTATAACTACGTTGGGTCTTCAAAATGGCTTGATTCATGTTCACACACAAGTGGCTTTTATTGAGAAAGCCCTGATTTGTCTTTGTTCACACTAGGCACTGATTTATTCTTGATTTTTAGGAGTTTTTCATGTCCTCCTTTCCATTTTATTCGTTAATACATAAGATTAATACAAAATGAAATGTTCCTATTAACTTGGGCTAATTAGGAACATTACAATCCTCCCCTCCAAAATTGTTTCTTGCCCTCAAGCAACTGCAAGGTGAGTGCTGCAAAATTTCCTCCTTGTTGACACCAATATAAGATAAGCCCCCTCCATAGACCAAGTTCTCACCAATCCATCCATGTCTTTCTCCTCTAATGTTCTCATGGGATACAAATAGCTCATCCCATAAGGAGACAGTAAATCATATGAAACAAACATGGTTTGCCTCATGCTCTCTCTGGAATATGAAATAGAAAATACATGGAGAGTGGTCCTCTCATGAGGCACATGCCATCCTTCATTCTTTCTACCCATGCCATATCACCATGGCTGAAATTGTGATGCATGTTTGGTGCTTTGGGGCAGCACCCTTCTTTTTGCAAAATCTCCCTTTTTCCCTCTCAAGGGAGTGGCTCAAATCAGAAATTTTTGGAGCCCAATATTGGCCAAGAGGCTCACATGATCTATCATTCCTTCTTGGAACATTGGCCTGAAAAAACATGGTGTAAGAATGCATTGAATCAGAAATAAAAACATGTGTAACATGATCATGTTCTTCACCAATAATATTTCTCTAACTAAGGGAGAGGTGCATGGTTCCATTTTCCTCCTCAAGAGAAGGAAGAGTGGGCTGATTCAACCCTCCCAAAGAGTCATGTTTCTGATCCATCCCTACATGGATCATGCCTCTTTGACAACGCTGATGTAGCCCTCTTTCAAAGCTCTCCCCATGCTGCTCCAAACCATAGTATAATAGGTGTCCATCCCACCACCTTCTTGCTGCAACAAGCTTCTTCAAAGCTTGATAATAGTGGAGGATAATGGGTGTTGGTTGAATGTGATTATAACAACACATTTCATGCTCTAAATTCTTCCATGTGAGGGACTTCCCTACATGAAATAACTTCAACACATGGCCCTTTGTAAAAAGAAACAAGATACACATTGAAGCAACCATGTAGTATTCTATCCTCCTCTTGAAGCATGAATTGATATGGGATATTTCATCCATCATGATCACGTTCACCCAATGTGTCATCCCTCCTCTCATACATGGGGCATCACTATCATGATATGAATAACTCTCCTTATGCCAACCCATGAGAAGATTTCAATTTCTCCCAAGCTCAAGTACATACAATATTTTGAAATGCATCTTAAACAAAAACAAATGCACATACATTGTACGAAAAAGTAAATGTATGGACATGGGATTCAGCATGTGGTGTCCATACCTCTTCCTTGTCAAACTGGACACCCATGTTTTCTTCTTATGCAGCCCTCTCTTGAATTACAAGGCATGTGAGAAGAAAATCAAAGATTTTGGGGAGTGTTTAAACTCACCCAACAAAACCCAGCGCAGGTTGTCCTTTTCATGCATCAAATCCAAATGTTGTAAGTGGCTCACAAGCCACTTACTTGCTGCTCCCTTCATCCCACCATGGCTGAAAGTGAAAATTATATTTGGTGCCTTGGGATAGAACCCATCATGGTGTAGAATCTCCCTTAGCCCATCAAGGGAGTGGCCATGTTTGAGAAAAACCTTGGCCCATACTTGGCCATGAAGCTTGTATGGTATAACACTCCTCTTGGGAGTCATGGTCTGCATATACAAAGTAAAAGAATGCATGCAATCATAAAGAAAACTGTGATTTTCATAGGCATGATTCTCACCCAAAGTCTCCCATGTGGTGTTGGCCTCCCCTTTGAAAAGAGATGGCATTGATGCACAAGGTTGAGGGGACACTTTGCTCTTCTACTCATCATGAGAACTCCATGGTGGAATTCCCCCAAATAAGGAGACATCAAGGCATAGAGTGGATTGAGTATGTGGGTGGATAGATTTATCCTCATCTTTGTTGCATAAGTCCTCTTGCCCTTTTTTTCCTTCCAGCCCTTGAAACAGAGAAGGGTGTATGCTCTCCATCATATGATGCCCTTCCTTCTCTCCCCCTTCTTCTCTTCTTAAAATCTCATCATTGGACAATGATGATGCATGCTACTCAGGTGTGGAATCAGGATCTCTATATATGAGATCTTTTGAAACTCCTTGCAAGGGTACAAGACTTCCTTCCCTTGGATAAAATGCCCCATTCTCTTCTTCATGTGGTGTTTGAGGTGCCTTTGTTGTGACTGCGTTAGTACCTCCTGCCTTCTCCCCTTTACCCAAAGTAGATCTGACCCTTGGTAGTGCATCCAACAAACTCACTCCTTCTCTCTCCCTCTTCATGAAGAAGTCACCAACAAAATGCTAAGGCTCTGATGATATGGCTGAGTGCACATATCCATAAGATGAGGATTCTAGATGTTCCTCATGCACAGATCTTGCAGATCTAATTGGAATTTCTTCTCTTTCTTGAAACTCCTTGGGAGCTTCACTGCTTCTTCTTCCTTCTTCTTGAAAGGCCAAAGGGCCTCTTATTGTGACTGTGCTGTCACCCCCAAAATTTTCTTTAATGATGGGAAATGCCTCATCCTCAATAGGATACATCAGATCTTGGTATTCTCTTGAAGGAGGAATCCCTATGTCTTCTTCTTTCTCTTGAAACCTCACAAAGGTTTCATTGCAGTCCTTTTTCCCTTGAAACCCTCTTGGAGTTTCACTGCATCTTTCTGCCTTCAACTATTCAACCCCCTCGGAGAGGTTCTCCTTAGATATGAAGATTGATGAGAGCAATATCATCCTCTCCATACTTTCTGCTTTCTGCTCTCTACTTTCTGCTTCTCCTCGGCACTTCTCTAATAGCTTGATCTCACAGGCTGAGCCAGAGATCATGCTCTGATACCACTGTAATGTTCCAAATGGGGAAGAATAAGATCAGTAGGGAATAGCTTTAGATATCCCACTATGGGATCACAGAAATATAGAATCACACCAAATTATCTAAACCAGAGATAGAATGGTAGGGCATTTACTGGTTATGTCATCTCTAAAAAGAGGGTGAGAACCAGAGGCTTCCTGGCCCGTTCCAAACTCTGTCTACAGAAGGTTGGTGAAACAAAGTAAATGTGGGAATGACATAATCTTATTGGATTTTTATGCCCTTGGGAACATTATATCTACAGATCTAAATAATGGATCCAAAAGAGGAGAAAAAACCAAACAAGGAAGAAGCAGGAAATTCCACTTTAAGGAAAATCAACAAGAGGTTCAGTGAGAACATTGTATAAGAAAATGGGTGCAAAAATAACGTAGATCAGGGCTTGTTTCCCCTATCTTGGGCTATGTGGGAATTTTTTGATGAATTTTAGGAAAAAAAAATGAGTTTAATACCCTTAAACAGATCTCCCACGAAGCTGACTAGCTAAAAATCAACTAATGAGAAGAGCTGCTGCAACAAGGAATCCCAACAACCAGAATTGCATAGTCTTGCCAAATAATTAGAGGAGTTCAGATTAAAATGCCAAAATCTCAGTAATATACAGCAGAACAGAAATATAAATGATTCTCCCTTCAATCTATAGCAAACTACATGAACAATAGAGCAGAAATTCTTCAGAAAAGACAGCTCCGGCATTTACAAAATTGCAAAAATGAATGGACTGCGTCCCTCTAAGTGTGCTTCATCAGTTGGATAATGGATATCAGATATATGGCTGACCTATGGATGTAACATCAGATCCATACCAAATCTGGAAACTACTCAGCCTCTTTTACAGGTCCCCTTTGGGGTTTTGACAAAATAATGCACTAGAAATTGTAGATCTGAGTTTTCATACATGGAACTGCAGAAACTTCCAGAAATAGATAAAGATGATTTTATTAAAATACATATCATATATGAGCAATAGATATCAGCAAGCTACAATGTGAATCTTCAAGATGAGAGGCAAGCCTCAATCATCTGAGATCTATTACAAAGGGAAAATCAAATAATACTTGCAGCAACACATGAAATAATGCAGTACCCAAAGGGGTAGAGTTGTATATTGAACCAAATACGAAAATAGATGAAATGTACAAATCTGAAATCAAGATACAAGAGTGAGATCCTCTTCTGGGTGGTCACAAGACACCCTCTCTGAGATAAATCTCCTCCAAACAATTGGGTCTTGTAGATCTAGTTCACCACTTGCTGCAACTCACAGCAGCTGCAAAACCCTCAACAGGATCAGCACTTCTACTAGAGGTGGAGCTTGGCCAACAATGCCAGATAGTGGAAAATTCAATACAATGCCCTCCAAGAGCTTCTCAAGGAAGGGAGGAGAGTTCCTAAACAGGAAACCCTCTCTTTCTCTTGCTAAACAGCATAGAGAAAGGAGTTGCTCAAGCAACTCGAAAATTCCAAATATGATCAACAACCTTTTCATGAGCCTCTACCTAATTTTTATAACTTGGAGTCTTCTTGGAAAAATCCTAAACCACCTCAATTGAGCTAAAACTTTTCACATTAGATCCTTCTTCTAGAACTGTGTTGGGTCTTCAAAATGGCTTGATTCATGTTCACACACAAGTGGCTTTTATTGAGAAAGCCTTGATTTGTCTCTGTTCACACTGGGCACTGATTTATTCTTGAGTTTTAGGATTTTTTCATGTCCTCCTTTCCATTTTATTCATTAATACATAAGATTAAGACAAAATGAAATGTTCCTATTAGCTTGGGCTAATTAGGAACATTACAAGTTGATTTAATATTCTCTCTTCTGTTAAAGATGATGCCTTTCGGATCATAGGGCCAAGCTTTCCCTTGCCTCAAATCCATGACTTGAAGCAGACTTTCAACCATTGGAAGGGCATGCCTCGAATTAACAACGAAAGGGCCAATGGTTGTGGGAAGCTTGAGAATAAACCCCTTTTTTGCAGGGAGGAAGTGAAGTTGGTTAGCCTTTAAGGTCTTCCTGAGGTATTCCAAAGTGTAAATCTGCCAAGCGGGAAAAATTGGCAATTGGTAGGGAGAATCTTCAGCTCCATAAACCCTGATTTCAGTATAGTGATAAAAAAGATACCAGTCTCTAGTGCTTTCAGCTTCACTATACTGCAACCATTTCTTATGTTCAGGAAAAATCCTAGGCGGAGGAGAATCATGGATAATAGCATAATCTATGGGCATGAAATCATTTTGGAAACTTGTGTAACCCACCCTATTTTCCAATTGATGCATTGTGGAACTCCAGTCAAAAATTGGTCTTGGCTGAGAGTTTATCCTATAGACCTTATCTAAACCCAAACCCTCAAATTTATCGGCATGCTGGAAAAGGAAAATATAGAATACCATGGAACAGAAACAAAAATGACCCGTGTTTAAGAGCTCTTGGAATTGATTTTTAATGGTGGAGGCCAGAAAACCAGGAATATCTAAGACGACACTGGGTTGCGAAATTAACCACAAAAAAGATATGCATTCTTTTGAGATTCGAACAAACCCTTCCACACCTAGGAGACCTGTAATAAGGGCAAGGGTAGGCTGAAGGTCCTCCTTGAATAAGCTCAAGGGCACTGAATCTACAGAGGGGAGAGTTTTGAAATGGGAGTCAGTAATGGTAGCGATGAAATCGCTCTGTTTCCTCCATGGCAATTTAGAAAATTGATGAGATAGTGTTATTTCATTAAAACTAACATAGTTCGAACTGATAGGATAATAGAGGGATTTTCTGATGATTTCAGGAGAGATGGTGAATATTTTGTTCCCCTGAGAAGATAGGAACATGCCCCCAACATTCATCATAAGCATCCCAGAACCAACAAATGAATTCAACCACTGGGTATATAGGGGGAGTAATTTGATGATACAGACCAAAAAAAAAGACTCGAAACCTATCTCTATTTTCCACATACTTCCTGAATAGCTCAGGCTTAGCGTTGTTAATGAAAAATGGGTGTTGCAGGTCCTGAATGTCGGCTTGTAAATATGTGAAAGGTTCAGGTCCAGGGGCAGCCCTGGACTCACGGGCTTGGGGAGTTTTAGGCTCTGATTTCTTGACTGTGACTTTACCCATGACCATCATAAAAATTTAAAAAAAAAAGGAAACCAGATCGAATAAAAAGGGATGGAATACCTACGAAGTAAGAAAAATGCTCGGGAAAATGACGGAGGGATATTGAAAACGACTGGGCAGACCTGGTACTGGGCGCTCGCTTTCGCTTATACAGTAATCGTAAACCAAGAGTATTTTACCACAGTAAATCACAGAACACAGTGATACAGGCCCAAAGCAACTTGGGAAATGATGACGAGGTGAAACAAGTAGGGCTGACGTCATAAGGATGCTGACATTGAGACACGCGAAATAGAGGGATTGGGTATTAGACTTTAGTTAGGTGAAAACCACGTGTCGGGTTAAATGTCGGTACTGGTCTTGGTACCGGGTGTCCTAGGACTTACCTTACCGTTGGATCGCGATAACAGTTGTACCTTAGGACCCGACCCACTGAGGACGCGAGGTGATATCCATAACAGCTTTAACCCACGGCCATTTTCTCCACAGAGCGCTTGATTCCTAGCGTCAGTCTCGACACGTCATCGAAATTCCAAGGGGGAAAGCTTCCGCCTTCCCCCTACCATCCGTGAGCCCCCTGGAATGGTGCTTGCGTTCCTTCATTTGTGTGAGTGCCGAATACAAGTGGGTCCCGCCTTATATCCTTTTCTCTGCACCTTTCAGACTTTCATTATTTCGGTTAAAGCCTTTTACATACTCCCACTTTATTGCCCCCTTTTCATATATGACTCATTTTGATTTTATTTCCCCTTCACACCATTTTAAAACATAAGTCAATTTAATACTGCCGGGTAATCTTCCTTTTATAATCCTTCTTCAGACATTAAGGTGTGAATGATATAATCAACAGGCATGACCCATGTTCAATATTTAGGATACATTATTGATGAGCGGGGGGTGCATGTGGACTTAGCCAAGATCCAGGTTATTCAAGACTAGTCGTCCCTAACCACTTTAACAGAGCTCTATAGCTTTCTGGGTCCTACCAATTTCTACTGCAGGTTCTTTTTGGGATTCTCTCATATCACTTAGCCTTTGAGTCAACTCACCAAGGGAGGAGTGAAAGAAAAAGTTATTTTGGTCAATATCTCAATAGAAGGTGTTCGCAGAGTTGAAGCATTGCCTCTGCTCAGCACTAGTGCTCACATTACCAAACTTGCAGCAACCATTTGAGATCAAGACATATACCTCTAAATATGTTATTGGGGCAGTGCTTACTCAGCAGGGGCATCCAGTGGAATATCACAGTGAGACACTTTTAGACACATTCCAAAAGTGTCCCACCTATGACAAAGAAATGTATTCCATTGTGCATGCTTTTTCGATAATGGAAGCATTACATTTTGGGGAAGGAAACGGTCATCCACACAGATCACTGACCCCTACAGTTCATATAGACACAAGCGAAGTTTCAAAATGATTTCCAACAAAAATGGTCCACATACTTGCAAAAGTTTCATTAAAAAATCAAGTACAATAAGGACAGCACCAATAACATTGCAGGTTGCCTCAGCCGACTGCCGATCGTGGCGCTAGCCACTGTGCTCAACTCTTGTGGGCATGAGACTTTGGGTTGGCCACATCTCTACCAAAGGGATCCAGAATTCGGAAACACATACCAGATGCTCCTGGAGGGTAAGCAAGTTCCAAATTTTCAACTTTAGGATGCATTGTTATGCCACCTGGGACACCTATGTGTTCCTTCAAGCGAGCATGCTAAGATGATTTTGGAAGTGCACTACAGTCAATTCATTGGACATTTAGGGGTCGAGAAAACACTAGCAGTACTGCAGAATTATTTCTATTGGTCGAGCCTTCAACATGATGTTGGGAAGTACATCAGATCCTGCATTGCCTGCGCCATTTCCAAATCGACCATCAAGAAGCAAGGCCTATATACTCTATTGCATACCCCTAATCGACCTTGGGAATCCATCTCCATGGATTACATGTTAGGCCTTCCTTCTACCAAGCATGGAAAAGACTACGTTTTTGTGGTCGTTGACATATTCTCTAAAATGGCCATTATGGTGGCCTACAAGAAGAATATCTTAGCAGAAGCCACTGCTAAACTATTCTTTGAACAAGTGTGGGTACACTTTGGGATTACACATTCCATTATCTTAGATTGGGATAGTAGGTTCCTCAGTACCTTTTGGTCAAGTCTTTATTCGATGCTGGACACCAAGCTCACTAAGTCCACAGCTTTCCACCCCCAAACTGATGGCCAACATAGGACATCAACGGGATGATCATACACATTCTATGCATGTACAACTCGAAGCATCCATGCACATGAGATGAAAGCCTCCCCTATGCCCAACACAGCTATAATCGTGCTCTTCAAAGCTCAACAGACCATAGCCCCTTTCAGGTGGGCCTAGGATTCTAGCCACTATGTCCCATTGATGTGGCCATACCATTTGCAGCTATTAAAGGAGATTCGACTCATGTCCAGTCCGAAGCCGAAAAAGTGAACAACATCATTGATAACATTCAGTACATTTTCCAACAAGTTCACGACATCCTAGAGAAGTCTAATGTCAAGTACAAGTAGTGACATGATCAAAATTGGGTACCACACAAGTTTGAGGAGGGTGACAAAGTTTGGTTGCATTTGCAAAATGAACACCTAACTAAAGCTCATCGAGAGCTCAAACCACTCTTATATGGGCCTTACACCATTATCAAGGTTGTGGGAGACAATTCTTTTGAGCTCAACATTCCCCCATTCCTTGGCATGCACCTAGTGTTCAATGTGGACTACCTTCGACCATACTTTCCACCATTATTGGACACATCATACATTGCAGAACAACTCACACCAACATAGCTAAACCCAAACTACATGGAATAGGCCACAATTGATCGGATCATGGACACGCAAATCAAGAACACTCGCCATCAAAAGTTCCAATTGTATCGGTTTCTCAAAGTGGCCAACTCCTGCACCAACACAAGTGGCTCACTAGGGACCAAGTTCAGCAGAAGTTTCCTCATCTCATGGAGGAACTCGACGCAATGGGGATAATTGCTTCCTAAGGGGGGAGGACTGATCCAGGTGGATATTGGTGGCCACCCACCTATTCCACTTGGACCTCCACCATTTTTTCTTTCCGTTTTCCATTTTCCTTAATTGTAGCACAATTTTCTATTTTGGCAGTTTTTAAGGTCCTAAACTTCTAAAGCCGTTTTGAGGCCCTAAACGACCTTTTTGGGGAAAAATTGGACCAAAATTTATTTGTGACCAATGTTTCTCACTTAAAATTTATATTCCTCGAATATATATTTCTAACGAGGTAATTTTCACGTCAAACGAAGATCGTATGCCAAAGTTACGTCCCCGAGAAGTTGATGTACCAATTTACCCAAATGGGGCCCATAGTTTTGGCGTTTTATCTCCTAGGGTTAGGTTTTTGGATGTTTAGGGTTTTCCATTGTTTCTCAATAATAAATATTCCTTTGAGACTCACTGTAACATAGTTTAGAGGCATGTATTCACCACATATCTTCTCAGAGATAAGCTACCATAGCCCGAGCTAGTTTATTTTCCATTTTGTCTGTAAGCAATTTTCATTATTTGATATTAATGAAATGAAGTTTTATTCTTGTTGCATCTCTACGTTGATGTTTATTTTTGTAATTTATTGCATTCATGCATAATTTTGGATCAGAAAATTTCTGCAAATCAGTTGATTTTACAATTTTAATCTTTCTATGATTGTTGATTTCTTAGTTGTAGTGATGACACAACAAATAAAATGCCAAAAAAAATCACAATATTTTCCTTGGAAGATTGCAGAGTTAAAAGAATCTCTCCAAACACAACATCCTTAGTTATGGTCAAGAAGGAAGTAATAAAAACCAGTTAGATCAAAATCGTAGAGGGTCCTTACTTTTTCAAGCCAAGGATATAAGGAAGTAAATAGTGTATGCAGACATATTTCTGGAAGGAGAGAACCAGAACTCGCTTGCTTGAAAAATAGACAGTAAATGTTGTTGAAGTTTGCAACAAGAAATAGAGAAATTGGCATCTAGAAATAACATGACAACACCTACACTAGTGTGGGGCCACATGTAATGTAATGATGGGCCCTAGCAATACATTAGTGTTCAATTCAATTTATTTAATAAATTGGAAATGTGTCAAAATTAATTATCCCTTAATTAAATTGGACAATAAAATGTAATATTATCTCATAATCACTTGTAATAGTTAACGAAGTGTGATAAAATCAGTTAGCTCATGAATTTCGAGTTGAAAGTAGTTGGTGAGGCATGTAGAGTGATTCTATGTGTTTTAGAGTTCAAGTTGTAGTTAAGTGCATGAGTTTAATGCATGAGTAATCAGTTAACTCAGTTAAGTGAGTTAAAGTCAGTTGGACTAGCTGTAACTGTTTGTTGCACTAGTGAGAGATCAAGTGAATTAAATCTTATTTAATTCACAATCAGTGATCTACGATGAAAATGATGATTTACTATTAATAGCTGCATGCATGTTAGTTCCAGTGGAGACCCAGTTGAGAAAAAGGTTAAAGGGAAGTTAACTATTAGTTGTGATATTAGCAGGCTGCCCAGATGAAGTTAAAACACCACAGGATGCCCATGATACTCAACGCAGTTGAGGAAGGTTGAAATGCCTAAATAATAGGGATTTCATTCATTAGGAATTGCGTGAGCAAGGCAGACTGAAGACAGGATGAGAATTGCCTAAGTGTTGGCCCGATTTTGTCTGGATTAGTGTGAGACGATAGGCAGATTGCAGGAGACTCTTGTGAGAATTGTGCATTGTAATTTTTTCATGATTCCTTGTGGAATATAAAATATATGATAAAGGGATTTTCAGCAGCAAGCTTTCCCCAGGAAATTATCTATGTTGGGGTTTGATTTGATTCTTTCTTTACTTGTTGTGATTGGTGATCATGTTTATTTTCCGCAATTGATTTGTAGAAGGATTCAATATCTTTCTTTAGTACATCGCTTGATCGGATTGAATCCATTGATATACATATGTTTGTATAATTTCTACATGGTATCAGAGCACAGGAAATAACTATAGTGGAGGAGAATCTGAGTTTGTGATTGAATAGAATTCGAATTTACAAAATACATTCTTGGTGTTAGAGGCGATTCAGGATCGAAATGGCTTTCAATGGCTTGAGATTGAAGTATGCACTCGATGGAATCTCTAACTATATTGCATGGAAAGACATGATGGAGGCAGTACTGGAGGAAAACGGGTTGAAATAATTCATTGATAATGATGTTCCCAAACCCACTGTAGCAGATGCCACAAATCTTAATGCCTGGAAAAATAAGGTTGCAAGGGAGAGGAGGATCTTACTGAAGGGAGTATGATACCACATTGTCTCAAGTCTCCATGGCAAAGTGAATCCATATGCAATGTGGAAGGCTTTGACAGATCTATTTCAGAGCAGTAGTGATCTTAGAAAATTGGCACTAAAGGACAAGCTCAGGAAAATAAAAATGAAGAAAGGAAAGACTATTCCGATATACTTGAACAATTTTGTCCAATGTTGAGATGAGCTTGGGAGTGTAGGAATTAATGTCGTGGATGATGACTTGGTGAGCCTAGCTCTTCTAGGCCATCCCAAGAGTTGGCATAGTTATCAGGACTCTGTCAATGGGAGGGAAAAGCTTCCAGATTGGGAACGACTTTGGTCGGATTTGGTGTAAGAAGAATTCAGGCAGAATACCAAGGATGGATCTTCATCTAAGGAAGATGATGAATAAAATTGTGCCTTGGATGGTAAGGTGAAGAAGGGGAAGGGAAAGAAATCATATTCCAAATCTGAGACCGGCGAAGAAGGCAATGAGTGAGACATGTCTAGAGTGATGTGTTTTCACTGTCACGAGCACGGACATTATGCCACTAATTGTCCACAAAAGAAGAAGAACAAGAAGGCTTCAGGATCTACATTTGGTGAGGCTTTAGCCTCTCAATTTGAGTTGGACTTCTCGTTGATCGCATGCATGGTGTCAAGTGCAATGGGATCAAGGTGGTACTTGGATAGTGGTGCATCTTTCCACATGACGTGAAACAAAGATCTTTTCAGTAGCTTGGTGGAGAAGGACCTCCAGATGCATATTGAAATGGGTGACTACAGAAGGTATAGCACTACCGGGATTGGTACAGTTACTTTCTAGAGTCAGTTAGGTAAACCATTTTTATTAAAATATTTAATGCATGTACCAAGCTTGAAGAAAAATTTAGTTTCAGTCGCAATGTTGGAGGATAGAGGCTATGATGTTGTTTTCAGTGATGGAAAAGCTTTCCTTCAACAAAAAGCAATAGGACAAGCCAAGAATATTGGGATTCATGTGAAGAATCTCTATAAACTTGATGTAGATGGCCACACAACATTGATGGGTAAAGAAAACAAAGTGGTGAGCCAAGATGAGGGTGAGTTACACCATGGAGCTTTGAAGGTCATGCAACAGATTTCTATGAAGCTTCAAAAGGGTACTATTGCACAGATAGACACATGCAAGGGATGTACCATGGGGAATTGTGAGAAATACATGCGATTGTCCCTTGAGAGGGAGCTTAATTTGCATGCAGATGAGGAACTCTTGGTTCCAAAGAATGAATCTCAAGATGTGGAGCAGTCACATGCGAAGGATCATGGAGTGGTAGAAACCACTCAAGCAGATAAATTTCGAGCCAGATGGGCAAAGGGAGTACATGCAACTATACCTCCAGGTGTGAGGTGGGGCGATATGCAGATATAATCTCAAGAATAAATTTGGGCATGGTTCATTGAGATGGTGCGTCTCATGGATCGAACCTGGCTATGAGGAGCCCACAGTACAACAGTAGCAAGATCGGTTATATTGATGCAGTCAAATGTCAGGAAGACAGAAATCAGAGTGACAGGTGTTAGATATTAGAGCGCAGATCAGAGTTGGTAGTAGTGCAAAGTGCATGGATGCAGATGTTAGCAGTGCAGAGAGTTCAGTAGACATGTGCAGTAGCTAGTAGTAGTTAGAAGACTCTAATGACAGATGCATTATACTGATTCAGTTGTTTATAGGCTATTCAGTTTCAGAAGTGTTGCATGCAAAAGTTGCATATTCGAGAAACAATAGAGAAGTGTTGCATGTAAAAGTTGCATTGCGAGAAACACTAGAGAAGTGTTGCATGAAAAAGTTGCATGTGTGAGAAACACTAGAGAAGTGTTGCTTGCAAGAGTTGCATGTGCGAACAACACTAGAGAAGTGTTGCATGCAAGAGTTTCATGTCGCATGCAAGAGGAGCATGTGCGCATGCAAGGACATTCCAAGGTACATGATCAGGACAGATTGATTCATTTCTTGTTGAGAGGGAGTGTTGAAGTTTGCAACAAGAAAAAATGAAAGTGGCATCCAGAAACAACATGACAACACCTACACTAGTGTGGGACCACAGGTCATGTAATTATGGGTCCTAGCGATACAGTAGTGTGCAATTCAATTTATTTATTAAATTGGAAATGTGTCAAATTTAATTATCCCTTATTTTGGACAATAAAATGTAATCTTATCTCATAATCACTTGTAATAGTTAATTGAGTGTGATAAACTCAGTTAGCCCATGAATTTCGAGTTGAAGGCAGTTGGTGAGGCATGTAGAGTGATTCTATGTGTTTTAGAGTTCAAGTTGTAGTTAAGTGCATGAGTAATCAGTTAACTCAGTTAGGTGAGTTAAAGTCAGTTGGACTAGTTGTAACTGTTTGTTGCACTAGTGAGAGATCAAGTGAATTAAATCTTATTTAATTCAAAATCAATGATCTGCGATGCAACTGATGATTTACTATTAATATTTGCATGCATGTTAGTTCCAGTGGAGACCCAGTTGAGAAAAAGGTTAAAGGGAAGTTAACTATTAGTTGTGATATTAGCAAGCTGCCTAGATGCAGTTAAAACACCACAGGATGCCCATGATACTCAACGTAGTTGAGGAAGGTTGAAATTCCTAAATAATGGGGATTGCATTCATTAGGAATTGTGTGAGCAAGGCAGGCTAAAGATAGGCTGAGAATTGGCTAAGTGTTGGCCTGATTTTGTCTGGATCAGTGTGAGATGATAGGCAGATTGCAAGAGACTCTTGTGAGAAGAGTGCATTGTAATTATTTCATGATTCCTTGTGGAATATACAATATATGGGTTTTTGAGAAGCAATATTTACCCAGGAAATTACCTTTGTTGTGGTTTTATTTGATTCTTTCTTTACTTGTTGTGATTGGCGATCGTGTTTATTTTCCGCAATTGATTTGTAGAAGGATTTTGTATCCTGCTTTAGTACATTTCTTGATCGGATTGAATCCATTGATATACATATGTTTGTATAATTTCTATAATGCTTGAAGGTTGAACTATGAATGAACACAGACTAAATATATTATTTTTATCATATAGATGAGAGCCAACATAACAACTTTGACTCACTAGTTAAATTAATACTTTGTGTGGATATTAGTGGATTGTCTAGTTATTGATGGTTGTATGGCTTCATCCAATCTTTATGTTTTGTTTGCATTGTCTATGGTTCAATACGAGCTTGTGTTTTATATGGATCAACTACAGTCAATCTATGGGATAATCTATAATAGGTTATTTATGTATATGGGAGATAGTAAGGTAGGTTAGGGATAATGAAAGGAGTACATTCCCAAATGCAATAGTTGGATGAGGATCTCAAGCATTCACAATTATTAACTCCAGAATTTAACCAATATCAACAAAAGAAAACTTTAGAACTTCATATTTTTCTTATTTTAATAGAAACTTAAATTATTTTGTTCATATATTGAGAAATTCCATTGTTGAGATTCATAAAATAGACATTATTATTTGGTGATGATCAATCTCCCCCATTGCAATGTTAATAATAATAATAATAATAAAGTCTAGAAGACTGAGCAAGAAATTTTCATATGAGGTGCCCACAGGTATTTATGGTATATCTAATTTTGAAATTTTATATCTCCAAGAATTTAGAGTGCATTGACTTTAGTTTGCTTTTTCCTAATTTAATGTTCATTGGCTTTAGTTTGTTTTCCCTTGGTGTAATTAATATGCTGAATACAATTAATCCCAAATAAAGAAAACTATACTTATGTTTTCCCTATACTCTTTGGTACCACCAACTCTTTTAATTTTAATATAAATTGTGATTTTTTGTAAAATTATAGATCACTATTATATTGTTATTATCATATTTAAACTTTTATTGTATACTTGGAAACTTGATTTCCCGTGATCAACGAAAACAAGAAAGTATGCATAAGCTTTATGATAGAAGCTAATTATTTCTATCTGTCCACTATGAAATTTTTTAAGAACGGAGTTTTAGACACATCTTCGAGCCAATCCATAGTGGAAGGCTTCACTACATTTCATAGTTACACCAATTATATTTCAAGTTATGCATGCAATATGGATAACTTGAGAAAAATGATGTGAAATAATACTCATTTAAATTGTTTTATGTTTTTATTTAATATTCACATTGAATTTAATAGAATATGATTTACATTATTAAGAAAAAGTGTGTTGTAAAATTTTATATTTAAAAGAAAAGAAATGATTAGATAAATTAAATAAAATTATATAAAAGAAAAAAATAATTAGCTAAATTAAATATAATTATATAAAATTTAAATAAAATTATGTATTTATAAAAATACAATAATGATGTAAAACAACTTTTTATAGATAAAATAACATTATTTTTTTATTTTATTTTTATATAAATTATTTTCCAAAATTAAATAGATGATTAAATTGATGATGAGATTTTTTTTTTTTTTTTAATAAAAGGTTGTGGTTTATTTTTCTATTATTGTTTAGTAAACATAGTCAAGACCGCATATCTTAGTCAATATTTTTCTTATTTTTCTATTATAAATTCATGGGAAGAGGATTTTTTTAAATGGAATGGTAAATGTAAATTTAATTCTAGTGGATATGACATGCTATTGTATTAATGAGTAAAAATAACTTTTTTTTTAAATATTGGGAGATTTTCAATACAGTACTCGGATATTGGATCACTATTGATTCATAATCATGTTTATATAACTTTATAAGTGCATTTAAACTAAGTTGCATGAAAGTTAAGTTGTGGGCATCATTCTAATTTAAGAGATAGAATTTACATTAATGCTGATTAAATAATTGTACATTGTAAAAAAATGTGGATAATATATCAATATTGGATTATAATTAAATCTCTTTTATCTCTCTTTTAGTAAGTTGTTTCATTCTTGTTTATAGTGTCTTGGATAGATGATGATCGAGTGCTTTGTTAAGACACTCTTTGATACGAAATTATCTATTCAATTCCCCCCAATAATCAAAATGATATAGTAGATATAATAAAAATGTAATCCTACCAAACTTAAAAAAAAAACTAAAATAATATTGATATATGACAACATTAAGTGGTAGGTGTATTGCAAGAAACGTTGCGACTTTTTTTTTTTTTTTTTCCAACCGAGAGGAAGCTAGTTAAACCGAAGCAGAAAATCGAGTAATCCATTTTATTCGTATAGTATTGCTTGTTGAACGTCTTTCTACTCCTTTATAATAATGCATACACGGTATGGTAATGCGACTTGCATTAGAAAGGTGAATGAAATAAAAATTAATTAATCTCCATGGCAAGGTCATGAAAAGGATTCCGTGCTTTTGGCTTTTGGAGGATATAGGAATAGAATATTTAAAGGATTATGTGTTTTTTGGATTTTGGTGGATATAGCAATAGAATATTTAATATTATAAGCCAAGTATACATGTTATTATTCTAATGATTCGCTTTTTAGCATACACCATGGTATAATTAACAAGAAATTTTTATATTATTTTTTTTAATTGACATTGGGATATGATAAATTAGAAATATAAATAATGTTTTTTTTTAATTGGCATTGGGATCTGATAAATTAGAAATATAAATAATGTTTTTTTTTATTGACATTGGGATATGATAAGTTAGAAATGTAAATAATGTTTTAAAGAGGAGTTTTAATAATATTAAAGAAGAAAAGTGAGTAAATAATTTGGTAAAAAATTATTATTTTTAGATAGTACACATATTATTGTTAAATTCTATTTTAATTTATATGTGAGTTATTTTTTTTTAAATCATTTTTATAAAGTTGATGATTACTTAGCAATAGTAAGGGATGTTAGGTAATTTAATTGTTGGTTAAATTACTTGCATTAAATTATCAATCTAGGTTCGTATTTTTGTGAAGCATACTTACACTATATATGTTAGCCAATTATCTTATGGAAATGATTGCAAGACGTAAAGGAAACATATTCATGACAAGATCTAAGAGAGCACATTCACATGCTCTTTCGCATTTAAGAGTGAAAATGTGAAGCTGGGTTACACTTTTTGCCCTTTTTTGAGAAAAAATTTTCATTTTTTTTCGGTTCTTCAACTTTCTGCAAACTATAACAATTTTTTTGTGTAGAATTTCATTTTGCGATAAAAATAAAAGTTGTGAGAAATTTTGTTAGCTTTCTATTACTTATTTTTTGAAATTTTTTAATGCAGATTTGATATGTCAACTTAGCATTTCTTTGAGTGTGTGTTTCTTAACAATCAAATGATTCATAAGAAGTCATGTTATGTCGCAATGTTGTATTCATTGAAAATTTTTGTTTTTGAAAAAACAAAATGTGTTACAACAATCTAGACAGAGTCTACTTTGTTTTCGTCATATTTACAAAGCCAATGGATGCATATCATATACTAGAATTTTTTGAAGTGGTCCAATACGAAAAACTGCGTATTTTGGATATGTTTCGCGTGGAAAGAAATTTCTTAACATATAAGTTATAAACTAAAAATCTAAAAGCTACCCATTAGAGTCGACGGACCAATGTAATGCCCCATAATTTTTTCAATTTTTTTTACAATGTATTTTGGGAGATAAAAAATTTTGATTTCACTGAATCACGACGACCCTCAGAAATTGTTTGCACCTATTTTATTAGAAAAATAATTAAAATTAATAAACGTTTATGAAATTCCATAAAAGTTATATTTCCTGAAAGTAGATTCAATTCTGAAAATGCTTGTCTTGGTTCCGACAATTAATTAACAACTTTTCTTGGAGTTTAATCAGTCCAAAGTTGCAGAACCGTTTTCAGAGCCTGCTTTTGCGTAATTGGTGACACGTTAGTTCGGCCGAACTTTTAGTCCAAGTTCGGCCGAACTATGTTTTCCATTTATGAGTCGCTAAATCTAACGTCTTAATAGTTCGGCCGAACTATTGTGTAACTCTCCGTCGGCCGAAAAGTTTTATGGAGCCCCCTACAAAAAACACATTTCACGTCAATATAAATTGCCGCGAAATGATTCACAAATTTCGCACATTTTTCACTTCATCTCATTTTACAAAGACTTGGTTTGGGTTCAAAAACTTTTCTTCAAATTTTGGGTTTAAAGAACTTTTTTGGAAGACATTTTTTGGAGGCGGCGTGATTTTTCTTGGAGGTATGTACGTGTTTTGTGTTGAAATAAATCTTTTGAGCTTCTTTGTTCAAAAAATTTTCTTCAAAGTTTGGGTTTAAAGAATTGGGTTTAAGAGCATTTCTTGGAAGCAAATTGATTTTACAATTTTGGATTTAAAGAATTTTTTTGGAAGACATTTCTTGAAGGTGGCGTGATTTTTCTTGGAGGTATGTACATGTTTTGTGTTTTTTAAATTGTGTGTTTTGGATTGGACTACGTATTTTTTACAAAAAATTTACACTGAATTTTTTTTAAATTTTTTTTAAATTAAATCTTTTGTGATATTTTTTGTAATTGAGTTATTGTCTAATTTTTTGAAGGAAATTTTTTGAACTTCATACCCTATTATCATGGGAAATCGAAGAACTTTTGCGAGAAAGTATGATCGAAAAAGAGACCCTGAGGCACGTAGAGAAGAGACGAGACAATATCGCAAAAGAAAGTTAGAAGCCCTCTCAAATATTGAAGAGGAAAATCAACTTCAAGCAGAAATTGAAGCAGGTATGTAAATGTAAATATTATGATCTATTGATATATATTTAAAATTTTCCTAATGTAAAATGTGAAACTTAATTTTTATTTGATGAACTAGTTTGAAAAATATTTTGTTTGATGTAAACAGACAGAGATATTCCTCAAAATATTGAAGAATAAAATCAACCTCAAGCAGAAATTGAAGTAGGTATGTAAATGTAAATATTATGATCTATTAATATATTTTTAAAGTTTTCCCAATGTAAAATGTGAAGCTTAATTTTTATTTGATGGACTAGTTTGAAAAATATTTTGTTTAATGTAAACAGACAGAGATACTCCTCAAAATATTGAAGAAGAAAATCAACCTCAAGAAGAAATTGAATCGGGTATGTAAACGTAAATATTATGATCTATTGATATATTTAAAATTTTCCTAATATTTATTGACATATTTATTAATTTAGTGATTTATTGAATATGTACTATTTTTTTGAATATGTACAGATGAAATCACTATCGATAATGAGATGTTAGAAAATGTCGACACTCACACATATGGAGATAAAAAACCTGACCATGTTATACGATATCGCGTCGATAGAATTTTTGAAAAGTATTTAAAAAATGAGCAAGTGACAGTTCAAGCTCAAATATTGAAAGGTCTCCTATCATCAAGGAAATTAAAAGAAGCGACGACACTATTGGGTATTCGAAATCAACCAAAGATAAAAAAATGAAAGAAGAGGTGATAAAAAATATGAGTAGTGCTATAGAGTCAATTAAGAGATCTAGAGATAAAGATGTTTCAAATATACGTAGAGGAATACAAATAGCAATGGTTTCACCAAGTACTCAAGAGAATCGTTTGAATCTAACATCTATGGCACGAGCACTGGGAACCTCGCGAAAAACTCTGCACAAACATCGAAAATTTCGACTGCAAATAGACGTAAATGATGAACTCGCTTGTTGGAGAGCTATTTGTAGGCAACCATACAAAGATAGACTTGGAGAAGGTGTTAAAAAAATAATATATGAATATTGGAAGAACAATTCGCGTGTTTCACCGACTGCAAGACATGTGATGCGAAGAAGAATAGCACGAAATCAATACGAAGAACATGAAAAACATCTCTTGGAAACCACTCAAATAGAGTTATTCAACAAGTTCAAAGAAGAGAATCGTCAAATTCATGTTTCACTTAGTGCTTTTGTTCAACAAAAACCATGGTATGTAAAACCTATCACCGTACGCGTCACTTGTTGTTGCCGTTATCATGTGGAATTTGAGTTGTATTATGACACATTCCTTGATTTCGGTAGAACATTATGGAAGGATTCACCTCCTCCTTCCACTATCCGCGAATTCATATCTCAAATTCTATGTGAAAGAGAAAGCGATGAACTATTTTACAAAAAGAAATGTGTTGGTGGTAAAAAATGCGATGATTGTGGAAATTTCACTAAATTTCAAAACAAATATTGTATTGATATAAATGATCAATCATTGTCCAACATGAAAGTGAAATGGAAGAGATATGAATATATCAGTACATCGATTCAAGGTGCAGATAGTGTTAAAAGAATCGAATTACGAGAAGACGAAATTTTTCTGATAGACTTTTTGAGAAAGTTTGAAGCAGAAATTTACAAATACACCAAGAATTCCCATAGAACTCGATGGCAAGACTTGCAATTCAAAAAATCTCGTGAAGTTTTTCCACCAGGGACCATTTTGTCAGTGATTGATTTTGCAGAAAACTACACATTTGTTCCACAAAAAGAAATTAAGAGTGAATACTATCATTCTGACCAAGTCTCCATGCTCGTCCATATTCTATATAGACATGCTGAACAAAATGTCGATCATATAGAAAGCACGAGTGAAAATCGACATATCATTAAAGAATATCAATTTTATATCAGTGACGATCGTACGCATGATACATGTTTTGTACAACATTGTTTTGGAAAAATTTATGATTCATTGAAAAATCGTGGAATAACATTCAATGAACATTGGATATGGTCAGACGGATGCGCAGGTCAATTCAAATCTGCACGATCATTTTTTTGGTTGTGTTGTCTTCATAATAAAACCTGCATTAAACATTGTTGGAATTTCTTTGAGACTGGCCATGGAAAAGGAGAACATGACGGTGCAGGAGCATGCATAAAACGAGTACTTCGAAGATATCAAATGAACCACTATGCACGCCGACTTGTGAACGCTGAAGAAGTTGTTCAATGGTGCAAAACTGCTCTAAGCCATGAGATTAACCCATCAAGAGAAGTGCGAAGGTACATTCAATTTAATTTATATTGGAAATATAATTTTAAACATTGTACATTTATCATGCAATGATTATTTTTAATTGTATTTTGATATCATATTTACAAATTATTTTTCTAATTTTCCATATAAAGGTTTTTATGGCATATTGGAATCGAAGACGTAGATAGATCAATTGGAAATGACATTGAAACAATAAAAGGGACTCGAAAATTGCATTCAATTCAAACAAAGTTGTCCAGAAATGTGTTTGCATTGGATAAAAGAAAATATTCTTGTTTTTGTGATGTTTGCATAGACAACACAAAATCCAATGACGTTTGTGAAAACAAAATGTATGTGAACGATTGGAAACACACAGAGCTAAATACAAAGGGAAAAATGTTTGTTGCAATGTTTGAAGAAATGCAATCAGAGGAAACTACAATATCATCCGATGGTGATCGAGTTTCTGATCTTGTTAGAGAAGGTAACATTTGAATTACTTTCTAATGATTTAAAGATCTAAAAATAAATTTAAATATGCATAATTAAATGTTAAATTTATTTTATTGTGCAGGAGATGTTTTTGCTGTAATTGCACCTATTGACAATGATGAAAATGTGAAGTATTATTTGATGCGTTGCACTGAACGAAAAATAAAATTATTACAAGACTATAATGATCACGGATTTCAGTATGACAGAGGGTCTATTATACTGAAAGGTTATTTTTCAAACAAACTCGTCAAAGTGGAGACTTTGTTTACTTTGAAGACTATGAACCTGATTCCATAAGTTGTCAATATAGTCACTTGGTGTGTGCAGCACGCATCAAGTTGATAGAAGTTCAATCAAAGAAAAAATCGAAAATTAAGAAATGGAAAATGTTAAAATCCGATCATGAATGGATTATTGAGGATGGAATTCCATTAGAATTTTTTTGAGTGAAGTGTCCAACAATTTATTATCTTTGGATTAAATATGTTTTAGAAATTCCAGTACTCAACTAAAAATTGAGTTGCTTATGTTATTTGTGGTTTGCACATGTTACAAATTCTTTGGGTACAAGCACGTGCTCTAGTATCAACTGAAAGTAGTTTTTCTATACATGTGCATTGATGAAAAATGTTATATGTATTGGATATATATATATATATATATATATTCTAGAATGAAATTAATTGTTCTTGTATATCAGTAACCGACCATATGGTACAAATTATTTCACTTTATTTTGTAAGGTCAGATTCGGTCCCCATATGGCCTAGCCTCCAAGGGATGAGATAACAAGTGGTTGTCCCCACTTGCCTGAATCTCAGCTTTTAAACTTACATTAGTACACTTTTACTGTTTATGTCAGGTATCTTACATGATGTCCTAGCCAAAGATAGATTCTTTTTGTTTCAAGTTTCCGGTAAAAGTTGTCACCGAATGACCTGCTCGAACTCTTGTAGTAAACACCATACCTTATCTCTCTTGCTCTCCAATATTATTAGGTTTAATTATTATAACACAAAAATCGTTCTACATTGTCAATAATTTTTTGTGCTTACACTGAAATCAATGAACACTATTAATCCAATGACTTTACAAGTAATGTACTATCATACATGCAATTATATCAAATTAGAAGTCAACATATACAATGAAATCAATGGGGATTGTCTTGTTACAAGTAACATAATTTCAATTTACCATATGTGCAAATGTAGGTTGAAACCATCCAAAACTTTAAGTTTTAAAACCCTTTTGATTATATATTGTGCAACATTATTTAACATTAAACATTTAAAGTTCATTAAATATCACATGAAAAATGTAGATTGAAACCATCCAAAACTCGAGTTTTAAAAACTTCACATGCCATACCAATTATAATTCAACTATCCAACAAAAACATTTAACAAATTAAATATCACATGCCAAAGTTGTTTCAAGTTTCCGGTAAAAGTTGTCACCGAATGACCTACTAGGATATTATAAATACTAACTTTGTAAGATCATTTAGCATTCGGAAAAATTCGAAAGTCTTAGACTGTCAATCAATTTAAAGTATCATTCACCCTAGGGAGTGTAAAATATTCAATGTAGGTTGGTGACGATGCTCACTCATAGCTTGAAGCAGCTCCAATGACCAATTCTTTAATGAATTCCAATGCACTAGACCAAAGTTGGTTCAACCTACTTGGTTTTTCACCCAAGAAATTCCAAGGATGGACTATCTGGACAAACTGCTGAAATTGAAAATCTTGACATGGAGATACGACAAGGTGAACAAAGACTTCAAGAACTCTTTATGGAAAGGGCTCACTTGAAGGAAAGAAGCACCACGTTGCAGGCTAAAGTCAGGAACATGGAAGATAAGATCAAGAGGGACTTTCTTGATCCGAAACCTATTGGTTTGAAGAAAGAAAATGCATGTGTTGGCACACTTGGAAAAGAAGACGACCACACTATGAGGATTGGTGCACTTCGTTTGGAAGGAGTCAATATATTTCGTATTGGAGCAATTAGACAGAATTCGAAAAGGAAAGAGATTGAACCAATTCAAGCAGACCCATGATCGGATTGTTCTATGGAGCTTCATGAGAAGAGATATGTGAAAAGGACTGTTAAGCCAAGGGCTAGTTCGAAAGACATATTGGAAGAGGAAATGTTGAAGAAGATTGCAGAAGTAAGGCGCAAGACAAGGAGAAGGAATGATGATGAAAGTTCCTTGGACTTGAGATTCGTGTCTACAACCGTACATGGGAAAAAGTTCTCTGCTTTGATAGACAGGGGGGCTACCCATAGCTTCCTAAGTCGAAAGGTAGCTTCATCTCTTGGAAAGAGGAAGGCTAGCATCAAGAAAGAGTTGAGTGCTTTCAAGGTAGTCAATTCGAGGATGAAAGCAGTGACTGGTGTCATGAAAGGCACACATGTGAGAGTAGGGTCATGGTTTGGAAAGATAGACTTAAGAGTCATTGACATGGATGATCATTCTATGGTGTTGGGACAAGACTTCATGGTTGCAGCACAAGCCATACCAATGATGGACCGAGACATTCTCTTAATTCTTGTGATCAATCTTAAACTATTTTCTGAACTTCTATTCTTATTGTCACCCTTATTAGTTTTGTCATCTTTCTGTATCGATTATATTAAAAAGAAAGTATAAATCATAAATCATAAACCATTTAAATATTTAGCTCGAACTATTGTAGTAAACACCATACCTTAAGTCTCTCTTGCTCTCCAATATTATTAGGTTTAATTATTATAACACAAAAATCGTTCTACATTGTCAATAATTTTTTGCGCTTACACTGAAATCAATGAACACTATTAATCCAATGGCTTTACAAGTAATGTACCATCATACATGCAATTATATCAAATCAGAAATCAACACATAGGTACAAACCATTTAAATATTTAGCTCGAACTCTTGTAGTAAACACCATACCTCAAGTCTCTCTTGCTCTCCAATATTATTAGGTTTAATTATTATAACACAAAAATCGTTCTACATTGTCAATAAATTTTTGCGCTTACACTGAAATCAATGAACACTATTAATCCAATGACTTTACAAGTAATGTACCATCATACATGCAATTATATCAAATCAGAAATCAACACATAGGTAAACCATTTAAATATTTAGCTCGAACTCTTGTAGTAAACACCATACCTCAAGTCTCTCTTGCTCTCCAATATTGTTAGGTTTAATTATTATAACACAAAAATCTTTCTACATTGTCAATAATTTTTTGCGCTTACACTGAAATCAATGAACACTATTAATCCAATGACTTTACAAGTAATGTACCATCATACATGCAATTATATCAAATCAGAAATCAACATATATTGTAATGAAATCAATGGAGATTGTCTTGTTACAAGTAACATTTCAATTTACCACATGTGCAAATGTAGGTTCACATTCTATCATTCATGTAGTTTTAAAAACTTCAGATGCCATGCCAATTATAATTCAACTATCCAACAAAAACATTTAACATTAAATATCACATGTCAAATTTAATTCATATGACAACATTACTTCACATTCACATGCCAAAAGTACTAAAACCATCCAAAAATTAAATAAAACAAATTATATAATAACATTGTAATAAAATATGTCCAAAAATTGTAAATCTCACTTGAGTATCAAACTGTATCAAGTTTAAAAAATTTTAAAACCATCTAAATTTTGAAATCAAATCTACTGTAAATCTTGTCCATCAAATGGAGGATCTAGCGTCTGGGTCTCGGGTAGTGCCCTATCCTGTGAATAGGAAACCTACATACACAATGCACATGTACTTGAACATTAAAATTTGAAGTTTTAAAAATGAATGAGAATATATATATCTAGAACTTCATGTAAAAAACAAAATATAACAAAAAAATCATGCAATACCTCGTAAGGTTGCCTCTCCATTTGATGAACAGGTTCTGCCATAGAAACATCTGCAGTAGTAACCTGTACAATATACATGTACAGTTAAATATAAATATATATATACATAAATAATTTATATAAATTAAAAACTTTCAAATGAAAATGCACGTGTACATATATAAACTTATTTGAACAATAATATTAAAAAAAGAACTAAAGACAACTTGTTCAAATGCTGTGGATGTTCCTATCTCCATCGCTAGAGTCCTCGGATTAAAAAAATCTTCTATACGAACCTAAATTCAAAAAAATTTAAATAACTCAAAATATAGATCTCTCTCTCTATATATCTCAATTTTTAATGGAATTTTTTGAGGTAACATAAATTTTGAACTTGTGAAAAATTGTCCATACTTGTACATCTCCCAATGAAGTAGAAGGTATATCTCCTAAGGAAGAAGAAGGTACCGCCATCCCAAAAACATCAGATGGAATCGGTACCTGTTAAAACATTTTATAAAATTATATATATACATACATGTACATGTGTGGCAACAATTATTTATTTTAGAGTCACTTAAAAAACACTAACATACATGTGCCAACATATCATGATGGGCAGAACCATCTGCATCGTTTGAGCCAGAGGTCCCGAACGTAATATTAACATTTTCATCACGCATCATGCCTGAGAACTGCAAATGGTGTTTTAACATATAATCATACATTTTTGTTAGATTAATGTACACATACAAATAAATGTATACATGTGCATACACATGTATTTATTACAAATTGTACACATGTATATGTAAATATAATTTCAAACCCTAAGGTCACTAACACATACCGTTCCGGTGCCCTCTTCCTCACGAAAAATTAGGTCTTGCAGACCATTGCGATAATTTATTGCATATGTTCGGAGATCTTCAACATTCATGTTGTAAATCTCCTCATCTGTACGATAAACAAAATTGGCACGTGCATTTTCACGTGCTCTTTGTCGATTTAAACAAATATCGACTCCACTCAATCTGCTATGAACATTTTCGATCATAAAATCTCTTGCTTCACGACTTATTTGAGAAGTCGCAACCATCTCTGATCGCAGAGTTTCGACTCGAAACGGTCGACTCACCAATGGCAGCTCAGGGCGAGGCAACTCCACATCTCGCTTAGCGCCCTTATGTTGATATAATCGACCTCTCCCCAGGCCAATAAATTCTGAAGGAAGGTCATTGTAGTCGAGTTTCATACCCAAAAAAAATTCTGCATAAAAAATTTGTGCAAAATAAACAGGAACCTCATCGTTCCATGGAAGCCTTCCAAAGGCCGCAAGATGTCGATCATACAAATAACCAGCTTTGTCTGGGTGCTTGAAATACTGCACCTTCAACATTTTTCTTTTTGGCCCTTCCTTATAATTAAACATTGACTTGGCCTCTGCTCTTGTAACTTTTTGTTTTATGTCCTGCCATTTATCAGGACCTATCACTGTTTCTTTTCTCTTTCTCATCAGTTCTACAAACGAATCAGTCGTTGGCCCCAAATTTCTGTACACATTTACCATTTCACCCAATGAATGTGTAACTATTTTGAGGCTTTGTCTACTCTCAGCAGGTAGAGACAAAGCCTCAAGATCTCTTTGCAATTTTGCATGAAGGCTTTGACACCTTTGTAAGGTGCATTCTGCCATGTTCGTTTCCCATGGTATATCAGTAATCTCAGCCGGATAAGTTGTGGTGGGTTGACAGCCTTCTTCTTCAATGTAGCGCACTGCCCTGCGTCTTTTTTGACCACTGGCTTGAACATTTTCAGCCTCTGCATCAATATATATAAAATTTCGTATATTAGAAAAAACACGTGTAAAAAAAGTTGTACAAATTTAATGAAAAAATATTGAAATTGATGGCAACCTTGATGTTGTTGGTTAACATCTTCTCCAACATGACCCTCTTGAGAACCAGACCCAGAATGACGCTGCTGAGAACCAGACCCACAGTGACCTTGTTGAGAACCAGCAACCATTGATTGGCCTTTGGGGGAATAAATATCACCCCCTTCCCGCAACCTGCTACCACTCATACCTCGACCAGTTGAACCTTGGCCACGCTCCATGGATGGAGTAGACACCCTTCTCCTCTTACCTCCTAAAAATTAAAATATGAAACTTATTAACAACTAATTTCACTCACAATGTTAATAAAAAAATCAATTCCATATGTACACACATGTATGGAGATTTAAGATTATATTTAAATACCATGAACATCCTCCGATCCCTGAACCTCCATATGAGATTCGGTTGATCTTCGTCTTTCATCCTCCATGATATATATCTATTGGTCGACATTAACAAAATAGATTTCAAAAAATCAATTTGTAATTTAGTGTACACAAATTATGTAGAACACAACTTTCAAATCAATAATTGATCATGTGTGAAACAAAATTTAATCGAAAAATATATTATAAAAGTGATAAATTCACCAAATTGCGCTTTACATGGTGGGAGCACACTTGGTATAAAATTTACTACTTATACACTTTAGTTTGTGGGAGAAATGACACATGTACATAGTTTACCTTAAATTTGTTGTGTTTTACGGATATTAAAATGAAGAACTTCTATTTAGATCCATTCCAGAGATTGACTGTAGGGGCATTTACTAGATATGTCACCTTTATATGAACATAATTAGTACGCATATCTAATTTACATTACTTTAATATGTCATTCTTATTTAATTTATCTTTTATAGATGACCGGAGCATCCCTTTTTAATCTATCCCTTTTGACTTCGGATATGTGGGCAATATTCATCTGCATATTTTTCTATCATAAAGCAGTGAGTAAAATTGTATTCCATTTGTGTCAATGTTAAAGTTAAGCACATGGATTAAAGTTTTATATATTAGATGAGGAGGCTATGTATTACATATGGTCTTGAATGAGCTTTTGGACTCTTTAGATATATATCTAAAGAGTCCAAATGCTCATTCAAGACCATATGTAATCCTCATCTAACTTAGCAAGGGATTTACAATACTATATTTGAATTGGCTAGCTCCATTTCAAGATATTATGGTTATCCAAGGGGGGATATAAAAAATGAAAAGAAGGATATTGAACTGTAGGTTATCCAAGTTGGACATAGAACCAGTGGAGAAACCTAAGGAAAAACTATGTTTCCAGGTCGAACCTTTGTAGAGGTTCCAGTACTTGAGAGTAAAATCCAGTTTGGGGCTGTTAAATCCAGTATGTTCTATATTTCTTACATTTATGCCCTCCTATTTTTCTTTCCAATCAAGGTTTATAAAATAACATGAGAAGCAACATGAGACTTGGAACAATCATTTTCATTATCTATATGGAAGGCAAGAAGGATTATATCCCCTTAAGCTTAAGCTTATGTAGTTTGTCAATTTTTATCATATATTTTTTTGGTAAGGGTAAATGTTTTTTTATCTATAGTACAAGTCATGAGTTCCCCAATTTTACCTTATGTAAAGCATGATTCTAGGATTACTACAATTTGTACTTAGTTTTTTAAGAATATATCAAATAAAGTTTTTGAGAAGCAAATATGGCTTGTTCCTTAGAATTTGGCACTTAGAATTTCCATGACACTTATAACCCCATCCTTACAATTTTTATAATTTCCATGATGAGACATTTGAATTTCCTTCCCCATATTTCTTGTTAATGATTATAACCTTAAAATGGCTAGTATTGGTTTTTCATCATCATCTCAAAATGACCTGGCAGATGAAAATTTACCATGTTAATCATCATCACTTCACACCATCTCATACATGACCCCTTCTACATATTATATGCATGAATTTTTGGCATGTCATCCTCTCTACCTATCCCATGAATGATTGTGACAACACGTGAATAAAATACAATTTATAAGCAGAGGATAGTTTCTAGTTTGTCCTCCTCCATCTGCCCCATAGCTAGTGATTTCTCAATTTTCCACTTCCAACTTTCTATTTTCGAAATTCATTAGCAGCCAATTTTATCGATAGCCACACCACACCTAGAAGTTAAAGAAATTATCATATACACTACTACATTAATGAACTCTACATTGTTTGTTATTGTAAAGTCCAATAACAAACAATTTTAATTGAGTTTAGTAGTGTATATAACAATTTCTTTGACTTCCAGGTGTGTTGTGACTATTAGTAGAATTAACTACCAAAATGAATTTCCAAAATAAAATGTTGGAAGAGAAAAAATAGGCAATCACTGGATATGGAGTGGGTGGAGGAGGACAAACTTATAGTGATCCCTTCCTTATCAAATTTCTTTTATTCACCTAATGTCACAATCAATCATGGTCTAGATAGAAGGGATGACCTACCATAAATTCAATCATATAATGTGTAGAAGGGTCATATGTAGATGGTGTGAAACGATGATTACAAACATGGTAATTTTTCATCTACTAGGTCATTTTGAGATGATGATTACAAACCAGTGCTAGCCTATTAAAGGTTATAATCATTGGTGCCTAATGTGGGGTGGACAATTTAAATCAAGTTCGTATCGAAGTACAATTTAGCTCATTTTAGTCAAGGTTAGTTAGAAGAATTAGCTATTGGTTTCTGCCTTCAATTTCCTCTGAAAATGAATGTGTACGTGATTTTGAGAGACATTAGAGGAATAAGGTCCAAATTTTTGATAAAAATGTGCTATGAAAGTAAAGGGTTTTAAAGGCAAGCATGTACAAGGCATAGTTGAGCCAAATGTTCTTCAAGAAGGGCCTAATTATTTGGGTCTTGGTTATGGAAAACATGGAAAATGCTCCAAAGCCAAGGAGGCACATGAAGCTGTTCCAAGAAGGAATTTTATTTCATGTTCATTACCTCAAGCTTGTGAAGTTTGTGTTCATGATGAATGGAACATGTACATAGTTTACCTTAGAGTTGTGTTTTACGGATATTAAAATGAAGAACTTCTATTTAGATCCATTCCAGAGATTGACTGCAGGGGCATTTACTAGATATGTCACCTTTCATAAAAGATGAGATCTAGAGGCTACCTGGCCCTTTACAGACTATGCCTATAGAACTTGTAGAAGTAAACACTAGAGGCATTAACAATATCAAAGAACGTTTTCATGCTCAGACATGGGAATGTGTCTCTTTCCCTACGCAAAAAATAGTTCTTGAGGTAGTTAATCTTCATAGACATGTCATCAAGCAAGTCAATGTGATCATCCCTCCTTCCCTCCCTTGTAAAATAATTATGTTTTGCGGGTCAGAAAGCCAAAATATGGAGACAATTATCACCAAATCCAACGTACAATTATGCATGATGGAGAATCTCTAGCGCTTTCCCTTGTTAATATATTTAATAATCTCAATATTTATTTTAAAGTATCAATAGTATTTCAACGACATCACATTGTTCAAATCTCATGGTCGAAATACTATTGATACTTTTAAATAAATATTGAGATTATTAAATATATTAACAAGGGAAAGCGCTAGAGATCCTCCATCATGCATAATCGTACGTTGATGCTTATAGATTGAAAAAAACTGAAAGAATCAACTTGTAGGGTCATTTTAATGGGGGGTGGAGAATTCAGGTCTAAAACCTTTTGGAGTCATTTTGAGGTATTAAATGACATTTATGGGGGTCAAACGATTATATAATTTAAGTTGAAGGCCCATGAGATAAATATGACTTCTATGTGACATTTGTAAATTAAATCATCTATTTGTTGTGTTATATGAACATAATTGGTACGCATATCTAAAGAGTCCAAATGCTCATTCAGGACCATATGTAATCCTCATCTAACTTAGCCAGGGATTTGCAATACTATATTTGAGTTGGCTAGCTCCATTTCAAGATATTATGGTTATCCAAGAGGGGATATAAAAAATGAAAAGAAGAATGGAAAAAAGGATTTCATAATCGATGAAGGTCAAGATGATTCACATGATGAAGTGCAACTAAAAGAAGCGCCATTGAAATGGTTTGCTGACAGATGGTTAGATTTCTTATCCAATTAAGGCCTAGCATGTATTTTGATGTTTCATGAATTTCTTTGCAAATTCAAAGTATGGTTCATGTTGCATGAAGCAAGATGTTGAAAGTAGAGTTATGTTAGACACACTTAAATGCAACAAATATGGAAATTTGTACATGAGCTCTATTATTTGACTTAAGAGTCAGTTGTTTGAAAAGGCATGTTTTGTCAACTTGTGTTTGGTTGATGGTTTTGTACACCAATATGTAAGAGTACATGGACATATTCACATGATGTGATTTTTTTTTTTCTTTGAAGGAGAAAAATGATGTGTTTTCAGTTTGATGGTTTTGTTTGTGACAAGACGTCACAAGATTTTGCGAAGGTCCACTCTTGAGCGAGAGCCTCATGATTAAAACCTATCCGTGAGAATCAAATGGGAGTGCATCCTTATTTTGAAAACAAGTAGGATTCTAAGCTACCTAGGACTCAAACCATCATTTTTAAATTTGAAATATAATGGTGTTGTTTCAATGCCTGAATCCACAACCCTAACACATGAAATCACTAATATAATTACACATGAAATAAATAGTTATATTCTCCAACATTAAAAATATAACTAAAAACTGAATTCAACATAGTTGAAAGAAAAAGAAGCGCCATTGAAATGGTTTGCTGACAGATGGTTAGATTTCTTATCCAATTAAGGCCTAGCATGTATTTTGATGTTTCATAAATTTCTTTGCAAATTCAAAGTATGGTGCATGTTGCATGAAGCAAGATGTTGAAAGTAGAGTTATGTTGACACACTTAAATGCAACAAATATGGAAATTTGTACATGAGCTCTATTATTTGACTTAAGAGTTAGTTGTTTGAAGAGGCATGTTTTGTCAACTTGTGTTTGGTTGATGGTTTTGTACACCAATATGTAAGAGTACATGGACATATTCACATGATGTGAATTTTTTTTTCTTTGAAGGAGAAAAATGATATGTCAGCGAGCTATGTTTCTTTCATGATGTGTTTTCAGTTTGATGGTTTTGTTTGTGACAAGACGTCACAAGATTTTGCGAAGGTCCACTCTTGAGCGAGAGCCTCATGATTACAACCTATTCGTGAGAATCAAATGGGAGTGCATCCTTATTTTGAAAACAAGTAGGATTCTAAGCTACCTAGGACTCAAACCATCATTTTTAAATTTGAAATATAATGGTGTTGTTTCAATGCTTGAATCCACAACCCTAACACATGAAATCACTAATCTAATTACACATGAAATAAATAGTTATTTTCTCCAACATTAAAAATATAACTAAAAACTAAATTCAACATAGTTGAAAGTAAAAGAAGCGCCATTGAAATGGTTTGCTGACAAATGGTTAAAGATTTCTTATCCAATTAAGGCCTAGCATGTATTTTGATGTTTCATGAATTTCTTTGCAAATTCAAAGTATGGTGCATGTTGCATGAAGCAATATGTTGAAAGTAGAGTTATGTTAGACACACTTAAATGCAACAAATATGGAAATTTGTACATGAGCTCTATTATTTGACTTAAGAGTCAGTTGTTTGAAAAGGCATGTTTTGTCAACTTGTGTTTGGTTTATGGTTTTGTACACCAATATGTAAGAGTACATGGACATATTCACATGATGTGAATTTTTTTTTCTTTGAAGGAGAAAAATGATGTGTTTTGAGTTTGATGGTTTTGTTTGTGACAAGACGTCACAAGATTTTGCGAAGGTCCACTCTTGAGCGAGAGCCTCATGATTACAACCTATCCGTGAGAATCAAATGGGAGTGCATCCTTATTTTGAAGACAAGTAGGATTCTAAGCTACCTAGGACTCAAACCATCATTTTTAAATTTGAAATATAATGGTGTTGTTTCAATGCCTGAATCCACAACCCTAACACATGAAATCACTAATCTAATTACACATGAAATAAATAGTTATTTTCTCCAACATTAAAAATATAACTAAAAACTAAATTCAACATAGTTGAAAGAAAAAGAAGCACCATTGAAATGGTTTTCTGATAGATGGTTAGATTTCTTATCCAATTAAGGCCTAGCATGTATTTTGATGTTTCATGAATTTCTTTGCAAATTCAAAGTATGGTGCATGTTGCATGAAGCAAGATGTTGAAAGTACAGTTATGCTAGACACACTTAAATGCAACAAATATGGAAATTTGTACATGAGCTCTATTATTTGACTTAAGATTCAGTTGTTTGAAGAGGCATGTTTTGTCAACTTGTGTTTGGTTGATGGTTTTGTACACCAATATGTAAGAGTACTGTTAGTCTCCTATACCAATAGGTTTCATTTTTCATGATTGTCTTGATTGAACTATGGAATATGTTCAAACCTTCTTTCTTGAGCAAAGGTGTTCCATATTCTTGAAAAACCAAAAAATCAAAAAATTTAAAAAAAATGTAAAGAGGGTATACCCTAAAAAGAAAAATCAAAGGGTAAAAAGAATAAAATGGTCAAAAAAGAGAAAGAAATGAACCCCAAGCAAAAAATAGACCAAGGAAAGTGTGCAAATCTAAATGCCACTACTATTTCATTTTTTGTAATAAAGCAATTGTGTGCAGCTTGTCAAAACCTTTGCCACAATTCATGAATAAGTCAAACTGTTTAAACTTGACTTACTCATATTTCAATTTCATGTTATAGATTAGAGAATAAATATCTGACTAAACAGTTTAATCTTGGCAGATAAGTAGATAGGTAGAGTGAATAAAAGGTGCTCAACAGTTCAATCTGAGCCCTTGGATGTAATAAGGGTAGAAATAGATAGATTTATCATGTAAAAAGAAAAGCTCGATAAAGGTTTGCAAGTCTAAATGCACCCTAATAAAGAAGAGAAAATGGTAGTGCCAAGTAGATAGGGTAGGTAGATGGTGCTGCAAAGTGTTATCTGATGAATGATGCTGCTACATGTTTTTAATGTAAAGAGGGTATACCCTAAAAGAAAAATCAAAGGGTAAGAAAAATAAAATGGTCAAAAAAGTGAAAGAAATGAACCCCAAACAAAAAATAGACCAAGGAAAGTGTGCAAATCCAAATGCCACTACTATTTCATTTTTTGTAATAAAGCAATTGTGTGCAGCTTGTCAAACTTTTGCCACAATTTATGAAGAGTCAAACTGTTTAAACTTGACTCATTCATTTTCAATTTCATGTTGTAGAATAGAGAATAAGTATCTGACCAAACAGTTTAATCTTGGCAGATAAGTAGATAGGTAGAGTTAATAAAAGGTGCTCAACAGTTTAATCTGAGCCCTTGGATGTAATAAGGGTAGAAATAGATAGATTTATCATGTAAAAAGAAAAGGTTGAAAAGGGTTTGAAAGTCTAAATGCACCCTAATAAAGAAGAGAAAATGGTAGTGTTAAGTAGATAGGGTAGGTAGATGGTGCTACAAAGTGTTATCTGATGAATGATGCTGCTACATGTTTTTGATCCTTCACTTTCATCACAAGTACTAAAGCAGGAAATACACTGGAAAATCACAGCAAGCAAAGTCAAACTCATTAACTTCCCTCATCACTTTCCCCTCAAAAGTTTTACTAATTTTCCCCAAAGTACTAAGGTATTTGGAGATCAAAGGGGCTCAAGGCATTTCCTTGACTTTTACATCTGGACCTCTACCATTTAGATCAAAAGACCCATACTTGGAGATAACCATCATTACAATCATTCACCTTTAACATTGTCCTAAAGTGAAACTTATTTGCTTCAGGAAACCATGCAAAATTCCACAAAATCCCTCAAAATAACTTACTATTCTAAAGTTCAAGTGTTAAAGATGAGATAACAAATTACTTCAAAAATTATTTTCACTTTCTTAGATGCAAGTGTTTGAGTTCCCTTGTCCCTTTTCTCTATTAATGTTTAACTCTTTACTAAATCCCTAGTCAAATGCCCTATCCTAAGTATATAAATCCTTTTTTATAAATACCCCAAAAACCCCTCTATTATAAAGTTTAACCAAAGTAATTATTTCCCCGTGCATTAACATAAAAACCCACTATACGCCCTTTGGTTAAATTTATCATTATACCATAAACCCGACCCTATGGTATGTTAATTACATTTGTTAATTTACCATATAATAAAATAAAAACATATATATGAAAAATAAACTTTAAACATACGATATATATGTTTAAACCTAAAAATAAATAAGACCCGAAGTTTATTTTTCGAAACCAAACTTTGAAAATCCGCGCCAACGTGCTCATCCCACCGGGTATATCACTCGTACGTTGAACCCCACCGCGAATTTCATTTTCATTGTTCGTTATCAATCACTATTTGATTAGTTAACATCCACCCTTCTCCGCCAATTAAAAGTTTTGGGATAAGTCGATATTGTTAAGATCTTCTTAAAACCGACGGCCCACATTATAATCTCTTCCGTTATTTCGTCATTACATCCGATCACTCTTCCAAAGATGAACGCTTCCTATCAATCCCGCTACCCATCCTTTGTCAGCATTTTAACCAGCGGGGGATTGGTGGTATTTGACTAGTCACCCGTCCACGCGTCAAAAACTTTGTGGAATCGCTGCCCTCGCGGTTAATACCGCCTTTGCTCATAAGCAGTGCGGGGACTTACCACTTACCGCCCGGCCCCTCCACCATACGTCAGCCCGTACATTGATGACGTCACTCCTCGAAAAACTAAAAAACCCTTTTAACTAAAATAAAAAACCCTTTTAACTTGTAAATAAAGCCATTTTTCGTGTTTTTCCCGTTATTTTCGTTATTGAAAGCGACTGTGCTCTCTGCTACGGTTTTCGAATTTTCATTGAAATCCACTGTTCCATTCGACTTCGCTCCAGAATTCCGCCGGACCTGTGTTCGAGCATCATCTTACCACCACCTGATACCTGTTAAAACCCAGTTTGCTTCCAAGAACAGGTATTTCTTCTATTGTGCTCCGAACTTGAAAAGAAACTCTGTGTTCCTTGTTTTTCCGCTGGATCAGTGTTAAAATATTATTGCTAAGATCATTCCCTGATTTTTAAACTGTGAATTGTTCCCCCCGAACCTGCAATTGTGCCAATTTCCCTCATTAAAACTGAAATCGCGCTCGGTCTGTGAAGAAAACCCAGAAACTTCCATTTTGAATACACAAGAACCAAAATGGAAGCTCCGGCAGCCCTGAATGTAACCCCATTGAATGCCCCTCGTAGAGACCTGGATTTCATTAACAAATTGTTTGATTTTAGCAGGTTATCATCAGAATATGGATTTGGACCAACAATTTCAATACTAGTTGACAAAATTGTTACTCCAAATTCTCAGATCTTAATTCAATATCTTCATTCAACAAACAGTTTGTATACAAATTCAGAGAGAGATTAGAATGATGAAATGTGCACAGTGAATGGTAAAAGTGAAATGAGAAATTACAGGGATAGGAAAAGCATAACAGTTAAAGAGTATCAGTGGTTAAAGTGTATCAGGTAAAAGTCAGAGTGAAAGTTAAAATGAAGTTACAGAGCAGTCAAAGGTAAAACAGTAAAAGTAATTACAGAGGCAGTAAAATGGTAAAAAGAGATAAAAATACTTTCACCAACATTGAAGTTTATCTAAAGTGAAAGTAAAACAGTCAAAGGAACAAAAAAGTGAAAAGATGAAAAATACAACAAGAAGGAACATTTTTGCAGAAATTGCATATTTTAGTCATAGTTTTTCAGAAACTATTGTGATCAATACAAGATGAATTTTACAAAACTGAAGGAGGTTTATGTTCTTAATAGGGCCATCTAAAAAAACCTCTCTCACTTTTCTAACAGCCATTATGGTTTTGGAAATATTAAACAATGTTGGAAAGCACTTTTTGCAGAAAATTCCAGTTTAAGTCATCATTTTACAGAGAGGATTGTGGCCAATAAAAAATACTTCATACAAAACTGAAGGAGGTTTTTGTTCCTAAGAGACCCATATACAAAAACCTATCTCAGTTTTTTCACAGTGATTTTATAATGAGAGATAAATGCGCATCTTTACAGGCCATTTTTCAGACTCTGTAAAACTCTGTTTTACACATATTTTTTACAGAGACTATTATGCATATATGGAGAGGAATTTTTGGAAACTGAAAGAGGTTTATCTCAAAAAATATTTATATACAATAACCTCTTTCACTTTTTACATATCTATTACGGATTGAGAAATACAAAGATATCATTGGACCCCAAGTTTGCAGAATTGTTGGAGCAGATTGCACAAAGAAAGGAAGCAGTTAGTGACTTGGATGCCTCATCATCAAATAAGAGTTGGATCAAATTCGAATTCTTCTCTTTGCTATCCATAAAAAATAGTGCCAAATAGATGCATTAGTTTGAGTGTCCTTTAATTAAGTTCTATTTATGTAAATAGTTGGAGAGATTTGTGAACCAATTTTGATATTTGTTTGAAGATATTTTAGTTTAGAATTTGTATAAATACTCCACTCTTGGAAGCATTTGGGGGTGGATTCTATTACTCTGCTGTAACATTGAGATTTTCGGAATAAAAGCTTTTGGAGAAATTTACTTGTGGCTTGCTGGATGACGATTTGAAAGCACTGGACTTGTTGCAGGATTCATGTGTTGGACTACAGTTCAATAAGTGTTTCTACCTTTTGTCTGAATTTTTATATTAGTTTTTAATACCATCATATCCATTTCTGAATAATTTACATAAAAGATTGAAACAGAAATTGCTTAATTGTACTCTGTTTTCAAATGTGATTGTTCTTAATGTTTTCTTCTAAATTAGCTATAAGCACGAATTCTTAAATGCTCCTGCTTCGCTAATTTAAACACTGATGATTACTATAATAAAGAATTCTTCATTGCTCTTTGTTTGTAGTCATTTCACTTCTCCCTTTTGAACATGGTGAAAGATTCTTAGTTGCCTTTCACCCCTTCAAGATCATCCCATCTACTTTAAATTTTAAGGATTGTTCTCTGTCTAGCTATCTTGCCCTGTAATACCATCTTGTGCTTAGAATAGAAATCCAGTAAAGCCATCCTTTGACTCCATAGCCCAATGGACTGAAAGCTCTCAACCTTGCCCTTAGTTTGTGGATTCCACTATTTTCCCAAAACAAACTTGAATCTATAACTAGCCTAAAACCTTCCAAGAACAAAGATAAATTATAAAGAGAGAGCCCTCTCTGGATGCAGATTGGCTAGATTCTGCATCTGAAGGTTGGTTTGTGGTTACCTCGGGTATAATTTCCTCTTACACAACTTCTAGGAAAACCTGAGTGATAAATAATCAAGGGAAACGCAGTTTTGGGTGCGGGGATAAGGCCTAGTTTTTGCAGAGTTCTGATTGGGGCAAGGAAGGAAATTGTTTTGATGCTTTATATTGAAAGAATGGATGGATCAGACCGGTGAGGAGTTGAAGAGGGAAATAGGGTCTCAAGATTCCTCCTCAAACAGATGAAAACATGGAAAATTAAACAAAACTGAAGGCAGAGCAAAGCAAGCTAATGAATTCCACCTTTAACACTCATTTGTTTAATTTAAGAAGAAAGGAGAAGGAAAATGGTACACATAAACATCAGTGAACTTAAAATTACATAGAGAAACACACCATCAAAACACAGAGCCACAAGGATCCCAAATAGTGCTGCAAACTCTGGTCTATTCCTTTTCCAAAAATGTAGAGATGAAATGTACAATGAAGTGCCCAGCAATCCCAAGTGTCCAACCCTGAAAATGACTGAGAAAATACATCATATAGACAAGCCTAACTCCTCCCCATGCCTCTAGGGGTCAAGCTCATCATTCTAGGAGATGTTTCAACCATATCTAAACTAGGAACTAGAAAATAGGCAATGAAACAACTTGCCTCTATATGCTAGGAAACTGATCCATTCACTTACATTTCACCTTTTGGTGAATGAATCTTCTAGAATGAGTAAAAAGGTGCCAAAATTACATCATGGTCATGAAATTACATCAAGGTACATCCAGAGTTACATGAAAAAGTCAAACTGGCCAAAAATAGGCGAAATTATGAGCTGCTGAGTGAAAAATAGGCCAAATTCCTCTATGCGCCGCGCCTGGAATCTCTATGCATAACACAGGTTTGGAGCTGATTTTGAGGGCCTTCCGAAAGTCAAAATTGAGCGCAGGATAGCTTGTTGGAAATCCCTACTTGTCTACTTTCCAACCCAAGTAGAATTTCTGTATTTTGTTGCTATTTTCCCCTTCAAAAGTTCAATCTACCAACACTGCTTCCTGTGTGTGCAAAAGGTGGCAGAAAGGCCATTTTTAGGGTGTTTTTAACCCTTTAGGCAACCTAGAACTTGATGAAATCCTTAGTTAATCCATAAGCATGCATAAATTTTGATGAAAAATCCAGAAATGAAATTTTTTCCTCCTGAAGAGCTGCCAATTATAAGCGCACGCCAAGTGGCGTTACGCGTTGGGCAGGAAAATCTGTTTTTAGGCACAAAAATTAAAAATTGACAAAAAATTTCCCAAATTTCTTGAAATTTGGGCTGAATTCCCACCATCAAGCACTATGCTGGGCCAAAGAAGCTGCGGCCAAAATTTGGAGCCTATCATGCCTTTTGCGATGCTTTAGTGCTCTTCTTAGCCTTGCCTTCAGGATTTTGATCCTCGCTTTGCAAACATGATTTCGCGCCCAATAATGGTTCTTCATGTGCCTGAGCATGTTCTTCTCCTTGTTCACTTTCTCCAACAACTTCTCAAGATGAATTTTGACCCTCTCAAGCCAAGTCTCTCTATCAGCCTCAATCTCCCACTCCATGGGTGTCATCTCTGTTGGGCTTCTTTAGGCAGCTTGCCGAATCTCACAGATGTTTTTCAACTCCATGATCATCTGCTGATCCTCCAACTATTTGTTCCACTGCTCTAGATAGTTTATGACCCATTGAGCTCTCTGCAACTTGTCAGTCAATGTGTCGATCTCAACCTTCTGCTCCTAAATGATCTCTCTCAACTTTGAGCTTGGAGAGCTCAAATCCTCATCAATAAGTATGAAATCAATATCTTGACCTCCTGAAGGGCCCTCATCCTGCATAGGCTTCTTACCTCTGTCCTGTACCTGTACCTGTGATGCTGATGATAGAAACGAGACCCCTTCCACCCCCGGTGGAGATAGTATTCGTCGAGATGCTGCAAATAATCCTCTCGTGCCTCTCTGATAAGTGACATACATTGGCACACTGATAGGCTCTGTCTCGTGACCTCTGAGGCTGATGTGAAGGTTCACCTACGTCATGGAAAATCTCTAGAGGAGGCTGAGGGGCTGTGAAGAAGTCACGAGAAATTAAATCTTCCCATGCAATGCCCCGCAATCCAAGCTGATGTACAACAACGATCTTGATGAGTGCATAGTGATAAATACTGTTGTACTGCTGCTCGGGAGTTTCCTTCTGCACAAGAGTGGTCATTCGCTCGATGTTGCGGCACATGAAATAAGGTATGTTCATCATCCTCACTCTCGTGAAATGCATCAATAACCTGATGTGGTAGGCATAGAGGCGTGAAAACCGGCCCTCACAACTGAAGTATCTGATAATGAGTCTCATCAAAGGTGCATAGGATTCCTTCAGGAATCGGAATGGGAATACCCTGCTGAGTTGTCTCACATAGCTAGGCCTGATGTATGGTTCCTAATGCACTCTTTCCACTTGCTGTCTTTTTTTCCACTCTTCACCTACATTCGGTATTCCTGTTGCTTGAGAAATGGCTTCCGGTGTCAAGGTGAAATTTACACCAGCAAGAGTTACCTGACCATCATGCAAATGTAAAACAAACAAACGAGCCAACTCCTGATGATGCTGAATCTGAGCAATCATCTCACAATACTGATAGCATGACTGCTCTCGAAAACATGCCATGGCAAGTGGGCAGGCCTGCAACTGAGTCAATGAGGTGGGCTCTTCTCTCACATGTTTGCCACCTTTACGAGGCCTTCTCGGTGCATGTAGCTCAGTGGTAGAATCACTATCTTTGTCATATGATGTATCAATGTCTGTCTCCATGGTGTTGAAAGTCTATGTCAAGTATATGCTGATTTGTATGAGATGAAAATAAGAATTTGGTGTCTTTGTCTTGATTTCCAAATGTGTCAAAGTCAAATGAGGGACTGTGGGAAATAGGGCAGTGAGAATGATGGAGTTTTTTCAAGTGAATTTAAAGTGTAAGGACAACCACTAGACTGTTTGGGGAACTTCGGGGTATTGGGAATTTTTTACAAATGAAATGGGAAATTGAAAATAATGGGAAATGAAATGATTTTATGGATGGGAAATGACTTGGGATATAAGGGAATAGGGGAGGGACTATTAATGATAGTGTGACAGTGAGGGGGAAAGGAACCACAGGTGGGGAATGGGCTTTGAAGTACTTGGCACCAAAATCAAATTTTAAAACTCAAATTCAAACCCTAAGGAGCAGTTTTTGACCAAATGAGAGGGTTTATAATTTGACATTACAAATTCTCATATTCCTTCTTTCAAGCAACACCAAACACAAGCTAATAGCAATTCAAAGTCTCACAAACTTACTCGGAGCATAGGAGATTGAGTCGATTTGACTTTATGGAACAGTGGCAAAGCTTTTTGTGTGTCAGCCTAGTGCGCCGCGCGCACAACCCAGTGCGCCGCGCCTGGTGTATGTGCCGCGATCGTTCAAGTTAACAAAGTGCTGAGCGGCTCTATGCGCCGTGACAACTATGTGCACCGCGACCACTTCCCAACACACCGTGACTCTGAACTTCACCACAGTTTGCCTTCCAAGAATGGCTTTTGCTTCCTCCACGATTTTCTCTTGGATCTTTGATAACTCTTGGTATGGAAATGATTTATGAAGACACAAAAATATCTTTTATGGCATGGGCTTTGATTTTTGATTTGAAATAACCCACTTGCTAATGTTTGCACTTTGGCACTTTGCACTTTTTAATATAAACTCTGTTTTTGTTTGTTTCCTTTGATTTTTGAACTGATGATGAATCTCTTGTCTATTTTTTGCAGGGATAGCTGGCATTGGATTTGGCAAAGGCGACCAGGGCTGCGCCTGAAGATCTTCACAACTGAAAAACTTTTGAAAATTACATGGCATTTATTACAAAAGACAAAATTGATGATTTTTCTTCAAAACAGAGTTTTGAAGAAGAATCATGATCAAACAATATGACGATGAAATTTTTGCAATGAAAACTTATTTTCGAACCTCCCTCATGTGCCTGCTGACATTATTAGACATTCTGAATACTAAATTTGTGAAACCCTAGACCTAATGAGGTTTAAAACCCTAAAATGACTCTTTGCTGACCAAGAGACCAAACATGACTGTGAATGACTGTAAATGATTTCGATGAACTTTGACGAACAGACCTGGGCTAGCAGGTACAAGACATGAGGGATATGAGTGACAAGACCCTTCCGTCAGATGATCCATGCTCCTAATGGAATGCAGCTGACTGGACTGAATGAGACACCTAAAATGAAATGCAACAAAAGAGATTTTGATCTCTGATGGAGGGATGAAGAGACCGACTCTAACAGGAAGAAGGCCGCAAAGGCTTCATACCGATAGAAATATCAAGAGTCCGTAACTTTGAAAGATTGGTTTTCACTATTACACAAGGCATGTAGTTTGGCTAATAGATGAAATGATGTTTTTTGGGGCACTTTTCATTTTTTCCATAATTAAGTGGAGATTTTAAAGAAAGTAGTTTAGTATGCAAAGTTTGAGTGTGGCATGGGGTTTTTAGGGTGTTGAATTCATTTATACATTCAAAAGTGCATTTTAAACAAAAATAAATCACAATATCACTCAAATTAAATTTTTGTATTTAGTCTAAACAAACCATTTCATTTATTAGTTAGACTTTAGGTACAACTATTTCATCAATGGGCCAGTAACAACATGTATTAGGAGACTTAAACCTATTGTTCACCAAATCATTGGACCTAAGATAGGTCGACCCCTCCTCTGGATCCTCGGGATCCTCTCTCTGGAGCTTGGTGGTGGAAACAATAGCACTTGGGTCCGCATCAATGATCTGCTTCCCTTTGTCATCTCCCTTGTCTGGTTCTAGCTCACGATTAGAATAGGCATCTGATTCGGGTGCCTACAGTTCGACCACCAATGATTATTTGGCGTGACACTCGTTTGTGTTATGAGTGGGGATGTTATAAATTTCACACCACTTCCCTGTGTCCTTCTTTGGATTTGTGGTGGTGTTATGAGTTTCCTTGCTTTGGCCTTGCCCCTTTTTATGCAGTTCAGGGGTGGCTTTCGATGGCTTTTAAGCCATGGATCCAAAGTATCGCTTCTTCTGCTTAAATTTCCAGTCAATCTTGGCGGCATAGCAATTTTCCATGATAAGTGAGGTCATGTCGAGGAACTCCATTTCCTCCTAAATGTGTCTGTGCAGACAACTGCGATACTTGAGCACTACATGTCTCTCTGAATCTTTAATACCCAACTTTGTGTGGAGGGTATGGAAAAAAATCATCATTTCATGCACATATTGATCCCTTTGTTGCCACAACGTGGTCTATTGGATGTAGTTGTCCTCATAGCTCCCCATGGGGTAATAGTTTTCCTTGATGCCGTCTCAAAATGAATTCCAAGCGAGTGCGGCCGAGAATAGAGAGGGTTCCCTCTCGTCCTTTTTCTCATAGTATGTTTCCCATAAATCTTTGACATGGGGGGTGGCTTTGAGGAGTGAAAAAATAATATTTTATCGGTCAGAGAAATGATGGAACGAGAAATACCCTTTCAGCAAATTCAACCATCTATCTACAGTGTTTTCATCTATTTTTCCTTCAAATACAGGAATGTCAAAGTTTACCTGTACCTTGAAGGGAGTGGCACCTTCAGAGTGGTTGCTGGATGCAGATGCACCGTAGGTGGGTAGTCGTTGAAGGATATGAGCAAAGTTATCCATCATCGCGTTCCTTTGTTTCTCGAGGGCCTCCTCAAGCAATATTTTGATAGCATCCCCTGCTCCCTCATCTTTCTTTTCTTCAACCATGGGAGGTCGTCGGGGTTTGCGAGGTTGATCTTGCAGGGGTTCAACTAGATCAAGCCCTAACTCCTTATACCCTGACCTCGTTGGGGACATGCAAAAAAAAGCAGAGAAAGAGCATACCACTTTGATACCACTAATCTGGATTTATGCAGGAACACAATAAAATAGAGAAATAGACATAAAAATAGAGATGCAGAAGAAATAATACTTCATTTCATTAATATCAAATAACGGAAATATGCTTACATACATAATGGAAATAAACTAGCTAGGGCGTTGGTAGCTTATCTCTGATTAGAGATGTGGTGGCTACAGACCTCTGAACTGTGTTAAAATGAGGCTCGAAGGCCTATTTATTCTTGACAAACAATAGAAAACCATAAACATCCAAAAACCTAACCCTAGGAGACGAAGCGCCAAAACTATGGGCCCCGTTTGGGTAAATTGGTGTTTCAATTTCCTAGGGACGTAACTTTGGCATATGATCTCTGTTTGACGCGCACCATACCTTGTTAGAAATATCTATCTGAGGACTACAACTTTTGATGTGAAAAACATTAGTACATGGACCCATGTTGCTCCCGGTTTTCCCAAAAAACTTCGTTTAGGGCCTCAAAATGGCTCCGGAAGTTCAGGACCCGAAAAACTGCTAAAAATCGTAAGTTGTGCTGAAAGCGAAAAACTGAAAGAAATGATGGTGCGGGTCGAAATGGAATAGGTGAGTGGCCACAAATATCCACCTAAATCATTATGCAACAATTATCGGTTTATTGGTCTCATATTTTTTCTATCGTGATGACTGTTATCAAGAAGATCGGATCCATTGTTTCTCATTTTCTTTGGTCTGGTACTGGAGAGAAACATAAATATCGACGGGCTATTCTTATAAAATCTCTTTGGAGAGCTCTATATGGAGAAGGAATATTGTAGGATATTATCAAGTTAGTTCTTGATAATATCTCAAGATATTTCAATGATCTAGGTTCTATCATAAATCATCAAACGAGAGGGAGTCTAATATCTCACTTGGTTTAGGAAACCTAAGCTGGCTGGTTTAAAAGTACAATATTTGTTCATATTACTCATTGAATAACACTTGTTACTCTTATATAAACAAGATCTTGAGTTGGAAAATCACAAAATAGGTCATCATGGGATCCGGTTGATGTCTTTTCGCACAAAATCCCTAGAATTGGGCCTTGATATTTTCTTGTAGTGTCTCGTGTCTTCGTACGGTTACATATTATTTAGATGTTAAATATCTCTTTTAGAAGTTTTTTCATAGTGGATATTTGCCTTAAATGGTGGATCTTCAGACATGGTCTCGCAAAATATTGTACCATTTTTTTATTTAAGAGCTTTGGCGGCTGTGAATTGGTTGGAATTTTGGCTAACCCATGCTAATATTTTCCATGTATGTCTCAACATCCTAGCAGATGGATAAACATGAGGCAAATTCTCAAAGTTGATAAAAGGATCAGGTGTGGTCATCTCATATAAAACTCTTTTCCAAGAGAATAAGTTTGACGGTCAGTGAGGCCGGGCATTTGTTGTTGCGGCATGGATCAAGATTTTTTCTCATTCTCATTACACAAAATTTATTGCCGTTGCGTATATGGAATCAATACCAAAGAAAAATTTTTGACGCTATGGGGTCTATTATAGAATTTATGATGCTATGGGGTCTACTATAATTTTCTAAGAAAATACAATTAGAGCACATTCATATCTATGGAGACTTGAAGGCTCTCATTGATGACATCTTGGGTCGGACTAACTTTGTGCCCCCTCATCTCAATTGTTGGTTGGATCACATTTCAATATTTCAACTTGAATTCCAGTATGCTTATTTCCAACACATACACCGAGAATCGAACATGGTGGCGAATGGTCTATCTAAACTGGGTTTGCGTGCTCCTTTAAGAGTCATTCAATACAAATTTACTGAAGATGTCTCGGTCAAGGAGGAGGGCATAGTGCCCATCAATTAATTGGGTTTTATTAGTTTTGCATTGTATAATCATAGCACACTTTTTGGATATTTAATTTAATGTCTTTTATGTGGATGATAATTATGAAGCTTGGGGGGAACATATAGACTATAATTTTCCATATATGTGGGGACTATGTTATTCTCTCCCCCTTTTTGTTTTGGGGATATCCTGGTATATTATGAATCATGTACTGGTCTTTATATATCTATAAAAATCAGTGGCATAATAGGGTTTTTGTCATCATTACATATCAATAGCAGAAACCTCATCTATTATCTAGATGTCATAGAAGTCATTGGCCAAATTTGGCCACACAGTGGGAAGGTCCTCGTCAAACCAAGATGTATTATTTGTTGCAAATTGGTACGAAAACAATTTGTGAAATAATAAAATAGTTAGTGGGCTGGAAAAGGAAGCTAGGAGTGGATTCAATGGAAAATTGATCTCTTGTTGAATGGGGATTAGAAAACTAGGTAAATTATAGTTTTAATTATTTAGGTTTAATTTTAGAATTAGTGAGAGTTACTTATCATTTTTAGATGAATATGATTAGTGTAATTATATAAATCAAATGGTTAGTAAATGTAGACAAACATTAAGTGATAATAGTCATCAAAACACTTAAGCCATAATATATCTCACATTATTAAGATTAAAAAAATCTTAAAATATTTATTAAATTATAAATTTATTATTATTATTATTCTTATAAAAAGTAATATATGAGTTAAACATATATACATTGAAAAAATAAGTACAATAAAAACATAGTAAAATAACAATAAAAAGCAAGCGTTCAATGCCATACATAAAAATAGAATCTCACACTTACCAAACATGACCATCTTTTAAATGAAATTAAAAATCAATAATGCATAGCGACATTTAATAGAAATCTCAATCATGTATCTCTAACTACTACTAAAAATATTTTGTGAATAAGATTAAATCTCCACCACCCATCTAATAATTAGTCATAATTATTTTAAAATTTTGAAAACCCTATTAAGAAATAAACATACCCATGGGCTTGAAAATATAGTCATTCTTAAATAAAAAAATATTAGTTTCAAATAATATCTTTTGAGTATCTTTAACAATGTTTAAAATAGGAGAATTGAGTTGATGTAAACATTATTGAAATCATTTTGGTCCTTCCTTTATATGTTGATAATGTTGTTTTTCTTGTAAATTTTTTTATTATAAAACTATATAAGAAACTTTGGAGGAAAAATAGTGAACTTTCCAATAGTATTGATAAAACCAAAATAAAGATAATAAAAATATAAACATAAATCTAGGAAGTTGAGCAATAGTTAGATCTATATCTTCAATTATGAGTAGTAGCTCTTGCAATTTGAAAAAATATTGAGCTAGATATTCTAAGATTTAGAGAAGTCAATTATATTATTAATATAGATTATGTCAAAAGTTTATAAACATATGAAGTTTAACCCTAATGTTGATATTAAGAACGATAATGGAATAATTAATAAGAAGTGGAAATGCTACAAAGATCTTATCAATATTAATCTAGTTGATAAAGATGAGTTTTTAAACATTTTTGGCTCAAAACAAAACAAATATGGTGAAGATTCATATCAACGCTCATTACGTATACAATGAACTTGTTAATGGAGAAACACAATTATAAATTTTATGATAAAATGAAGATTGAAGATAGCACTACTTCTTAACTTGCATAACTCTTAATAATATCAAACATATGTTTATTAAGTTTAACTACTCTTTACGGTTAGCTAGCTTACTAAATTGTAATGGTTTTGATTCTTTATTTGATTTGGAAGGAGAATTGTTAGAGGCTCTGTAGCTTTGAAATATTGGTTGACTCTGTAACTTTGAAAGATTGATTTTCAGTATTACACAAGGCATGTAGTTTGGCGAATAGATGAAATTATTCTTTTGGGGGCACTTTTTATTCTTTCCAAAATCAAGTAGAGATTTTGAAGAAAGTAGTCGAGTATGCAAAATTTGAGTGCAGCATGAGGTTTTTGGGGTGTTGAATTCATTTATGCATTAAAAAGTGCATTTTAAACAAAAGAAATCACAATATCACTCAAATTATATTGTTGTATTCGTTCTAAAAAAACCATTTCATTTATTAGTTAGACTTTAGGTACAAGTATTTCATAAATGCCACAAATGGGTCAGTAACAACATATCCGAGGAAACTTAAACCTATTGTTCACTAAATCACTAGAGCAAAAATAGGTTGACCACAATATTCAAATATATAAATGATGTTATGATAAATAATAAAGAAAACTAAACATTCTAAGTTTCAAATCTTGGAATATTCTAAATAAATGAAATTAACTTTTAAGACAAAAAAAATAATAATTTAACTCTATGGAATATATATAGAAAAATACATCTTTCATTATTAAAAACTCAAAATCATAATGAAAAAAAAAAACTCACACTTAAAATTATTTATATCATTTTAATACAATAGAATTTACAAAGCAACATCAAAACTACAATATTTACCCTATAATATAGATAATAACCAATAATAATGATCCCTCATTTGACAATTAGGAAAAAAAATATATGTAAATAAATATCATGATTTTAAGTTGCAACAATATTTCCAAACTAAAACTAAAATATATAATTGAAAAGAAATGTAAAATTATATAATTAAAAACAAACTAAAACTAAAATATATAATTGAAAAAGAAATGTAAAATTATATAATTAAAAAAGAAAAAAAAAAAGAAAAAACCAAATTCCCGCTCAAAGCCAATGTTTTGTAATGCACGCACAGATAACGAGAAAGTACAGAGGCAGACATATCCAGATTCACTTTCATTTATACTTATTACATCAACGCAAAGAGCCAAACACAAAACCAAATTCCCCGTCGAATGAAAGCCAATGTCATGTAAGTGCACAGAGGCAGACATGTACAGATTCCGTGAGAATTCTCTTATTGCTGGACTTACCATGGAAATAATAATCACAAGAATCTATTTATCCACTGAGAACTTGTAGAGCATTATTTGTTGTCTTATTGCGGGACTTGCAATGGAAATACAGATCCTGTGATAATTCTCGTATAGCTGGAAATAGGAGATTATTGCTGGAATTCTCTTATTGCTGGACAGGAGCTTACAATGGAAATAGGGTGCCTATTAAACACAAGAATCTATTTATCCACTGAACTTGTGGAGCATTATTGGTGGACTAAAATTTAGATGTCATCTGGGAGCTTTATCCAATGAGAACCTGAAGAGCATAGTTTGCCTGTAGATGTGGCCTGGTTGGACAATGACAGAGGGGAAATTAGGCTGATTCACTGCATTGGGGAAACCCTGCGTCTCGAAGCACAGTGCTGTGTGTGGCTTGTACAGGAAGCCCCCTTTTCCCACTGTGTGTTTTAGATTATTACTGGTATAGAACTGCATCCCTGGAGCAGTGGACCACACCTCCATCACCCTGCAACTCCAAGGATCCTTCATCCTGGCAGCAATCCTCAGCCCATTCTTCAACTTGGGTCCGTCCAGAACATAATTGTTATCAAATCCAGGGGGCCTCTGCTTACTCTTCACCTTATTAATTCTGCTCCCAACAACAGTCTCTTTCCTAAAGTCCAATGGAGTTCCCTCCACAGGCAATATCTGGCCTGTTGGAATCAGATGATCATCTGTGGGAGTATAATGTGAAGCCCATATTTTGACAGAGTTGTCCAGTATATCCCTACCGCTGTTATGCCCTGCAAGGTTCCAGTAAGCATGAGTGGTTAAGCTCACAGGCGTGGCCTTGTTCCTTGGTATTGCCTCATAATCAAGTCTCAGCTCCATGTCTCCACTTATTGTATAAGTCACTGATACATCCAGGTCACCAGGAAAACCTGCATAACATTATTTTTTAAATAACAGCAAACAAAGATTTACTATTAGCTGCTACACCCAATATCTCTTTCAATTAAGGTTAACCTCTATAAAACTAACTTTACAGTCATCCAAATTAATAATTAAGAAGCAAAAATCCCGTTATTTTATTTTAGGTGAGTTTCTGGTCGGAATTGTGATGGCTGGGTTGAATCACAAATTCACAATTCTTTGATTATTGAAATTGCTCCAGTGAAAACAGGGTCTACAAATCCATTTCTATTTTATTTGTAAAATTGCACTTTTCAGAATTGTGATTTTCCATCCATGTAAAAAGCGACGAGTATAAAATTGCACTGTTCAGAATTGTGATGATTTTCCATCCATGTAAAAAGCAACAGGTATACAAGTAGAATTATTAATTCCACCGCATCTAGTAGTTATCAGGGCAGTTGCAATTGATAGGTAATCAATTTCCCTCCTACTTATTACACCAGGGCAGGGCAGGGCAGGGCAGGGCAGGGCAGGGCAGTTGCAATTGATAGGTAAGCAATTTCCCTCCTACTTATTACACCAGGGCAAAGCAGAGCAGGGCAGGGCAGGGCAGGGCAGGGCAGTTAATAGGTCTGCAATTCCCCTCAAGTTTATTCCATGTTTCAAAATCTCTCATAACTTTAGGACATACAAGTATTTTCAACTTGGAAACTCACAATCCCCTATTTCAACCAAATTCCATTCAAGGAGAAGAGATTTTAAAATATGTAGAAATTTAGGCTTGGTTTCTCCATGGGATTAGATTGGATCAGATCAGCAACTATTCCAAAACATTGCTTATAATTTTTCTAAATAAACTTAATTTGCAAGTTATATGGTAGCATAATTCTTAATATTTTACATGTTTAAAATGGAAAATATCAGGCATTTAAATTTAAATAATTATGTACAAGAATAAGATGAGAATTAGGCTAGTTACAATAAACTCCCACCCATATTCTCAATCGACATTAAATCTAGATTCACCTTGTTCACCATCCACACTGTGGTAAGTGAATTGAATAGATGGCTTCCTTCCTCCTCTATACTTTTGCACTTTCCATAGCACATTGTCCAAGCCTCTCCACCCTCCTGTGTTCACACATACCACCACTCTGTCATTAGTATGCAATCCATCATTATTTGTTCACATACTTCTAGACTTTTGTTATAGATTTTTAGTTATCCACATACTTTTAGACTTTTGTTATAGACTTTTAATTATCCACATAAATGTATATTTTGTTATACATCTTTGGTTAGCAACATAAATGCAGAACTGCAAAAAGAGGAAGTCACCCAGACATTCACCATGAAGAGTGTTATTGCCATCGTTCTTGGGCAAATGGTAGGTTTTCTCATTTAGGGTAAATTGTGCATTCTTGATTCTGTTGGATACACGACCCATGATGGCACCAAGATAAGGCCTGTTGGGGTTCATCTTCTGCATTAATATCAAATTCCACATCATCACCAGACAATCCACCATATTCCACATTGTAATCTACATAAAATAAATTTCATTTGAAACTAAAGATCCAAGCTCATGTGGTTGGCATTACTGTGATATTTACCAAAATATTCTTACTATCACCAATAGAAATGCAAATACATAGAGATAGTTGACCTCATACCATGTATGAAGCTAGAGTATCATATCCAAGGGCTACATCTGCTATATGACCTGCACACATTAATCATTAATATATTTAATGATATACATCTAAATTTATACATGTTTAATGGGATACATATTAATAAGAAGAGATTATCTAAAATGTTTATCATCTTGATATGTCTAAAAAAATATAATTACCTCCAAAATTTAATATGTCTAATAAGATATATATATTAATGAGATATTTTACCTCTAATATCTGGAAGAGTTAGGGAGACAAGTGTAGCTCCCCAGTTACTAACATTTATGTGCAGGTCACTCTTATGAAGATGAAAAAAGCCTGGTCTATTCATCTTCATTCTCCGAGGAAAATACTCAACACCCCCTAATATTCCATTCCATTGCTTTTCTGGATCTAAAACTTCACATCTGCAAAGTTGAAAGAAAATGAAAATCCACACAAAGTACGAAACCATAGCCAATGTCTTCGCCATTATCAGAAAGCAGAAGTTGAAACAATGCACTTGTATGAAACCTATACACACATATATATATTTCACCGAAAACTTAAATTTGACACTCTATTAAACCACAATTTCCATGCCACCAGGGAATTGCCTCGACCATTGGATATTGATTTATGAATTGAGCATGCACCAAGCCCAATCTTAGATCATTTTAGGTTTTCAAGGCCACATTAATATTTTTCATATGCATTTAGTTGTTTAGATCATTTTAGATTTTCAAAAACACTATAATATTTTTCATATGCATTTAGTTGTTTTAATTTATTTTTGTTCCCCGGCCATAAATCAATTACCCATAGTATTTTTTTTATACATTTAATTATTTTATTTTAATTTGATTTGGATGTAATTATTTTACTTTAATAATAGTAATTTCATTTGCATGTATTATGAGGTAAATTGATAAGTAGTTTTCAATAATATCTATAGTTAATTGTTTTATTTAAATAATAATAATAATAATAAATTATAAAAAATTTGATCATCAAATTAGATAGTGTTTAAATTTGAGCATGTGTAATGTCCAATCTTAAGTCCATTAAACTTTCAAAATCACCATAAAAATTATAATATATATCTAATTGTTTCACTTTAATAATAATAATAACAATAATAATACTATTTATATTTATTGACATTTATTATAATGTTAATAGATATCTTTTTTCAATAATATTTATCATAGGTTTAGTTACTTTATTTGAATAAAAGTAATACAATTTTCAATAAGAATATAGTAGTAATTTCTTTAGCATGCAGTGTGAGGAAAATGGAAGATAGATTTTTGTCCGATTTTATGTTTTATTGTTTTCAAGGAAATAAAAATGGTAAATAATAATTAAATTCATTTTCTAAAAATAGAATTGGAAATTTCAACTATTTCAATTTCTCTGCGATTTTTTATAGTTACAATGGTAAAAAAATATTGTGTTGAGTTACACTAGTGATATGTGTTTTATTGATTTTTACAATGAAATAAATTAGGAGACTCCTCTTTTGTTTTGTTTTCTTTCAGAAGGGGAGTGAATTTTTCCTCAAAATTAGTAATTTTATTTTTGGGAATTTTGGTTCATTTTAAAATAACTGATTTCCATAATTTTGAAAAGGGTGAGTAAATTAGGGTGAAATTTTGTCAAGGTATTTAAAAATGAATAAATTAGTATGAAATTTGGTCTCATTTTAAAATAAAATGATCCAGTTGGAAAAGTTTAAGTTTTTCTACTTATTTAAACCACTTCTTTCATGGCTTCTAAATGTTTTCAACGTTTAATCCCTTTGAATTGAGTATATTTTAGACCAAATTTAACTAGATAAAATCATGTAACACCTCATTCACAATAAATCAAAACATTGAATTTTATCATCCTACTTCATAATAATGTGACTTGCTTAACATGTTTTGGCTTAATGGTAAGAAAGGAATGTGTTTTACAATTGCATACATTATTCCATAACATTATAAAGTAACATTTCAGAAATTTATATATTGATTATTGTTTCAATCTATATATTTACATAGTACTTTATGTGTCATGAACTTGAGTAATCACAAAAGAATTTAGAAATAAGAGTTCTATTTGTAAAGTCGAGTTGATCACAATTTATTTGAGACCCCCACCTCCACATTCTCCTTAATGTAAACCCATTAATTACATTTTACTCAAATAAAAATTAACTTTACACTTTAATATCTATAAGTTTTCTAAAAATAATTTAATACCTTAATAAATTTGATGGAGCTCCAAGAACGGACGAGTGGAGACGTTAGGGTTTGAAGAAACTTTTTGCAGAAACCTCGATCTGCGTGCCCCTGGTTCGAACATGGCCGCGGCCTCAGGAGGGGGAGCAGCCCCCTCCTATTGTAATGTTACTACAGGCGAGAAATCCTCTTCGCAGCAGCAACGAGGAGGAACTCAGAGAACAAATCCGGTATTGGGTGCAGATTGGCAAGGCAAATCCAAAGGGCAATGCTTGCCGAGATCAGTCAAGAAACCACGATTCACCATTCCTGCAACACAGTTGAATGAGTATATAAGTTATATGAAGGATCATGCATTAATCTGTAAGTTCATTGGCATTTGGCCCACAGAAAAGGATTTATTGAAATGGATTCAAATAAAATGGCAACCTAAAGGTCATATTGATCTGAAATTAGGGGCCAGAGGTGTTTTTACAGTCATTTTTACTAACCTGTTAGATAAAGAATGTATTTTTGAAGGTGGCCCATACTTTTGTAGCAATGCAGGACTATTTCTTAGGCAGTGGGAGGAATGCTACAACCCAGACCAGGAACAATTCCTTGCAGCACCAGTATGGGTACGTTTGTTTGGTCTCCCCTTAGATTTCTCGGATCCTAATATTCTGGAAGGTATAGGAAACTCGTTAGGAAATTTTGTTAAAATAGCAGATACAACTCGTCGTGCCTGATATACTTCTTTTGCTAGAATATATGTATATATGAATATATCAGAGCCCTTGCCAGAAATGATAGAGTTAGAATATGAAGGAAAAATCTGGCCCTAGCTTCTAGACTATGAGCACATTCCTTTCCGTTGCACATCTCGACAAGGGGAGGACGACGTCACAACAGTCACGACAACAAAAAGAAATAATAGATCCTTTGGCTCGTAGCAGAATACTTCTTCGCAAAAGAAGGTAGTTACTCAGGCAACAAATCAGTATGAGGTATTGCAAGAAGAAGGGGAGCCATCAAATTCAGAACCAATCATTATAGAAGAGGTCATGGGAGGCCTTACTCAGGAGGCAATTAATCAAAAAACCCAGTCAGGAAAAAGGAAATCTATAGAGGATAATACAGAAACGGAAGAAACCATGGGACCAGAACAAATACCAATGGAAGTAGAACATAATCAATAAGAGTTAAGTGCAGAGGAAAGGGTTTTAAAACGCCTATTAAATGAATGGAGGAATGTTGATGATCAATTCATTCCATTAGAACAGAAGCAATTATATAAAGAAACATTTGAAAATTATCTGACAGTGCAAGCGCATAAAGAAGTCCAAGCTATAGAAAAGGCAGCAAAAAATCCAAACCCTCAAAAAACACCCAAGAAAAGAGGAAGAAGGACCTTGCAAGAATCCATCCAAATACTGGGAGAAATGTTGATAAATACAGGTAAGATTGTGCCATTAACAACGGTATTCCAACCAACTTCCAAAGTTACCCAATGAAAGTACTTTCATGGAATATAAGAGGCCTTAACCGTAAAGGCAAGCAACGATATTTAAAAGAGAAATTGAAATCAGAAAAACCTCAAGTTATGTTAATTCAAGAAACCAAAATCACAAGACAAAAAATGGATAACATTCTTCAAAATTTTAAACCACATTATGAGGCAATGACAATAGATTCTAGAGGTACAGCAGGGGGATTAGAGATTCTGTGGAATATGGTATAAATAGCAGTGGAAGGATGGTTAACTTTCCCCATAATACTATCAGGTTATTTCAGAAAAATCGACTCTCAGGAAAAGATATTAATATCAGCAGTTTATGGACCTCCAATTCCTGGAGAGAGAGGAGTTTATTCAACATATAAGAAATATAAGTTCGATGCATCAAGAAAAGTATTGGCTCTTAGGAGGTGATTTTAATATGATCCTAAATTTAGATGAAAAAAAGGAGGAATAAGAAGAGAATACCCAGAGATGGTACTTTTTCGAGACCTTTTGACAGACCTCCATTTGGTTGACATCCCAATTATAAATTGGAAATACACTTGGAATAATAGAAGGGGAGAAAGACATCAAATTGCATCTTGCTTGGACCGCTTTCTAGCTTCTGAAGATCTAGTCAGCCTAGATGTCTACTATGAAGCTGAAATTCTTCCAACTCTGGGTTTAGATCACTGGCCAATTCGAATTGACATCGATGTAAAAGATGGGCCTAAGAATAGACCTTTCAGATTTGAGCTGTTTTGGCTACGAGACCCTCAGTTCTTGGAAAAAGGTCAACAATCGTGGGAATCAAATCAAATCCTTGGAAGAAACAAGATGCACTCCTTTAAGCTAAGGCTGAAACATCTAAAAATAGAAATCAAAAGATGGAATAAAGAACATTTTCGCAACATTCACCAGGATCAGCTTCACTTACAAGCAAAAATGAAGGATCTTCAGCAGCAAATGATCTTGAACGACAGAACATAAGCTTTGATTATCGAAGAAGGAAACACCTTAAGTCAACTTGAAGAACGCAGAAAGAAGAAGAGATTCTGTGGAAACAAAAATCCAGAATTCAATGGCTGAAAGAAGGGGAGAGAAACACTAGTTTCTTCCACAAAACAATGATCCAACGAAGACAACATAACAAAATCTTTTCCTTAAAAGATCAGAATGGGAATCGACTGTTCCAACACAAGGATATGGAAAAGGAACTGGTTGATCACTTCCAACACTTGTTATTAGAACCAAATCCAAATTGGAACGAAGCCATAGCTAAAATAACAAGACACGTTCCCTCCATCATCACCAGAGATCAGAACTTAGCACTCTTAAGAGAAGTGAGCAAGGAGGAAGTTGAAGAAGTAGTTATGCATATGCCTAGGAATAAAGCACCAGGCCCTAATGGTTTTACGACAGAATTTTTTAAAGCAGCCTGGAAATTTATGGGTCAGGATATCAAGGAAGTGGTAGAGGAATCGCGGAGGCATCGTAAAGTCTACCCAGCCCTTAATGCAACTTTCGTTACTCTCATTCCCAAACAAGAGAATGCGGATAGGCCGATAGGTTTTCGCCCGATCACCCTATGCAATGTGATATACAAAATTATATCTACCATAATGGTTAATAGACTTAAAACACCACTACCATTTCTCATCTCCCCGGAACAAAAAGGTTTTGTAACTAGTAGACAAATTCTTGACGGAATAGTTACAGCACAGGAAGCAATTCATTCATTAAAATCAACGAAAATGAAAGGAATGATGATCAAACTAGACTTAGCTAAAGCTTATGACAGAATAAATTGGACCTATCTAATCGAAATCCTAAAGGCTTTTGGTTTTGATCAGAGATGGGTGCAGTGGATTCACTCTTTCATTTCCACTCCGATTTTTTCTATTTTTCTTAATGGTATTCCTTCTCAACCATTCAATATATCCAGAGGACTCAGACAGGGAGACCCACTTTCGCCTTTTTTTTCATCCTAGCAGCTAAAGGGTTAGGCAGATTAATTAAAGCACATCTCGTAGAGGGTAAGATAAAAGGCTTAAAATTATGGGGACCGAATCTGGCTTTGACTCATCAATAGTTCGTAGATGAAATCTTACTCTTCTGTCAAGCTTTGGTAGGAGATATCATAGCCATCCTTCAAATTCTCGAAGTGTTTATGGAGGCCTCTGGTACTCTTGTTAACAATGATAAATCAAATGTTTATTTTTTTAATGTTACTAAGGAAACTGAATTCTACTTAGCAAGATTATTGGTTCCTTTCCTATGAAGTATCTGGGAGTTCCCTTAAGCATATCCCCTTTAATAATTGTAGATTGGAGAGAACTTCTCATGAAAATGGAAAAGAAACTTCAAAATTGGGCTTTTCATGTTTTGAATGACCCAGGGATATTAATCCTTCTAAATTCTGTTCTTCAATCAATCCCAATATATCAACTTTCTGGTAGAGCTATTCCGAAGAGTATCTGCAACCAACTAGTCAATATGTTTAAAAAATTCTTATGGCAAGGAGCTCAGTATAAAAGGAAGTGGGCCCTTATGTCTTGGGAGAAGTTAATTAAATCAAAACCAGCATGGGGGCTAGGCCTTCGTGATCCATCCCTTCTAAACCAAGTAATGGGAGCTTAATTATGGTGGAGGTGGATCCAAGGAGGTCAAGACTTATGGAAGTTGATCTGGGAAAGAAAATATGATATGCCACAATCAGTTGTAGGTAAATTGAAGATCGATGTTGTTCCAAAAGGCTCCACTATCTAGAATATTGCAGCAGTAAATAGATTCATTATCAGACAACACAGTTTTTGGGAAATAAGGGAAGGTTGAACAACACTTTTTTGGGAGGATTCATGGCAGCAAAGAGATAAATTGTTCTCCAGACTCGATCTTGGAGAACTGTTTCTATTTACTAATCTCCCTCATAATAGATTACTCTACAATTATTGGACTAAACATCAAATGAATCAATGGAGGAAATGGAAGGAGAAAGAAAATTGGCCCAATACTCCAGATACACTGCAATGGAACAATTATGATAAGGATTTGAAAACCAGGAAAATTACATCGAAAACAGGAAGTGACATTCTCCGATGGGGATATCAAACTAAAGGTATGTTCACTATCAAAGAGGCTTATAATATTCATTCTCAGAATAACAACAATAATGGTCGATCAATATGGAATAAAATATGGTCACTGAATCACTGGCTCAAAGTCGAATATTTCCTTTGGATCCTCAGTCATAGGAAAATTCTAACTTGGGATAATTTGTAGAAGAGAGGCATGAAGGGACCATCCTTTTGTTGTATGTGTAAGCATTCAACTGAAACAATAGAGCATCTTTTCAACTCATGTGAAATTTTTGTAGACTGGAAAATATATTTAAACAAACGGACAGAGATCCCACGAGTATCAATACCACTATAATAGCTTGGTGAAAAGGAGGATATAAATGTGGGGTGTTGAATCGAGCATGGAAGTTATCAGTTGGCTTCTTATTCTGGGGCATTTGGAAAGAGCGCAACCAATGGATATTCAGGGGAGAAGAAAAAAACAGTAGTATTTTATGGGAGAAACTAATAGATAGTATCCGAGAAACAATACTTGTCGAAAAATGGATGGAAGATGATTGGAAAGTGGAAGGGGTTGAAGCCCACATAATGAGTAGTTTAAATCTAAAACCTCAAATGTTGGCAAATACTCTCTGGAAATTCCGACCTCCTAGACAAAATTTATAAGAAAGTTAGACAACTCCACAAAATGGTTTCATCAAACTTAATTTTGATGGCGCTTCAAAAGGAAATCCAGGTCAAGCAGGTATAAGAGGTATATTCAGAAATTCCCATCGTGCTGCTTGCCAGGTATATGCTATGGATTTGGGATATGCTACCAACAATGAAGCAGAGTTGTCAGCACTTAAACAAGGTTTAATCATTTCTTTAAGAAAAAACTACCAACGCATAATCATAGAAGGAAATTCTGCAATGGTTATAGGAGCCCTAACTAAACTTCAGCAAGGATCAAAATGGGAAAAAATCAGCAAAATCTGGAGAACAACAACCTTACTTCAAGAAATTGGCTTGCTAGTTAGTCAAATATAATATCTGATATCCTCTCATATTTTTCGGAAAGGTAATGAGGCAACAGATTATCTTGCCAACTGGGGGAGTAATAATGTAGAACGACATCTGGACATTACACCAACATCCAGAACTTGGGACATATAACTTCACTCACTGCAACTCATTCTTGATAAATATCTCATAGCAAATCCCCGATCGGGGTGCCCACCCTCGCAAGAAAGGCGGTAAGGGATGCCAAGTGTTCACCCTCCGTCAACATTCATGATCTGTCAGGAGCCTTTCATGATCTGTCAGGAGAAACACGCTAGAACACCTCTCCCACGATCTATGTTAATGATGGCCTTACATCCTAGCCACCCATGTATTCATTGCTCGCAGTGTTTAGATTGGAAACCGTGCCGGTTCTTGGCAGGTAAATTAGAAACCTTTCTTCAAAAGTCTCTTACTGTTTCTTTCATGCTGTTCTTGCTCTGCATGGTGGGAAATCTCCAGGGACTACAAAATCATCATCATCAAAGATATTCAAGGTATGTAATGGCTTCTTACCCCCGTCATATTCAGATTTATGATTTTTGACACATGCATACTGTGGTTACACATGGCGCTCGAGTTAATAGATCAGTTTTATTCTCAACAAGGGTTATTTTTACTCTGAATGTCGATAAAATGGTAGTAGATTTAGAAATTATCCCATGTTTTAGAAGCCCTGAAAGAGTGTCTTATATTTTGAAAGGTCGGATGATTATGGGGTTTAATGGTTTCGAAAATATAACTGCTCATGATAGTAATCCATGTTATTTCGTTTGTAGCTACATTTCAACCTCGGGGCTTGATGGTTTTTGCTCTTTGGGTCAAATGAATTACTCAGTTAAGTCTTTGGGCCGAGATTGTAGCAGACCTCTGTTCTGCTGTATCCTTTTCGCCTCTATCATAAGGGCTTATTTGTTTTTTCACTGTTATGGGATTGAAGTCAATTGCTCTCACCATCAACCTCAGTATAGTCCCACTGGTAGTTGGCCTTCTAAATCATTGGGATTGAGTTACAACTGGTCTCTATTTTATCACTTCACCTCTGTCTCAGGTAGTTACGTCTGGTCCCCTTTCAAGGGGTTTATCAACAAGACTTGTTTGGTTTATAGTAGGTCCCAGTTAGAAGTTATTCGCTTTGCTAAGGCTATGTATACTCTGTTCCTTCTGAAGGTAAACCTCAGTTGCTCAAAACAGTGTCTCTGCATGAACTTTTTCCAATTATCTTTCAGTTCTAAGCTGTCAATTTCTTCTCCCTTTTCACTCACAGGGACACTGGTCTCAAACAAAATGACAAAAGCAAGGTCAGGTCTCCATAAACCTGTAGTCCGAGACATTCCCCCTCGTAAAAGAGGACGCAAAACTAATACTCAGTCAATGGAAAATCTCCCCAGCACTTATGAAGAAACTACTCCAGAAGATATCAAAAAAAAAATTGACGAATAGGAAAGGGTAAGTGAAGAAGAAGAAATAGATATCAAAGAAAAATAGTCAAGAATGGAATTCATATTAGACCCGAGTAGCACTAGGGGCAGATTCTCTCTATTTCAACAAAGTGTTAAAACTTATTGGAAGATTAAGTGTGTCTTGGCAAAAGCCATGATGAGATTACAGGAGAAAGAAGTCAAATCTTACCCCGCGGTGTTATTTGAACTTCAATCAATGAAACAAGAAGTGAGGGAGATGTCAAGGATTCAGCAACAGCAGAATGCCCGTATTGGAAACATAGAACAGCAACTCTGAACATTTCAGCAAGTAGAGATTCCAGGATCCTCTGCCAAAGATCCAACACCAATAGACTCTTCAGATAGTTAATTAGAATCATGTCTTTTTTTTGTTTTGAATGACTTTTGATAGTATCTACCATCTTTGTTTTATATGTAATTTCTATGGACATATTCGAGTAAATATAGCAGCTGCAAAACAAAAGAAACAATACCAATTTTGGTTAGCTTTTAACTCATTGAGGTGGCCAGTAGACCTTGATTCCTTCGGGCAGGTTGAGGCACCCATATACTGATGTACATATTATGCAACTTGCTCATATAATAGAAAATGGCTAGGTACCACGGAATTAAAAAAAAAAAAAAAAAAAAAAAAAACCCTAATAATGTTTAGGTATAAGAACTTCAACAATTTCATGCCCAATGAGAGCTATGAGAATCACTTGATGAATAAATATTTTTATGGTTGTTGATACTTGATAGATCACACTTTAGTGCAAAAAGAAAACCTTAGATATGGTAGGAAATGTAATGGTAAGCGACTTCATTTCCACGTGTAATAAGGGTAGGTTTACGTAATTAAGCCCTTCACATTATATAAAGTATTTCCCAAACAAAATATCCTCTAAGAGCTCAAGGAACCCAAGAAATAATTCCATTAGAAAAACATTAGATCTAAAACTATTGTTCCTTGAAAATGAAATATTTTTTCAATTTTGATTTTTTTGATAAATTCTCCATCAATATAATATTTTCCTCGTCATTAAAAATTATAGGAGAAAAAAGAGCTCATTTTTACCACATTTTACTGTAGAAACCAAGATTTTTACCTTAGATATCTCTTTAATGTGACCCCCATGCTAGAATTGTGAGGAAAATGAATATATTGGGGAATATATTACATCACATTGTCAGATGTTCTATGAATACTATAGCCCACTTAATCTTCTTATAAAACCTAATATTCTAGCTCTTAAGCCAATTGCCAACCCAATATCTCGGATTCCAATGGCATCTTTCAGAAACTCTCTTTTATGACCTAGTTTATTCAGCCATCATATAAGAATCATTATCAAATAAAAAAAAAAACATGACACATCATAATAGACAATATACCATGTATACATTTACAACTAAAGAACAAAACATTTAAAACAACTGCAGAGACTAATAAAAAATGAATTTCTTTCAATTGGATAAGTTTCTATGTTTTACAACACAACTGTAGGCTTACTTATGCATGTTCTTACCTACGACTATCCACCTCCTAGCCCAGCTATAATACCACTAGGGAAAAACTCAAAATATTCAAAACATTCCTAGTTGTGAAAACCACTATTCTTCATAGGAAAACAATGGTAGCAATCCCCTAACCATTGAGTCAAGACTCTCACAAATTGTCCAAATTCCTTCTCAGCGAATAGTACCTACATAAGGGAGTCCCTTAACTACCTATTCATTCCATCAATTCCCTCCCCTCGTAGTGCCTACTATCTAATCCATCTATCATCAAATTCGCAATCCCCGTTTTCCTAGTTCGGGTTTCAGTTTTCCTGCCTCAAATTTGCAGTTAAATTAAAAATTTATCACACCCAAACACTCAAAAATGGTCCCCAATTGGATTTGACATTGTGTGGGCATCAATTTTGGATCTTCAAAGATGTTTTATCTGCCTATAAATACAAATAGAAAACCCACTTAAAAATTTGTTGAAATATTGTAATTGATGTCAAAGCAAGGGTGATGTCGAAACCAATAGATGAAAGAAGGGACTCAACTAACATATAAGGAACATATTGTACAATTTATTTTGAAAATATAAGGCAAACAATTGTTCCAATGGACTATTAATTTATTCATCCTTATACCAATGCAATTTCTTATATGCCTAGAAAACCATCTTCATTTATGTCAAGTCCCCCTGAAAAATATAACTTCAAGTACCTTCCAAAGAGAGGAATATTTTTTTATGATACAACATAGTTTGATGATATTCCTCAAAAGATTGTCTAATTCAACCATTCAAAGGCATAAGATGAGGGACAATGACCGCTAGTTGTAAAAATATTCCTTTCAATACCATGGGATCTATTTCTGAGTTTGAAGGTTTTATTTACGTGACAGATCCTACGTAGAGTTGGGTGGATCTGTATCTGTATTTGTATCTAAAACGCGGGTCCGTAAATTTTTCATTAAGACCTCATGGATATGGTAAAATAATTAAATACATAATGATCCCCAAGCAAGGAGGCTATTGAAATTGACTCAAACTAATCCCAATACAAGGGGTACCACTAAGTCAAAGAGGATGAAGGAAAGTGATGAATGGTGATTCTTGGATGAACTCACAATGAACCATACAAAAATCGCTCTCTTGAAACCCTAAAAGGAAAGTGAGTTGCTAAAAAACATAACCATAGGCTCAATTATGCCCAACTCTTTCTACAGAAAATTCCCATTTCCATAACCAGTTATTATCTTTAAGGATTAATTGATTTTTATTCAATTATTCAACTCTTTTTAATAAATTTTTACAATGCATCAATCCACTATCTGCTTCTCTCATTCGATGAACTGTAGGTACAACCAAACAAGTACCTATTATAAATTTCTTCATCGAGCGAGGGAAGTTCAGGTAGAGTGGAGGAAAGTCAAAGATATAGTATGTTGATCTAGATCTTTTAACTTCAATGATGCATTCAGAATTGCATCAAAAAGAGAAAATTAATCAAGTAACTTAAACCACATGAAAAGAAGCAGAAATCATAAGCAAAAATGAGATCAAAGATAATGATTTGATTACAGAGTTCATCCAATGTCGGATACGTCTCTGGGCCCTGCTCAAAAGTGGGGAGAGTTTATTTCATTAAATGGTATCAAAGAAATCAGTTACAAGTAACTTTTACAAAATTTACCCTTATACCTCCAGTTCAGCTGATGGCCTAAAAATGGAAACCTTGGCTGGAGAAATAGACTACACGGTTGGATTTGTGTTGTGAAATCGTATAAAAAGGACTGTAAATTTGTCAAATTCTAACAATAACATCTCTAGCCCTTTAAGGGAATATTTTCATCATGTTGTGGATTCCGTCGCTCAAGGTTCCACTGCCCCTTGTTACGCGCCCTTCATCGGTCTAGTTCTGAATGGTGAATGAAGGTTTAAGTATTAGTGAGGGATGAATCCACCAAAGGCAGAGCCTATGGCTCTTTTGTGGCAGAGTCATTTAGGTCGGAAGAGGTTCCAGCTTTTAATCCCCGCCTCCCATATAAATTTTGGCGGTTTGTTTACAGGAGAAATGGTTTTGTTTTAAATGTGACCAGTCAGAGTTGGCGACAACCATAACCCAAACGGGATTGGCGGTTAATACGTATACGAAAATTTATTTGTTATGGTTCTGGGGTTGGGCGGGTCCGCCGGGGGTGGCCTGCCAACCCACTATATAATATAATATCACCATTGAAGGGTGGCAACCAACCACCCCATATTTTTATTTATTTATTTATTAGAACATATGGTTCAATTTTTTGCGCTAAAAAATAAAGGTCACTGGAAAAACTAAGAAGGTGATAAATTCGCCCATTCTTGTGGCCAGGTTCCTTGTGCCGAGATTCTACCAATTTTTTTCCTCATTAAGACTTCCACTTGGCCAAGTTTGACCAAAAATTGGACCAAATATAACTTGAGCATACAAACTCAGATTTGAGTGTCATTCGCACCGTTGGAATTAAGACGATGAGCACTACGATCAGGTCCTAATTTCACTTCCATATGATAACTTAGATTTTTAAGTTATTTTCAAAGCCACTTCTATTTCTGGATCCATCCAGATCATTCCTTCCCATTGAGGAGTGTTTGGTTCGCCAAAAGCTTTATCATTCAATTGGAAACTAAGGAAATTTCTCCCTCACTTTCTCCTTTTCCATTCATCGATCCTTACTTGATCTGGGTAAATTTCTGCTACCCTTTTAACCAAGAAATTTTACTTCAGCTGATGTGTTAGAATTTCATTTTATCAAAACATTAAATAACACATGTAGATATAATCAAGAGGAAAACATGTCAACAATCACACAACAAAAATGCAAGTCGTTTAATAACGGAGTTCGTCCAATGTGGACTACGTCTCCACGCCTCGATGTCTCGATGGTGTTGGAGGCTTCATTCTGTGTTGTAACTGGTGGTGATGTACATGGACATTTTTGACTTGTCATCCAAGGAAATGAGCCCTCAAAATTAGTGGGAAAGTCTCTGCATGAGACGTTTTGTCACTAGAAACTCTCACTCATCATTGGTGTAATATCCCAAAAGGGGAGAATGCAGCAATACTGAAACACAATATATGAACTGCAACTAAGTAAAAAATTAATCTTAAGACAACCTCAAAATTTAAAGATAAGCTGAGCCATATTATTATATTGGAGAAGAATCAGTTACACAATGTACAAAAGATGAGTAGATCTAGCCAAAAAGTTGGTCTAGAATCACCCAAAAAACATGCCACAACAGGTACAGTGTAACTGCAGAGGCACTGAAGCAAATACTGCACTTTCCCTTCAGCATATTATGAACATATAGCTACAGGCTGAAAAGGAAAATTTCCTCTCCATCATGTGTGCTTTTATTGCACAACATCCTCCATCACTTTATCATGAATGCTCCATGATATTCTATTTGACATCTTCAAGATCTCAGTTGACTGTATCAACCTCCCTTATCTATCTCAGTTAATGAGACATAATCTCCAATTCCATTCATTTTAGTAGTTTCTCAACTACCACATTATGTAGATCTAGGCTTAATTAATCCACATTCACACACAAAAAGTGGATATTTATTCATATTCAGGATTATGGGTCCCTCCACCCTTTTATTTACTTAATTCATTAAGAAAGTTAAGAACTCTAATATTCCAAATATCAGGTGAAAATTTGGGAATATTACAGTCCTCCCCAGAAAAATGTTGCTTGTCCTCAAGCAACTCAAAAGGTAGATGCAAAGCCATCTATTCCCCTCCAAATGGTATCCACATAAAGAAGGCTTCCTCCATTTGCTACAATGTGTTATGTATGTTTGGTTCCAAAGTTGTCTTTCATATAGAATGACCTCTAATTGTATGGTTAGTTTTCCTCTTTCCATCATGAATTACCAAGTGACAACCATATGAGTTCCAACTTCATCATTAATACATAAGATACGTAAAATAAAGTGGCTCTTTCCACAAAGGAAAATATCCCTCTCGCAATACATCTCTCCATCCCATGCTTTATGAATTTGATTGAGCATTGATATGTTCTCATCCTTAGCCCTGTTGGCCTTGTTGGATCCAAGCATCATTCCAACGTCATGAAAAAGAATAAGGAAAGGAGCTATATGGGTAGGAAAACATTTCAAACCATATTCTCCTAATAGTAACCACTGGAGTAAGGCCCTTTGCTACCATCCTCCATCTCCTCCATGTAAGATGGACAAGCTAAAAATCCCCCAAAAGCAACCAAATCAACAAGACATCTTGCTGCTTTCTCTCCTCCTCATGTGCATCATGGAGAAAAAACATTGACATATGGAATGTCACATCAGCCCAATACAAATAAACACCATTAATGCACATCATGAGAGCATCATGCCAAGCTTTACCAAATACAAAACACATAGACATAGGAGATGTCATGTGGTGGCCAAACTCTCTCAAGGAAAACCAAAGTGAGCATGCCTTCTTTTGCTGCATTCTATCATTGATACACAAGGCATGAATTAGAAAATTATGAGCTATTGGGTGGTAACCATACTCACCTAAGAACAACCAGTGCAGCCATGCCTCCTTCTTCATTTCATAAGTGTTCCTCAAGGCATGGATCAAAGAAATAGGAGCCTTTGGGCAGTGACAAGAATCTCCCAAGGGCAGCTAACGTAACCAAGCTTGCTAGCCCATGTCATAAATCTGCAAGTGGTCATGCAACCCCTTGCTTAGCATCCTCAACCACTCACCCCAATATGGAAGATGAGTGATGTGCTGCATAATCATGGTATCCTCCCTTTGTAGAATACCGTCTTCCCCAAACTGATGAAGAACTTTGCACTTCATGAAATGTTGAAGTGCACCTCCAATGAGATCTCTTAATGAGACCTTCTCATCCATGGCCTTACAAAACCAACGAGGTCATGGATCTGCTATAGGTAGAAGTCTCTCTTTGAGCTGTGAGATGCTCATTGAGAAAGTGTCATAAAGAAAGGATAAAATATTTCTCATATCTAGATGTCTACCATTTATCATCTTGTCCTCCATTGCTTCATGAGTGAAGCTACCTTCAGAATGCTCCAAGAATAATGGGGCCTCATCATTATCACTGCTACTAGGTGACAGCGCTGTAGATCTGCATGGTAATACATATATTGTCCCAAAGAAAGGTACAATACTGATCTCATGACCAATCATTTTACATAGGATCATGATCATCCATTCTTGTGAAACGCTACACTTCAACTCAAGAGGTTGAATGTAGTCCATCCATGACAAACTGGGATAGATTTTCATCTCCTCCTTGATTAGATCACGGGTCCTCTATGCTGTTATAGTTTGTTGCTTCAAATCAACATTTGGATCTAATCCAACTGGGACAATGGTGTCTCCAACTACTGGTAAGAGAGATGGCTGCTCTTCTTCTAATGTACCAGCAATGGAATCTTCCTCCTCTTCCTCATGCACCTCTTGGATTATGCATGGGACTCTATCTGTCAAGAGCTCAAGACCACCTTGCAAAGTTGCAAGTCTCTCTTCTCCGGATGTAAGTACTTCTGCAGCTGGTGGTGAATGCAATGACCTCTTGTCCAGAGTGACAAGATTGACATCCTCCTTTGTTCCCTTAGGGAATGTCACTTTATGAAACAACTCTAGTTTTCTCACATCAAATTCCTTCCTCAACTTGTGAAATAAATCTGAATATTTAGTCACCTTTGCATGCTCCATCTGACCAAACCACCAACCATTGGCTTCACCTAAAATATTAAGTGTTGCAATTCGAATAGCCTCTCCTTCAGCTACAGGATGTAGCCTGAAAAATGCATCTAAATCTCTCCTCCAAGCCTTAACAGTTCTTGAGGAAGATCCATCAAATGTAGGCAAATAGAATCTATTATGCCTCTTTCTTCTATTTCTGTTGTAGGATGCTCTTTATTCTTTGATTTTGAAGAATTTCTGGAGAGTTAGCTCTCCTTTAATGCTCTAGACGATGCTTTGTACTCATCAAGATATAAGTTGAGAGTCTCATGAGTCTCAGGTTCCTTTCTTTCTTCATTTCTGTACCTCTTACCTTCTTCAAAGAAAGTGGGCATAGTAGATCTATGAGGATATCTATGATTCTATGGTTTTCTTTTCTGTTGATAGGAAGTGCTTGGACCTCCCTCATCACATCTTCTTCTTGGATCTTCTTTCTATACTTCCTTCTTCATGGAATTGACCTCCTTGGAGAGATATTGCATGAATCTAAAGAAAGGAGTGGAAGAATTTTCATCCTCCATGATAGATCTCATCTATCTACTTCTTCTTTTGATGTAAAAGATGAAGTGTCCACATGCTCCGATACCATTGTAATGTCCCAAAAGGGGAAAATGCAGCAATACTGAAACATAATATAAGAACTGAAACTAAGTAAAAAATTAATCTTAAGACAACATCAGAATTTATAGAGAAGCTGAGCCATCTTATTATATTGGAGAAGAATCAGTTACAAAATGTACAAAATATGAGTAGATCTAGCCAAAAAGTTGGTCTAGAATCACCCAAAAACACAGCGGAAGAAAGGTCAGAATTCTGGAGAGGCACCGAAGCAAATAACAAAGCCATTCCTTCAGCATATGAAAATACAATTGTAGGTTGAAAATTCAAATGCAGATTCACTTCCAACTGGAGCTCGTATTGACATGATCTAAGATTTGAATAATGTGATGGATTCTTAAGACATCTTAAAGGATTTTCGTATCTACACCCTTAAAAATCACCCTTTAGATTTAATTGATCCTCACCGGGAACACAGATATGGTTACATCTATCAACAGATGTATACAAACATGTTGCAAGATCAGATCTAATCTTGAAAGGATGATCCTTCTTCAAACCATGAACAGAAGCTCTTCCAGATTCATCTCAATCCTCCAATAATGATTACAAATGTATTTAAATACAATTTAACAGAAATTGCGTTGTGAGGAAAAGAGAGCCATCAACAAAAATGATGCAATAAACTCCGTGACAGGTAACAAGTACGGAAATGTGAGGATGATCCTCAAAGGCTTACTAGTCGAAATTCTAGTAACTTCCTCCCTCCTTTTGGACAGTGCAAATGGAAAGCAGCACCTCATCGAAAGGACTCACTGCTAGGAGTGTCAATAACTTTTTGGCCTCGATGCCGCATCTAAATGGAGCTATGGGAAGCTAATATATAAGCCCAAGGTGATAGGAAGTGAAACTCCTCACCAGTCTCCGCCCAGCAATGAAGACAACTTCCACCTTTCCAAACCGACTCTTCAAAAAAATCATCAATTTTCTCGAATATGAGTGTCTCCGTCGTAGCGCATGAAAGAGACGTGGCACCAATGCACGATGTAGACGAAATACAATAATATTTCTAGTAGCTACTCTAAGAAAGAGGTGATTCTCAACCAGGAACACTCGTGCTAAACAACACTTTGCACCGGCTAAACAAACGAGAAAGAAATGAATGTCACATGACAAATCCGTATCCCGAAAATATATTTACATCAAGAATAACAAAACATACCATCCATCCTAGCCTTTCATATTCATTATATAATGTTTTAACCTTTCCCATGCCTCGCCTTTCATCTAGACCGTGTTGTGCATGTGGACCAAATCCTCCATGTTTGACCTGCGCTGTTGTCTGACCAAATCATCCATCATGTCTAGGTGCAATGTACACCCTCTCCATCATGTGTGCTTTTGCTGCATACAACATCCTCCATCACTTTATCATGAATGCTCCATGATCTTTCTCGCTTTGACATCTTTCTAAGATCTCAGACTTGGACCCAAGTATCAACCTCCCCGATCTATCTCAATTAATGAGACAGTAATCTCCAATTCCATTCATATTAGTAGTTGCTTCAACTACCACATTGTGTAGATCTAGGCTTAATTAATCCACATTCACACACACAAAAAGTGGATATTTATTCACATTGAGGAATATGGGTCCCTCCACCTTTTTATTTATTTAATTCATTAAGAAAATTAAGCAACTCCTAATACCATTTCCAACATACGCGTGAAAATTTGGGAATATTACAACTCGCCTCCCTAATCAACATGACAACTTTCCACACACGTGACAAAGAGTATCCCGCCATCAAGGCAACATAAAGGGAACTCACAACATAAGTCACCATCCATGATAAGTACATACCACATCAAATACAAATAACTATTCTCAGATCATGACACAATCACTGCTGTGAATTTGACAACAACGTACAAATAAACATAAAAATCGCGCATCACACATGAAGCAAGAATCAACACAACATAAAAAGCATCCCATAGTAGATGGAATCAATGAAGTACATGGAAACAACACTTCATTAGGGAAATTTTGAGGTCTAAAATGGGCTCTCGAAGGAAAATTATAAAATAATAGTGGAAAAAATCAAATAAGATTTGACGACATCATCACATTTTAGAGGGAAAATGAAAAACTACTTTTTCAACTCATATTTTCAACTTATCTCCTCAAAGCTTACTCAAATTTCGAGTAGGAGTACCGTTGGATGTGAAATTTACCTCTATCCAAGGAGTACCCATGCTTTCATACTTTCGATGTAGGTCTCGCCACACTCAAAAATAAGAAACACATACGTGATTACAATCAGCATTTTTTATGTATTTTCTCATTTTTCGTGGTAGTAGAGTCGATCGAAAGTAGTGTGGAACACGGTACTCCTCGATGAGGAATTAAATTTTTTCATCCAACGTAGTACTCCCACCCAAATTTGAGCAAAATTTTGGGAGCATAAATTTGAAAATACGTAGCGTGAAAAAGTAGTTTTGTTATTTTATTATTTTTTAATATTTTTACTCCTTTTATTTAAAATGGTGAATCATCCCCATGGTTGACACCACTCATCTTGAATCCTATTGCTGTTATAAAGTTTATTTTTGTTGTACATAGTTTCTCTTAGGAGTGCCCATTTTAGATCTCAAAACTTCTAATGCATATACCTCAACTATGATGTCAGATAAAGAATAGGCTGCTCTACTCAGCCGGATCCTCGAATGCACCATAGAAAACGTGGCACCGAATGGCAAGAAATTGACCATCCACATGTCGAAATCCGACAACATCATTCCGCTCTAGAAAATGGCCGACAGAGACCTCTATTGCAGAAACTCGACACCGCCTATCATGTTCATGTCGTCTAGAGGTGTAAAGAAATCCATATTAAATTTTTTCCAAATCGTACACCGGAAAATGCTAGTTTCCTTCTAAATGTTGGAGTCTCAAATCATGGTTCCACTAGCTCATGGTTCCGTCCGCATTAAAAATGCTTTGTCTCGAACTATGCACCGCTTCCCGTACCTTCTCTCCCCAAATTGTGCGATCGATGAGTTTTTAGGCAGTATTGCTCCCGCTTCGACCTTACAAGGTCGCAGCTTTGTTGGCATAGCGGTTAAGTTACATAATCGGTGTGAGGAGGGGCTTCTGGCATCAAATCCCGCTCTCCTGTTACATCGTGTTTCTCGAAACAATTGTTGAGCGGTGTGCGCAGTCCGCTTCCACGCGGCCCGGGCCCGACCCGACGCTACGCCGAGTGCTATATTTGTGGCCTCCCAAGCATGTCGACCGCCATTGTGTGTTATCGTAACAAAGTGGTGGCGTATGGTTACACATATATATATATATATATATATATATATATATATATATATATATATATATATATATATATATATATATATATATATATATATATATATATATATATATATATATGTATATATGACTGTCGTAACGTTATGAAAACCATAGAATCCAACATATCTCGCAGTATCGTTTCAACCATATCATAACCTGGTTACTTTTATTAAACATATAACATACTTTTGTTTTAATACATGACTTGTAAACTATATTTTCTATATTTTTATTTTTTAATGTATTTTTGTTTTTTATGCCATTTTAATAACATATTTTTTGTCTCAAAGGTTGAGGAAAATGGAGGAGTGCCGTGTCAACAAATGTAGGGCTCGTAAGCGTCCCACATTCTTACCGGGACACCATGTGGCATGCCGTGGGGCACTTTCCCTTACCTTAACAAAACTTCAAACTGCCGTCTTAATTTTCTTATAAGAGCTCGGATCGACATGCCGCTCACACCATTGCAATCCGGTGATCGATCTCTTTCCAATATGAAACCGCTTTTGCCATGTTTTTTAGCTTTCGCCTTTTATTTTTTAGCTTTCGTAAGCACTCTTTGTCTCGTGTGTGTCTCTAGAGCCACCTAGATCATTACTTGGATGCATTCCTTGAAACCAATAACGAATGTACTCCACATCTCCCTCGTTGCGAAGTCCCTGCATTTATGTCAAGAATGATGTCCTCTCGTAGCTTGTCCAAGTAGTCTGTGTGCAAAGTCATCCATTGGTAGGAACTTCATCTCACCTCTTTCTGTGTCCATGATCAATGGAGACTCATAAAAGCTCCAGAATTTTTCATCATGTTCACAATTGAGTACATCTCCGTACATATTTTGAAAATCGAGACAAAACACTAATTGTCTCCAATATTCTCTAGTATGGTGAATGTGTGCCATCATCGTATTGGTCACAAATTTCTTTTCCTTCCCCTTTCATTTTTTCCTTTGTCGATGGGAGCTACACACTATGTCCCCAACCCGGGAATTGGTGATCGCCTCAAGCTGCTTTTCTCATGTCGAGCTATGTATTGATTCCTTGAATTTTTATCCAACTTCTCGCACTTCGGTGAATTATTTGTATCCGTTGAATGGACCTTTTCATGTTTTTTCCTCTTTTCATATTTCCCACCGGAATCTTTATCTCTCCAAAATACCATGCCTCAAGGGATCCTTCTCGTTAACCGTGATCAAAGCATGTGTCAAGGAGCTCGAGTTTCCGGAGTGACATGCCATCGCTGCCCATTGTATGCATGTTGTACACATAAGGAAGCTGCTCGTCTCCAACTAACAGCATGCTTGCCACAATATCAATCGTGAGTAAGTGTATCACCGTGTGTGCTGACAACATCATAGTTCTCAGTATGTCGAACTTTCATGCTTTCTCTTTCACCTTGATGTCCAAATACTACCCTCCACAAAATCATCTGTGTAAACTATCCAAGAAAGCAAGAGTCTCTCGTATTTAGACACAAGGGATGTGGGAATCCCGACGTACCCATACTTAATCAGAAATAAGAGCCGAGAAATATACTTTGCGGTGACCCGGTGTTTTTACAAGGCATTAATACACACAATTTTCTAACTTTAATCCAAAATGACATACAAATAATCATGGACCTCTCCTAGACAAAAGGAAAATCACTCTACAAAATCCATCGAGACACTTTTCCCATGGACGTACTTGGGACAGGAGTGGTGTAGAGCCCTAATTTTCTAATAGCAAAGCTTTGTGAACTCACGACAACACACATACCTTTTTAAATATTGAGTCACAATATTTTTTCAAACGTGAGTGCCAAAAACAAAACTATAAATGACACAAATTGTTTTTCTACACCAAAGCTAGTTCGACACAAGAGAGGTACAGTGCCTGGATCACATACATATCCTTTCATTCGTGACACAAAGCTTTTTTACGTGGTAGAACAATTCCCTCTGCGAGTGATAATTATCCACCGACCATCCATGCATTAGTTTTACATAAATCTCCTTAAAATCATAATCATTAGCATATTTTTATGCATAATCTCAAAATATAAAGATGCATTTCTCAGCAAACCATAGATGCAAAAATATGAGGGAAAGAAAGCATATCTCGCCACTTTTGCTGCTGGTGCTCTTCTTTGCATTTTTTATTTGCCATAGTTAAACCTCTCAAGAATCCCATTGGTTATGAAATGTCATACCCGTTGAAGCTTTCGGGTCTCAGGACCCAAGGTACGCAAGGGCTGGTGATCTGTGTGAATGATGGCGGTGTCCTTGCCGATCAAATAGTGTTTCCACTTGTTCAAGCTTTGAGCCAAGACACACAATTCCTTGTCGTAAGTGGATATTTCACAACCACTTGGGAGAATTTCTCTTCGAATGCAGTAACATACAAGTCTTTGTTGCATCAATAATGCTCCCATGTGTATCCACTCAGTATCCTGCTGTGATCTCAAAATTTTGTTGGAGGTCCTGGGTAAGGCCAAACTCGGTGAAAGCATTGATCTTCTTCTTTCTGCATTGCAAAGGTTTCCTCTGCTACTTTTCCCTCCCCACCTGAGAGGTTTTGCTTCACACTCGCCAATCCATGTAAAATGGGATGCGATGACAAATTAAACCAGCAATGAAACCTTGTCCACATTGTACCACACCCATGCTGCGAACCTCTACACATTGGTGGGCTGTAGGCCACTCTTTTACAATCACATCAATTTTTGAAGGATATATTTTTAATTGTCCACCACAAAAAATGTGACCTAAGTAAACAAAAGAGGTCTTACCAAACCTCACACTTTTGACATCTTACCATACAATTTTTTCTTATTGCAAAACATCAAGCACCCTAACGATGACATACATAAGCATCTCCATGTCCTCATCTCATAAACAAGAATGTCATGAAGATACACAAGCACAAAATCACTCAAGAAAAAGGCATGAAAATATCATTCATCACCCTCATGAATGTGGGTTGCGACTGCATAGTCTCGAATGCCATCACCATCCATTCAAACAACCCCTTATTTCTTCTTTGAATGCAAGATTCCGCACATCTTTGTTCCGCAATCCCGGCCTAATGATAAAGCCATCGTGCAAGTCTAGTTTTATAAACAGACGAACATTTTTTCAATTGATCTAACAAATCAACCAATGTGATGGAGAGAGAGGATACCAATTCTTCGCCATTGTTTTGTTGAGTGTCGTGGTTGTCTATGCACATCCCCGCATGTGTCATCCTTCTGGAACCAACACAATAGATGAAACCTCATGGAGAAGAACTTTGGTATTATTAACCCTTGGTCTCACAATCTACACCTTTTTCTTTCATCTCTTCCATTTCAATGGCTGACAAACCTCGTAGATACCAATGCTTTGGTAAAGGGAGCATCTTTGCACGTAAAGTGAATTCTGAAGTGTTGGGATTTTCATGCTTTTCAGAAACCCACTCTGGTTCTTTGAAAAATCCCATCATAGTCTCGAAACAATTTCACATAATTATTTTTTATGAGCAGCTCTCACAATCTTTGGAATGCATCATATGTCTCTCGCATCTTTTGTTCTCACAACCATGAGCATGAACTTTTGTCAGTAATTAACGCAACCTTCATATGAGAAGATACTCATGACGCAAAGAAAAACAAAAGCGTGATTTTCGACGCTTATGTCTACCATAGTTTGCTAGTGAGAAATACACTGGAGCACATTCATATCTCATGGAAACTCGATAGGCTTTTCCATCGATGGCATGTTGGGCCAGACTAACTTTGCGCCTTCCTTTATCTCTAAATCGTTGGTCGATTTGCATTTCCGCTATTAAAACAAGAATTTCGCTATTTATTTTCCAACACATATATCGGGAAACGAACATGGTGGAATATGGTCTCATCTAACCTAGGTCTACGTGCTCCTTTCAGAGCTGCATCCGATACAACTTTACCGAGGATGGATCGACTCGTGGAGGAGGACTTATTGCTCTTGCAAATAGAAGGGTTTGTTAGTTTTACATTTTATAATCATATGACTTTCTCTTGGGTATTTAATCTCAATGTCTTTTTATGTGGATGATAATTATGAAGCTTGAGGAAATATATAGCCTATATTTTTCCATATATGTGGGGACTATGTTATTCTCTTCCCTCTTTTTTGATATCCTGGTATATCATGAATCATGTACTTGGTCTTTATATATCTATATAAAAATCAACGTTTTTTTCTTTTTAAACATTGGTTTGAATTTTTTTGGGCACATGTTTACAATTTTTGAACTAGCATGATAGGGTTTTTGGCATCATTGCATATCAACAGCTGTAAATCTCATGTCTATTATCAGATGTCATAGACGTCATTGGCCAAATTTGGCTACACACTGCGAAGGTCTTAATCAAAAACCAAGATGTATTATTTGTTGCAAATTGGTACGAAAACAAATTATGAAACAATAAAACTAGTTAGTGGGGTTGAAAAGGAAGCTAGAGTGGATTCAATGGAAAATCGATCTCGTGTTGAATGGGGATTAAAAAAATAGATAAATTATAGTTTTAATTATTTAGGGGTAACTTTTGAATTATTGAAAGTTACTTATAATTTTTAGATGAATATGATTAGTGTAATATATGAATCAAATGGTTAGTAAGCGTAGATAAGCATCAATTGATAATAATCATCAAAACACTTATGCCATAATATATCTCACATTATTAAGATTAGAGAAAGAGTAAAATATTTACTAAATTATAAATTTATTATTATTATTATTATAAAAATTAATATATGAGTTAAAAATATATACATTGAAAAAACATGTGCAATAAAAACATAGTAAACCAATAATAAAAAGTAAGAGTTCAATGCCATAAATAAAAACAGAATCTCACACTTAAGAAAGAAAAATGGAAATTTTTTATGATAAATTAAAAAGAAATAACCCATAGCCATCTTTAATAGAAATTTCAATCGTGTATCTCTAACTACTACTAAAAATATTTTGTGGATAAGATTAAATCTCCACCACCCATCTAATAATTATTCATAATTACTTTAAAATTATGAAAACCCAATTAAGAAATAAGCATGCTCATGGACTTAAAAATATAGTCATTGTTAAATAAAAAAATATTTGTTTCAAATAATATCTTTTGAGTATCTTTAACAATGTTTAAAAGAAGAGAGATAAGTTGATGCACACGATTGGAAATCATATTTGGTCCTTCCCTTTATATGTTGATAGTGTTTTTTTCTTTCTTGTAAAAAAATTATTACAACTCTACACAAGCAATCCTTTCCACCAAAAATAGTGAACTTTTCCAATATGTTGATAAAACCAAGACAAAGATAATAAAGTTTAGAAATAAATTATTTCTCAAATTTTTGATAAAATGACTATTGTCTCCTGTTAAATTTTACTAGACATACGTAAAATCAAACCATTCTCTTGATCAAAGCTTTCTTAATGTTCTTTAATAAAAACCAGCCATGATTGTAAAGACAGCGAGCACAACTCATGAAAGTTGAGCACTTGTTAGTTATATATCTTTCTAATATGAGTGTAGTAGCTATTAGAAAGTTGAAAAAAGATTGCGCTAGAAATTATAAAGTCAATTATAGTAATACGTTGATAGATTATGTCGAGTTTATGAAACATACGATGTTTAAACTCACTAATGTTGATATTAAGAAAGATAATGGAAGAAATTACTAAGAAGTGGAAATGCCACCAAGATCTTATCAATATTAATCTAGTTGATAAAAAATGCTTTTTTAAGCATTTGCAGATCAAAACAAAAAAATATGGTGAAGATTCATATCAATCGCTCATGACGTACACAATGAACTTGTTAATGGAGTAACACAACTATAAAATGTATGACAGCCTGAAGTATTGAAGACAACACCTACTTATTAATCAGCACAACTCTCACGTTGTGAAAATTCGTTAAATTTCTTTTCATTGATGTAGAAAAATTACATGTTACATTTTACGGTATACTGTCCAGTATGGTGCAAGTATAGCAAAAAATTGTCCTTAATACACATAGGTGTATCATATATCGGTGCATGCTCTAATGCAATATCTATTTGTAAGTTCTGGTGCATGAAAATTACAAATTCAAAAAGAAAATAAATACATATCTACATATCAAGTATATGAAAATAATAGCAGCCGGTAATCTGTTATAGGTGATCATATCAAAAAATAAGTGAGTCCCCCATGAGTAGTACTGTAAAAAACACAGTCATGTATCAACTGCCTCCAAAACCTGGATGTCATCAATGAACGGTCTGTGAAAGTATCTATACACTTGTGCGCCATCATGTTCAGTGATGAGCCATCTGCCCCACTCTAGCTCCGCGGCTTCTTTGGATAATTTATCTGCCACTTTGTTCCATTGCCTGTTAATATGAGTGAAAAATATAGAGTCAAAATCAGATTTGAGGTGGAGTACTACCCACAATAATGCAGTAAGTGTGTGAGTGTAACACTGTGCAAGAGAGTTGAACCAGTTAATAACAACAAGTGAATCTCCAGATATCTGAATGTCGTTGCAGTTTTTTTCACAAGAAAATAGGAGGAGGAGTCGAAGGCAAAAGAGCTCAGCATAATTATTAGAACTAGGGCCTAATCCCATTTTGAGATGAAAATAATGGTTGTCAGATAGATAAAACACAACTCCTCCCCCACACCCATTCTGGTTTGCAGCACCGTCAAAATATGCCCATGGCTTGGTATGGTCAATGATATCGGGAGTAATAATCTTCTCTTGGGACAGAGTCGCATCATCAGGAATAAGAAAGTAGGTTGCTATGATGGTGGAGGCTATATACTTCCCGTTCATTCGACTGTTGTCAAAAATATTTCTATTGTGGCTCGTCCATAAACACCAAGCCATGATTAATGGAAGATTTCTTTGCTTTGTGTTAGTTGCAGTCATCCGCCACCAATTGGTCCATGCATCTGTGATAGTAGGTCCCCACCAAAGGTATGGGCACCCAAGTCCATGGGTGACAGAATTCCAAATAATCTGAATGGCAATGCAATCCAAGAATAAATGTTGGGTAGATTCCTCATGTGCGAAACAATAGCAGCACCTTGAGGGGCCATGAATGGAACGTCGACGAAGGTTTTCTATTATGGGTATGAAATTGTTAAGAATGCACCACATTAGAAGTCTATTCTTATGCGGTGCTTTCAATTTCTAGATAGCCTGCCACCACCATAGTTTCTCTTGTGGCTCTTTGAGGTGGCAAAGTGTCGTGTAGCCAATTTTTGGTGAATAAATGCCATTAGGTGCTAGTGCCCAAATCAACAGGTCCTCTTGTTCAGTCAGTCTGATATGTGCTTCCTGAAGTGCTCTAATATAATTTGACCATTCCAAATAACCTGCCCGGGGTATCTGGAGTTCTTGTGTAGTCAACCAAACCTGAGAAACCTAGTTGGTGCGCTCCCAGTCAGCTATCTGAGCGAGCTGATGGTAGCCCTCATTTTCCAAATGATCAATGATCCAATTCGGTAATTTATAATATTCACCACTCCCCGACCATGAATCAGTGCGATTCTGACAGATAGGCCCGATCCAATTTTCCAGGTGAGCCCTTTTTGAATTAAGTGTGAGGCCTTAGTGATGGCTTTCCAGATAATGGATGATCTGGGATAGGGTAGTATGTTTCCACGAATCCAGTCAAGTGATTTTCTAGGAGCAATGTATTTTGCAGTGGTAAAATCTTTCCAAAGACTCTGACCAGAGATCAGATGCCAACACAATTTTGCTGCAAGGGCAGTAGAAAATAAATGAAGATCCTTTATGCCCCACCCTCCCCACTGTTTTGGTCGGTTGATGCGATCCCATGCAATCCAAGCATAATGACTGTTCTTCTTCGGATTTCGCCACAAGAAATTCCTGCATATATTTTGTATACGATTGGTGACACCTTTTGGAAGCCATGCGAGGGACATCCAGTAGACTAGAGTGGCCTCAAGGATAGATTTAATTAGTACCAGTCATCCCGCCCTGGAGAGCCACCGATGGTGCCAGTGGTTGATGCGTCGTTCCACTTTGGAAATCAGCCAATTCTAATCCTTGATTAAATAATCATTTGGCTTTAAGTGGAATCCTAGGTATTTCAATTCATCCCCAATGTTTTTATGTACGTAAGGAAAATAAGCAGATGCACTGCCTAGTTCTTCTACAGAACATTTAGTCATGATAATAGTGGATTTTTTGTTATTAGGGGCCATTCCTGTCACTTTACAGAACCTTTGAAGAATTATTTCAAATTGTAATGAGTCCTAACAGGAGCCATCCAGGAAAAAAAGTACATCATCAACAGATAATAGGTGAGTCAGGTGCAAAATATCATTAATATGTAATCCATGAAGCTCCCATGCAACTTTAGCCTTATTAATGAGGACCGAGAGGCCTTCCATAACAATAAAAAATAGAAGGGGAGAGAGTGGACACCCTTGTCGCAATCCCCTCTCCGCATGAAAAAAATCTAATGCAGTGCTATTCAGGAGAATGCTGAAGGATGCATGGCTGATACAATCCATAATCTAGCCAATGAATAAAGGGGGAAATCCAGTTTGAATAAGAATGAGATGGAGATAATTCCAATTGACATGATCAAAAGCTTTTACAAGATCGATTTTCAGGATGGTACACTTGAGGTTCTTGGTCTTGATAGAGTGCAGGGCTTCTTGAGCGGTGCCAATGGCTTCATGAATCTGCCTATGGTGGAGGAAGGAAAATTGTTCTTTGGCGATATGGGCATATAAGATGGGCTTTATGCGGTTGGAAATAATTTTGGAGATAATCTTGTAGATACAGTTGCATAGATAAATGGGTCTGTAGTCATGAAAAGAGGTAGGCTGATCAATATTAGGAATAAGTGCAATAAATGTAGAATTGAAGCCGTCATAGATCCTACCATGTTTCCTGATATCTTTGATGGTGAGGAGGAGATCCCTTCCAAGTAACTCGAAAAAATGTAGGCAGAATTCAATAGGCCAACCATCTGGTCCAAGAATTTTATCCTTTTTGAACCATTTGAGGACTCCTTCAATCTCCCCCATGGTAACCGGAGCATTGAGTTCCTCCTCCTGTCCATGGTCCACAAACCTGTTGAAAGATTTGGCAATGTTCCTGATCTCCGACAAGTCATAATGGAGTGGGGCTCTGTACTGTCTGGAAAAGTGCTGAATACCCATATCCAGGAGTTGTGGGTAGGTTCGAGCCACAAAACCATTTTGGTCTAATAATTCCCAAATGGTGTTGTTAATCCGTCTTCCATTTTCTTGTTGTTGAAAAAATTTAGTGTTCTCGTCACCAGCTTGTAGCCAAATATCACGGCTTCTTAATCTCCAGTTCTCTTCTTTTTGGCAAAGTAGCTTAGATCTGGTGGCTTTGAGGGTGATGAGATGATCCTTGGTAGCTACAGAGCAGTACCCTAGTAGATCAGAATCATTTAGTTGATATATTTCCAGCTCAATCCTACTAAGCTCCTCTTCTTCCAGCCTCTTTTACCTTTTGGCCCATTTGATTGTCATGGCCTTAATCCGAGTGAGGTTATCGTTTATAACCCTAGCTGGTTCTTGGTCAGGCTGTTGATGACAATGTTGCCACTCCTAAGTCACCAAGTTGTAGAAATCCTGATCTTGGAGCCATCTGGAGTTAAACTTGAAAGGAGGGCGAGTTTTCAGGGAGCCAACCACAAATTACAAGTAAACAGGAGAATGATCAGATATAGCACCCTTACCGACCCATTGCCTGGTTTTATCCATTTGAATATGTAGTTGCTATTTAATAAGGAACCTGTCAAGCCTTCGAGCCAAAGCCGCAGCACCCGTATGTCTATTCCTCTAGGTGGGTTGAAGCTTGGGCATATGAAGGTCAATGAGAATAACTGATTCCAATAGAGAGGAAAAATATTCAGAAAGCGGGTCCGGGACAACATGTGCACCCCAAGATTCAGATATGCCCATCGAGAAATTAAGATCACCGCCCATAATGATATGAGGTTCATTTAGAATCAAACTACGCAGCAGAGAATTCCAGAACACTTCTCTGTTAGCGCATGGCCCATAAACATTGACCAAAGTAATAGGGAGCGCTAGATCCCCAAATTGGATCTCCATACCAATAGTGCCTTCTCTGCCCCAACAGCTGATCATCCGGGTAGTGCGATTTTTTATGCCCAGCACACAGCCACCGGATCTTCCCCACGTATCCAAAGTAACGAAAGTCCAATTGGGTAAAATCAAAGCAAGAATAGAGAGAATTGATGTGCCCTCCCCCAAAGTCTCTTGGAGGAAAAGTGCATCAACAGAGGAACTTGTTAATGGAGTAACACAATTATAAAATGTATGATAAAATGAAGATTGAAGATAACGCTACTTATTAACTTGCATAACTCTTAATAATATCAAACATATTTTTATTAAGTTTAACTACTCTTTACAGTTCCCTAGCTTACTAAATTGTAATGTTTTTTATTCTTTATTTGATTTGGAACGAGAATTGTTAGAGACTATGTAGTTTTGAAAGATTGGTTTTCACTATTACACAAGGCATGTAGTTTGGCTAATAGATGAAATGATGTTTTTTGGGGCACTTTTCATTTTTTCCATAATTAAGTGGAGATTTTAAAGAAAGTAGTTTAGTATGCAAAGTTTGAGTGTGGCATGGGGTTTTTAGGGTGTTGAATTCATTTATACATTCAAAAGTGCATTTTAAACAAAAATAAATCACAATATCACTCAAATTAAATTTTTGTATTTAGTCTAAACAAACCATTTCATTTATTAGTTAGACTTTAGGTACAACTATTTCATCAATGGGCCAGTAACAACATGTATTAGGAGACTTAAACCTATTGTTCACCAAATCATTGGACCTAAGATAGGTCGACCCCTCCTCTGGATCCTCGGGATCCTCTCTCTGGAGCTTGGTGGTGGAAACAATAGCACTTGGGTCCGCATCAATGATCTGCTTCCCTTTGTCATCTCCCTTGTCTGGTTCTAGCTCACGATTAGAATAGGCATCTGATTCGGGTGCCTACAGTTCGACCACCAATGATTATTTGGCGTGACACTCGTTTGTGTTATGAGTGGGGATGTTATAAATTTCACACCACTTCCCTGTGTCCTTCTTTGGATTTGTGGTGGTGTTATGAGTTTCCTTGCTTTGGCCTTGCCCCTTTTTATGCAGTTCAGGGGTGGCTTTCGATGGCTTTTAAGCCATGGATCCAAAGTATCGCTTCTTCTGCTTAAATTTCCAGTCAATCTTGGCGGCATAGCAATTTTCCATGATAAGTGAGGTCATGTCGAGGAACTCCATTTCCTCCTAAATGTGTCTGTGCAGACAACTGCGATACTTGAGCACTACATGTCTCTCTGAATCTTTAATACCCAACTTTGTGTGGAGGGTATGGAAAAAAATCATCATTTCATGCACATATTGATCCCTTTGTTGCCACAACGTGGTCTATTGGATGTAGTTGTCCTCATAGCTCCCCATGGGGTAATAGTTTTCCTTGATGCCGTCTCAAAATGAATTCCAAGCGAGTGCGGCCGAGAATAGAGAGGGTTCCCTCTCGTCCTTTTTCTCATAGTATGTTTCCCATAAATCTTTGACATGGGGGGTGGCTTTGAGGAGTGAAAAAATAATATTTTATCGGTCAGAGAAATGATGGAACGAGAAATACCCTTTCAGCAAATTCAACCATCTATCTACAGTGTTTTCATCTATTTTTCCTTCAAATACAGGAATGTCAAAGTTTACCTGTACCTTGAAGGGAGTGGCACCTTCAGAGTGGTTGCTGGATGCAGATGCACCGTAGGTGGGTAGTCGTTGAAGGATATGAGCAAAGTTATCCATCATCGCGTTCCTTTGTTTCTCGAGGGCCTCCTCAAGCAATATTTTGATAGCATCCCCTGCTCCCTCATCTTTCTTTTCTTCAACCATGGGAGGTCGTCGGGGTTTGCGAGGTTGATCTTGCAGGGTGTTAGACTCCTATACCAATAGGTGTCATTTTTCATGATTGACTTATTGAACTATGCAATATGTTCAAACCTTTTTCTTGTTGCAAAGGTGTTCCATATTCTTAAAAAATCAAAAAATCAAAAAAATTTAAAAATGTAAAGAGGGTATACCCTAAAAGAAAAATCGAAGGGTGAAAAAATAAAATTGGCCAAAAAAGTAAAAGAAAATGAACCCCACCAAAAGAAATGTAGAAATGTATTAATAAATCACTTATTCAATGGGAGTATTAACCCGAACTGGACACTAATTTCGAATTGCATGCATAACACATAATCTCTTCTACAATTAATTGTCACATGCGGAAAGAATAGAAGCAATCTCACATCAAATCAATCACACATTAACTCAAGAGTGTATGGGGGAAAGCTTATAGCTGAAAACCCCGTGCCTATAGTATATTATAAATGGAGAGAACATGCAGCAAATACATAGTACAAACTTCTCACAAGTACTCAGTACTATCTCCCAAAGCTACACAAAAACTAGCTTGGTTTTGAACAAGTCACAGGTTCAAAACACACCCACTAATTTCCCTGCCTCTATTGCGCAATCAAGGCTGGTCGAAATAGAGATCCAAGTTCGAATCTCACTGGCTCCAACTGCGCAATTTTCATTGGTAATTTCCTCCAAGTGTAGTGCAAATCTCATGCACAACTAATGTCGCAACTGATAGCTAACTCAACCCTTTCATCTACCTCTTTCACTTGTCGCCACTGAACTGTCCATGCACTGAGTTAAACCGATGTGTTCTTTAGTTGAATAATGAGTTAATAATTTGTGAATTAAATAATATTTAATTCACACAACTCATCTCTAGTGTATTAGCCAGTTAAACTAAATACAACTAGTTCAACTAGTTAACCAGAACACCACCTCCATTAACTCCTCAATCAACTCCACCAAAACTCTGCCACATGAGTCTAACTGAAGTCTAACATGCAAGATGCCATCAAACCCTAGGAACCATGTGATTCCTCTGTCAGATGCATGAGCCACCTCCATGACTCGAACTGAAGTGCTCCAAGAGAGTAAACTGCTGTTTATAGTCTAAATATTATTAAGGGTAAATAATATTTGACTTCCATATTTTTAGGAGAGGCAGTCTAAAAATAGCCTGTGACCTAAAAATATGAGTCTCATCTATTTTTATCAACATGTCGCATACTTCAAGAATCTCCAACTGGAATCCCCGAATCATGCTCCGTATGTCTAAAAATAGACATAGTCTAAAAATAGATTTTTTGACAAAAATCACATGTGTGGTCCCCACCTAGTTTAGGTGATCACTTTCCAACTAGGATCAGGAAAGATGTTTCAGGAGGCCTCCTTCACTGTTTCTTGTTGCCATTTTCAACAAGAAAGGCCAAGGAAAGTGTGCTAGTCTAAATGCCACTACTTTTTGCTCTGATGTAATAAACAAAATTGTGTGCAGCTTGTCAAACTTTTGCCACAATTTATGAAGAGTCAAACAGTTTAAACTTGACTCATTCATTTTTCAATTTCATGTTGTAGAATAGAGAATAAATATCTGGCCAAACAGTTTAATCTTGGAAGATAAGTAGATAGGTAGAGTTAATAAAAGGTGCTCAATAGTTTAATCTGAGCCCTTGGATGTAATAAGTGTAGAAATAGATAGGTTTTCCATGTAAAAGGAAAAAGTGTGATAAGGGTTTGCCAGTCTAAGTGCACCCTAATAAAGAAGAGAAAATGGTAGGGTAAAGTAAGTAGGGTAGGTAGATGTTGTTGCAGAATTACATGCGATGAATGATGGTTCCAAATGTGTTCAATTTTACTTTCATCACAAGTGCAAAGGCAGATACTACATTGGAAAAGTTCACAACAAAGCAAAGTCAAGATTATTAACTTCCCCTTCATTTTCCCTTAAATATTTCACTAATTTCCCCTAAAGTGCTAAGGCATTTGAAGATTAGAGGGGCTCAAGGCATTTCCTTGACTTTTGGAGGGACCGGACCCTCGGCCCAATAATTGAAAAAACCTAAGTACTTGAAATCATCCATTATCACATTCATTCACCTCTTAAAAACCTTTTCCTAAGTAAAATCCCATTTTTACTTCGGAAAATCTTTCAATATTTCATGAAAAGCCCTCAAAATCACTTTTATTCTAAGTCTAAGTGATGAAAGTATAATAATGCCATTTACTTTTGAATCTTCACTTTCTTGGTTATATTTAAGTATTTTGAGTTTACATTGTTCCCTTGTCATATTAACTCTAATTTATATATTAAATTCTTATTGAAATAACCTTGTCCTATGTATATAGCCCCTTTTTTTATATAATATTCCAAAACCCTTGTATTATAATTTTTAGCCAAAAGTATTTAATTCCCACTTATTTCAAATAAAAAACCCACTTTATATTCCCTTTTGGCTAAAAAATATCTTTAATTCTATTCCCGCCTCCTATGGTAAATAAATCGCATTGATTTAATTACTGTATAATAAAAAATATATATGGAAAAACTTTTGAACATGTTTTACGTGTTTAAAAAAAAAACAAACCCGAAGTTTAGTTTAAACTAAAACTTCAAATAAATAACTCATCCCCTTTGTATTTTCAATTTGCCCGACGCTTAACTTGAGTTAGTAACCCATACCTTAACTTTGACTCTGGTTTAAAAACCATTCCCGATCACTTTCCCGCTGCATAAAGGACTTAATTAATCCTCATGATTAATTAAGAACATGCCCCACCAATCAAAATGCTCCTGAAATGATTAATTTGTAATAAAACGCGTCCAGCCCGCGCCATTAAAACCCTATCAACTCCCTATCCCGTCCACCGTTCGATCACCCGCTCCAAGATCAACGACTGTCGTTAATTCTGCTGGCCATCCCCGATCCGAGCATTAACGCGCGAAATGCCAGTGGTTTTCAAATAGTACCTTGGCCATGTGTCGTGTGTTCTATGGATTCGATGCCTCTCCGCCCAAAACCGCCTTCCTTCAAAAGTGGTGCGGAATAAACCATTTACCACCTTTTCCTGTGACTCATCTGTCGTACAGGATGACGTCATTTATTAAAATAATAAAAAATTCACCCCTCATTTAACTTTGCCAATAAAACAAAAATTCGCATCTTTTTCATTATTTTGTACGCAGAAAACGAATACACCCTCCATGCAGAAATTTCAAATTTCAAATTTTTTAAGTCCACCAACCTTCATCCTGTCGAAGAAAATTGGAGTCAAGCCTCTTAGAAGATTATTCACCTTAACCAGTACCTGCTATCTCCAAAAGAAAAAACAGGTATTTACCCTAAATTCGCACTGAACTCTGTAAGAAACTCGGCTTTACTTTTCCTTTCACTGAAACAGAGTTAAAATTAATTTCTAGTTCATTCCTTAATCTCGAGAACTGTAATTGAATTCCCAATCCGCAATTGTATCTGTTTCTCCCATTCAAACCTGCAATTTTGCTCAATTTTTCACCATAAGCCGAATTTCCATTTTTGAATCCACAAGAACCAAGAATGGAAGTTCCTGTGGCTTTAAATGTCACCCCATTAAACGCCCCTCACAGAGACCTGGATTATTTATCATTAGTCGACAAGGATTTCCAAATTAAAGACCTGGCTTTTAGTGATAGTCCTCTTCGAATTTTTTGTCGCTGCAGAGACAATTATTTGAATGGCTTGGATATGATTGGGTTATGGGAATCTAATATTCCCAGGTACCTTTTTCCCTCTGTCCATATTTTCCCTGAAATAATCCATTTTTTCCATGCAAATTATGATCCTAACCAAAGGGCAGTCTTATCCCCAAATCAAGATGTCCTTTTCCCAATTTATGCTCAGTCTATCAGTGAGATGCTACATTTTAAACCTGATCAGACCCTCACTCCCCTGTCCATGGGATATTTACTTGAGAAATCCACCAAACTATCCCATGAAGAATTAAGCCGCATCTGCTAGACCTTTATGTTGCCTGATCATGATCCTAAAGGCCCTCCCCCTTATGGGTATGCCTTTTTCACCGAGGAGGGTAGACTTATTTTGGAAATGATATCCTTTATAATGGGCTTTAATACCAGTGAATATGTTGACCATTTAACTCTAGTATTATTGTCTATTTTTACCCCTGGACAGCCTCCTGCTTTCAGGTATGACTTTTCATCATACACTGCAGATAAAATCCATGATCAATTCATGAGATTAGAAAATGAGAAAGTATTCAAGTATTCCTCTGTCATATACCACCTCATGCTCTATTACCAGTCGTAAATTTTCCCTTTATATATCAAGAAGCTTGATGCCCAAGGGAATCCTAGGTCTGTTGTCTTTTGATCAGCCATCACTCATAGTTCTCGAGATTCTCCCTATTCCTATAATGAGTTCATTGATCTTTTTATACATCCTGCAACCACCTTGTTGACAGGAGTTTCTCCTCCAAGACTCAGCAATGAAATCAAGAAAACTTTATAGCTCTCAAAACAATACAAAGTTGGTGATTGGTATTTATACCAAAATCACACAGAAATCAGAATCTATGGATGTGAATTATGCCCCTTCAAATTGCCAAAATATGTCCCCATGAGAATCTTTGCTTTAGAATATTTCAGGTAGATGAACAATTCTGATATAATTCATTTTTGTAATGCAAAGAAGAAGGCTCAACTTCGGATCAAAAGTCAATTAGGTCCCTTTATTTGTAACTCTAGGGATGCAGGTGAAGAGGCTGAAAAGATATTAGAAGACCGTTTCGGATTACAAAAGAGTTACTATTGGGTGCCTTATGACCCCTTCAACTTCATTTGTGATAAAAGAATGAAGAATAAATCAGCACCATATATACATCAAAGAATCCCAGAGATTGAAAAATATGCTAATACAGATGAATGGATAGAAGGAACATTGATAGAGCAGGATATTGAGCAGGTCAATATAGACAATGTTATGAAAGATCTTGAAAAAATGCTTGACCTAGACTCTTTTGCATAGGTACCAAGATCAGAGGTTGGTCCTTCCTCAACTGGGATTATTCAGCAGGAGTTACAAGAAAACATTGCAGTATCATCTAAGGGAAAAGAGAAAGAGATTGATACACAAGTTAAAGAAACATTCACTATGACAGAACAACCTCAAACTTCCAAGGGACAGGATCAAGTACAGGTTTCTTCCGTTCAAACCAATCCAGTAGAAATATCAATTTTGCAAACTCCATTAAATGTGGAAAAGGGAAAAAAGAGAGAAGCTGAAGCTGCTACCCCTCTCACTGGATCTTCACAACAGCCTCAGGCCAAGAGACAAAAATTGAATACTCCTGCAGAAGTAGAATCTATTGATGAAATCCTTGATAGTCAAGGACCAGAACAATTGGGTAGTCAACAAATAGGAATAGTCAGTGAAGCATCCACTACCTCACAAAGGAAAGAGCTACAGAAGCAACAGAGTGTTGAAATATCTTCTTTCAAAACACCAGTTAAAGATACAGGAGATATAAAGAAGACATTTATCAATATCAAGGCCAGGAATGATCCTCTGAAAATTCAAGTATATAATCAATATCTGAAAATGGCTCCAAAGAATCAAGAAATATTGATGTCAGCTTTTGACATCCAACAGGGAAAAATGTTAATGAGCCATTTCAAACCCAAGGTGCAACAACCCCAAACAGCTGCTGATTATATTAGGAAAAACTTTGAAGTCCTAGCAAAGGATATCCATCCTTTAGATCAGATTGAGTTACATAAGCAGACTGGTGAAATGATCTATTCTACTTTGACTGATAAGGCAATGGCAGCTCACAGGTTACAAGATTCTTTGGAGAACACCAATACACAGTTACAGCTTGAAAAGGCTTCTTCTCAAGCCAAAGACAATAGGATAAAAACATTGGAAGAAATAATAATTGGTTTGGGACACAATCCAAAGGATGTCAAAGGTATAGAAGCTCTAATCAAGAAAAAAGATGATGACATTGCAACTTTGAGAAAGCAATTGAAATTTCCAGCTTCGAGACATCCTCAAACTGAAGAAGTAATAAAGAATAATTCTGAAGAAGAAATGATGGAGTTGCTCTTAAAAATGAATGAGCAACTGACTGAAACGGAAAAAGAGCTTGAACAAGCTTTAAAAGACAAGCAGTCCAGTGTTCCAGTATCTATAATAGAGGTTATCACAGGTACAACAAGTCAACCAACAGGTCAACCAGCAGAGTCATCACAGGTAAATACTTCAACTTTGAGTATAGAAGAACTAATAAAATCAATGAATGACTTAAAACTTCAAGTAAGAGATTTTCAGCACACAAAGTTACAGCTTATTAGTTTGGAACAGAAATATGATCTTTCAAAAATGATTGTTGCTGACAAAACAAGAGAAGTCAAAAAGTTGGAAAATTTGGTTAAAGCTTTGGAAAGGGATCTCACATTGGAGAAACCTTTAAGAGAAATAAATGACATTCTTTGGGATGATATTATTCAGTCAATAAAAGATATCTGGTCTTCAATCCAGATAATATACGAGCAGAATGATTTGGTCAAAGTAGCTCTGGATGAAGTTGAGAATACACGAGCAGAATTAGGAAATAGGCCTGAGGAAGCCAATCAGCTCATACAATTCCTAAACACCCAAACCAGACAGCAACTTGCAGATCAGGGTATTCAGGACAGGACTGCAACAATCTTGGAGATAAAAAGAGTTTTTACTAAAAGAACTCTTATGCAAAATTTAGAACGAAGGTGTTTTGACATGCAAAGTGAAATCATTTCTTTCAGAGAAAGGTTTAATGTTTTATTGAATAAAGGGTTGCCCAACCCTATGGTTTCAGAAGATAAAATAATGGACCTGGAAACTTATGTTAAGAAATTGGACATACATGCTCACAATCAAGCTAGTGCCTCAACCATTTCATTAGAAGCAACATTACCTACATGAAGGAATCTTCATGACAGATTAGAGAATTTGTTTTATCTTGAACATGAAGTAAGACATTTGTTTCCTAATCAGCCTAATTTCTTCAGATATACCGAGGCTGATGAAACATTAAGGAAGCTTCAACGGACCAAAATAGCAGAAGATAAATGGTGGGAAGATCTGTTGGAACTTTTGTAAAATTTATCCTTATATGAAATTTTGCCTATTTACTACAGTATAAAGGATAAAGGGACAAATAAAGGTCAAAGAGTATCAGTTCAGTTAAAAGTGTATCAGTAAGAACAAAGAGTATCAGTGAAGCAAGGCAGTTAGAACAAAATTACTGAAAAATACAACAATGAGCCAAAATATAGGTCCAGCCTCCAGCACATTCTTGAAAGGAGGAAACAACACAACATTAGTTGCTTCTTGTCTTATCTACGAGACCATCTGTCTCTATTTTTATTGTAACTTATTTATGAGTCATCTTAGATTATATCTCGTTTTGTTAAGAGATATTTTGTATGATTTTTTGTATAAATAAGCCCTCAATTGAATTATTGAGGGTGGATTCTTATACTTTGATGTAACATTGAATTTTTTGGAATAAAGAGCTTTGGAGAAATCTTTCGTGGCAAAACTGGACAAGGAATTGAGGCAGAAGACTTTTCTCAGGATTCATGCGTCAAATGAAGGATTAATAACTCATTTATATCTCATGTTTTGAAGTTTAATATTTGTTTACAATATCATCTGTGTTTCATTATCTTGATATTTAACGAAAATGATTAAATCAGAAAGTACTTAGGTGTAATCTGATTTCAGTCGTTATTATTCTAAATGTTTTCTTCTAAACTAGTTTAAACAGTGAATTCTTAATTGCTCATGTTTGTCTAGTTCATACATCTTTGGTTGTTTAGTAAAGAATACTTAATTGCTCTTTATTGATAATCAATCTATTTCTCTTCTCTTGAATGTGTTGAAATATTCTTTATTGCCTTTCATCCGTTTGAATTCCATTCCATTCACTTTAGATCTATAATTGTTTCTAGTTTGATTATCTTGCCCTGATAAACCATATTTTGTTAAAAAACTTAAGCCAGTGCAGCCAATCCTTTGACTCCATTAGCCTAATGGACTGAAACTACTTGATTTTAATCTCAGCTAAAGAATTCCATCAACCCAAACAAAATCAAAACCCTTGGACTTTATAACTAGCCATATCTCCCAAAAACAAAGCTAAATTTTATAGAGAGAGCCCTCTCTGGGTACAGATTGGCTAGATTCTGTACCTGAAGGTTGGTTTGTGGTTACCTCGGACCCCTTTCCTCTTCCAAAAACTTCAAGGAAAATCTGAGTGATAACATAGGGGTTCAACCAAATCAAGCCCTAACTCCTTATACCCCACTTCATGAGGACATGCAAAAAAAGATAAAGAGCACTACTTTGATACCACTGATCCGGATTTACAGGAACACAATAAAATACAGAACAGACATAAACATAGAGATGCGTAATAAATAATACTATTTCATTAAAATCAAATCACTAAAATATGCTTAAAGAAATAATGGAAATACACTAGCTAGGGCATTGTTAGCTTATCTCTAAGAAGAGATGTGGTGGCTATAGGCCTCTGAACTATGTTACAATGAGGCTCTAAGGCCTATTTATTATTAAGGAACAATGGAAAACCCTAAACATCCAAAAACCCAACCCTAGGAGATGAAGCGCCAAAACTATGGGCCTCGTTTGGTAAATGGGTACATCAAATTCCCGAGGATGTAACTTTGGCATATGATCTCTGTTTGACGCGCTCAATACCTTGTTAGAAATATTTATCTGAGGACTACAACTTTTGAGTGAGAAACATTAGTACATGTACCCATGTTGCTCCCGGTTTTCCCAAAAAACTTCGTTTAGGGCCTCAAAATGGCTCCGGAAGTTCAGGACCCGAAAAACTGCTAAAAATCGTAAGTTGTGCTGAAAGCGAAAAACTGAAAGAAATGATGGTGCGGGTCGAAATGGAATAGGTGAGTGGCCACAAATATCCACCTAAATCATTATGCAACAATTATCGGTTTATTGGTCTCATATTTTTTCTATCGTGATGACTGTTATCAAGAAGATCGGATCCATTGTTTCTCATTTTCTTTGGTCTGGTACTGGAGAGAAACATAAATATCGACGGGCTATTCTTATAAAATCTCTTTGGAGAGCTCTATATGGAGAAGGAATATTGTAGGATATTATCAAGTTAAAGTACCTAAAGAGAAAGGGGTTCACGGATAGGTACAAAAGGGATAACATTGGATTCAAATTGGGATCGTACATTTGTCTAAGTTTTCACAAGGTTAAAGGGTGGTTCTTACACCTATTCAGATGGTCCTTTAACACAGGTAATAAAATTATGAATGGAATTTATCACTTAATTGGTGTGCACCACTCTATTGGCCTCTCAGATGAATCTATTAAAGCACTACATTCAATAGGTCTTAGATATTTAGATCATATTATTAAACGATGTAATGATCATTACCCAATATGGAAGGAGGAAAAGGATATTGACTTGGATGAACCTTAATCGGTTGTATGGCAAGAATATCTACAGGGTCTTCGGCAGTCAGGTTTATGTCAGAACGAGAGGGGAGTTATCTCACTTTGTTTGGGAAACTACAAACTGGCTCTGTGGTGGTTGTGGAGGTTTAAAAGTACATTATTTGTTCATATTACTCATTGACTAACACTTTTTGCTTTCAAATAACATGGAAATGACATGTGCCATTGAATATTATCATTTTCACATGGTTACTCTTATATAACAAGATCTTGAGTTGGTAAAATCTGAATAAAATAGGTCATGATGGATCGGGTTGGTGTCTTTTTGCACAAAATCCCTAGAATTGGGCCTTGATATTTTCTTGTAGAGCTTGGTGTCTTTGCATGTACGTTTACATGTTATTTAGATGTTAAATATCTTGTTTATAAGTTTTCTCATAGTGAATATTTGTCTTAAATGGTGGATCTCTAGACATGGTCAGCAAAATATTGTACCATTTTTTATTTTCTAACAGCTCTGGCGTGCCAGGAATTATTGGATTTTTGAATGAATACATGTTAATATTTTCCATATATGTTTCCAATGGTTAGCCCCTATAAATTCCTTGAAAAGCTAGCGAGGGGCTAAAATTGTTTTTGAGCCTTCAAGGAATGCATTTTTTCTCCCGAAAAAACATCATCCTTGAAAGCCCTCTCCATACCCTTTGCCCTTTAGTAAAATTCCACTATTGTTTCTAAGCCTCACCCTGATTGTAAAAATTAGTGCTCCAAAAGGCCTTCTTTTTCCCTTTGTACCTCTCGTAAATTCCCCATTTTAACCTTTTTTTCCCTTTTTGTCAAAATTCCCCCTATTTACCCGAGAAATCCCTCCCCTAGTCCTTCTAAACCACCCACTATCCCTTTAAATCCTACGCACACCCCTTGTTTGGTCTAATTTCCCCCATTTTCCTCTATCGTTACACCTTTCCTAGCCTCAAATTGCATAAAAGGACCGAAATCCCACATTTTAAAATATTTAAGGCCTAGCCCTCGTCTGCCAACCCCAAAACCATTTTCCCACGTGACACAGGGCGCTAAAATCTGGCGCCAACCCAAAAGGCGCTTATTGCAAACATGTATCGGGAGCGTTTGAGCCGTCGATCTATACGGATCGGACAATGTCCTGCAGCTCCATAGCGTCCGTGGCCCACCCCTTTCACCGCCCGATCGCATACCCACCAGTCCGTTTAAGCTACAAATCAATGGCCGATGAGTTCATCTGCCTCAGGTGGTCCCCGCACCAAAACATCGTGCGAAAAACCGCCGGTTCCTATCGCACCGCCTTTGGAAGGTGGGTGGTATTTTCGTTACGGAGAGATGCCATTCATTGCATGACACGTGGCTCTACGCACTATTTAAAAACCGCCCCCATCGCGCGATTAACGTTCGACTGTGGACCCGACGCGATATGCACGTACATCATCCAATCCGAAGTTGTCAATCCAATGGTCATCGCGCTATGAAGATGCTCTGGGAATTAGCTCAAGGTAAAGGGACCCCTAGCCCACCATCCGTCGCCCTCCGACGTGTCTCTCAACCGTCGATCTCCTCCGAGATCGGACGATCCTGGATTAACCGCATGTCCCGCCATCGGCCGTGTCCTGCCACGTCACCATTCCACGTATTTTGTTTCACTTTCATTCATCCTCCTTATATTTCATTCAAAGGTCAAATTTCAAATGTTTTCATTTAAACTTTTGCCTCAGTCTGCCAACTTTCACCGGACCATCCTCCATTGTTTCACTATGCTTTTCACCGTCACCACCGCACTGTCCCATCAATTCACCAAATCGCATGAGCCATGCTCATTGCCCCCCGCCGCATCCACCCCTCCCCATGCATGATTTATTAACGCGTTTTCGTAGTTTGTAGGGTTACAGAGCCGTGCGAAAAACCGCTATGGTTCACGGTCACTATGACAGCGGCAAAGAAACGCAGAGAATGTCATGTGCAGAGATTGAAAATATGAAAAAGGCACGGGAAAGTGTTATGACACGACTTTCATTAAAGGAATGAGAGGTTAAACTCTGCAGAATTATTTCACGAGCTATTAAAGTGCGATTTATGCAGATGGAGACATTAATGGAGTGGTAGAGAGTATCGATAAAAGATCGTGAATTCAATGTTCGCATTGATGATTTTTCCAAGGTTTAGAAGGAAAAGGTACCGCATTGAAGACATCATGGATCACGAAGAAGGTACAAGGCGTCATGAAAAATAATATATATCAGGTGTCACCATCGACAGAATGTTCCTACTCGTGAAAGGACGAAGTGCCCATACGCTTTTCATTCTATGCCATGTTCTAGAGAGATTTTCCGACTGAAATCTTGATCGATGCACGATTATTTGTTTCATAGAATGGCAGTAACCTAACATCATTATTCTACCTTTCTGTTTAATTCACCCGCAGTATTGTAGAGGTATTACAACAAGTACATCAAAGACATACCCGGAGTAAATTGTAGCTGATGAAGACCACTCTTTCATTCAAAGAGTACCGAAAGATAAATGCCTAGAATTTAAAAACGGAATGGGTTTTGACCCACTTCATCTACTCTGCCTTTAATGTTTCATTTAGTTTTCCATCTACCTATTTTGCCTCCTTTCAGCTATAAAACTCATGAAGAAACTCATTGTAAAGGTTGTTGATCGGCTATCCGGAAATTGCAAGTCGTTTCTCTTGAGACACGTTCTCGTGTAAGGTTGTAAGATAGGCTTTGAGGAAGATGTTTTCGAGTCGAATATCAAGCTATTGGTAATGTTTTACTTGACTGGGTGTTTCTCTTTAATATGACAAGAACATTTCTTTGGATCCCGATCTAAAGCGACGGTGATGTTTTTGTCTTTGTCTATGTTTTCCTTGTTTAATTCATTACATTTCGTTTCTTCTAGCACGCATCGAAAAATCGGCATAGGATTTACCCTTGTTAGGTACCCTATGTTTCTGCTCTCCCCGCCTTCAATGTTTTATGTTTCGTATGTGTTATCTCGAGGATTGATTTCAAGCTAATTTAACCAGTGTAGTGGTTCCATATGTCGCTAGCTCGATGTATGAATTAATGAATATGTTCTTAGATGTTATTGGCGTGTTTTAATTGAATGAATTGGGATACTGGGAGTTTATAACTCTGTCTCTGTCTCATTAGGATCCTTTTCAAATAATTTAACTTTCTTAAGATCCCTTAAGATGGAGGTCGAAGCATTGAGAGTTCAAAGTCTCTCTCCGAGCTCGAGTTTTCACCTTTGTATCCAAATCTTTAATGTTTCCTTGACTAAAGAGTTAGCCTTTAGGTTTTAGATCACGAAAGTTGTCCAATGGAATGTCCTATCCCCTCGGATCTAATTTTTGAAGGTCACCTTGGAGGTTTCCTTGCTTTCACCTTTTTCTCTTACCATTTCATGCCACACTATCATCTTTAAGATCCAATGCTTTAGATGACTAGCCCAACCGAAATCTCGCACATTGAATAGCAAGTAAACCCTTTCCTAAATCCATTGCTCAATGGTCTTGATGTTCTCCTGAATCATCCCTCCTTTGCCTAAAATCCTCTTTGCTCATACTTGTCTTATATTGAACCCTTCTTTCCGATTCCCAACAACCAAACGAACCATCAAACAAACAAACCTCGAGCCTTATAACTAACCTAACATCTTAAATTTTGAGCTTCAAAGACATAAAAATTTGCTTATATGAGAGATCCTTCTCTCGGGACCTATGAGGGCTAGATCCTAAGGTCCGAAAGTGGTTCGATGTTGTCTCATCTTTTGGTCTTGTCAATCTAGCCAAAACATGGGAACCCCAACATAATGGCGACTTCGCTGGGGATTCCGAGTATTTTTCCATCTCACTACATCATAAGAGCCTCGTAAACCTACAATCTCTAGTTAGGTTGGTCGTAAACACTCCTATTCACAAATCAACTTCTATACCACTTGTTGTGTTTTCTCCCACACTCTTAGACACGAGTGTGGAAAAGGGCCAAACAGCTCCGGATCTCATCCTCTTCCGCAGGTGACATATCTCGGTAAATGCCCTCCCGGTCCATCTCTCGGTTAGAGTTTCGTCGTGTTTTTGGGGATTCCCCTAAAAAGGACATTACATAAAGCACCGTGGTGGACAATGCACCCCCTAGAAAACACCCCTAAACCTTCCACCCGGGAGACTCCATAGTTCCTAAATGATTAAAAGACTCCATTTGGTGATCGAGAGGCTCGCTTGATTATCTTGGTTCACATAAGACTCCATTGGGGAGACCCGAGAGACCATTATAACATCGACCCACATTAGAATTAACAAGTAGGGTTAAGCCGCTGGTTGGAGAACAACATTCAAGCTTCAAGGACCATTCACACAAGAGCTTATCCCAACCCAAACCCACCGAAATATTTGATAACCCCGAGAGCATCCTCAAGAATTCTCCTACACCTAAAAGATCAACTATTTCCAGCCACATCCATAGAGCTAACTCTGCACCCGAAGACCTTATAGCTCTATTAGTCCCACCTTTCGACCTAGACCTACCAAACATATTACCAAGAACTAGGTCATTCGGTGTTCTGGACCAGGCAGACCTTGATCTTTCCGGTTCACCACCTCATAGTGGTCGACACTTTAGGGACAGTAGAGACCCCTCCGTCTACACACCCGATATTCACTTCATTCAAAACTTGGGGCTCCGCCACCCTAGGTCTGCAACGAGCACTTTTGCTGGTCCTAATATCCCTCGTCATCCAAATACCAGCTGATCAAACCAACCCTTTGCCTCACCTCGAACATCATCATGGCAGCACAGTATGCACCTGCGGTTTTACCCCGACCTCTAGTACCCTTACCCAACTATTATCAATCAAAGATCCCACACTTCACCTGCAAAAGAGTCCACCACAACTCAGCACCATGTAGATAGGATGGAAGATTCTTTTGACTACATGGAGATAGATGATGATACAGTCAAAATTAGAATTTTTTCCCAAAGCTTAGGAGGTGATGTGAAGAAATGGTTTAAAGGCCTACCTCTAATTGATCGGGGAGCTCAGACCAAGTGTCATAAAATGGTAAAAAATTAAGGTGCTCAAAACTAGTTTGAACCCTGAGACGACCTGGATGAGCTCGTCTTCCCTACGATTCCCGGCGCCGCAAACGGTTCGGAAAACTGTCGCCGTATGCGTAAGTTATTCAAGTTTGAAGATTTCTCAATTTTCATTAAAAAAATGCCAAATTTGACTTTGTGGAAAAATTTTATTAAAAAAAGAATATTCCGCAGAATATCGGGAATATTCCGTGGAATATTCCGCGAATACTCGGAGAATATTCCATTGGCAGCCAATGAGAGGCACCACGTGGCTAGCCCGAGGCCGCCACGTGGGCCCCAAGGTCGAATTGAAAATGCGTTTTAAAAACCTTGTTATGGCTCGCAGGATTCGAACCATGGTCGGGTGAGTATTAACACAGCGCTTTCACCAACAAAGCCACGGGGTTCATTTGTTGATATATGGGCGGCACAAATGGTTTTTATTGCGTGTGTTTGTTGGGCGGGGCCCGAAAGAGGCCAGCCCTCTAAGGGCCAGCCCCCTCTGCATATAACCTGGTCCGGAACCACGGCCCAAGAACATCGGCGCATGGAATGGCGGATTAAACTTTGGCTATGTGTGTTTTGGTGGGTCTTAATATAAAACCTTCGTATTAAATGAAAACGGTTACAAAGACCGCTAGCACATGTGAACGTGCTTGGCGCTAACCGTAAGCACTTATTGCCCAATGGTAACCGCGCGCCTTATTTGGTGGTTCCGCCCCTATTTTGGCGCCCCCACCTATTTTAGCGCCCTTATCTCAGTCTTTCCACAATTAGTGGAGTTTCTCAAGGGGAAACGAGCGGTTTAGTAAAGAGGGCATAACTTTCGCTAGGAGAGGTCTTTGAAGACGAATTTTTTTTTGATTTTGGGTCTCTTCGACCTTCCGAAGCCATTGGCACAGGTTTCACAGACCATCTGAGGCCGTTTGCAGGTGATTTTTGCTTCGTGGAAGTTCCGATGAGCCATTAGGGCCAAATCAGCTTTGGGAGCTGCATTGGGAATTGTGCAGCTAGTGAATGTGGAACGAAGGTCATTCCCGAAGTTTTTTCAGCATTATGAATCCATTTATACAGCTCGTTTTTTCCTTTTGAGGAATTCTTCTCACCGTTTAGCTTCAGGGGAAGCTTTCGTGGCCATCAGTGGCCATTTCAGGTGTTGGAGCCGTTTGGGGACTATGTTCATCCATTTTTGGTGATTCAAAAGCCTGTTTCGATATTTTCGACCTTACGAGTCTAATGGCAGAGGTTTCGGAAACCAATTGAGGTCATCTTAACCTCTAAATTCTCCATGCAAGTCTAAAGGGCCACCAGGGCCAATTGGGGAAAAGTACTATACAAGGTACACTTTCATCGTTTAGTGTTTGGGAAATAGCATGTTTAGCTAATTCCTATCTTCCGATCTGTATTTACAATCGATCCTGTCTTTTCGAGACACTCTTATTCTTGTATTAGCCTTTGTAGCATTTTTAATACAAGAGGACAAGCCTAGTTTGAGAGGCTTGGTCCAGCAGATGTAGCCCGAGAGGAGGGGGGTGAGCTAGCTTTATCATTTTGATGTCTTTATTTGCTCGAAGATGATATGCTAAACAAAACTGATATAAAGTGTTAAACAACAAATATACATAACTTGCATACACACATAATCACCTACTCATCGCGAAAGTTATTTGTCTTATTCCGCAAGACTTCAAACTTCAAGTATGTGTATGTCAAAGACTTCTAAGTGTTAACTTCATTATTTCTTTAGCGCAGTCCGTAGAGGGCCGGGTAGCCTCCGGAACTCATCCTCTCTTTAGAGGTGACATGTCCAGGTGAATGCCCCTACGGTCTATCTCTCGTATAAGAAATAAGAATTTTTCACATTTTCGAGGTCACTTGGAGTGTATAGCTCAATTTGAAATTATGGGAAATGGATACCTTGCACCCTTAAACAAGTACATTCCATTTTCAGATCAGATGGTATCGGGAGCTCAAAGTTGAGCATTCCTTATGTGGCAAAAGGTTTTAAAACAAAAGATAAAAAGATTTCTTGTTTTATTGCTGCAAAATGGTTGCATGTATGAGTTTTCTTGAGTTGGAAGGATAGTCGTTGTTAGGCCGAGTCTTGGAAAGGATTGAAGACTATTTTCCTTACCCAATTTACCTCAAGATTAACTATGGAAAACAAACTCCAATAGTGTGTTTTATGGCTGCTTGATTTAGAAGGGACATGTTGTCTCTCATTGTTGGACTTTGCATCAACAAATCGTCCAAAGCGTATGCGACTAAGGGACAAACAATTTGGCGCAAGTGGATCTATGGAGTCCATTATTGATGTGAAAAGGGGAAGTTTCACATGAGGAAAATTTGCAGCCACAAAAGTCGCCATGGAATTGGCTTGGTGAGAAGTGGATGGACTTCTTATTGCAGATAAGTCATTACTCATTTTGTACATGCAAATTTCAGATTGGTATGCATGTATTTCAGTTGAAAAGTTGATGCAAGATTGCATGTAAAAGCGGTAGATTGAAGGAATTTCTTAGTTGTTGCAAAAATTTCGCCATGGAGGTGTAAAAGATGAGTATGATACTCACTTATGTTGCAGCAATATATTTTGGTTCAGCTCTTGTTCACCCACATGTTTTTGGGATGATGTACTTGTGGGTATTTGAAAAGAAGAGTTGAAGTTGCACATGTACATGGAGGTTGTATGTGTAATTAGCGAAGCTGTATATAGTTCATTGTACATGATACATACACATGTTTGTCAAGATGTATCTTGTTGTTTATCGACTTGTGTCGGTTGTGTGCACACTTATTCACAGTATATTGTGTGTCATTGGTATAGCACATCTCATTGTCAACTGGTTGTTGATGTCATATGTTGCACAAGAATGCTTTTGGTGTCGTTTGGTCGCAGAACGAAGTGTCAGTGCAAAGCGGTGCAAGATTCCATGAGTTGGAAAGGCATGAAAGCAAAGAGGGCACAAATTTCAGCAAGTGTCATTGCCTGGTTTCGGTATGGCGATTGGTATGGCAAGAAAACTTGGTCGGGATTCGGCACAAGTACATGGCTTATTCAACAAATTTCGCCATGTGAACAGCTGGCAATTCAAGGAAATTTTTGGAGGTCAAGAGAAGAGGATGTTGTTATTCTCTCATTTTACGTACTACAGTTCAGCTCAACATTTCGATAAGCTTTGGGGACCAAAAGCTTCTCATTTGGGAGGTGTGATCGGGGAGCTCAGGACCAAGTGTCGTAAAATGGTAAAAAAATGAAGGTGCTCAGAACTAGTTTGAACCTGAATGACCGGATAGAGCTCGTCTTCACGATTCCGGCGCCGCAGAACGGTTCGGAAACGGTCGCCGTATGCGTAGTTATTCAAGTTTGAAGATTTCTCAATTTTCATTAAAAAATGCCAAATTTGACTTTGTGGAAAAATTTTATTAAAAAAAAGAATATTCCACGTGAATATTCGGGAATATTCAGTAGATATTCTCGAGAATATTCCATTGGAAGCCAATGAGAAGGCGCCACGTGGCTAGCCCCGAGGCCGCCACGTGGGCCCCAAGGTCGAATTGAAAATGCGTTTTAAAAACCTTGTTATGGCTCTGCGGATTCGAACCATGGTCTGGGGTGAGTATTAACACAGACACTTTCACCAACGAGCCACGGGTTCATTTGTTGATATATGGGCGGCACAAATGGTTTTTATTGCGTGTGTTTGTTGGGCGAGCCGAAAGGGGGCCATCCCCTAAGGGCCGCCCCCTCTACATATAACCCGAGTCCGGGTACCACGGCCCAAGACCATCGGCGCGCGAATGGCGGATTAAACTTTGGTTATGTGTGTTTTGGTGGGTTTTAATATAAAACCTTCGTATTAAATGAAAAACGGTTACAAAGACCGCCAGCACATGTGAACGTGCTTGGCGCTAACCGTAAACACTTATTGCCCAACGAGTAACCGCGCACCTTATTTGGTGGTTCCGCCCCTATTTTGGCGCCCCACCTATTTTAGCGCCCTTATCTGCAGCCTTTTCCCACAATTAGTGGAGTTTCTCAAGGGAAACAATGCGCTTAGTAAAGAGGGCATAACTACGCTAGGAGAGGTCTTTGAAGACGAATTTTTATTTTATTTTGGGTCTCTTCGACCTTCTCGAAGCCATTGGCACGGTTTCACATGCCCATCCGAGGTCGCTTTTCGTGTGATTTTGCTTCGTGGAAGTTCCGGGAGCCACTAGGGCCAAATCGGGCTTTGGGAGCCGCATTGGGAATTGTGCGGCTAGTGAATGTGGAACGAAGGTCATTCTCGAAGTTTTTTCAGCATTATGAATCCATTTATACAGCTCTTTTTTCCTTTTGAGGAATTCTTCTCACTCGTTTAGCTTCAGTGGAAGCTTTCGTGGCCATCAGGGGCCATTTCGGTGTTGGAGCACGTTTTGGGGGACTATGTTCATCCATTTTTGGTGATTCAAAAGCTTGTTTCTGCTATTTTCGACCTTCTCGAGTCTAATGGCGAGGTTTCGAACCAATTGAGGTAATCTTAACCTCGAAATTCTCCATGCAAGTCTAAAGGGCCACCGGGGCCAATTGGGGAAAGTACTATACAAGGTACACTTTCACCATCGTTTAGTGTTTGGGAAATAGCATGTTTAGCTAATTCCTATCTTCTCGATTCTGTATTTACGATCGGATACTGCTTTTTCGAGACACTCTTATTCTTGTATTAGCCTTTGTAGCATTTTTAATACAAGAGGACAAGCCTAGTTTGAGAGGCTTGGTCCAAAGCAGATGTAGCCCGAGAGGAGGGTGAACCGCTTTATCATTTTGATGTCTTTATTTGTCGAAGATGATATGCTAAACAAAACTCGATATAAAGTGTTAAACAAAAAAATATACATAACTTGCATACACACATAATCACCTACTCAATACATGAGAGAGTTATTTGTCTTATTCCACAAGACTTCAAACTTCAAGTATGTGTATGTCAAAGACTTCTAAGTGTTAACTTCATTATTTCTTTAGGCAGCAGTCCGCAGAGGGCCGGGTAGCCTCCGGAACTCATCCTCTCTTTAGAGGTGACATGTACGGTGAATGCCCCTATAGTCTATCTCTCGTATAAGAAATAAGAAGTTTTCACATTTTCGCGAGGTCACTTGGAGTGTATAGCTCAATTTGAAATTATGGGAAATGGATACTTTGCACCCTTAAACAAGTACATTCCATTTTCGGATCACTAATAATATCCAAGACCTTCCTCGCTTTTATATCAGATTTTCATAAATAAATGGGAAGTTAAGGCCAACCCTCTCCAAATCTTAGCAGAATACAAGAACCTAAAAAGAAATGTAGGAGAGAGTGTCCATGACTACTCTACAAGGTTTAACAGTGTTTATAATGCTCTTCCTCCACATATGAAACCTCCCAAAGGTATGGCTTTAGTAAAATATCCGAAAGGCTTTGATGCTGACATGGCCTACTAGCTTAGGGAGAGAGATTACAACACACTGGAAGACATGAAAAAGGGAGCAGTGAGTGTAGAGGCTAATCTGATTGAGAAAAAAACAAGATTAAGAGCTGAGAAAAGGGTAACATATAGAGATGACACTGTAGCCTCCACATATGACCCCAATTATGACCGTTTGTCTAAAAAAATGGAAAATCTACAAAAAATGATGGAAAAGATGGTTGTCACATTTAGTAACCAGAACAAAAATCAAAATCCTAACTAGAACCAGAACTTTAGAAGAAACAACACCACTCCCAATAGACAAAGAGAATCAGATCAACAAGTTATTCCCCCATTTCAAGATAAATTTCTTGATGAAGATGAGGGAATCATAGAAGAGTCTGAGGGAACCAGAATAAACATGGTCGAAATAGAAAACTCAATCCACAACTGCTCCACAGAGGAAGATCAACCCTCATCCTCGTACTGGGATGAGGAGGGATCATAATCTGAGGATTACAGGCTTGGATTTGAAAATGCCATCATGCAGGTCAGAGAAAAATATGAACTTAGAAGCAAAAAGAGCCTAGACACTTCCAAACCAAAGGCTTCTGAGATTTATATCAAGAAAAGGCCTGAGAAAAATTCTAAATTAACTGCTAAAAGTAACAAATCAACAGCTGATAGTTTTGGGAAGAACAAAGAAAAGGACAACCAAAATACTGATAAACAAAGTCAACCAACTAGCAGCACTAGCACTGCAGTTAGTTCTCTTGATAAAACTGTCACAAACACTGTACATAGTGAGAATCAACCCACTGATTCTGCCACCAAGGTGGTGGCTAAAAAAACAGAGTTTAACATTCCAAAGAGTTAGTCCACTTTCAATTTGGAGAGTGAGATTGCAAAAATTAAAATCTCTGTCCCACTCTCTGAAATGACCACTCAGGATGTACATAAAGGCCAAATTTTGAAAGCTTTAAAGCAGGAGGAAAACGGTGACACTGTCATTCTGAGTGATGATCAACCAGCCCTTCTGTTTGGTCCAAAGATAGAAGGGAAGTTTCAGGAAGGGGTGGTGCCACCTTTTTATATCAGTCTCAATATTCATGACAAGATCCTTCACAATGCAATGCATGACTCTAGGGCATCACACAACTTAATGCCTAAGGTAGTTATGGAAAAGTTAGGCCTAGAGATAACTTTCCCTTATAAATATTTATATTCATTTGACTCTAGCAGAGTAAAATGCCTGCGCCCAATCAAAGACCTGTGTGTAAACCTTACCCAGATCCCTACAAAATGTATGGTCATGGATGTTTTAGTGGCAGATGTGCCACCCAAGTATGGCATGTTATTATCGAGATAATGGGGAGCCAAGATGCAAGGTATAATGCAGATGGATGGGGCCTATGCCACAATCCCAGTATTTAGCCAACTTAGAAGATTGTATAGAGAGGCACAAACGAAATTCCTGGTCAGCAACCCCAAAAAGCCTGAAAATTCACCTCTATACTCTGTACACACAGAGCTTGAATCCTTCATCCTTTATAATGATGAATTCTTAGAGGGTTCAGAATTCAAAAACAGAGATACAAACAAGGAAATGGAGCCCGTGGACTTTAACATAATGGCTACTCTAGACTTGGAGGAGAACGATGTAGAAAACTTTGGACAGTGCACTGGAACAGAAACTCAGAGTGAGCAAGAAATATAATGCAGTCAACTGAATAGTCACCCTCCGCAAGCCTATGCACCACACCAAGAACGAAACAATGTTAGGCCCAAGAGCGAAACTTTATGGGAACTGAATTTCGATGGGTCATGCACCAAGAGAACCGCAGGAGTAGGAGTGTGAGTACATAACACCGAGAGCGACTACGCAGAGAGTCATGCCTTTAACTTGCATTTCAAATGTACAAACAATATTGCAGAATATGAGGCTCTTATCCTAGGCTTGAATCTGTTGAGAAAATTAGGAGCTCGTAGGATAACTTTGCACGGAGACTCTGATTTGATCATTAAACAAGTGAATGGTGAATACACAGTGAAACATTCTAGGCCGAGAGCATACAGGAATGACGCTATGGATCTATTGAAAACCGAACTAGTGTTTGTCCCTAGGAGTTAGAACGCAATTGCAAATGGATTAGCCTGCATGGCTAGTGCGTATCACAAGCATCCCAATGACCAAAAAATCATCATTCAGACCAAATTCAGACCTGCAGTGCCAGACAATGAAAAATATTGGTAGGTCTTTGAGGGTGATAAACAGATTGAGGATTTCCCGATAGGCAGAAACGAGTTTGAATTTTTCGATTCAGACTCTAAATCTAACAATAGCTGCCTAAGTGGAGAGTCCTCAGATGAGGAAGAAACACCCTATAACATAGAAATAAACACTCTAAATGAACAGATTGGAAATCTAAACGAAGAACGCGAAAACACAGATAGTGAAGAAGTAGAGGTGCTGCAGGCCAAAGATAAGAACATACCTCAAGGTCTGGCACCTTTAGAGGACCTTTTTGACTTTGATGATGTAGCAAAAAATCCCACTTTAGAACACGTAGAAGCTGATGTCGAGGAATGCAACATAGGCACTGAAGATAAGCCCAAGATGGTTAAATTGGCTAATTCCCTGCGTGCAAACATGAAGAAGAAATACATTGACCTATTCAAGGTATTCATTTATGTGTTTGCCTGGAGATATGAGGACTTAAAGGCCTATGACACAAACATTATACAGCACAAAATACCTCTGAAAGAAAATCAGAAGCCCTTCAGACAGAAACTCCGCAGAATAAACCCAAAACAATTGCCTGCAGTTGAAAAGGAGATCAAAAAGATGTACGAGGCAGGCATAATAGTTCCTGTGAGGTTCTCTGACTAGGTCTCAAACCTAGTGGCTGTGAGAAAGAAAACGGGAGAGATCAAACTGTGCATAGATTTCAGGAACCTTAACAGAACCTCACTCAAAGACAATTACCCTTTGCCAAAATTGGAACACATTCTTCAGAGGGTAGTAGTCTCAAGAAGGATCTCCCTGTTAGATGGTTTTTCAGGTTACAACCAAGTTTTAGTACTCTCAGAAGACCAAATCAAGACAGCTTTTACCACTCCATGGGGCACTTTTATGTATGTAAAAATGCCTTTTGGACTGATGAACGCTGGTGCAACCTTCCAACGAGCAATGGACATAGCCTTTTCAAATGAAATAGGGCACTTCATTGTCATCTACCTGGATGATATAACGGTCTATTCCAAGACTGATGAAGAACACCTAAGACATCTGAGGAGTGTTTGAAAAATGTAGAAGGTTTGGTCTGTCATTGAATCCTAAAAATACTGTATTTGGGCTGCAAGAAGGTAGGCTTCTCAGCCACATTATATCTGAGAAGGGAATTAGGATAGACCCACAAAGAGTTGAGGGAATACTACAAATCACACACCCGAGGAACATCAAAGAGTTACAGTCCTTCATTGGGAAAATCAACTTCCTCAGGAGGTTTATTCCCAACTTAGCTGAACACCTTAGGAATATGACAAACATGTTAAAGAAAGGTGTAGGAGTTAAATGGACTATCGAGGCCAAGAAATATTTTGAATCAGTTAAACTTGCACTCACCCGGACTCCTGTCCTAATCAGTCCTAATTTATCAAAGGATTTCCTGATCTTTTCATTTGCCTCCGAGCATACTGTAGCTGTAGTTCTGCTGCAGAAAAATCCAGAGGGAATGGAATAGCCCATCTCTTTCTTCAGTAAAGCTTTGAGGGATGCACCCTTGAAATACAACATAATGGAAAAACAGGCCTATGCCTTGGTTAAGGCCTTGAAATACTTTAGGGTGTATATACTGCATTCCCACACCATAGCCTACGTGCCACATATAGTGGTTAAAGACATCTTGTCCCAAGACCCAGATGGGAAGAGGGACAAATGGATTGCTGTGATCTTAGAATATGACCTTGAGATAAAACCCACAAAATTGATCAAAGGTCAGGGCCTAGCTCAAATAATGGCTGAAACAAATTTACAATGCCTTGACATAAACATGGTCGATGCCTTGGATGAGCAGGAAGGATTGCCTGATCCCACTGTCGAGGAGAAGTTTCAGAACTCTCCATGGTATTCTGACATTCTCTATGTGCTCACACACCTCAATGCCCCTCCTAGACTGTCAAAGACCAAGGCCAGATTCCTAAAACTAAAAGCTAGAAGCTATTGCATACTAAATAACTGCTTATACTGGAAAAATGAAAATGGCCTATTGCTTAAATGTTTTCCTGAAACCGAGGCAGAGAGGATTAAACAGGAATTCCATGCAGGAGAGTGTGGAGGCTACCTAAATTGGAAAGCCACTACTAATAAAATACTCAGAGCTGGCTATTATTGGCCCACACTCTTCAATGACATCCGTAAGATGATAATTGCTTGCCACAAATGCCAGATTTTCGAAGGCAAAAGAAAGCTCCTCCCCCTACCTTTACAACCCATCACTGTTGAGGGTCCCTTTATGCAACGAGGCCTAGATTTCATAGGAGAAATACACCCTGATTCTTCTGCACAACACAAATGGATCTTAACAGCCACAGACTACTTCACTAAGTGGATAGAGGCCACACCTACTAGGAATGCCACAGATTCAGTCATCATTAGGTTCCTAGAAGGTCATATCCTCTCTCAGTTTGGTTGCCCAAGAAAAATAATTACTGATAATGCTGTTGCTTTTGGATCCAAGAAAATGGTTCATTTTTGTCACAGGTATCAAATAGCACTCGGTCATTCAACTGCTTATTACCCACAGGGTAATGGGTTAGCTGAATCATCAAACAAGAACTTGGTGAAAATTATCAAGAAACTGCTTGAAGAGAATAAGAAATCATGGCATAACAAGTTAGTGCATGCTTTGTGGGCTAACAGGCTTACAACAAAGAAATCCATTGGCATGTCACCATATTAGCTTGTCTATGGAACAGAAGCAGTGTTTCCTACCAGCCTTTGGGTACCAGTGATTAAACTTATCCAAGAAATTCAGACAGAAGAAGACAACATGGTAAGAAGGATAAACCAGACAATTCATCTCCAGCAAACAAGGGAAGAGATCTATAACAGAGCCATGAAAGTTCAGGAAAATATAAATAATTTGTTTGACAGAAGAACCAAAGCTTCTGACTTCAAAATTGGAGATAAAGTTCTGAAGTGGGACTCAAGGAGAGAGGACAAAGGAAAGCACGGCAAGTTTGACAGTTTTTGGCAAGGTCCATACATCATCCAGGCCATTGTGGGTCCAAATGCCTTTTTTCTACAAGAACTAGATGGTACAGAGCTATTTGGGGGTCCTGTCAATGGCAGGATGCTCAAACACTACTTCTGCTAATTTCCAATTTCCAGTTTCCATTTCCATTGTAAATACCATTGTTGTGTTTGTTTTCAAGAAAAAGAGAAAATGTTCCAAAAAATAGAGAGAAAGAAGAGGTTCAGACATGCTCAAAACATGAACCTCTAAGGTGCAAAGGATTGGCTCTAACACGATCAAAACTTGAGCCATCAAAGAAGAAGAAGATCAGCTCTAACGAGCCCAAAACCAGAGCTGAAATGAAGAAGAGAAAGTGACTCTAACAAGCTCAAAACTTTAGTCACAAAGAAAAGAAGGATGCTTCAAAACTTCAAATTTCAAGCCTTCAAGATTTTGATTTCAGTTTTCTGCAAGGTTCTGTCCATGTGCAACAGTCTTTATGCCTTGGATCCACAACAAACTAGACTGTCTAATCCTAGTTTGACTGTTTTTAATTTTCTGTTGTAGAATGTAGAGAAGAAATCTGCTGGATAGTCTAATCCCAACAGATATTAGATTAGGTAGAGAAACATATGAGACCAATAGTTTAATCTGGTCTCATGGAGAAATAAGGGTAGAAATATAATAGGTTTACTTTCTTGTTTGTAAAAAATAAATGATGTGAAGGGTCCGCTAGTCCAAATGCACCCTGGAAGAGAAAATGATAAGACTATAGTCTGGGTAGGTAGATTGTTTGGGAATGTTTCTGCTGATCTATCATGTTTGTGGTAGCTTAAAATCAAAGAAGGAAGATGGCTCAAATATCAGGCATCTGGCCTACCTCAAAGATCATTTCTGGATTCTTGACTCCTTCAAGAAGAAGCCATCCCCATGTGGAGCCACTGTTAGCCCCCTATAAATTCCTTGACAAGCAAGCAGGGGGCCAAAATTGTTTTTGAGCCTTCAAGGAATGCATTTTTCCTGAAAACACATCATCCTTGAAAGCCTCTCCATACCCTCTGCCCTTTGGTAAAATTCCACTGTTGTTTCTAAGCCTCACTGATTGTAAAAATTGTGCTCCAAAAGGCCTTCTTTTTCCCTTTGTACCCCTGCAGAATTCCCCATTTTAACCTTTTTTCCCTTTTGTCAAAATTCCCCTATTTACCCCACAAATCCCTCCCCTAGTCCTTCTAAACCACTCACTATCCCTTTAAATCCTACGCACACCCATTTTTTGGTCTAATTCCCCCATTTTCCTCTATTTTTACCATTTCCTAGCCTCAAATTGCATAAAAGGGCTGAAATCCCACATTTTAAAATATTTAAGGCCTAGCCCTTATCGGCCAGCCCCCAAAACTATTTTCCCCACGTGACTTGGCCGCTAGAACCTGGCGCTAGCCCAAAAGGCGCTTATCGCAAACATGTATCAGGAGCGTTTGAGCCGTCGATCTATACGGATCGGACGGTCGTCGCACACTCCATAGCGTCCGTGGACCACCCCTTTCACCGCCCGATCGTATACCCACCGTCTGTTTAAGCTGCAAATCAACGGTCAGTAGTTCATCCGCCCCGGTGGTCCCCTTGCCAAAACACTATGCAGAAAACCACTGGTTCTTATCACACCGCCTTTCGAAGGTGGGCGGTATTTTTTGTTTCGTAGCATTTCCATTCACCGCATGACATGTCGCTTCACGCACTATTTAAAAACCGCCCCCCATCGCGCATTAACATTTGGCTATGGACCCGGCACAATATGCGCATACACCATCCGATCCGAAGCTGTCCATCCAACGGTCGACGCGCTATGAAGATGCTCAGGAATTAGCTCAAGGAAAAGGGACCCCTAGCCCACCATCCGTCGTCCTCCGACGCATTCTCAACCGTCAATCTCCTCCAGAGATCAGATGGTCTGGATTAACTGCATGTCCCGCCATTGACCGGGTCCCACCACGTCACAATTCCACGTATTTTTTCGCATTTGCCTCTATCCTCCCTATATTTCATTGAAAGGTCAAATTTCAAATGTTTGCATTTAAACTTTTGCCGCAGTCCGCCAACTTTCACCAGACCATCCTCCATTGTTTCACTGCATTTTTCGCCATCACCCTGCACTGTCCCATCAATTCACCAGACTGCACGGCCATGCTCATCGCCCTCGCTGCATCCACCCTCCCCACACATGATTTCTTAACACGTTTTCGTGTTTTGCAGGGTTACAGGCCAAGCGAAAAACCGCCATGGTTCACGGTCACTATTACAGTGGCAAAGAACGCAGAGAATGTCATGTGCAGAGATCGAAAATATGAAAAAGAACTAGGAAAGTGTTATGACACGACTTTCATTAAAGGAACAGGGTTAAACTCTGTAAAATCTTTCCAGAGCCATTAAAGCGGAGATTTCGCAGACGGAGACTGTTATAGCATCATTTTTCACCCTCATGTGATTCATGATTGTCTCTATGGCCTTGGGCACCCATTCCCACAGACTTGAACAAAATTCATAAAAAAAAATGTTAAAAATCCCATACGCGGGTATGCCCAGACTTTTCCACGTGTATACGCGAGTCCACATGTACTTTTCCGCGTATGCCATTAAAATCATTAAAAAATATATAAAAATTCCCTATTTTCGGGCTGGGTTGATGCTTACTCCAGTAGTTCAACCACCCCAGTACGTGGCCAACTGTTTCCAACTGATTGAAACTACTTTGAGGGAGTATAAAAGCCCCTCATGTGTATGGCCTAAGGGAGAGAGAAATTTTATAGACATTATACTCTGTTGGAATCCCAATTCAAGTCCAATTTCTCGTGCCTCCTGCACTTTCCCAGATTTATACAGGAAACCCTTTTTTCCTGGAGATGTTCATTCATTTATATGCCATCTCGAGTGCACAAGTCTTGAAAGTATCTTAGCGAGGAAAGGGCGGGACAGATCCGGAAGACGGTCTATTCGAAGATCGTGGAAGGATTCAGGTGATCTCTCCACTCTTTATTTCTGTACATGCTGTTCGCAATAATGAAGAACCATCTTGTTCTTGAACTTATGTGTTAATATCTATTTGTATATGTGAAAATATTATCATTTAAGAATTTATTATGGTTTACATAATGTTTCACATGGATTACACTAACATTTTGGAGCAATATATGTTGTACAACTAGGTTTCCATGCACGTTCTTTCTTGTTTTTCAGGTTGAAGAGGAAGAAGGGTTGATGGGGATTTGGACCCCGCGGGATCTACATCAAACGTAGGACTACATGTGAGTTCTACTATCGTTGTTGTCTAGTTTTTAGCATTTAAGTGTGGTTGTGTGTGAGTCCTTCTGAATAGCATGCCCTGATTTGTGGAGGTTTTGACCCAACAAACCTCTAGGGTGTTTTTCCCCAAAACAGAACTGGCGACTCCACTAGGGAGCGCATTCTTGTGATTCCCCTGTTGAGTGGTTTCAGATGTTTGACAGGTTTCCAACAATTTTTATCATCTTTTCTAGTCTAGTTAACTTTTTCTCAGTCAGACTGAAGACCTGGTTCTTTATCCAGGCTTGATCTTTTTTATTTTTTATTATTTACCTTTTCATATGCGGGTTTGTCTATACAAAGACGTGTATACATGTAGTTTTTGTTAAAGGGAGTCGCGTATACGCGAGTTTCTTTTGACACAGTCGCGTATGCACGCTTGTTTCAAAACTGTCAAGTAGCGTATGCCTAGGTAAATTTTGAAATTTTTGATTTCTTGACTTTTTAGTCTTGTCTGCCTGTGGAGACCTGTTCCTGCAGTGTCTTTATATCCTCTGGATTGTGTTGAAAGTGGTCATTGGTCTTTTCTCTCTCTTGTTTGGTTGAAAACTAGCTTATCTGGCAAATCTTGTTTCTTGTGCTTGCATTTCTGGTTCGAGTACCAAGATCTCTTCCTGGGGATTCTTGGTTGTTCTGCTTCATCAGAACAGAGAGCCTCTGCTCATTTACTCTTTCCTACCTTTGTGTCTTGCTTTGCACTTCGATTTTTGCCCTTCGTTTGGTTGGTTTTCTTGAGTTCAGTTGACTAGGTCTTGTTGCAATTTTTGAAGAGTCTTTCTTGGTTCTTTGAAGTTTTTGTTTGCTGCAAGGTTGTACTATTCTTCTGGGCTAAGTTACTGAGTTTCTTGTCTTCTTTTGCTCATATAAATCTTGCTACTAAGTAGCCCTATAAGATTTGGAGCGTTTTTGAAGTTTTGCTTGAAATTCAGAGTTGTTTGGCTTGGGATTTGATAGTTTTCTTGGTCTCTTCAAGCTCTTCTTTTTTATAAAATTCAAAAGCTCAAAAAACATTTTGTTTTGTCATTTGCTTTTGTTTTGCATTTTTGTTTTCGTTTCGTTACATATTTTGAAGCTTTGTTGAGATTTCTTGCCTTTGGTTTTTGACTTGAGTTTGGAAAGGAATTGTCATTGGTTTCTACCTCTTGTTTTCAAGCAATTTTGGTGTCTTTATACTAAGAGTTTTTTACTTTGGGAACTAGCTTTGTGGACAACCAAAAAGAGATAAAACTGAAGGATATTTGGGAAATTTCTCTCTGCTTTAGTAGGATTTGCATCTTAGAATTTGCATGCTCTTAGTGATTTGCATCAGGTGCACTTAAGCATTTAGTCTTTTTCATAGTTTTTGTGAGTGTGAAGTTTGTTATCTGAAAAGAATTTTTTTTTAGTCTCATAGAACCTTTGTAGAAATTTCTTTTCATCGAAAGGCAATTACTGCATTTGCATGTAGTTTGGTTTTTATTAATTTCTTTTCTGCGTCACAAAACACCACGAGTTTCATTTCCGTATCCCTTTGACTTAATATAACAGCCGATTAAAATAAGCGCTATAATTTAAAAGCAACTAGCAAGTTTTTATTAAGTGTCATACACCAACTAGCTAGGTTGTAGGGCCTTGGATTAGGTGAGTGGAGAGTTAAATCTCCAAGGCCGCTCAAACAAAACATAGAAGTTGATTAATTGAGTGAAATCCAACTCCGTTAGGTGGACCGGGAAAGCTCTCCTCCAGAGAGTCAAGCGCGAGGGGAAGTGAAGGCCGAGAAGAGAGATACCCCCTCTCTGATTTGCTGGATCTAACCTCAAGACCGTTCCGCCCGGCTTCTAACATGGATTGGTGCCCATAGTTGCCACTCCTAGGTTCCACATAGGCGACTGCGGGGGAGAATACCCGTGGTACCTGAGGCAGACGTCATATCACTTCCAACAGTACTTCTGGGGGGTGCCCTTGCGAAGCTTGGGTACTTGTGCCGGCAAAGGCTGTTGTTAGGAGGTTGGCATAACTGTTTCTGTTACCTTCGCTAGTAGGCCTGGGCCGTAATTATCCCAGACTACTTTCGGGAGGTCCTATATTTCACTTTCTTGTATTTTGGTGTCCAGTCCTAATCACCCGGAGCAGAAATACCTGAAGGCTATTTGCTTGATTGTATCTCAGGGATTTTTTGTAGTGAGTGCTCTTTGCTCCTAGCTTGCCTAGCTTTATAATTTATTGAGTCTAATTAAAATTTGTTAAAGTGGCTGATCAAGCGCCTCGTCGATCGAGGAGAATCCAGGGGTTATCTCCCGAGAGTCCAGAGCCTTCTTTAAGAAGGCGTAGGAGTAATTTAGCAGGTGAGTATCACCCTGTGGAGTCTGACGCAGTGGAGAGAGATCCTCCACAAGGGATTGAAGGTTTTGTAGCTGGTTCTGGTGTTGGTTTCGAGAAGAGCGCTTCGCTCACCTCGAGAGTTTTATTTCCGCAAGAAGAAGAAGTACAAGTAGAGGAAGTGTCTCAACCCTCTGAGTCACTTCCATCTCCTCTTCCTCACGATTATCCGTTCATTGTTGAATACATCGGACTTGAGTCAGAGAGACCAGAAGATCCTCCATATTATTCATACCTTTCGATGGCCACGACTGGGAATGCGGATTCTGCTGTGAGTGCTGCAGGTATTCAGACTCCTGCTTCTGTTGAAGGAGGAGGCATTATTGCTATATCTTCGATTGCTTCTAGTACTGCTGTGTTTGGCTCTGGTTTCACCCAAGCACATGCTTCTCAATTTGGTCCCTTTTGTTTTGGAATGCCCACTAGTGGGATTCCTTCTTTTTCCTTTTCCGCTGCTGCAGCTGCATCTACACCCATGTCTTCCATGGCTAGTGGATCAACTTCTTTTCAAGGGTTCCCCTTTGGAACTGGACATATTCCTAGTTCGAATCCTTCTTTAGGGTCCTTTCCGTTTACTTCTCAGACCCATAGTTTCAACCCTTGGTCTGGAGGTCAGAGTTCGACTACTTTTACAGGTTGGAACCCTGTATTCACTACAGCGGGGGCAGGGAATCAGTTTTACGCTGGTCACCAAGGGAATGCTTCTTTCCCTTCGTCGAGTGCTTATCAGCCTTTTTCCCCTCTTTCTAATGCCTGGAACCCCTATCAGGGGCTTTCCTCTTCATTCAATACTTCAGGAGGGGGAACTGGTCCGGTCTTTGGTAACTCTGCGTTGGGAGGAGGTTCTTCTCCTTTTTCTACGAGTTCTTTTTGGCAACCTGGTGCCTCATCAAATCTAGGGTATTATTTTCAGAATGTTGGGAATCCATCCCATCAAGGATGGAATCCTCAAGCTCCGCCTCATTTACCTTTTTTGGCAACGTTAAACTTGCCAGATTTGTCGAAATTGACGAATGATCCGATCCGGTACAGTCCGGGGTGGCCTCCAGTTCCCACCAAACTACCTTCAGACATTCCAAAGTTTGAAGGCAAGAATGGAGAGGACCCGGCTGACCACATCACCACCTTCCATTTATGGTGTTCGTCTAACTCCCTGATCGATGATTCGATTAGGTTGAGATTGTTTCAACGCACCTTAACTGGAAACGCTGCCAAGTGGTATATTAAGTTAACTAGGGGCAGTTTTGCTACATTTGGAGAGCTGGTTGTTACATTTCTAAATCATTTCCAGTTGCCCGTCCATTATGACGTCGGGACTAAACTCCTAGCTAATTTTAAACAGGACGACGCAACCCACATTTCTGACCATATTCAGGAATGGCGGAGAAGGAAGAGGCTTATTAAAGCTCATATTCCAGGAGAATTCCTTTTGGAATGGTTTCTAAAATCTCTGCAGTCAGACATTTCTAAAGATGTATCCCTGTCTGGGGTATTTTATGAGGAGCAGGCCATTTTTAGGGCCCAACAACTTGAATTGATATATTCTCAGTCTGGGGTCCTTCATAAATATTTGCCCAATGCTCCTCGCTCCAAATTAGATTTATCCAAAACTAAGCCTGGTCCTCATGGTGATGGAATTATTGGGTCGATCAATAGTGGTGCAGCTACCCTGCTTACTCAATTGCAGCAGTTGTCTTTGCAATCTGCTCCTTCTGGTCAGGCTGTGCCTTCTGAGTCATCGCCTTCCCAATCTTTGTCGGCAAATTCCGTCCAAACTTCCGACCCCAAAGGAAATCAACAATCCGAAGGGAAGAAGAAAGGACGGAATAATAAGAAAAAGGGCAAGAATGGGAAGGGTAATGCGAATAAAACCAACGAGCATGTTGGTGAGGGTCCAAAGGATAAAAATAAAGTGAAGTTTCCATGCAAGTTATGTACTGGAGACCATCTTACACACCTTTGCCCTAAAATTCAGGATGCGCAACGCTTGTTAGCTCAGCAGGGTTCTTCTAGTTCCCAGGCTGTGTTGACAAACCCTTTTCCCCAAGGGCAACAGCTAGTTGTTGGCGCGAATCAAAATACTAGGGCTTCCTCTGGGGGCACCCAGGAAGGGGAAATTCCATCAAACATATACATGATGAGTGCTCACGTGGATGTCGCTACGAGATCCCGTGATTATGGCGAAGAAGAGTCTTCGAAAGCTAAGGGTGCTCCCGATGCTACTGAGCCGCTTCATATTACGAGGCCTACTGTTGAGCCTATACCTCGGATGCCCAAAGCATCTACTAAGCGTACGATGATTAATCCAAATGCCAGGGCTACCCAGAACTACTCTATTGTGGAAGATCTGGCGCAGAGTCCTTGTGCCATGTCGGCTTTAGAGGTGCTCCAGTCTTGTCCGGCTCAGCGCAATGCTCTGCTCATTGCTCTTGGGGCTGTCGATCCAAAGAACTCTCTTATGATTACTTTCGATATGACTAATTTTAAGAAGAGACTCCCCCATCATATGGCTTTTCATATCAAATCATCATACCAGAAATGCAATATTTTCCGGATGGTCGTTGATGAGGGTGCTTCCACATGTGTGATGTCTCTCACATGCTGGAAGGGAATTGGATCTCCCGCAGCTGTTCCATCTGCTACTCTTCTGACTGCGTTTGATGGTCATTCTCACAGACCGCATGGTATTGTCCCAGCTTTGCCCATCTGTGTTGGGGGAAAAACTGTAAATATAGAGGTTGAGATAGTTGATGCAAGCTTGGACTACAACCTTCTGTTGGGGAGAAATTGGATTTATGAGATGGATGCCATTGCATCTTCATTGTTTCGGATTATTTGTTTCCCTCACGAAGGGAGGATTGTTACAGTGGACCAACTGGACTGTCCTCCTGCAGACCCGAATGCATCTACTTACTCAACTATTCCAAAGTTGGATAATACCAAGGCACCTGTTGAGAATTTAGGGGTTGGAATGTATTCTTCCTTGATGGGTACTATTAGTCATCAATATTTTTCACTTGTTGGTGATGAATAGCTGTAGCAGCCAAGTTTTCTAGCAGCTGATCTAAAAATTTGTCAAATTTTCCAGCTGGAAAACACCCACAAATTTTTTTTGCCTTCTTACCTTTCAGTCCACCCATGACGAGATGAAACCTCATTATCAAATCCTAGTTGCCTTTCAAACTCATACTAAGTACATTGGCCAATCCCAAAAGGAAAATCCAAGTCTGTTAAAAAAACCTCCCCTAAGTTAGGAAGTGGCGCTTTAAGGCATTTTACCATTGGCAACCATCAAAGGGCCAAAAACCTCCATCTGCTACAGACCAATCATAACATACCTCCCACTCTACTAATGAAGTTAGTCACAGCACTAAGTCGCACCACTTACACGCCCCTAAGTATCAGCAATGCATAGACCACAGTCTCAAGCTAATTATTAGGTGTTCTACAGGAAACATGTCAGCTTCTCAGAAGAAAATTCTTGGCTCCACATGACAAGACAGTTGTTTCTCAATGTGAACATAAGCCTAAGATGCAATTGCAGGACAAAGAGTTACTCATCAAGATATTGCAGCTTCATTCAGCATGATAACATAGTAGAAGAAAGACAACATTGTCAAACAGACTTGTAATTTGACATGGCCAAGAACCTCCTTCATCTATAAGCATAGGGTTAAAGTGCCTCCTTCATCTACAAGTAGAGGGTGATGGCCAATGATTGACTTGAAGTATTGCAAACTGAATGTAAGACAGGTTTGTTTTTTTTAATAAACAGTGAAACAATAACTAAAGGATTATAAGGGAAAGTGATGATCAAAAACAGGGCTAAGATCAGAAATGTTCAAATCAGGAGAAAGCAGATTTTTAAGGTCTTGTGTCCTAAGAAAGAAGATCAATTGAATTTTCAGGCATCATCATCATGGCTCAATAAGAAGAGACTCCAATGATCAAAGCTATTGTAACAAAACATCTCTGCAGGGGTGCTAGTATGAATGGCTCAAATCAGTGCTGAGCAAGAAGACACTTCAGTGAAAAAGGACCTCTGTGTACTCTTATGTTTCTGTTGGTTTGTGGAATATAGTCTATGGTTTCTAGATAAACATTGAGAAAAATAAGGCAAGTAATATAAAGCCCCAGACATAATCCATCTTGATATCATTTAAAGAGCCAGTGCAGGTCCCGGCGTTGCAATCCATAATCCACCACAAAGACAAGTTCCTTCTTCAGATGCAGCAGGGTTATTGACTTCTGGAACAACATTGGTTGTTTCTCTAGCTGTTAGGGCTCCATTAGGAGGAAAATGGCTAATAAAAGCCTTGGTGTCTGTGAGTCATTCTAGCAGCCATTTCACACCTCATATATTTGTCTCCTCAACACAAAGATATAAACAGGTGCTTTTCAAATATGTTTATCACAGCTGACAAAGAAAATCTGGTTTGACCTCCCCAAGAGGCATCACCCCTAAAAACTATTGTTCATAATATGCAAAAGGAGTGTTTTGACATACTGTCAGTTTTTGGATAAACATCTTAGGACAAATATAGGTGTTCATTATTCAAAGGCCAAAGACACCATATTGGTATGTTTTGAGCAGAGAAAGTGTGTTGGAAAAAGTTCCCTTCTTGATCAACAGACCATGGCAAAGTCTGAATAAATCCAAAAAAATTGTTAGCACCTACAGTTGGAAAAAAAATGATGAGGCACCTAGAGGCAAAAATTGTCGACCAACTTGAAAAGATAAGCCATCTCCTTTCAAATGACAAAGCAATTTTCAGTGTTTTTTAACAGATTTAGAGTGGGTTTTACATAATAAATATCACCAACAGTGTTAAAACAAGTGATAAGGGATGGTCTATAGGTTATTTAGGTATTATCCAAAGTTGGAGCTTCTCTGCTAAATTTTCACCAAAGGGATAATATTAGCAGAAATCACCTTTTCAAATCTATATGCATGAGTGAAAACAGTTTTGACCTTTTCAAAATAGGTTTGCTTGTTATCAAAAGGTTGGTACATGCATCGATGGTTTAAAAAGCATGAAGACCTTCGTCGAATACAACACTGCCCAAAGGATAGAACTTTCCAAATCAATTGAAAAAGCAACTTTGGGATTCTCATGTTTTCAAAGGGATAAGAGCCATGGAAATTTCATTTTCAAATTCTCTGAGCAAGATCGAGCCATCCCTCTGCAGTTTCCAAGTGGTGAACGAGGTTTTCAAGTCAAATTTCAAAGTTTTCAGAGTTGGAACACCGCGTGGCACTCCTGGAAAAGTGCGCGGCGCTCCTGAGCGTAAAATTAACATTGCGCAACAAGCGCGTGCGGCGCTCCTATAGCCGCGTGCAGTACTCCTGTAGCCGCGGGTCACGGGCGCCCGACAATGACCCAACAAGCCACACAGCCATGTTTTTGCGCAGCGCTCTTTTCCTCTGAAGTGCCACGCACCTGTTGACTGCTTAAGACGCCTTCAAACCACCTCTAAAGCCGGCTCAAACTCCTCAAGAAGATTTTCATCGTGTTTTAGAGGTATTTCCATGTGCCCTCTTGGTTTTCCAAAAAACTGATAAGTGGTATGAAGGGTTAGAAGGCCATATGAAACATCAAATGCTTGCAAGCTGTATTTTTTAAAGAACCATGAGGTCGCCCCCACTACCAAGGTGAAACAGTAATTTTTGTCAAATGGATATAAAGAGGTATGGATTATAAAGGGCAGTGTTTTTGTTGGAAAGGTCGATTGTTCATTAAAAACTGCAAGGCTTGGTCACCTAGTCCCATGACATAATAGCCTTTTGACTGCACAGAGACTTGTTGTTTTGACTGTGTATATGGTGTGAATTTGTTTGATGGAGTGACAACCAACGGAGAGCAGTGAAGTATAATAAGGGAACAGGGTTTTTGTTAAAAAGCAGTTTTATTGATTGAATGCTACAGGTCTGGTTACTACATCACAAAACACAATAAGCCCTGTTAACCTACCTCATAAACAGTAAGCCTTGGGCTGTATAAAGTCATTGTGGGTGACTGTGTGCGTATTTTTGAATTAATTAGTGAAGTGGCATAAAAAGGAGCAGTGTTCTGGTTGAAGAAAGCCTTGATTGTTTAAAAATTCCTACAGGCCTCTGCCAACACCTCAGAGGCATTTCAAAGATTTGCCACCTCATCCTGTGGACAGTAAAATTTGACTGTGTTTTTGTTTTTCAAGTTTATTTGTTAAGTTGGTATTTAGAAGGTGGAAAGGCAGTTTTTTAGAGGGATAGGGGTTTTATATTGAAAGAGAGCTTTGATTGTTTGAAAGATAAAGCTCCTACAGGCTTTTGTTAAAACCTCAGAAGCTTTTCAAAGCTCTGCCACCTTTGTTCTATGAACAGTGAAATTGACTGTGTATATGGTGCGGACTTGTTGATTGATTTGCATACTAAGACAAGGGCAGGATTGTGAAGTTGAGAATTTTACCTTGGTCAAAGATAAAAAAAATAGGTTGTTAACCTCCAAACATCACAGAGCAGGGTGACCTTGTCACTATACACAACAAATTCAGTTGACAGCCTATCTTCCTTTTCACTGTGTTTTTTCTTCTTAAAGTTATGTTGGCTGAAATACATATCAAAGGTTGGGAAGGCCACATTCTAAAGGAGCAGAGGTTTTGTATTGAGAGAGAACATTTTTCACTAGCATCCAAAGACATTTTTTTCTTATCAAGACAGTGGGTTGACAGAGTTTGGTTTAAAAAAGGCATTTCAAAGACTTTGAGGCATCTTGGTTTTGCAGAAGCGCCCAGCACGGAAAGTGAGTAAAGACACATCAGGACTTCATATTTTGGCTTATGTTTCAGAACATGTTGCTAGGGACCCTTGAGGGTCATACACGCCGATTTTGGGCAAATTTTGACATACTTTGGTTTTTTGGCATTTTTGAGTTTTTTGTCAAAACTCATGAAATTCGCCATTTCATTTTGGGGATTCGTCAAAGGAGGAGAATGGTATCATTGGATGCCATAATTTCATGAGCACACCCTCAGCGATTTTTATAACATTTGGAGATCATTTGCTTCCCCGAAATGGCGAAAAAGGCTCGCTTTTTGCACACTCTGCCCGGTCTATCAGTAGACTGTAATTTTTGGTTTTTTACACACAGGTGCATATTTGGAAGACTTCCAGGCGTCAGATTGGGGAAATTTCATTTTCGCCGGAAAGTAGACAATCATAGCTTTCCAACTAGCTATCATGAGCCTCGTTTCGACACCGGGAAGGCTGCCAAATGTTTCCGGCAAGTCGGGGGACCTTTTGCTGATGAAAATTTGAAGTATTTTTGTAATTTTTGAACCTCTGAAATCTGTTTTTTCCAAATGTGCGTTTAGCTATTTTTGCACATGGAAAAGGATGCAAAGTCAATTTAATTCCCTTTTTTAGCATTTTTTAGATATTTTATGAGATATTTTGTGCCTTGGGCTTTGCAAAGCCTCAAGGACAAGTTTAGATATTTTGATTAGACCAATGAGGATGCAAGTTGAACCATGAGGTTTTCTTCACTTGAGCCTATTTATTCCACAAGCTCTCATTTGTAAAGAAGGCTGAACTTGAGAAGAGAAGAAATATATGGTCATATGAGCTTTGGAAGAAATACTTGTGTTATGCTTTTGGATTGCCTCTTGAATGTTCTTGGATGAATGATGAAGGATTGTTGATGGATTCCATGACATGGTAGAATTGTATAGTGTCTCTTGCTTTGTTGTTTGTCTTCTAGTTTTCATTCATGAATACATGTTTCTTGCTTGCTATAGATCAGTAGAGAATAAACTTGAGATATGCCCTTGGAGGCACCTCAAGTTTCCTGTTTCTTCATAGCTTTCATGTTTTCCTCTTCCTTAGTTACATTAAAGAATTCTTAACTGCTCTTTAATAACTTGAGGACTTTGTTGCTTGTTTCATTCATAGTTCTATACATGCTAAGTATGACTTATGGTATGCCATGCTTACCTATGGCTAGCTATAGTTCCATCCTTGAAATTTCTCTTTGAATGTTTAGATTATCCTCTTGTTGAACCAAGGAGGCCTAGTTCTATCTAGCCCTTTGCCTAAAACTATGTGAATCTTGTTGTTCAAAGTGCCCAATAACTTGAAGTGATGTGTTTAGGCATTCCGGCATAGTAAGTTAAGTTGTTTGTCTCCCTTAAGTGTTTTCCCCAAAGTCTGATAGCCTTTTCCTAAAGTTAGAGGGTCTTATACTTCTATGTATGGCTTGAATGTTGTTTCTATGTATTGATTAGCTTATTAGTTACATTATGCATGATTAATGGTTTTCCCTACCATGTTTATGTTATTTATTGATCTAGTTATATTTGAAACTCTTTGTTGTTCCCAAACTTGATGTCCATTTACTCCATTTTGCCCAAAGATCCTTTCTACCTTGAATCAAATCAGCCCTTCAACATCCTTGTATCGTCATCTAATAGCTTTCTTGACCTTTTGACCCCATAGCCCAGTTAATCTAACATCTTGTTATCTATTTTATATCTTTGATCAGTTTCATCCCTCACAACTTAAAAAACAAAAAATCAAAAACTTACTTCATAACTAGCCTAAAATCAGAACATAATAAACAAACACACAGATATCCCTTACGCATATAGAGAGAGCCCTCTCTGAGTCCAGGAAGGCTAGGTCCTTTGGCTCCAAAGCTTGGTTTGATGTTACACTGTCATTTGGCTTGCCAATCAGCCAAATCACGGGACCCTAACATAATGGCGATCACAGTGGAACTCTGAGTATTAAACAAACTTAGATTCCCTAGACCTTAAGAGACATTTAAGAATACTAGTTGATTGACTTATCCCACCGCTCACTAACATAATGGCGATCACGGTGGGACTCTGAGTATTAAACAAACTTAGATTCCCTAGACCTTAAGAGACCTTTGAAAATACTATCTGATTGACTTATCCCACCGCACCCTAACATAATGGTGATCATGGTGGGACTCTGAGTAATAAACAAACTTAGTTTCCCTAATCTTTAGAGGCCTTAAGAATACTATCTGATTGACTTATCCCACCGCTCACTAACATAATGGCGATCGCGGTGGGACCTTCTGAGTTAGTGACAATCTAAGTACTCCTTAGTAACTCTCGAAGTCTCATTCAAACTTAGAAAACTTAAGTGTTGTCCGAAGAGTAGAAAATAGCTCCTTCACCATCTTAGCAAAATGATGAGTCAGTTATAGGAAACTCTTCCAAACCTTATAAATACATAAAGCTTAGAAAACGCCAAAAAAACTCCCTTAGATTGGTTTTTGACAGTATTGGTGGTGGACCATACACATATACCTCAAAACAACTAAAAATTCACCTGGCGATTCCACTAGCCTCCAGTAAGCCTTACTATTTTACCGAACTCTAGGTTACTATCCGATTGACCTATCCCATCGCTCACTAACATAGCGGGAGATGGTAAGACACTGAGTACATGACAGTCTAGCAAACTCTTATAGACTCTTTAGTCCTTTAGATATCTAAACAGACCAGCAGTCCACAGACTCATTTAGAGTAAACTCTTTTTGTTATCACCACCCTAGCAAAGTGTTGAAACAAGTTTAGAATACTTCAAACCATAGGCTGCACATAAGAACTCAGAAAAACCTTAAAAACATTTCCAGATTAGTTACTGGTGGTGGACCATAGCTATATCTTCACGAAAACAACCAAGTTCCACCTGGCGACTCCACTAGCCTCCAGTAGGCCTTTTTCCCCACTAGTCCTTATAAAGACTCCTAGGAATGCATTAAGTAATCCCAATCATGCTGATGGAGGATAGCATGGTTCAATTCCTCCACCTGAGGACACAGAGGAGATATGCTCCGATGAGCAGAGAACATATCCCTGGTTTCCCACACAAAATGCCTACAAATGTAAATTGGTTCACAAAACTACCTCTCTTTCGAAATGAAAATATTGACGACCCATTTTTACACCTCATCAAATTTCATATACATGTATGGAAGTTAAAGGTTGAATGGCAGGAGGACTGCCTCATGAAAATGTTCACGGGTACATTAGAAGAAGAGGCAAGAGAATGGTATGAAAACCTAGAGCCTCGCACCTTGTTTTCTTTGAAGGATTTCCACAAAGTATTTTGTAAACGCTATATAGGACATTTTCCATCTCTATCATTGGCTGAAAATTGTTGTGATCACTTTGAAAACCTCATACAACACCTTGTAAGCATTGACGAAAACTTAGGAAATTGGCATCCTCAGGATTTTTTAGAGGAGGTCCATAATTTTCTTACCCAAGCTAACCATCAAGATGACCAAGAAGATTTGATCCTAGATGAAATCCATCAAGAAATAAGAGAGGATCCACAAGAGCTCTTTGAAAAGGTTGAAACCAATAACAATCTATCTGCCCTTCCCTGAAAAATGCTAGAGGACATTCAACCACAAGATCAACTTCCACAAAAAATGGAAAGAAATTGTTGCCCACTTCAAAGAAAACAGAAAATACCTTCTCCTTTAACTGAAGAAGAAATAGATCAAATTATAAACATGCAGACAGCCTCTGAAACTTCATTTAACCAAAACTTCTCTGATCTTTCTCCTGTTAATCCTGCATATCATAAGTCAGAAAATAGATTTGTAAATCAAATTGAAGAAAAGAAATCTGATAGCCCAATATACATGGTTGGTGACATTACTTTTGTTAATGATTCTCCAATGTTTGATCAATATGTTGATGATTATGATTTCCAAACAGAAGCTAACTTTGCAGAAGGCTCAATTTTTGATTTTCGGGAGAAAGCTCAGTTTCATAAACTTGAGAAAGGTGAGCAGCCATTACAGGTCATCTATGACACTAACGAGAAGAGCCTTGAGAGTTCAGAAGTAAGTGAAGAGTCTCGGACTCTTTGCCCTACTTCACTTCAGTCTGTCAGAGATAACATTCACATAATTGGAGATCAACAGTTTTTCAGCTTTGATGATGAGGTTGAGGAGGATGATGAAATTCTCGAGCATGTTGTAAATGAAAAGCCTTTGCCTGAAATGGTTGAGGAAATCATTTTGGTCAGGGAATCTTCCTTAACTTCAGATTTGCAGCCACCAAGTTCCATTGAGTTACAAAATGCAGATGAAGAAATAGAGGTTGATAAACAAATGAGAGTTGTCACACTATCCTTTCAAGATAATTTATTGTCAAAGTGTATCCTTGCCCATCATCCTGATGACCTTCACACATTTTTCAGCCCGCCCTATCAAAACACATCAGCTTGGCAAGAGAACTACACTGCAATGTATGATGAGTCTGATAGTTCAAGTGATCATGAGCGAGGGGAAGAGTTGCTTTACCAAGGGGGTCCCAAATATAGTCAAGTGGAAGAAAGAGTAGTCTTGAATGAATCCTATATCTCAAAACCTCTAGATAAGGTATTATTCCAAGATCCATTTGTTTTTTTCCTTGAGAAGTCTGAAAGAATAATGGGTTCTATCATAAACAAGTTGCTACCAAGAATAAGAAAAAGCTTAAGCACTGCTGTCCAAAAACAAACCAAATGGGAGTGGCCTTTTCATTATTTCTGCATCATGAAAAAACTAAACCAGAATTCCCCATGTGATCATCTACTTAACTGGTTGCATTGGAAAACATAGTTCACCAAACAAATGTCTATCGTGTATAGATTAGATTAGGATAGATAGACAGCATGTGAAAAATAAGCTCAGCCTTGTGAGCATCTTTTTAGTTTTAGTTTGTTTGAAGAAAAAGTTAAAAAAGCAGAAAATACAAAAATAGTAAACAGTAGAAAAAGAGGGAAATTTCTAAAAAGCAGTGGTAAAGCCCCATGTTCCAAAAAATAGTCTTTCGGAAAGCGAGCAAGTCTAAATGCCGCTACTAATAATTCAATGTCTTGTTCAGCTCTCTAGCCTAATCATAGCTGAATATGTTTAAATTTAATTGCTGATAAGTTAGTGAGTGAAAAAGATGGTCAACATTGTGTAAGATTGACTTATCACAGAGAGTAGATTAGGAGAAGATACTGGTTCCACACGCCCAAAACATAACCAAAGAGGGAAGCGGGGATGAAAAACAAATTATGCATCTTAGCCTTGTTTTCCTAGTTTCTAGTTTATGCAAAATAATATTTGTGTGCAGCTTGTCTTTTATGCCGCAAATGCATGACAAATCAGATTGTCTAATCCTGATTTGATCATCTTTTAAATTTCGTGTTTTAGATTAGAGAACAAAATCCTGTCAAACAGTTTAATCTTGACAGTTGATCTAGTTTAGGTAGAGTAATTAAGGAGTTTATCAGTTTAATCTGAACTCCCGGCAGATATAAGTGTAGAAGTAGATAGGTTCATTTTGCAAAAATAAAAATATACATTGTCAAAAGGCTGCTAGTTCAAATGCGCCAAAGAGAAGAAAAAATGTTAGGAAAGATAGTGGGGTAGGTAGAAATATTATTGATGCTAATCATGCTGTCACTTTTCAGAAGCAGCATCAAAGAAGGGTGAAATTTTGCGCCAATGGGTAAGGCACTGGTCTTCATAAGCCAAAGATCTGAGATTCTGGACACCTCCTGAAAAGGAGCTACCCTCCCCAAATGGAGCCACTGTTAGTCGTCAATAATTTTCACCAGTTGTTGATGACTAAAATTCCCAGCTGAGTTTTCTAGAAGCTGATCTCCATATGTCAATTTGTCATCTAGAAAACCCCCATGAAAACTTTTTTCCTTCTTGCCTTTCACTTTGCTCATGACGAGATGAAACCTCATTATCAAATCCTACCTTGCCTCAGCCATACTAGTCTACCCATCAGCTCTAAAGAGACAATCCAAATCTGTTAAGAAAACCTCCCCTAAGTTAGGAAGTGGCGCTTTAAGGCATTTCACCCTTGGCAACCATCAAAGAGCCAAAAGACCTCCATCTGCTAAAGACCAGTCACAATCGCCCTCCCACTCTGCTAATAAAGTTAGTCACAGCTCTAAGTCACGCCACTTACACGCCCCTAAGTCTCAGCAATGCATAGACCACAGTCTCAAGCTGATTATCAGGTATTTTACACTGTTTATGGATTTTACAAGTGCAGGAAACATGCCATCTTCTCAGAAGAAAATTCTTGGCTCCACATGAGAAGACAGTTGCTTCTCAATGTGAACTAAGCCTAAGATGCAATTGCAGGACAAAGAGTTACTCATCAAGATCTTGCAGCTTCATTCAGCATGATAACACAGTAGAAGAAAGGCAACACTGTCAACCAGACTTGTAATTTGTCATGGCCAAGAACCTCCTTCATCTATAAGCAGAGGTTAAAGCACCTCCTTCATCTACAAGTAGAGGGTGATGGCCGACGTTGACTTGAAGAAATGCAAAACTGACTGTAAGACAGATTTGTTTTTAATAAACAAGTGAAACAGTAACTAAAAGTTTCTAAGGGAAAGTGATGATCAAAAGCAGAGTTTTTAGGTCTTATACCCAAAGAAAGAACATCAATTGAAGTTTCAGGCATTATCATCATGACACTACAAGAAGAGACTCCATTGATCAAATCTATTTTAACAAAACATCTCTGCAGGGGTGCTAGTATGAATGGCTCAAATCAGTGCTGAGCAAGAAGACACTTCAGTGAAAAGGACCTCTGTGTATGCTTATGTTTCTGTTGGGTTGTGGAATATAGTCTATGGTTTCTAGATATACATAGAGGAAAATGATGCAAGTAGTATACAGCCCCAGAAATAAACCATCTTGATGTCATTCAAAGAGCCAGTGCAAGTCTCGGTGTTGCAATCCACACTCCACCAAAAAAACAAGTGCATTCTTCAGATGCAGCAGGGTTAGTGACTTCTAGAATAGCATGGGTTGTTTCTCTAGCTGTTAGAGCTCCATTAGGAGGAAAATGGCTAATAAAAACCTTGGTATCTATGAGTCATTCTAGCAGCCATTCCACATCTCATATACTTTTCTCCTCAACACAAAGATATAAACAGGTTATGGCTTGAGTTTTAAAACCCTGGAACAGTATGCAAGGCTAATCAGGCATGTCATCATTTCAACATGAAAACAACTACATCTTTTGCATCTATAGCCAAGCAACACCTGCCATCTGATTAGATTTACACTGCAGACAAGATTATATCATAACACCCAGAGCAAAAGTGCTAGTTTATATTGCAAAAGGAAGAAATTGTCCTCTTTTCAAATGACAAAGACAGGTATGCCATTCAAGAATCAGAAGTATAAAATATATTGAGGTGACAGTTCAGTTTCTTCTTCAGCAAAGGGCACTGCAAATAAATATACAGGTTCATAAGATGCAAGAAAGACCTTGGCACATTTTTCAGGTCCTAGAACTCATTAAGAGCAAAGTATGCATGCTACTGTCACAAAGGTAGGCGTTTTCCCTTTGAAACAAGCCAAAACACTCTGCTGTCACATTTTGGATAAGAGAATATATTTTAGGCAGCTACAGGCACAAGATGGTTTTGAGCCCCTAAAGCAAGAAGATTAAATACCTTTCAAAAGTGAAGGCACAGTGAGCAAAGGGTAGCCTTTTTGAATATATTATGAAGTAAAGAGGTCAATACATATTTAAGCTCTTTTGAACACATGCACGTTCTTTGCCAATAGTAAAAAACATTCGGGTTTCAAAAGGCAAGCCAGGACATCGTTTCAAAGGACAAAACCTTTAAACGCCCTCACAAGACTGAAACGAAGGGTTTCATTTTGTTTTCATTTCAAAAGACATAAGAGCCGTGGAAAACCCATTTGCAATTTCTCCAAGCAATATCGAACCTCCATTTGCAGTCTTCAAGCGGTAGAACGAAGTTTCAAATCACTTTGCAAGGTTTTGATAGTTTTTGCGCTGCGTGGCACTCCTGTAGAAGCGCGCGGCGCTCCTGGGCGTGATTTTTACACTGCGCAACAAGCGCGCGCAGCGCTCCTGTAGCCGTGCGCGGCACTCCTGTAGCTGCGGGTCACAGGCGCCCGACATCGACTCGACAGCTAACAGCCTGCGCGGCGTTCTTCCTCCTAAGAGTGCCGCGCATATTTTCGGCCTCCAAAACACCTTCAAACTTTCTCCAAGGTGATTTCGACTCACGAAAACGATTTTCATCGTGTTTTAGAGGTATTTCCATGTGCCCCTCTTAGTTTTTCAAGAAAATGTTAAGTGGTATGAAGGGTTAGAAGGCCATGTGTTCAAACTGTGGTGTGAAAACGAAATGATATTCTCCTGTTGACTGATGAAACATCAAATGCTTGCAAGCTGTATTTTTTAAAGAACCATGAGGTCGCCCCCACTACCAAGGTGAAACAGTAAGTTTTTTCAAATGGATATAAGGAGGTATGGATTATAAAGGGCAGTGTTTTTGTTGGAAAGGTCGATTTTTCATTAAAAACTGCAAGGCCTGGTCACCTAGTCCCATGACATAATAGCCTTTTGACTGCACAGAGACTTGTTGTTTTGACTGTGTATATGGTGTGAATTTGTTTGATGGAGTGACAACCAACCAACGGAGAGCAGTGAATTATAATAAGGGAACATGGTTTTTGTTAAAAAGCAGTTTTATTGATTGAATGCTACAGGTCTGGTTACTACATCACAAAACACAATAAGCCATGTTAACCTACCTCATAAACAGTAAGCCTTGGGCTGTATAAAGTCATTGTGGGTGACTGTGTGCGTATTTTTGAATTAATTAGTGAAGTGGCATAAAAAGGAGCAGTATTCTGGTTGAAGGAAGCCTTGATTGTTTGAAAATTGCTACAGGCCTCTGCCAACACCTCAGAGGCATTTCAAAGATTTGCCACCTCATCCTGTGGACAGTAAAATTTGACTGTGTTTTTGTTTTTCAAGTTTATTTGTTAAGTTGGTATTTAGAAGGTGGAAAGGCAATTTTTTAGAGGGATAGGGGTTTTATATTGAAAGAGAGCTTTGATTGTTTGAAAGATAAAGCTCCTACAGGCTTTTGTTAAAACCTCAGAAGATTTTCAAAGCTCTGCCACCTTTGTTCTATGAACAATGAAATTGACTGTGTATATGGTGCGGACTTGTTGATTGATTTGCATACTAAGACAAGGGCAGGATTGTGAAGTTGAGAAGTTTACCTTGGTCAAAGATAAAAAAATAGGTTGTTAACCTCCAAACATCACAGAGCAGGGTGACCTTGTCACTATACACAGCAAATTCAGTTGACAGCCTATCTTCCTTTTCACTGTGTTTTTTCTTCTTAAAGGTCTGCTGGCTGAAATACATATCAAAGGTTGGGAAGGCCACATTCTAAAGGAGCAGAGGTTTTTTATTGAGAGAGAACATTTTGCACTAGCATCCAAAGACATTGTTTTCTTATCAAGACAGTGGGTTGACAGAGTTTGGTTTAAAAAAGGCATTTCAAAGACTTTGAGGCATCTTGGTTTTGCAGAAGCGCCCGGCACGGAAAGTGAGTAAAGACACATCAGGACTTCATATTTTGGCTTATGTTTTAGAACATGTTGCTAGGGACCCTTGAGGGTCATACACGCCGATTTTGGGAAAATTTTGTCATACTTTGGTTTTTTGGCATTTTTGAGTTTTTTGTCAAAACTCATGAAATTCGCCATTTCATTTTGGGGATTCGTCAAAGGAGGAGAATGGTATCATTGGATGCCATAATTTCATGAGCACACCCTCAGCAATTTTCAGAACATTTGGAGATCATTTGCTTCCCCGAAATGGCGAAAAAGGCTCGCTTTTTGCACACTCTGCCCGGTCTATCAGCAGACTGTAATTTTTGGTTTTTTACACACAGGTGCATATTTGGAGGACTTCCAGGCATCAGATTGGGGAAATTTCATTTGCACCGGAAAGTAGACAATCAGATATTTCCAACTAGCTATCATGAGCCTCGTTTTGACACCGGGAAGGCTGCCAAATGTTTCTGGCAAGTCAGGGGACCTTTTGCTGATGAAAATTTGAAGTATTTTTGTAATTTTTGAACCTCTAAAATCTGCTTTTTCCAAATGTGCGTTTAGCTATTTTTGCACATGGAAAAGGATGAAAAGTCAATTTAATTCCATTTTTTAGCATTTTTTAGATATTTTATGAGATATTTTGTGCCTTGGGCTTTGCAAAGCCTCAAGGACAAGTTTAGATATTTTGATTAGGCCAATGAGGATGCAAGTTGAACCATGAGGTTTTCTTCACTTGAGCCTATTTATTCCACAAGCTCTCATTTGTAAAGAAGGCTGAACTTGAGAAAAGAAGCAATATATGGTCATATGAGCGTTGGAAGAAATACTTGTGTTATGCTTTTGGATTGCCTCTTGAATGTTCTTGGATGAATGATGAAGGATTGTTGATGGATTCCATGACATGGTAGAATTGTATAGTGTCTCTTGCTTTGTTGTTTGTCTTCTAGTTTTCATTCATGAATACATGTTTCTTGCTTGCTATAGATCAGTAGAGAATAAACTTGAGATATGCCCTTGGAGGCACCTCAAGTTTCCTGTTTCTTCATAGCTTTCATGTTTTCCTCTTCCTTAGTTACATTAAAGAATTCTTAACTGCTCTTTAATAACTTGAGGACTTTGTTGCTTGTTTCATTCATAGTTCTATACATGCTAAGTATGACTTACGGTATGCCCTGCTTACCTATGGCTAGTTATAGTTCCATCCTTGAAATTTCTCTTTGAATGTTTAGATTATCCTCTTGTTGAACCAAGGAGGCCTAGTTCCGATCTAGCCCTTTGCCTAAAACTATGCGAATCTTGTTGTTCAAAGTGCCCAATAACTTGAAGTGCTGTGTTTAGGTGTTCCAACATAGTAAGTTAAGTTGTTTGTCTCCCTTAAGTGTTTTCCCCAAAGTCTGATAGCCTTTTCCTAAAGTTAGAGGGTCTTATACTTCTATGTATGGCTTGAATGTTGTTTCTATGTATTGATTAGCTTGTTAGTTACATTATGTATGATTAATGGTTTGCCCTACCATGTTTATGTTATTTATTGATCTAGTTATATTTGAAACTCTTTGTTGTTCCCAAACTTGATGTCCATTTACTCCATTTTTCCCAAAGATCCTTTTTACCTTGAATCAAATCGGCCCTTCAACAGCCTTGTATCGTCATCTAATAGCTTTCTAGACCTTTTGACCCCATAGCCCAGTTAATCTAACATCTTGTTATCTATTTTATATCTTTGATCAATTTCATCCCTCACAACTTAAAAAACAAAAATTCAAAAACTTACTTTTAAACTATACCGAAACCCCCAAAACCATTGAAAAACATTGAAAATTTCATAAAAAATACTGTCTTATGTTGCAGACTTAAGCCCCCTTGGGCTAAGTCCTAAAACCACTTCCCCATTATATGCCTTGGTGCTGGAACCAGGTGCTAGACCAATCAAGTGCTTATCGCATCAGATATTTTCGTAACACCCTCCCTCTTTCCTCCTCCGATCATGAGTCCTCCGATTGAATCTGGGCCATCCACGTGTCCAGATTGGACGGTCCCATATCATCCCCGCATTATTTCATCGCCCTCTGCCTTCCACCAAGAGGATTTTAAACGCGTAATCCCCGCTGTTGATCTCTGCGCAATCAACGGTTGTGACTTATTTTTCCCTCTGCTCTTCTTTTGACCTTCATGAGCAGATCTACACCGTTGGTTGATGCCATCCAACGGCCATGCTCCTCCCCACACCCTCTAAAGCAGTAAAACCAAATAACGCAGGATTTTGAAATGCAGTTAGGTATTGTGCAGGTGTTTGAATGAAATTCCGTTTTATGAGTTAGATTTTGTACTTCATGATTGGCTATCGATCACTAGAAGGATGAATAGAGCTCTAGTATGGTACTGTAATGTTGTTGCCCGTAGGAGTTGTGAACCTTGTCCAAAGGAAGAAACTCGCTTATAGAAGAAATAAATCGGGAATGAGTTAATCGAGCCACAGTTCTGAGGTTTGAACCTGGAGTTTAATGGACCAAAGTGAATAGGAAGCAGGGTATTAACCCCCATTTAACCTACGGTCACTTACTGTTCAAAAGCCGGAAGCAGTTTTGATCGCATCACTTTGGTGTGGAAAGAAAACCACTCAATAGCAAGCGATCTTGTGAAAAGCCGCCACGTCGACGAGAAAATACCGCCTCATCGCTCCCTCATCATGCGTTAAATGTTGACAGTGGGCTCAACGCGATATTGACGTACGTCGTCCGATCTGAGGCTGGCTCATCGAACAGTGATCGCACTCAAAGGAGCTCGGGGGATAAACTAAGGTATGGCATGTGAATTTAATTGAAACTCGTCGATTGTGTATGTGGGCCCATAACCCACAATCAATTGCCCTGGTCTCCAACACCTAGTCAGCATACACGTCATCAGGCCCCAAACGGACCCGATACGCTTTATAGGGAGGATTTGATAAAAATTTCGGGTCACAAAGACCCTGACGTCAGCAGGCTCCTTTTGTAACCCGAAATGGTTTATGCAGCTTGGTTTTATCAGGAGTTTTGAAGTCCGGGGTATGTTATTTGATTAACGGTGATTAAATGGTTTTTCCACTATATTGAAGAAAAAGCCGAAGGCTGGGAATGGCGATTCTCACGCCTTCGATTCATTAAAAGGAAGCCATCCGTGTGTTCAATTTACACGTCTCATCAATGCTTCATGGGCATTGATGCCTCATGAGCCCTGCACATCACTGCACATCAACAAGACACAATGAATAAATCACAAACAAAGAGTATCAGTGTCGAAGACAAAACATACCAGAACAGGAGATTGAAGACAGATCTGTGGGGATTACGGCTAACATTGATTATCAAAAGCCTAATCCTCCCAATTAAGACACAGTTAAAAGAAAATCATAAGTGTTTTATCAGACAGGAAAGCCTCCACCGCCACATCAGAGGCAAATTGATTCCTCCCAACTACCACAGTGCCACCTATGCCTCAAAGCATTCAAAAAAAGACCAAAGTTATTGGTCAAGATCAGATATTTGCCTCAGCGCAGCCAGAGAGTTAATTCTGCAAATAAAATTAATGACAAAATATCAGCAGAGTTACTTTAACATAATAGAGAGCCTCAAAAGTTAATAAGAGCTCCCACCGAGCTTAATCTTAAATGAAAAACATTAATACAGACAAAAACATCTATAAACTTCTTCATCGAGCCCCTCAAAGGCCGAGAAGCCATTAAGTCTGTATTAATTGACCCAGGAGATATTTTATCAAATCCCACCTCCTCATTCTTCTATAAATACTACTGGAGAAGATGAGAAAAGGGTTGGTTGCTAAACTTTGAAATATAATTGAGCTTGAGACTTCTACTTGTAAATAGTGTTCACTGGCTCTTGAAGCTCTACTTGTGATAGATAAGTTATTCTGGGAAGTGTAGATGATTGTTAAGCTAGAGCATTGGACTTAAAGCTGTAACTGGTTTGGAGCATCAATACAAGCTGATTTATGGGATCTTGGTCTATGTCGACGGTGATGTTGTTTCTTATTGTAAATTGTTATTTTATTTCTGTTTTCACTGTGTTCATCTTCTCTTATAAAGAACGGCATGCATAGAGTTAGGACCTACTGTATATCAGTACCCTTCTCTGACTGAAAATCTTTACCTACATGTTTTCTTCCAATTTGTGTTATTTAGGAATGATTTAATTCAGTTCTAAGCATAGGAATGCTAGCATTCCCTCGTCCTATTGCCTTAGCTAATTGTTATTCTTAAATTTTATTTTCAGTATATGTTAAGTAGAGATGAACTAAGGAAGATATGGTGTGCTCTGGTCCTAGTTTTATCCCCAAAGACTGTCTGAATGTTTCCCTTGGAATGTGTTGAAAGCTGGCTAGTGTTGAAACACTTACCAGATCTTAGGCCATTCTTTGTTATCTTTGTGTTTGTCTTGAAAGTTACCAAGTAGAGCAGAGCTAGGAGAGGATTTGTGGTGAGCCCGGCCCGCTAGTTTCTTCTCCAACAGTTGCCTTCAAGTTTCCCTTTGTTTTAAAATGTTTTTCTATTGAAAGTGCATCAAAATTAGGTTAGTTTAGAAGTACTTACCTAATCTTAGATTACTTTTATGTCTTTCTTAAGTGTATGTCAAAAGAAGGCTATTTTATAAGTACTTGCCTGATCTTAGGTTGCTCTTTGTTCTTCATTTGTTTAAATCCCCTTCTTTTTGTAACACTTCATCCCATAAAATCAAACTTTAAAGATATCCTTAGACATAGATGACTTGCCCCATGGACCACTCTTGCCCCTTGCTGTTTCAATTAAACCCTATTATGACTCCATAGCCCAATGAACTAAAACCTGCAATTATCTATCTTTCTTGCCCAAGCTTGTTCTGTTTGCTTGCAACTTCACACCTCTTAAACTCTTTGCATTTAGAACTTTCCACCTCAAATAATAATCATGCTCAACCATCCAAAAACAAACAAAACCCTTGGCCTTCATAACTAGCCTAATATCATTACCTAAGACTTCAAAGACAAATCCATCTTTGCACTTATTGGAGAGATCCCTCTCCAGATTCAGGAGGGCTAGATCCTAGAATCCCAAAGTCGTTGAAATAATGTTCTCCCTGCAGTTGGACGTTTTCCAATCTTGCTAGTTACAGGGTGCCAACACATTGCTTCCTACGGAGGGAGGATTTATCAAAGTGGATATTGGTGGCCACCCACCTATTCCACCTAGACCTCCATTCGGTTTCATTAGTTTTCTTATTTATGACAACATTTACTATTTTTAACATTTTTTTGGGTCCTAAACTTCCGGAGCAATTTTGACCACATAAATGACACTTTTTGAGGTTCGTAGTAGGCCCATAATGCTATGGGCCTACCATAAATCCTATAGTATTCGAAGATATGTTTCCAACTAGGTATGATACATGCTAAACAAGGATAATATGACTAAGTTAAGACCCTGGGAAGCTGGCCGCCCAACTGACCCCAACGGGGCCCACGAACCCTTGGTTTTTGATCTCATGGGGTTAGGGTTTTGGTTGTTTAGGGTTTTCCCTTGTTGTTCAATACTAAAAGGGCCCTTGAGACTCATTGTAAAATTGTTCAAAGGCATATAGATGCCACATCTATTATCAAATATAAGATACCATCGCTCGAGCTAGTTTATTTCCTTTATGTATATAAGCATATTTCATTTCTTTGATATTAATGAAATGGAGTGTTATTTCTATTGCATATGTGTATTTATGGTTATATATATATTCTATTGAATTATTGTTTAATTTCTGATCAGTGGTATAAAAGTGGTCTATTATTTCTCTGTTTTTCTTTACATGTCCCCAACGAGGTCAGGGTATAAGGAGTTAGGGATCAAACTAGTTCAATATTTAAAAGACCGGCCTCACAAATCCCGACGAGCTCCCATGGTAGAAGAAAAGAAAGAAGAGGGAGCATGAGATCCTTTCAAAATATTTCTCAAAGAAGCCCTCGAGAATCATATGAACATGATGATGGAAAAATTTTCCCAGATCCTTCAGTGGCTACCCACAGGCGACACATCTTCTTCCAATAACCAGTCTAGAAGTGTCACTCCCTTTAAGATACAAGTAATTCAGGATTGGCCAGCTCCAACCACTCTAATAGAGCTCTGCATCTTTTTGGGTCTTGCCAATTTCCACAACATGTTCATGTTGGGGTTCTATCATATCACTTAGCCTTTAAGTCAAGTCACAAAGGGTAGAGCGAAAGCAAAGCTCTTTTGGTACGAATCTAGATAGAAGGAATTTTGTAATAATATTGTTTCTTGATCAATCGCATTGGGTAGGTTTTTTCCTTCATCGACGTTTCGAACTAGCTACCAAGGTTCATCATTAAGATAAGATTGAATGAGAGAAGTTGATCTCAAGTATGGTGAATAAATAGTTTAAAAATTTTGGTGAAAATATTTTAGAGCCGACATAAATTATAATTTAATTATAATGATTTATTTTTAAGAATTAATTGTTTATAAATATGTATTAATTTCTGATGTTTTGTTTCAATTGTGATGTTATTTTTTATGTTTTTTTATTAAACTTAATTATTACTTATATATTTAATTTAAGTCATGACTTTAATTATTATAACTTTTAAATTTATTAAATATCTTATTAATTATTTAGATGATTAATGTTATGATGTTATAATTATTATGCCTTTGTATTAGAAACTTTTATGTATTTATTGTTATTTAATAATGATTAAAGAGATGTTTATGTTCCATTTAATATTTATTATAGGGATGAAGGAATTTTCCGAGTTGAAGCATTGCATCTGCCCTGCACCAATGCTCACATTACCAACCCTGCAACAACCATTTGAGATTGAGACAGATGCCTCTGACTATACTATTGGTGCAATTTTTACTCAACAAGGGCATCCAGTGGCCTATCACAATGAGAAACTTTCAAACACAGTCTTAAAGTATCCCACCTATGACAAAGAGATGTATTCCATTGTGCAGGCGTGCCGACAATGGAAGCATTACATTATGGGGAAGGAAACAATCATCCACACAAACCACTAACCCCTGTAGTTCATATAGAAATAAGGGAAGTTGCAAAATGATTTCCATCATAAATGGTATACATACCTAAACCAATTCCATTTGAACATTAAATACAATAAGGGAAGCATCAATAATGTTGCATATTGCCTTAGTCGACTGCCGGTCATGGCGCTGACCTCTGTGCTCGACCCTTGTGGCCATGAGTCTTCGAGGTGGCCACATCTTTACAATAGTGATCCAGAATTCAACAAAACATACTAGATGCCCCTAGAAGGCTAGGAAGTTCCAAATTTTCACCTAAATGATGAACTGTTATGCCACCTAGGACACCTCTACTCTATTTTCCTTCAAGTGAGCATTCCAAGATGATTTTGGAGGCACGCTACAGTCGTGTCGTTGGAAATTTTGGAGTAGAGAAAATAGTGGCAGTGATGCAGAAGCATTTTTAATGGCCGAACCTTCGACAGGATGTTGGGAAATACATCAGATCTTGCATTGCCTGCAGCATTGCCAAACTGACCATCACAAAGAAAGGCCTATATACCCCTTTGCCTACTCCTAGTCGGCCTTGGGAATTGATCCCCATGGATTACATGTTGGGCCTTTCTTCTACTAAGCATGCAAACGACTGGTTTTTCATGGTTGTCGAAAGATTCTCTAAGATGGTCATTTTGGCAGCCTCCATGAAAAGTATCACATCAAAAGCCACTGCTAATCTCTTCTTTGAATGAGTGTGGATATACATTGGGATCCCACAGTCCATTATCTTAGATCAGGATAGCAGGTTCCTAAGTACAGTTTGGTCAAGTCTTTGGTCGATGCTCAATACCAAGCTCACTAAGTCCATGGCTTTCCACCCTCAAACTGATGTCCAAATAACGGTCGTCAACAAGATGATCATACATATTATGTGATGTACAACATGAAGCATCCACGCACATGGGATGAAATCCTCCCCTATTTCCATCACAGCTACAATAGAGCTCTCCATAGCTCAACTAGCCACAACCCCTTTCAGGTGGGGTTGGGATTCTAGCCACTATGTCTCATTGATGTGGCCATACCATTTGCAGCTACTCAGGTAGATTCAGCTCATGTCCAGTCTCAATATGATAACACTAACAACTTCATGGAGTGAATTCAACACATATGCCAACAATTCCATGACATATTAGACAAATCCAATGCTAAGTACAAGCAATGACATGATTAGCATCAAGTTCCACTCAAGTTCCAGGTGAACGAAAAAGTTTGACTACACTTGTAGAAGGAGTGCCTCATTGGACCCCACCAAAAGCTTTGCTCGCTCTGATATGGGCCATACACCATCACCAAGGATGTAGGGGAAAATTCCTTTGAGCTCAGCATTCCATTTTTCCTTAGCTTGCAACTAGTGTTCAATGTGCACCACCTTCGAACATACTTTCCACCATTATTGGACACATCTGACATTGTAGAACAACTCACACCAACAGAGTTAAACCCAAACTAAATGTAACAGAAAAAAAAATTGATCGAATCATGGACACACATATCAAGAACACTCACCAATAAAGGATACAATTATATCGAGTTTTCAAAGCAGACCAACTCCTTCACCAGGGCAAGTGGTTCACCAAGGACCAGGTGCAACATAAATTTACTCACCTTATGGAGGCTCTGCACGCAATGCGGACCATTACTTCCTAAGGAGGGAGGAATAATCTAGGTGTATATTGGTGGCCACCCACCTATTCCACCTAGACCTCCATTCAGTTTCATCAGTTTCATTATTTATATCAACATTTACTATTTTTAATAGTTTTACGAGTCCTGAAATTCCAGAGAAGTTTTGACCCCATAAACGATGTTTTCTTGAGGTCCATAGCAAGTTACAGCTATGGTCCTACCACAAATCTTGTAGTACTGGGAGGGATTTTTCCAACTAGGTATCGTATGCACCAAACGGGGAAAATATGAATAAGTTACGACCACGGGAAGTTTGTTGCCCAACTAACCCCAACGTGGCCCACAAAATCTTGGTGTTTTATCTCTTGGGGTTAGGTTTTCCCCTTCTTGTTCAATAATAAAAAGGCCATTGAGCCTCATTGTAGCACAATTCAAAGGAATATAACGGACACATCTCTTATCAGAGATAAGCTACCATCGCCCGAGCTAGTTTATTTCCTTTCTGTATATAAGAATATTTCATCTCATTGATATTAATGAAATGAAGTGTTATTTTTTTTGTGTCTCTATATTTATGGTTATATATGTATTTTGTTGCGTTCATTTTTAAGCTTGAATTAGTGGTATCAAGGCAGTCTTCTCTTTCTTTGCTTTTCTTTGCATGTCCCCAAAGAGGTTAGGGTATAAGGAGTTAGGGCTAAAAATGGTTGAATCTTTACAAGACCAACCTCACAAACCCCGACGGCCTCCGATGGCAGAAGAAAAGAAATACGAGGGAGTAAGAGATCCTTTCAAAATATTTCTTGAAGAAGCCCTCGAGCGTGAGAGGAATGCGATTATGTACAATGTTTCCCAAATCCTTCAACGACTACCCACAGGAAACACATATTCCTCCAACAACCACTCTGGAAGCGCCACTCCTTTTATGATACAAGACATTCGGTATTGACAAGCCCCAACCACTATAGTAGAGCTCTGCAAATTTCTGGGTCTTTCCAATGTCTACCGCAGGTTCGAGTTGGGGTTCTCTCATATCACTTGGCCTTTAAGTCAAGTCACCAAGGGAGGAGCGAATGGAAATTTATTTTTGTCATAATCCCAACAAAAGGAATTTTCTGAGTTGAAGAATTGGCTCTTCTCTGCACCAGTCCTCACATTACCAAACATTAAAAAACCATTAGAGATTGAGACGAATTCCTTCGACTATGATATTGGTACATTTCATACTTAGCAGGGACATCCAGTGGCATATCACAATGAGACACTTTCAGACATAGTACGAAAGTATCCCACCTGTGAAAAATAAATGTATTCCATTGTGCAAGCCTGTCAACAATGGAAGCATTACATTTTGGGGAAGGAAACGTTCATCCACACATACCACCAAACCCTGCAGTTCATACAGACACAAGGAAGTTGCAAAACGATCACCATAAGAAATAGTCCATATACCTGCAACAACTCCATTTGAACATTAAGTACAAGAAGGGAAGAACCAATAATGTTACATACTGCCTCAGCCGACCATCAGTCATGGCACTGCCCACAATGCCAAACTATTGTTCGACAAGACTTCGGAGTGGGTGCATGTTTACAAGAGCGATCCAGAATTTGGTAGCACACACCAGATGATCCTAGAAGGAAAGAAAGATCCAAAATTTCACCTCCAAGATGTACTGTTGTGCCACCTGGGACACCTCTGTGTTCCTTCAAGATAGTGTACCAAGATGATTTTGGAGGCACGTTGTTGTCGGGGCACTGGACATTTCGAAGTGGAGAAAGTAGTGGCAGTGTTGCAGAAGTATTTTTATTGGTCTGTCTAACCTTCTACATGATGTTGGGAAGTAATTCATATCATGCACTACTTGTGCCATTTATAAACTAACCATCAAGAAGAAAGGAATATATACTCCTCTACCTACTCCTATTCAACTTTGGAATCCATCTCCATGGATTACATGTCAGGCCTTCCTTCTACTAAGCGTGGAAACGACTGAATTTTCTTGGTCATCGACAAATTCTCTAAGATGGCCATTTTGACAGCCTCTAAGAAGTGTATCACAACAGAAACCACTACTAAGATCTTATTTGAATGAGTGTGAGTACACTTTGGGCTCCCACAAACCATTATCTCAGATTGAAACAATGGGTTCCTAAGTAAATTTTGGTCAAATATTTGGTCGATGCTGGATACAAATCTCACTAAGTCCACGGATTTCTACCCCCAAATTGATGGCCAAAAAGAGGTCGTAAACAAGATAATCATACACATTTTATGCATTTACAACGCAAAACATTCACGCACATTGGATGAAATCCTCCCCTATGTCCATTACAGTGACATTATAGCTCTCCATAGCTCAACTGGACACAACCCCTTTCAGGAGGGGTTGGGATTTGAGCCACTATGTCCCATTAAAGTGGTCATACCATTTGAATCTAATCAGGAAGATTCGGCTCATGTCTATTCTGAAGCAGATAGGGCTAACACCTTCATTGAGCGCACTCAAAACATCCTCCAACAATTCCATGAAATATTGGTCAGAGTCAATGCTAAGTACAAGCAGCAACATGATCAACATTGGGTGCCACACAAGTTCCAGATGGGCGAAAAATTTTGGCGAAACTTGTAGAAGGAGTGCCTTACTGGGACCCACCGCAAGCTCACCGCAAGCTTCACCCACTCCAATATGGGACATACACCATCACCAAGGTTGTAGGGTACAATGCCTTCGAGCTCAAAATTCCACCATTCCTTGGCCCTCACCTAGTGTTCAATGTGGACCACCTTCAACAATACTTTCCATTATTACTGGACACATTCGAGATTGTATAAAAACTCACACCAAGAGATTTAAACCTATACTGAATGGAACATGCCACAACTGATTGGATCATGGAAATGCAGATCAAGAACACTCACCAACAGAGGATCCAACTATATCAAGTTGTCAAAACAAGCCAACTCCTTTACCAGGGCAAGTGGTTCACCAAGGGCTAAGTGCAACAAAAATTTCCTCACCTCATGGAGGCTCTGGATGCAATGGGGAACATTTCTTCCTAAGCAGGTAAGACTTATCTAGGTGGATATTGGTGGCCACCCTCCTATTCAACCTAGACCTCTAGTCGGTTTCATTTGTTTCCTTGTTTATAGCAACATTTACTCTTTTTAGTAGTTTTTCGGGTCCTAAACTTCCAGAGCATTTTTTACTCCCTAAACGACATCTTTTTGAGGTCGAAAATCCTATATTTATCAAAGAAATAGTTCAGAAAAGGTATCATATGCGCTAAACGGGGATAATATGACCAAATTACAACCCCGGGATGTTGGTTGTCACACTAAACCCAATGGGGCCCACAAACTAATGGCGATCCATCTCTTGGGGTTAGGGTTTTGGTTATTTATGGTTTTCCCTTGTGGTTCAATAATAAAAATTCCCTTGAGCCTCATTGTAACATAGTTCAGAGACATGTATACACCACATCTCTTATCATAGATAAGCTAAAACTGTCGGTGTTATACAGCATTTTGTCACTAACCCTGCAATCCCCATCTCGCTCATTGGAGGGTCATTTCTGTGATCAATAAGCAGTTGCATGCCTTGCAAAGACCATCATTGCATCCCTTTACATGAGAGTAATATTATTTCTGTTGACAATTCCCTGAGCAGAGCTTCAAAAACCCCTGTTTTTGCCTTGGCGCGAGTAGTCAGTTCTGCCCTCGCGTCGATGAGGAAGATTAACACTAGGCCCTATGCCAGTTGGCGCTCTATCTCAGTTAGCCACCTGCGCCAAGCTGTTTAAAAATAGAGGCAGAGATTCCACTCCAACAACTTCGACGGTGAGTCATTGGAAGTGGTTGGACTGAATAACCACGGACTCCCTCCTTTAGTTTATGGTTTCCAACTCTTATGGGAACCTCCTAAAGGATAGGCCTCCCTCCCACCTTTGTAGGGATCCTAACCTCCTCCTTTTCCTCTCTAAAAATAAGTTATCTCTCCTTGCATAAGCTAGCTGAACATGGATAATTGAGTACACTATAGCTGAATTGTTGAAGAGATAGAAGAAGGAAGAACTTCGTTGAGAGAGCTTAAGCCCATGCCTTCATCCCGTCTGAATCCCCTGACGAGTATCTGAGATGCGCTTTGGCTGAACCCCGTTGGAGGAGACTGCGATGTCAAAGCTTTGGTTGTACCTCTTCCTTCTATTAATACATACACATGAATATTGTTTGGTTCCCATTTTGTGTTATGTCATTTGTTTAATGCAATATTCTTAGCCCTCTTTGACTGGCTAGTAGTTATGAATGAAGTTATTATGTCGTATGTTGTTCTTGTTTACGGATCTATGTGCAGGTATCCGAGCATGACTGGAGAAGGAATGTGACTTTCCAAGGAAGGAGCGAGAGGCCACCACCACTACAAATATGACGACAACATTGGATCCCAGGTAGGTCGATCTACCGTGTCCTCTTTTCGTTGTTTCTAGACCCACTCTAGGGCTAGAGGGATAGCCTCTATCCGCAGAGGGGATTTACTTGCTTAGCAAATTGGTGACTCAATTGGGGAATCAGTGTGAGTTTTTCATTTTAGCCTGTTTGGATTGACTTTGGTTGTTGGCTTGCTTGTTTGTCTTTTTCTGGTTTTCTTGCTTGTTTTCCATCCCCTGTTCAGCTATAGAGTGTCAACATTGGCCTTTGCTCATTGAGTTTTCCCTTTTCCCATAGTTATCCGGCTTGGCACACTTTTCGTTTGAACAGTCGCGCCGATTGGCACAGGTTTCTTTTGGTGCAGTCACGCCAACCCCTGTTTGGTCCTGAATACCACCTCACAGTCGCGCCTAATCCTGTAGGATTTGGTTTTCCCTCCTTGATGAGTCTTTGGTCAGTTGTGCTTGACTCTGGGTTTATTTTTGTGTGTAATTAAGCCTTTGGGACTGTTTTTACTACTGTGGGCCTGTTTTCCTCAGTCGTTTGTCTATTTTCCTATTGGTGTAGATTAAGGCCTTAGGGTTTCTAAGTGTCTTGTGCACTGAGCCTTCTGTTTGGAAATCAAGTATCATTGGTTGTTTTTAGTCTCATTCTTGGGTTGATTGCGCATAGTTTTCTTGATCCTTTTTGAGTATTTTCTTTGGTTGAATGATCATTTCGTTTTCAATTGATTCTTCTCCTTGTTGCTCCAAGTATAGATTACATTGCTTGTTTTGGGTCGTTTTGAAATCTTTCTTTTGATTTGGAAGATTGCAGCATTAGTTTGAGTGCTTTCTTGTGAGTGTTTGCATTGATTGATTCATTCAAGTTTGATCCTTAAATTTGCAATACTTGTTGAGCCCCAAAGATGTCCTTTTCTTTCACCAAATTTCACTTCAATTCCTTTGTCCTTTATCAGTTGTAGGATTAAAATATCAATAGGATTAATTAAAGTCACTTTAGGAATGCATATAATGACTGACTTGCTATATTTTCGTGGTTTTGTTGTTGTAGTAGTTTTTGACTAGACTCAGCTACAGAATGCAGTCATTCTATAGCTAGTCGCCTATTCCGCAGCTATCTTCATGTTCACACAGGTTACAGGTGTCACTTAAAGGAAAAACGCATATGATTGAATTCCACAACACTCCTACATCATTATTTTCTCTCTACGAAGTATGAGCAAAAACCTACAGGTGGTTATGCACGTGGAAGAAATCAAAACTAAGAGGTAGACTTCTACCGGGACAAGAACTATACACATGTCTTCAGCAAAAGTACAAGGCTTCCACAAGAGTTCTAATTTGATTTTAATTTGGAAAGACACTTATCCCTAACTCTTCTCAAGGGTAGTTATGTATTTCTTTTATAAGAATGACTCGGGAGACCGAGAGACAGTTAGCTAGATTGATGTTTTGTTGTTAGATCTCAAAAGTCCGTAATACTCTGTTTCTGAAGTATTTTCCCTTTAATGAAAGACATTCAACTTCATTGCATGATATAAGGCAATCTTGAGGAAATTTGTATGCTAATCCAGTGGTAGAGGGCCCCTACTGCCCGAGAAGCTCTGTGCATATTTTTTAGATAAGTAACTTTAACTCTGTTTCATTCCTAATTCAAGCAGCTTTTTGAACTCTATGTTTTGTGCTAACTTACATCGAATGTTACAGCCAGTCTTATTCTTATAAATTGTTCCAAAATATCATTAACACTGAATGAGAGATAGCTGTAATATTTTAAGAGATTAGTTGTTTTTTAGTTCAGCTGTAATACTCCGGAGATTAATTGCACTCTAGTTAAGTTCTGTTCATTGTATTTCAAGTTTGATTGATTGCATTCTAGTTCAGTTCTGTTTAATGTATTTTAAGTTTTATTAGTTAGTTGTATTCTAGTTCTGTTCCATTAGACTTCAAGGCCTTCATTATTTACAAACTACTCTTGTTATTAATCTCTTCCAACACAACATCATATGGACAGGAATTAGTGATATCAGTTCGAGGCCTTGACTGTTCTGTAGTTTCTTATAATTTTACAAATAGCCTTTTTCCAAAACTATTCCAAAATATTTCTAACTCTCGAATGAGGCTTAGTAGTGACAATTTGAGTTGCAGAATGGATTAATTTCAGTGTCATAATTTAACTTAGATTAGGGTTCCTTACTATGCTACAGATAATCTTTTCCAATTGTGTTCCAACAAATTTCTAACCATGGATGAGATTTTTGTGATATTGTAAGTTGTTGTTTACTTAGAAGAACCTCATTGCATTAAGATTATCCTTTTCTCAAGCTATTCCAACATACTTCTAATGAATGAATTGGACTGAGTTCATGTTATGGGTTTTTTTTTCTTGTCAAGTTTTGCATTTTCTGTTCTTAGGCACCATACATAGTTTAGAATAGCCTTTGCTCTGTTTTAGTGTGACCAATAACTTCTCTTTATTAAACACTTAGTTCCTTTCCTCTTAGCATAGAAACATAAAACCAAAACACTATAAAAACATTAAACACAACGAAGTAGGAAGCAGATACCTAGGCACATATAGTGCACTTCACTTCAACAGTTTACTAGCCCTGGTTGACAATTTATGACATCAATTTAGGAACACTAAGTTGAGAAGACAATACTCAAGATAATGTTTATTTTGTTTTTCATGTAATTAGTGCATTGTATACTCTTTTCATTGAAAAACTAAAAAAAACATTTTGCATTCTTTCCTTTGCATTGAAAGTGAGAAGTTCTTTTGCATAACTAGCATTTGATAATCTAGGAAAGAATTTTTCATTTTCGTTTGATTGCATTAGATGAATTAGTGGATTTCTTTGGCATATTCTCATTGTTTTCTATTGTTTGAAACATCTCTATCCTTCTTGTAACTAGCATTCATTGAATCAAAGATTATGTTCATTTGCATATAGTTTGCATTTAGAAAATTTGAGATCCAAATTCGGTAGGGCCCTGAAACTAAAACATAATCCAAGATCAACTTTAAAATTCATTAAATTAACCTAAGGAAGCATTGAAACCTAACGCAACATTTTTAGTGGTCTAGGTTAGAGACGTCTTCCGGCGTCTTAAAACCTAGTAGTTTTCGTTCGCCATTTGGCTTTAGATAGTGCTAGTACAGACTTGTGCTCCCTGTATCGTCGAGTATATAAAGGGAGACCCCTCTAGGTTGAAATAATTTTATCCATGGGAAGTCGAGTCTGTCGCCTTGTAACCATGATACACCGAACACAACATTCGGGGAGACTACCTGCATGTACGTTAAGCCCTTGGAAATTTCTCTTTCATTTGATCACCAAGGTGTATATGGAAGTTCACGGAAACCTGGTACACCCTCTTGCTTAGAGTACCTAAGTAGTCATTTTTATATTTTCATGATTGTTTAAAAAGATAAGAGATCGTTGAGCACTTGTCCTTTCACGCTCGTTTAAAATTGAAAGTGACTAGAGTCATATTTTGCATGTTTCTCGACTCTTAAAACATGAAACAACAAAATCTGGTTTCAGTGTCATAAAATTAATCACCTAAGATCACACGCCCGTTAAAAGTTTTATTACTTGGCTTGTTTTTGTTTTCCTTAGATTTTGATCTTGGAGTATTTGATTGGTTATCTTTTTCCTTCCCATTTTTAAATACAGTCATAGTGGTGGAACCACTAGTTTCGTCATCCTCACTGCTTCCTAGTGGTAGTTCTTTTTCAGAAGTTTCTTTTGAAACCCCTCAGTCCACTAGGTCTGCCGAGTTTACGCAACCTATTCTCCCATCTGTTCAACCTCTTTCTACCCGATCTCCTCCTGAAGATTCATTTGAGTTCAATTAGCCTCCTTCAAGTGCTTGGTCTGGTTTTGGGGAAGAAGGATATTTTCCTCCTCTTATGTCGGGCTCACCATTTTTTGTTGTTGTTGTACCTCCTAGTCCCTGTAGTCTTTTCGAAGATCTTACAACGAAGTCAGACATGGATTCATCTAGTCCTGTTGGTAGTGAAGGAATGCCTGTTTCTACAGGATAATATCAGCTTTTTCTTGAAGATTTCCCTCATGTTTCTACTCAGTATTCTCCACCATCGGTGTCACTTCCACTTGGATATAGGTCCTTGAGTCAGATTATGTCTGGTGTTGCCTCCATAGCGCAATCCAGCACATTAACTACTCCTCAGAGTTCGGTCCTCCCTTCGTTAGGACTATCACCTTCGACACATGGTTCGTCAGTTACTGTTACATCTGTCCCAGTCCAAACGACTGTCTGTGTGGCTCCATCCACACCAGTTGTTATGACTCAGTCATCAGGATATTTTCATACTCGCAGGTCTATTTTTATCAATCCTACGTGGCCTGTTAATCCTGGTCCTGGTAGATCACAATCTAGTGCCGCAGAGGCCCCACCTACTTCTAGTGCAGTTTCTACTACCCCAGTGATTCCCGGCGGCCTTACTTTTGAAGAGTATCTGTTGGCTGTTCAACAATAGAGTTCTCAAGGTTCTCAGCAGCTCCAAGCTCTTGGCAATCCTCGATTCCATCACTATGATGCTATCGGTAATCCCATTTATTCATTACTGCATCATTATGATGTATATGGTAATCTTGTTTATTTGCCTCCTATTGATCCTCATCAAGCTGTTTATGATCCTTATCAGACCGTTTCTCATCTTGGACTCACCTTACTATGCAACCCTCTGGCTTGCAAGGACAAACCTCATCGAGATAACCTTTGGCTCAGCAGGGCTATGCCTCTAGTCCACAGGGACAACCTTACGATCCACAAGGCCAACCTTCACAAGGTCAACCCTACGGTCCTTTTGGTCAACCTCAAAATCAACCAGGACTATCTTATGCTCCTGGGGAAAAATTTATCCACCAAAGGGAGAAACTTTGCACAACAGTCGTCGCCACAGATTCTGTATGGAAAAAAATTTGTGCAACAAGGACAACCCTATGGTCCTCCTCAGGGTCAACCTGGTTATCAGGGACAACCTGGTCCATCGCAACCATCGGGAAACCCCTCTCGCAAGGGAAACCCGGTGGGCCTCAATATTCAGTTCAACCAGCTCAGCAACCTCTTCAACCTACTCCTCAGCCGGTTCAATCGGTTCAACAGTCGGTTCTACCTGTTTATCCAATTCAGCCAGGTCCACGTTCTCAGCAGGGCCCGCTTGCTCAACCACAAGGCCCTTATTACTCTCAAGGTCAATATCAGCCGATATATAGTGCGCCCCAAGGTCTTTACCCTCAAAATAAACCTTAAAGCCATGCTTATGTTCCACAACAAAATCCATAAGTTGCTCAACAGGGACCTCAATGGTCTTCTCAGACTCAGTATCTTGGTCCTCAACCCCAGTATCGATAGAATTATCTTGCTGCTAACCCATATGGTCAGAATCCTCCAAGGCAAAATATCTGGGGGCAGAATTCTTCTCGGACTGGGTGGAATGTAAACACAGGTCCTTATCAGAGACCTCCTATGACTTTCAATCCTCAATTGCCATTTCTTGCTACGTTGGAGTTACTGGATGTGTCAAAGTTAACGAACGATCCCATTCTTCATAACCCATATTGGCCTCCGGTTCTAACTAAGATTCCTGTTGATTTACCTAAATTTAAGTGCAAGTCTAGTGAATACCCCCAAGCGCATGTTATGACTTACCATTTGTGGTGTTCCTCTAACTCTTGGGTTGACGATTCTATTCGGCTCCGTCTTTTCCAGCGAACTCTTACTGGTGCTGCTGCAAAGTGGTACATTGAGCTATCTCGTGACATATTCGAAGACTTAAATTATTTAGCCATGGCATTCCTTACTCATTTTCAGTTACCAGTTCATTATGAAACCGGGACGCACCTCTTCACTTCATTGAAACAAGACCGAGCTACTCATATCTCGGATCATATTCATGAGTGGCGACGTCGTCATCACATGATCAAATTTGAAATTCCTGATCAGCTTCTGACTCATTGGTTCACCACCTCCTTTGTCAATCAAATTGCAAAAGACATAGCTATGGGAGCTTATGTAACCAAGGAGCAAGCCATCACTTATGCCCAGTACCTTAATCTTGTGTACTCTCAGTCTAGCGCATTATATGATATCTTGCCTGATGCTCCTCGACCTAGAACTTCTAAATCACCAGCGACTCCATCCGTCGATGGTATTATTGGTTTTGTGTCTCAGAATTCTTAGAAGTCTTCTTCCTCAAACTCTGAGAAGCCGAAGTCTACTTCTTCCAACAATGTTGCCTCTCGGTCCACCTCGAATTCTAGTAAAATCGCAGAAGTTAGTGTCGTTTAGGCCAATCCGGCAGATACTGCTTCTAAAGGTAAAAAGAAGGGTAAAGGTAAGGCAAAAGACGATACCCCGTAACATAATTATCAGAAACCTCGTGTTGATGATGGTTCTCAACGCAAGCCAAAGTATCCTTGTTTGATTTGTGATGAAGAGCACTTCACCAAAGACTGTCCTAGATGGTCCAAAGTGAATCGGTTTCTCAAAGGCACCCAGGGAACTTTGGTTGTTCTTAAAGAACCTTTCCCATCTCAGAAAACCCAGATGGTAGAGCAACCTGAGTCCACTGCCCCATTTGGCTCTCAGGTGTTCATGATGAACGGTTCTACAGCCATTTCTATTGCTACTCGGTCGAAAGATTATACTAGATCGCGTTAGGCAGCGGGGAAAGAAATCGTTAATGGTCCTCCTCCACTTGTTTCTGGCCTGCTTGAGATTGAAAAGCCCAGTGCTGAATCCATTGTACGAGCACCTTCCAAAGGTGTACTCCGTAAGTATTCTTATAATCCCGACACCCGAGCCACTCAGCATTAAAGTATTGTTAAGGATTTGGCTCAAGCACTGTTTGCAATGTCCGCATTAGAAGTACTTCAGAGTTTCCCGTCTCAACGGAAGCCTTTGTTGCCTGCGATTGGTGGGGTTGAACCTACCAATACTAGCCTTATCGCTTTCGATTTAGAGAATTTCGTTCCACGACTTTTGCATCAGATTGTGCTTATTAACCAAGTGGTTATTAATGGTCCCGATATCCATCGAGTAGTTGTGGATGAGGGTGCATCAACCTGTGTCATGTCATCTTCTTGCTAGAAAGCTATTGGTTCTTCGACCCTGAATTCATTGCCAAATTCCCTTGAAGCATTTGATGTAAGGGAATCAAAGCCTTTAGGTGTTCTCACTAGTTTACTGATTACTTTGAAAGGGAAGACAATCAATGTCGAGGTAGAGGTAGTTGATGCCAAACTCAATTATAATCTTCTCCTCAGTCGCAGTTGGACTCATGCCATGCTATGTGTTCCGTCCACTCTCTTTCGTGTTCTAAAATTTCCATAGGAAGGAAAGATTGTTACTGTTGATAAATTGTCCTTCTTCAACTCCTCTTCCGAGAACAATTTTCTATAAGTGGATAAGATTCCTACTCCCTACGAGAGCATAGGGCCAGGCATTTTCAAGGATCCTGCCCTCATGGGTATTTTTCGTCTTCCTCCACAAAACACTGTTAAGATCAATATGATCTCTCGGTCTGATGACCCATGGATTATCCCTTCACCTGAACAGATTGATTACTTTGGAGATTCGATGTCGTTGAGTCCGATTGAGATTGACTACTGTGAACTCATTGCGGCTTCGGAAACTTTGTCCTCTGATTATGCTCCTTTGAGCATGTCTCTTGACATTTATTCTCCATCCCCCTGGCTTGGTGATTCAGATTCCCCGATCCTTTGAAAAAAGTGTTTCCTTCCGATGAGGCCATCTTGGAAACCATGTCTCTCGAAGAGCTGCTGTGGGGCGATAATCATCATCGTTCCTCATTCATGCCTAGTCTCGGGGCCATGTCTAAATGTATTGAGTGATTTGCATCTCAGGTTCCTTGTCCTCCGCTTCAAACGCATGTTCTGGCATGATGCTTTTACGGAAGGTAACTTGAGTAATATTACACAAACGATCCCTATTGCCATTTCCGTTAAACTAGGAATCATCGAGAACATCCATATCGGGGTCACTTGTTCTTCTGATGAAGTTCAAGTTTACACTAGCCTTTTTTGCGAGTTTCATGATGTCTTTGCATGGTCTTACGAAGAAATGCCCATCATTGATCCTAGTATAGTGGTGCATGAAATTCCTACTTACCCTGGTTCGAAACCTGTTCGCCAACGTCTTCGTCCTGTGCACCCTAGAAAAGCTTATGCCATTAAAGGTGAAGTTCAAAAGCTTCTCAGAGCTCGTTTCATTTATCTGATTCCCTTGAAGGAATGGGTCTCAAATATTGTTCCTGTAGATAAGAAACAGGGCACGATTCGGGTCTGTATTGATTATCGTGATATCAATCGAGCTTGTCCTAAGAATAATTATCATACTCCCTTTATTGATCAAATCATTGATGACTGTGCTAGGAGTGAGATTTTTTCCCTCATGGACGGTTTTTCTAGTTATAATAAGATTAACATTCTCCCGACTGATCAACATAAGACTTCCTTCATCTGTCCTTAGGGTACGTTCGCATATAAGAAACTCCCTTGTGGCTTAAAGAATGCTGGGGCCACATTTCAACGAGCGATGTCGTATTCTTTTCACGATATTCGTCACATCATTCAGCCTTATCTGGATGACCTTCCGGCTCATTCAACTAAGCGTATGGACCATCCTGACCATCTTCGTCAGATTTTTCTTCGTTGTCGACGTTACAACATTTGGCTTCATTCGCACAAGTGCATCTTCTGCATTGATTCCGGTAGAATTTTGGGGTTTATCGTGTCCAAAGACGGAATTCGCCTTGATCGACTCAAGGTTGAGGCTATTATCAATCTCCCTTCTCCCTCCTCGTTACATCAGTTGCAGTGTTTTCAAGGGAAGACTAATTTTCTACGTCGTTTCATACCTAACTATGTAGAAGTGGCTAAAGGATTCACACAATTGTTAAAGAAGGGCATCTCATTTTGTTGGGATGAGATTGCTCAAAATTATTTTGAGACACTGAAGACGTTGCTTGTCAATGCTCCTCTGTTGCGTCCTCCCAACTATCATCGTGATTTTTCCCTCTATTTATTCTCTGCTTTCAACACGATTGCCATGGTTTTGGTATTAGACAATGATGACGGTAATGAGCACGTTATTTATTACTTGTCTTGTAACCTTATAGACCCTGAGACATGCTATGCACGTGTTGAGAAGTTGGCGTTAGCTGTGGTTCAAGCAGTTTAGCGTTTTCATCATTATATCGTGTTGCATACTGTGACTGTGATTTCTGATTGCAACCCTATGACCTATATATTGTCTCGAAAATTTCTTGGGGGAAAATACTCGAAGTGGATTGTCATCCTCCAAGAGTTCAATTTGGAATTTACTGCCGCTAAGTCGAAGAAATCATTAGTCTTTTCTGACTTGATCTGTTCCCTCCCTTTCGACTCTGCTCCGTCTCTTTTTGAGGAATACATTCCAGACGATACGCTTTTCTTGATTAGGATCCTCGATATGTAGTACGGTGATATCATCGTCTATCTCCAGACTTCTAATTTTAGATCTAAGTTGACAAACGATGCCCGTCGACGCATCCAGCACCAATCACAACCTTATCGTATAGTCGGAGATACGCTCTATCGCGTCGGAGTGGATTCCATACTCCGCTGATGTTTGAATCTCGAGGAAGCTGAGAAAGTTCTAAATGATTGTCATAGTGGCGCCTGTGGCGGTCACATGTCTGGTTATGCCACTGCACAGAAGATTCTTCATGCTGGTTATTTTTGGCCTTCTATCTTCAAGGACTGCATTGTCGTGGTTCGCAAATGTCATGATTGCCAGATCTACCAGCGCAAGATGCATGCGCCGCTTGTACCTCTTCATCCCGTCATTACCGTTGGTCCCTTTGCGAAGTGGGGCATCGATTTTATGACGTGTAACCGTCACTTGGCCGGGGGGCATGCTTATATTATCGTAGTTGTTGACTACTTCACCAAATGGGCCAAATCAATGCCTACACTTGCCGCTGATGGTAGGACAACTATTCAATTCATATTCAATCACATTATTGCTAGGTTTGGTGTCCCTCAAGCCATCGTTATTGATCATGGTTCCCATATTTGGCATTATATGGTGGTAGAGTTGACTTCTACGTTGGGTCTGCGTCATGATAGCCCAACGCTGTATTATCCTTAGGCCAATGGCCAGGTTGAAGTTGTGAACAATTTTATTGTGACCATGCTTCAGCGTATGATTGGGATCCACAAGTCCAATTGGCATCTCATGTTAATTTCGGCTCTTTGGGCGTACCGAACCTCAGTTAAGAATGCAACCAGATTCAATCCTTTTTAGTTGGTTTATGGTCTGGATGCTACTCTCCTGATTGAGTGTGAAATACCTTCACTCAAGTTGGTTGTTGAATTGCTTCCGAACACTTCCCCAGAGGAAGAGCATATCCTTTACTTAGAAAGGTTGGATGAAACCCGCCGCTTTGCTACTTTGGTTATCAAAGCACAGAAAAAGCGGGTTAAAGCTCATTTTGACCAATCAGTTTCCCCTTGTTCTTTCATTGAAAGAGACCTCGTCCTCCTGTATGACCAAGCTCATGATAAGCTAGGGGAAGGAAAATTTTAACCCATGTGGCATGGGCCCTACATTATTAAACATATGTTGCAGAATGGGGCCTATGAGCTCATTGATTACGAAGGTCATCCTATAGAATAGCCTAGAAATGGGTTGTATCTCAAAAAATATTATGCATGAGCCATTCATGCATGATTTGTGTACATAGGTGTTATTTTCATTTTTGTACATGTTTTGGTTTGGTGTGCTCCGCAAGCGTTTTGCCTACTTATTGGGTCTTGCTTATTGTGTAGATGTCTATTACCCCTTATGTCAGTTTCGCAGATGGTGCTTCCCACAGTACCAGGAATTTGTCTTCAGCAGCCTGGGTAATTTGTCTAGGACAGACTACAAACAATGTCACTGAGTATAGTGATGTTCTCGTACTATTAACCGAGGCAATCAACCTCGATATATGTGCATTGCTTGTAAATCTAGATTCACAGCTTGTTGTTCTTCAGCTCAATGGGAATTATTTGGTCAGAAACCCATACATTCTGAGATTATATTTATGTGTTCGTTTGCTAGAAATACATTTTGATCTTATCACATATCAACATACTCCTAGACGAATGAATGTATTAATTGATACAATGGCTAATATTGTATTAGATAGACATTTGCGTAATCTATAAAATAATCATCATATGTAAAAGATCCATATAGGAAAATAGATGTATATATATATCGAATGTTTGCATCAGTGTGCATCATAAACTCAAAAAATATGTGTGTTTCTGTTACATCCTGAGACACCATGTCTCTCAAAATATGCAGACATAAAACCTAGCTGTCTAATCAGCGTGATGCTCATGGTAGCATGTCATTGCCCATACGAGCCACCTCAGTAAGCGGTGAATGCGGCTTGGAACCCCTACAGTATGTCTCTGGTAGGCACGAGGACTATAATCGAATCGTGCATAGTCTAGGACTCCACATGTGATTTCCTCTAGGTTTCACACGATCTTCTCCTCCTCACCTCCCTCGCCATGAGGGTCAAAATCACAAGGGATTCACCTCGCTATTGGAGACATGCCTGCGGGTATCTCTGGGCTAACATTTGCAAGTGCATGGATTTAACATCAGAACATACATAAAAAAAAAAAATCATGACACTCATGAAAATTAAAATGAGTGTTACCCAAATCGTCATCCCAGTCCTCTCCCTCTGAGAGTGGGAGGTCCATATCACTAGTAAAATTTGTACCAGAGTAGGGCTAGTCCTCCATGACAATCAACTGTCAGTGGAGCCAATCAAAGAACTCCGGTCTCCAGGACATCTGTTGGCCACCCACTGCCCTTGGCATTAGAGCTGCCCATCAGGAGATCTGTGGTGTCCTCGCTGGTGGTGTCGGGACTATGACCTCCTGACGCTAGAAAATTGGTAGTCGTTCCAGGAAGAACGATACCAGGATAGACCCATAACCAAATTGCTTCAGTTTGGTCTTCTTGCACTTTGTCAGCTGGCATTTCATATTTATTGTCACGGCATGTGCCCATTTGTAGATGGTCGGTGTCAAGAATTCTACAGCAAGAAGTATTTGTGTCTTTTTTGCTTCGTGCGGTGCTTGTAATCCTGCAGCTCGTGTGATGGTATGTAACACTACTTTTAGTGTTAATTCTAGGATCGTTTGGATATAGGCTGCCCTTCCTATCACTTCTGTGCCCCTGAATGTCTGGTGTCTTTGTCTGTGGACATGCTCTCCATACAATTTGAGTCTTAGGTTAGGATTACTTCTACTCCCCCTCGATAATCCTGTTATGAAGTAGACATCAGAAACATCAATCTCAAGTTCCTGATCTCGAAGGATGAACTTTTCATGATTCTCATCCCATATGTTTATCAAATACTATAGTAGCTCTAGTTGAGCTCGGAGACACGGTGTCAATAATAACTTCTTCAGTCCACAGTCTCTGAGAGCTTCCATGCATCTCTCATTTTCCATGGCAAGCTCATCCTCTTCACTTTGTTCCCATTATTTCCATTCAATTACCATTTTTCCGCTTTCTACTTGCAAACATGTTCATATGGATAGTATTAGCTATTTTTGAAACTTGGATTTGTAAACAAATGGGTCTTTAACTTGAATTTTTAAACAAAATTGGTTTGTGTGGTTGGCGCGCCCTAGTTCAGAAAAATGGGCGATTGGTGCAAGTCCGTGCCCGAACTCGCGCCAACCGTCGTGCCCTAAATTTTACATTTCCTCCCCCAGAAATAAAAATTGAGGGTTGTAGGCAGTAAAAGAGGACTTAAAATTAAGGGATAGATATCGACTCTTACCTGGAACTGACAGATTTGAGATTGGTCTGTCGGATCGTCTGCAATCATTGCCACAAGATCACACTGTAAAATGGGTAACTATTGCTCCACAAGAGGTAAAAAGTGAAAAGTAATTATGTTTACCATTTTTTGCATTTTTATAACTTTTCACAACCCTAATTATGTTTTAAGACATGTTTTTTGATTATTTTATTAATATTATTTTCAAGAATTGGGTTTTACACGTGTCTCTTGTGCAGTGACATATTTTCCAGTCTCTTGTGCAGTGACATATTTTCTAGGACATAGTGATGAAGTAACGAGTTATATTTTATACTTTTTCGGACTCGGTAAAAACACGAAAAAGTCACTTCTGGAGTCATCTTTCAGCTCTTTTCTGACTCTCTAAAATTGAAAAGATTGACGAGACTCTTGTCATTTCGAACTCGTTAAATGGCTGCAAAGCGATATCTACCCAGTAGACGTTTATCCCTTTTTTGGGCTGGGATGGATTATTTACGAAAAAGGAATACCTTAGCCTATCGCGACTAAGAGGTTATTTCAGATATTTTTTTCTACCTTTTCAGATCTAAGAGACTATTTACGAAAAGGGCCATGTTGGAATTTTGTTTTCTGCCTTCTTTTCAAACTCTCTAAACATGAAAAGATGTCGATTTCTCCCTTTGTCAGACTCGTTAAATTCTGATGACATCGGACTTCGTCACTATGACGTTATTCAAGTTCCTCCTTCCTAGGGCTCGTAAAATGTACTAGGTTGGATTTGGCCGAAGGAAAAACTTACAACAAAAGCACATGTTATCATCTTCAAGCTTGTTTTAAAAAAATAATAGGGGTACTCGCCAGAAATGGTGGGGGAAAATTGAACCAGATTTTAGTTGTGTAGCTAGTATGTCGCTCTTGAACATGGAACTTGTTTGCATTCGTGTCGGGTTGGGGACATCTCACTTCGTCATTTTTTTCTTCCATGGGTTTGCATAATCTCTTTTGACCTCTCATCTGCTCTTTTTCACGTCATCATGGCCTCAAATACCTTATGTAAAACACTGCCAAATCCAGTATCGTGTCGCTGATATGTTCAAGAGAAGTTTGCCTCTACATTTTTCAACCTCCCTCTGATTCTCTGTTGGTCCTGATTCACTATCATCATGTTCCTCTGTATCATGTCGATGATGTGGGAAACATTATTACCCTCCTTCAACCAGGGCACTTCCTGTCGACTTCAGCTCATTATCCAGGAATTTGATCTAGAGACTCCTTTCTGGTACCTTGGAGCCTGCATGCCTCAAAGACAGGTTCTTCGCATTCGACGCAAGGTTCACATCATTGGCCTTCGATTGATTGATTCTGCGGGTGTTCAACGTCAGTTCACTGTTCACATTCTGTGGATTGTACCTTTCGTACCTTGAGGGTCATTGTCATTATTGGTGGTTTCTCTCACGTCTGTTAACAACTTCCATTATTGGCTGGTAAATCAGAAGATTTTCTTGCATGTTCAACTTCAGCTCATATATTCGCATGCTTGAATTTGTACTTATTCGAGTCGAGATGGAGCGCAAAACCCTGGGTTTTGTTTGATAAAATCCAAGCTACGGATTCTTGTCGATTATCATGACTTATTTCATGACTCTTTTTATTGGATGGCTACGACCATACCTGAGTATATTTGTTGATCCTTACTACTGGATGGCTGCGTCCATACCTCGGATCTCAATTTTTATGTAATTTATTATGGACGGTTGCACCCATACCACATATTCATATATCAGAGATATCATTTGTATTTGTAATTGCAGGTTTCTGACAGTGGTGTTTAGTTCGAACGCGTTCTCATAAAGAATTTCTCCCCTCCCTCTCCCTCGGACCTCATGCTTTAGGGGGGCATCTGTTACAAAAAACTTTTTCACTGTCCCTGCAATCCCCATCTCACCCATTGGAGGGTCATTTCTATGATCAATAAGCAATTTCATGCCTTGCAAAGATCGTCATTGCATCCCTTTACATGAGATTAATATTCTTTTTGTTGACATTTCCCTGAGCAGAGCTTCAAAAACCCTTGTTTTTGCCTTGGCGCGAGTATTCAGTTCTAACCTCACACCGATGAGGAAGATTAACACTGGGCATGATGCCAATTGGCGCTCTGTCTTAGTTAGCCACCTGCGCCAAGCTGTTTATGAATTATTTTTTTTTTAAATAGAGGCGGAGATTCCACTCCAACAACTTTGAGGATGAGTCATTAGGAGTGGTTGGACTGAATAACCACGGATTCCCTCCTTTAGTTTATGGTTTCCACCTCTTATGGGAACCTCCTAAAGGATAGGCCTCCCTCCCACCTTTTTAGGGATCCTAACCTCCTCCTTTTCCTCTATAAAAAGAAGCTATCTCTCCTTGCATAAGCTAGCTGAACATGGAGAATTGAGTGCACTATAGCTGAATTGTTGAAGAGACAAAACAAGGAAGAACTTTGTTGAGAGAGCTTAAGCCCATGCCTTCGTCCCGTCTGAATCCCCTGACAAGTATCTGAGATGCGCTTCGGTTGAACCCCGCTAGAGGAGAATGCGACGTCAAAGCTTTGGTCGTACCTCTTCCTTCTATCAATACAATCACGTGACTATTGTTTGGTTCCCATTTTTTGTTATGTCATTTGTTTAATGCAATATGCTTAGCCCTCTTTGACTGGCTAGTAGTTATGAATGAAGTTATTATGTCGTGTGTTGTTCTTGTTTGGTGATCTATGTGCAGGTATCCGAGCATGACTTTAGAAGGCTTGTGACTTACCGAGGCAGGAGTGAGAGGCCACCACCACTACAGCTACAACGACAACATTGGATCCCAGGTAGTTCGATCTACCGTGCCCTCTTTTCATTCAATAATTAGGAATCAACACTCTAGCATGTCTCTTTGTTTCTAGACCCACTCTAGGGCTAGAGGGATCACCTATGTCCGCAGAGGAGATTTACCTGCTTAACAATAGGAGCTAGCTTATTTCCTTTCTGTATGTAAGCATATTCCAATTCTTTGATATTAATGAAATGAAGTGTTATTTCGGCTGAATCTCCGTATTTATGGTTATATATGTATTCTATTGCATTCCTATTTAAGTTTGGATCAGTAGTATCAATAATCCAGATGGCTCCAAACAGACTCAGAGGTTAAAGACGGCTTCTAATAGCTCAAAATTCAAAGTGGTCAGTTTGCTCTCAAACCAGGACCAGATCGAAATGCTCGTCGCCTCGATTCCAACGATGTGAATGACACTCCAATCCGAGTTCATATGAAGGAGATAGGTTTGGTCAAAGTTTTGGTGAAAGTGGGAACGTGGGCTAGGTTTAAGGATCCTACAAATTGACTAAGTTTAGGGCATGGAATGTGGGTCCCGAAAGCGGGTGAAATTATTGCCTACTTAATTTTCCAAATATCCCTCAATTTCGGAAAAAGTTAAAAATGTCCAATATGTTTTAAAAATACTAATAATAATTAAAAAATAGGGAGGCATTGGAGCGACGTCCCCTAGGGTGAATTTTGATAAAGTTTTTGTATATATTTTTGGTTATGTGCACTGCATGGAAAGTTCAAAGGAGATTTGGGGTTGGTCAAAGTCCCTCTTTTATGTAAATGGGTTTTAAGGGAAAATTGTGGGCCTCAAACCATGGTTTGAGACCATAGTATATGTGCCCTGAATGGATATAAATATGGATATATCGAGTCTAGTAAGATAGTTCATAGTTAGGTGATTCATGCCTATGTCATAGTACTTTGTGAGGTTTTCAGTCTAAGTTTGGGTTGGGTAGAAAGGCTCCTGTTGGCTGTGCGCGTGGATACCTAGTCCTAGTTGTGTGCGGACTCCGCTAGCTATGTGCTCGGAAAGGTAATTGTAAGGGAAACTCTGAATGTACGAACTTCTTGGATATTAATACAAGGATTGTTTTGGTGAACCACATGTGCTATGTGTTTGATATTTGATTTATATAATTTCTATGAATCTGATTCTCTTTATGCTTTAAGATCGCTCTACTTCTATTATGATCAAATGCATCTGCGCAAGTAAATCTTATAATTTATGCATGAATATATGTTTATGGTTAAGTATATGACTAAATATCCTTAAATTATCTCTGTTATTGCACGAATATATATATACTATGTGTGTCGGAATAGTCTACAAAGATCCGATCTGGTAACTGCTATTTGTAATGCACAATTGTCTGTGTTTGTGACAAAGATGTTCTGAAATTTTGTTGGTCTATTATGCGTGCATTTATTTATAATCTGCAAGAAGTTTTTTTATACATCTGTTAGGGCTACCACTTCAATTTCTTCCTTAGGGTGCGGAAACGTGGTTCCAACACCCCCCATACCGCTTCGGGTGAGACTTTGATCTGTACAAGCAAGTCATTGCTGAAAGGGCCAATAGTTGGAGGGTTTGTTGGTCGCACAATAAATCCAAACCTGGGTTAGGACCCTGTTGACGAGAAAATATGTTCAGCCAACAGTGAGAGATATCCCCGGTGAAAATTCCCAATTAGACTCTAAACCATTTTTTATAGGGATTCTGTCCGGGGTGTGGGTCTAGCTATTGCTGAATACTCCTTTTCTCGGACACAAACGAGCCCTGCAGACCTGTGAACACATGATTATCCAGATGGTACAAGGAAAATGGTTGATGAGTCTCAATGAACATAAAACACTATGAATAGCAAGATGAGTTAAAAGGATGCAGCCAAAGGAAATGTTGTTAGCAGCACATCATTAGGGTCACACTTGTAAAATATGTTCAAACCATAGAAGAAACAGTTCTTTATGGTTAGAGCACCCTTCACTTCTTTAAGCAGTTTCAAGAGATGAGATAAATGTTAGTAACACAGTTGCTAACATTTTCTAAATAAACAACCTAACGTCATTAACACATTTAGTGAGCTGAAATGTATAAATGATATAAGCAGAAAACACAGATGACTTAATCAGAAAGATATCAGATACATAAGACAAAATATTCACAGTGTTAACACATTAATTCTCATCAGATCCAAGAGTGGAATCAAAACAAGTGCTTTTATTCATTCATAGAAAACTGCATTCAATGCTATACAATTATCTTGCTCCTTTGAAGTCTTGAAAAAAAAGAAGCCCTTTTACAATTCCCCGAAGGGGGTATTTATAGGACAAAATTGACCCTTGGGTATCCCTGACTTTTCTTCTTCCTGACCTTTGGGATGCTCTGCAACTTGATGAAATTCGCAACTTGCGACCTGGGCTATAACTGCGACCTATGGCCCCTTGGTTGTTGCTACTTGAGACCTCTTTTGTTTGCTGCAATATGTGACTTGGTCATGGGAGTAATTGGGTGATTGCGAGGTTAGGGACATCTACCTGTTGTTGTTCTTTAAGATGACTCTGCCAGGCCCGATAATTTGTAGCTACTGGGGAGACTTGAGGTGTATCCTCTCTCAACCTATGAAGACACCCGAGAGCTTTTGGAATCAAAGTTTCCCTCTTGATTGTGATCTGATTTTCCAAGGAGGCCATTTTAGTGTAGATCCGGACCGGTGTCATGATGAATTGAACCATGTTTTCTTGTGATGTCGACAGGTCTTGAGAGGCGGTTTCTTGCCTTATGAGCTGTAGGAATGCTTGGATATATTTGGAGACTTATTCCCATGTTTTCTCTTCACCTAGTGCACCCAGAGACGGGATTTGGTGTACTTCGGCCATTGAGTCGATGCCACTAATAAGATGTTCATATGCAAATATTACTTTCTCCAAATCCTTGATGAGCTTCTCCTTAGATTGTACCTTTATGTAGATTTGAACCTTGTAATTCTAGGTGGCAATCCAATATTTTCTAGGCAAAGTGGCCGGAGCTTGTGGATACCTGTTAGACCACTCCAGTATCCTGTTTAAGGCAGTAGAGGCTTCCCTTAGCTGTGTGTTCCTCCTCTTGGTTTCTGCCTGTGCTTTCAGTAGTGGCACGACAGTTGTTTTATTATGAACAATTCTTCATATACCTGTTTCAGGTGGCCTCCAAAGTGACCAGCTCTCCCTGAACAGTGAGTGCTATTTCATTAGTAGGGGTATCCCTAGCCTGAAGCTGTCGAACCTCTTCTTGTAGCGCCTTCTTTTCTTGTTCATATTTAGCTGTCTTGAGTTTGGAGGCCTATAGTCTATTCTGCAGGGATAGAATTTCTCTACTCATCCTGCTTACATTATCCTCGATAGCTGCTGCAAAAGCGGTTCCGGCGCATGCGAACATAACCGGATTGGTCCTGGTGTCCAAGACTATATCCTTCTCTGTAGTGACTGTAAGGGGTGCAGCAGGGTCTCGTGCCAAACATCTTCACTTTTACTGGCTGATCTTGTGTGTGAATTGATCGTAGGTGAGTCTAGTGAGATCAAGCACTCCCTCATCTAGATCCTCGAAGGTACCCAATTCCGAGAGGACAAAGCTCACATTAATTGCAGGAGTTGTTTGGGGTACCTCGATGTGTGGCAATCGGGTCTGCTTATCTGTCTCGGGAGGTGGTGTCTTACTTCCTTCGGTTCCTTTGGAGGAATATTCTTGTGACTTCCTACTTTCTTCCTCCCTCCTCTTGTGTTCTCTTTCTACTCTACCTTGTTCTTCTTTCAGTTGGCGCTCTACTTCTTCCTTGTCCTGTTCTTTCTTTAGTCAGCACTCAGCTTCTACTTTGTCCTGTTCTTCCTTTAGTCGGCGCTCCACTTCTACCCTAGCTTGATCTTTCTTTAGCTGGAGCTCAGCTTCTGCCTTATCCTGTTTTATTTTTAGCTGGCATTCAAATTCTGTCTTTTCTTTCTCATCTTTCTTCTTGTAGTTTTCCTCTGCTCTCTTCTTCCTTTGCTCTTCTTTCAGTTGCTTCTTTCGTTTGTCCTCCTCTTCCCTTGCTTTTTCTTCGGCCTCTTTTTGAGCTTTAGACTCCTTTTCTCTTTGTTGGGCAGAAGGGTTATGGCCCGTACTGGTCCTTGGCTTCTTGGCTTTGGAATATGAGGCTCCTCCCAGCGTATGAATCCTTTCTTCTATAGTCTAGTTGTCCTGCTCCTCCTGATCACTTAATTCTTCTAGAGTGGCCTCTCTATCTTTGTTGTACCAGTTTTTTATTCTATCTTCAGCTGGATAGTCAGTATGCTGGTACCCATATAAAATTTTGACGTGTACCCTTCATCAGGTGCTAGTGCCGCAGATATGTTCGACCTGAGGGACGCTACTATGATGTTGGCCCAGTTGAAGTGGGTGCCATACACAGTGATAGCGTACATCAGAGAGACCCAAGTGCCATTGAAAAAGGTTGAATCTGGGTGGCCATACATCCTACACAGCATTGTGGCTATGAATTTGTAGACCTTCCTGAGACCTGCTGTCTGATATTCCTGGTCCTTCTTAAGCCAGAACTTTTTTGGGTCCTCCCATCATCCTTTCAAGGTCTCTAGTATGGGAATTTCATGAGTAGTGGCCCACTCCTTAGTGAAGGTCTGCTCTCGGGCATGAAGTGCATAATAGAATTCTACATCTTGCCCCTTCAGATTTGCGAAGGACTTCCTGGCATGATCCCGAATGACCCAGATCTTGGGGTCGAACCTTTGCAAGATCCATTCAATCAACTCGACACATGGGAATACAGGCGGATGGGCCCCTGCATAGTGCAGCTTAGACCTATTAACCTGAATGTATACCTGTCAGTCTGGTAGGTCCTCTGGAAATCCAGGCTTTATAAATTCTTGATATGCCTTATACTAGCTCATACTGTCCCCTTTGTCGAATGTGCAGACGGTGTCTCCATAATTAGGGGAAGAGGAATGTTAGGAATTTACCGCAGAAATAATAAATATTTTACTGAGAGAAATAAACATAAAGAACCAAGCAACAAATCATAAACATAAACACAGATGTTTATCCGGGAAAACCCCAAACTCTAGGGAAAAACCCAACCAATGAAATTTCATTAAGCATTGGCCAAAACCCTGGCCAATCCGACCAAGTGAGCCTTCACTGCTCACCTCCAGGCCTTACATTACAATGAAGTCCTTTGAGCCTTTTATAGGCTCCATTACATGCAATACCATGAGCTTAAAAACCATGGGTGCACAATAACATGTGCCCCAAAACCATCATTGTTTAACTCGGTCAAACTTGACTATAATCACAAGTCAATTTACCTAACAAGGAAGAAGTATTTCCTCCTCCGAGTTTTCTATCTCAGGGCTTTTGTTTCTTTTGCGAACTACTGGAGGCCCCATATCACTCGAGGCTAAAGAGATGGATATGCACTCTAGCTCGGCTTCAAGGTCCCCTGGCATGTTCATAAAACAATCCCATGATAAGACAGATGCCATAATTTATAAATATGTGGGCTACTCCTACCTCTGCTCAATTATTTTCAAGGAAGTGGGTGAACCTGGGACCTGGCGACCTTGTGACTGGGTCGCTGGGTTGCAAGGTCACGTTAGTTTAAACTTTCACACAAAGGCGACTTAGAAACTTGGCGACTTGCGACTAGGTCGTTGAGTCACGCTAGTTGAGATATTCACGGAAGTGCGACCTGGCGACTCAGCGACTCGCGACTGGGTCACAAGTTCACTGAGTCACGAAGTCGCATCACTCTAAATTTTTCATAATATGTGACCTAGCAACCCTGCGACTTAGCACCTGAGGTCATCAAGTCGCCAGGTCACGGGGTCACTCTAGGGCTTGGAGGGCGTGCAGCGGAAAAAGGTTTAAAAAACACACACGGAAACCATAAGATCGTCGACCGAGTCATAGAAGTATTCATTAGTGAGTGAGGCAAGGTCCCTGAGGGAGGTAGGGGCATATAAGCTTGCAGAAAGAAACACAAGGATCTGAATGCGTAAAAAATCCTGGAGGAGGTAGGCAGGTTTGCAGAATGATTGTCGAGGAGCTTGATCAAAGGCATAATAGGGTTAAAATAGGCTAGGGGTAAGGGGAAGAAATAGAAAAAATTATCTTAGGAAATAAAAAGCAGGATGATTAGGCAACTTACCCGGGAAAAATGCGCTCCAGTTGGCTTGTCAGAGGCGTTTTCTTTCTCCGTCGCGCAGGTTGAATGCGACCTATGCGACCCTTCTATATATAAAGGGGTTGCACGTGTGGGCAATAAATGAGGGTTGCAAGGTCGCAAATGAGCTGCGTTGATGAGATGTGCGAACTTGTGACCTGGGGGTCGCGAGGTCGCAGGGTCGCAAGGTCATAAATGTTTGGTTTAGGGATGATGTGCGACCTAGCGACTTTGCGACCTGAGGGGTCACAAGGTCTCGGGGTCGCAAATCAAAAGAGTTAACCAAATTTGTGACTTAGTGACTTGAGATTTTGAAAAGGTGAAATTAGGCCTGAATCCATTTTTCCAAAAGGTTAGGGCCTCAAAAATTTAAGAGGAGCAAAATTTTGGAGGGTGTTGTGGCAGCTAAAACAGACCCCTCAAGCCAACATATGGTTTCGTTTCCAGGACTGGGATCATTTTTAGGGAGTATTGATGTATTGGCATCCTACGCAAAATGAATTGCAAGATTGGCTGAATAGAAAGATCAGTGAATTTGTGATCCAAGATAATGAAAGCTCTAAATTATCTACTGAATATTGGTTTCAAAAGTACATTTACACAAAATTTCACAAAATATTATGTGGATCCTTTGCAACTGAGTTGCATGAGTGGTTGTCGCAATTGAGTGAATTTAATACCGGCGCGAAGGACGACACAGTCACTCAGTGGACACCAGATTTGGTATAACAGTTAGAAAATAAAAGCAATACAATCACCCATGTGATAGATCATTGGATCAATCGTGTTTTGGGAGGATTTGTAACTGAGTTTTCCATCAATCATTTGGTGTCTTCTTTTGAAGCAGAAAGAAGATTTTTCAAGGGTCCCAAAGGTAAGTTCTTGCGCTCTTTGAAGTTGTGGATTAATATGTTATTGTGTGAACAACGTTCTATGTGCGAGCATATTGACTGAATGTCCTGAAGATGCTCGACTACGCGCAGTGGAATAATTTACAGTGCGGACCTAGCAGAAGGGTTTATTTACAATATTCTCAAGGGTAGATCTCATAGTGATGACAAGCCATAAACTAGTAGCTCTAGTGAGTCTGTGCACTCTGAAGAAGAGGAAGTTTCCCAATAAGAAGTCTCACAAGATTAGAACAATCAGGGAGTATTGACCATACTTCAAATCCCATCCACTCCACTTCCACACTCATCTCACAAGTGATCCACTCCACCTCCACCTCCCCCAGGTGTAGATATGGTTGCGTCTATGAAGTTTTCTATGTTCAGAGGTATTGGAAATGAATATACTGAGCAATTTTGGTTTTTCATTAACCTTGTATGGAGAGCACAACAACTAAATAATGATGATGTTAAGAAAGCGCAGTTAGCCACTTATGTTTAAGATCGCGCGTTCTACTGGTATATAAGATATGTATCAGCGAACCCTAATGCAACTATGGATGATTTAAATGACGCTCTGAAAGAATAATTCAAAAATCCTAAGTCATTCACGCAATGTGTAACCGAATTGAAAGAGATTCACCGGGAGATAAATGATTCTGTGTGGGAGGTAGACCATAGATTGAACTGCACTATCAGGGATGGTCGATTCACTATCGATGATACCCAACAAAAGGAGTGGTTTATTGCTATGTTTCTCTCGCATCTGCACCAGCCATTGAGTCAACAGAAAATTTCCACGCAGGCTGACGCTATAGAAATTGTGTCGGTGCTTGTTGCGATTGGAACTCAGCAAATTCAGAGTCAGTAAGAAGTAATACATTTGGAGATTCAAAATCTGTGCAAATATAAGGGCAAGGAGGTATGTGCATAGGTATGGTGCAGACGATGTAAAGTTGTGGGGCATCATAAAGATCAATGTCCAATCTTCAACGATTATCTGCACACTGGAGGACCAATCCCGCTGAAGAGTGCGGTGGGACCAAGTGTGAAACCTCCAGTATGGTGCACGATCTGTCAGACTACGGTCCTGCATGTGACAAATTTCTGTCCAAGGATCCAAAATATGTGCCTGAGTTGAAGCAATTTTTTTTTAGATTTTGTTCGTCAATGGGACATGATGAGCAACACTGTCAAAGTTTTGATTTGATTATTGAAAAATATGAGTTGTATAGAATGCAGGCCAAAACTACCTCACCAACATCCTCATCTGGGCGCGGTGGAGTCTGTTAGCACTGGAATTAGCACTAGGATTGTGACAATCGCCTAACCAAACACATCTTAAGCTCAAGGTATTTTCTTATAAATTGATTTAGTTTTTGGAAAGTGGTTGGAAATCACACACATTGAAAGGGGTTTTGAGAAAATAAGAATCTCTCACACATATGAGGGCACTGGTGCATAATGTGGTAGCAAGGTTGGGTTTGTAGCTTGATGGTTAGAAGAATAGAAGATAAATAATGGATATGTAAAACAGAAACCCACTACTAAGACGAAAGAGTGACACAAACTCTAGAACTGAAATGTATAGTGAAATAATGCTTTAAAAGACTTACAAGAGTCTCACTCTACGTTTTAAGAATCCTATTACATAGAATGCTTCCAAATAACATGACATCATTAATCAGGAATGATTGATAAATCAATACTGACAAAAGCAGACTAATCATGTATGCTAGATCAAAATACTTATAAGAGTATGAGACATGATTTAAGTCAACCTCAAAGAATGCTTATGAACTATCTTCAATTCATACTGAATCAGGAAAGCTTTGAACAAGACTTACAAAAACATATTAATATGTGTTGACAGTTCACAATACTGATAAAAACATGAGATAGAACTATGTAAATTGTAATTGGGAATGAAACTATAAATTATGGAAACACATAAAGAGATAAACAATACACACACCATACAATTTGTGAGTCCTTAAGAGTGCCTATGGCTATATTATATGTTCAGAAATGTACAACACAATATGCAATGAAATAGACAATCAACGAACCCTTTTTTCCTTTCCTTACATAGTATATATACAAAAAAGGATTTCTATAAAAGCCTCCATAAAATGTGCAATTCTGTTTTAGAGACTTTATTACAATCCTCTACATATAGTAATGCTTATCTTAAACATAAAAAAAAAAGTAAACTGAAATACAATTGAAAACATAACATGACAGTATGGAGCTCGAAATGGATGAGTTGAGGTGGATGAGTGCTTCTCGTTTCCTGGAAAAACTACCTCCACAAAAAGTGCAATTTCCAACTGAAAAGGACACCTGAACCCTTATCTGAAAAAGTGTAGGAGTAACCAACTGAAATGACATCTGGAATATAGCTTGATTGGATGACACTTCGAAAAATACCATTACCATTGAGGCTGCATTCACTTTATCATCATTTAGTGTCATTCTTTTGAAACTAGAACCAAAAATCAAAA